>CM055439.1:1862617-2538946 GCA_029228465.1 Salix viminalis
AATAATAATATTCTTTGTTTCCCTTTTCATCTTTGGAGTTTTATCTAATGATACAGGGCATGGACGTGAAGTGTAAACACCCAAGAGAAAAATAAATAAATAAATAAACACATAATATATATGGGAAATGAAGACAAATTCTATTTTTTTTAAAAAAAAAAAAAAGAGGAAGAGAAAAACCGGTTTTAGATAGAGTGAAACAAGGATTAGGACACAATTAACCCAAACCCCAAACAACCCCCTCATTTTATGAATATAAATACAAGGAGGAGGGATTCTTTTTCTCTTTTCTTTCCGTCACTTTTCATCTCTTCTCTTCACAGCCGAATTTCCTTTCTTTTCTCTTCACAGCCGAGCATCCTTCTTCTTCTCTTCACAGCCGAGCCTCCTTTCTTTTCTCTTCACAGCCGAGTCTTCTTTCTTCTCTTCACAGCCGAAGCTTAATTTAATATCAGGGGAGAGGACTTTGTGAAATGTGTGTAGAAGTTGAGACCTAGAAAGTGTAGTGGTCATTGCCGAGAGGAAGAAGAAGAAGTGAAGCCAAAAAGAGAAGAAAAAGAAGATTTTCAAAGCTTTCAAACAAATAAAATAAAATTGTGAGATACGAGAGGTAAGAGACATGAAACACTTTTCCTTTTTCTTCTTAAGAGATGAAACAAAATGAATTAAGAGAACAAAGAAAATATGTGAAAAACGAAATCATGTGGGGGGGGGGGGCTGATTTTTGTTTAAGGGGGGCTGCCGGTATTATGGGTGTGTTTTGTTGGAAAAATTGATGAGTAATTTTGTTGAATTTCATGTGTGGATTGTGCTGAAAAATTATGGGTTTATGATGAAAAATTGATGAGTAATTTTGTTGAATTTCATGTGTGGATTGTGCTGGAAAATTGTGGGTTTATGATGAAAAATTGATGAGTAATTTTGTTGAATTTCATGTGTGGATTGTGCTGGAAAATTGTGGGTTTATGATGAAAAATTGATGAGTAATTTTGCTGAATTTCATGTGTGGATTGTGCTGGAAAATTCTGGGTTTATGATGAAAAATTGATGAGTAATTTTGCTGAATTTCATGTGTGGATTGTGCTGGAAAATTGTGGGTTTATGATGAAAAATTGATGAGTAATTTTGCTGAATTTCATGTGTGGATTGTGCTGGAAAATTGTGGGTTTATGATGAAAAATTGATGAGTAATTTTGTATACCGAAATTTAATGATTTTAGTTGTGAATTATGATAGAGATTAGGTGTGTTGAACTGGATAATGCAGGTTGGTTGTGTGCTGGAATTAGGTGTGTAATTTTGCGGAGAATTTGTAAGCATGTATCGGCTGAAATTTGTTGAAATGAGTATGTTGACGTATGTGAAATTGAAAGTAGAACTATACTAATTTTTTGACATTGATGTCGCAGGCGGTGCGGTCGGTAGGGGTGAGCAAACCGAACCGAAAAACCGATTTAACCGAGAAAACCGAAAATAAAAAACCGAAAAAACCGAACCGAAAAAAAAAACCGATTAAACCGATTAGAAAATTTTAAAAAAAAATCCGGTTCGGTTCGGTATCGGTTTTGTACGGACAAAACCGATTGAACCGAACCGAACTGGTTCGGTTCGGTTTGAAGTTTTACTATAAATTGAAACCGATGAAACCCTAAACCTAAACTGAAGAAAAGTCATCCGCCTCACAACTCTCGCCTCTCGCCTCTCTCCTCTCGCCTCCCTCTCTTGGCTCTGCAACTAAAATCAGCCTCCCTCTCGCCTCTGCAACTAAACCCAACCTCTCTCTCGGTTCGGTTTACATTAACCTCATACAATGGATACAATGGCTTCAAATTTTCTTCAATTACTGGATAGCACTTTGGAGAGGGTGACATCGGTTCTGGATTTTCCATCTGCGAGAGCTGTTGTTTTTGGTGTTCATATTGGAGGTAGATTTTTATCTCTTCCAAAACTGGTGGATGGTGTTGGTTCGATTTTGTCATTGTACCTCTTAATTTTTTAATTAACTTGTGTTTATATTGGCTTTTGTTCTTTGTTAAAGGGCATCTTTTTGTTGAGGTTCTTCTTTTAGTCGTCATTCTTTTTCTTCTTTCCCAGAAAAGTTATAAACATCCTAAGCGGCCCTTAACAAAGAAGGTTAGTGTGGCTTCTTTTTTTCTTGTCTCTTATTGTACCTTCGTTGAAAGAAATTGTCTTATTTCATTATGTGCTTGTTCTGTTTAGTAGTTTTGTTTCTTGCCAGGATGATAAATCAACATATACATAAAGATAGATGAATACATGTGGAATGTTTGTACTTAGGGTATTGAGCATTGATAATTAGCTATATTTTAGTTTCTTTTCTCCTTCTTGTGGAGCCACATGCAAATGCATTAGGTTGAAAGATCAAATTTTGAGTTTTTGTCTTAGTTTTATGGAAAAGAGTTCCATATACATTTATAATGCTGATTTTTTTCTGGCTCTGCTTCTAATATGGGATTACAAAACTCTTATTAGATGTCAATTCGCCAATATATTCCTGATATCCTTGCATATTGCTTGATAGCCCAAAGGGACTTCCAAGTTCTATGTATCCTTTTTAACTGCTACATGTAGTGCTTTTTGATATTTAATTGGTGTTGAATAGCATTGTTCCTTGGTTGGGTTTATTTAATGAGGAAGAGAAGAGTGATAAGAAGGTGAGAGAGCACACAGATATTGTTGGTGTTGAATAAAATTTCGTAATGAGTATTTACAAAATTTCGTTTTGCCTTTTTCATAAAATGGATTTGGGAAATAGCTTCGTAGCGAGTATTTTCTCATTGCTTCACTGTCTATGTAACTTATATTTTGTAGCTGTTCTTTCTTCTGGTCTCTGTGGGTCTCTGTGGCATCTCTGTTTTTGCCATTCTTTTCTCTAAAATTTTTGTAATGACTTAAAAATGGTTCATTAACATCTGTGATTATATTATCATTGTTGCAATTAAAAAATAACTATGATTTTATTGCAGATTTGGCCGAGATTGCAAAGTTTCTGGGCATCTCTTCAATAATAGATACAGAAGCCATCCAAGTAAGTTGCTTAATTCTGCTTATGAAATAGCTACTTTCTAATCAATGATTACCTAACTACAGTTTTTATACATTTATCTTCTTAGTTAACTTCAATGAGTTTAAGTGCAGTTGAACATCCGTCTTAATCCTATCATATGCTTTGATTAGGAACACTTTGTAACTTGTGAACACTTCTTAATCCCTATTATAAACATTGAAGATAATAAAGTATATGAGCAAGTCAAATTGGACTAGTTTGTTGGATGTTCCAATATCAAGTTTCTATTAGTTAACTTCAACTTATTTGCAATCTAACATTTCTATTATTTTTTTTTGTAGATTTTGGTGGAAAGTTAAATTTAGCGTACTGGATGATAATTAGTTCAAAACCCAATCTGTATTTCTTGAAGTTTTTTTATGTTAATGTTGCTTGTTTATTTTGAAGCCCTTTGAAGGCATTTTTCTGTAATTTAAATTTGTTCACTTGTGTAGTTTTAATTATTTCTCATCATGCTAAATTACACAAAAATAAAAAGTATTAGAAAGGTTAAAAAAAAACTTAATAAACACTATATTAACAATTTAATACATTAATATTTGTATTTGTTGCAAAAAAAAATTTAAAAATACTTTGGGTTCTTGTATGAAAATAGTTTTTTCAAGCCTATCAAAAAAATTTATTAGAAAACCCATCAAAAGCCATCAGAAGGCCCACCGGAAGGCCCATTAGAAGGCCCATCAGAAGGCCCAAAAATCAAATTCGGTTTTATGATTTTTTTAACCAAAAAAACCGGACCGGACCGAACCGAAAGTGGTCGGTTTTGAATAGATTCGGTTCGGTTTCGGTTTGATTTTAAAAAAAAAAAATTCGGTTTGGTTACTGTTTTGGCAAAAAAACGGACCGAACCGAAAATGCTCACCCCTAGCGGTCGGGATTGAACCATCGACCAGACAGGAACAGCCTAGAAGTAGACAGGGAGGTGATTTACACCTCTCCTTTCATATGACATGTATTAAGTATTTTAAATTGAATATTATACGAATACAATGGGGTTTATACTAGATTGTTAAATGCTTTAATGTGATTACTGATTGATTAGCTTCGGCTAATGGCATCTGAAAGGATGGCCGGGATAAACGATTGATTAGCTTCGGCTAATGGCATCCGAAAGGATGGCCGGGATAAATGATTGATTAGCTTCGGCTAATGGCATCCGAAAGGATGGCCGGGATAAACGATTGATTAGCTTCGGCTAATGGCATCCGAAAGGATGGCCGGAACCAAAGAATGTTAGTTTCGTTTAACGACGTCCGTAAAGGACCATGGGGGGCAAGAATAGTTGACCTCAGATCTGAGTGCTTTATATGAATATTTAGAGTAATGATATTGTTGCTCGAAAAATGAGAAATGGAATTCCTATATTTCCACCATCGAATTGCTTTATGTATATGCAGAAATTTCAACTTGCTAGTGTTTCTTTTAACCGATAGGTCATTCGGACAAAATTATTTAATACTATCATTAAGTAACTGCATTTCATTAAATGTTTATACTTTGCTATGTGGACGCCACGTACCACGCAGAGGTCTAGGGAACCTAATACAAGGGAACCTACTTTTGCAAAGAATCATGTAGATTGCATTCAAATTTAAGATGTGTTTGGGTTGAAGCAATGTAATGAATGCTTAATTTGTTATTAGACCCTTTTGTAAAAATGTGTAAATACCACTAGTAGATTAAGAACGTAAACTCATATCCATGTATGTATATTTCTAATCTAAATCTTTAGTTGTGAAAACTGTAGTATTGTATGCTTATGCGAATCTTTATTTTCTTTAATGGAACATTTATTTTATGGATGATATTTTATCAATGTGAAGGGATATGGAACGTTGAATATCGACGAAAAAAAAATTACGGGTTGTTACATGAAGAATAAAAAAAATAAGGCCTTTTCCTTGCTTGATTTTTATTAAATGTTCTTAGAATTTTATCTATTCTACATTTTTAACTATTATAAAATAAAATAAAAATATGAAGACATCAATGGAACCCAGAAAGAGAGGGAAAAGTCAATGATAATATAAAATTAAAAACCCAAAATTATTTTCATTTCCTATTCAAACTCTCGCGGGGATACCTTAGCAGCGCACACCTTAACCACTCGGTGAAAGTGAGTTCATTGTTCATTCCTAGTATACAAATAATACTTCTATTATTATATAATTTTACTAATTCCAATCCACAGTGCCTCTGAGTCTAGATGAATAGTGCAAAACAATGTTCATCATTGTTTGAAATGTCGATCACTTTTAGCTTATAAGATAATAATATGCAAACTAATTTAAATAAAGCTCAAACTAATTAAAATAAGGTTTAAAAATAATAAGAGTAAATACAAAAATAGTCTAAAAATTATTATTTTTTTATCCTTTTTCATATATGATTGTGAAAAATACTCATAAAAATTGTTGAAAAATCCTTGTTGAACAAAAGTCTATTAACTAGTAAAAATAATTATTATTTTTTGATCAATTAGTTCTTCTTGTTTGATATGGAGTTCTTGTAAATATAAGATAGTCAAAAGGTTGTCATATAAGTTTCTGATAGCATTTCGAGGACTTTCTTAAAGTGAATGGAATCCATAACTCCTTAAAAAACAATGTCGTTTTTGTTTTCGCACTTTGTTAGTAGATTTTACACCTAACTTGAAACTTGTCTTTCTCTTCTATTGAGATAATTTATCAGAACTATTATATATTATTGGAAAGGAATGGATGTTTAGTTTCCAACTTGATGAGATTGTATTAAAACTTATCTTATAGCTTCATAAATTACCTTAAAAAAAAGTCTAGACTAGCATAGTCGAACATTTTTAACTGAAACCTTTGAACTTAGCTCATTGAATTCCTCTTGGATCCATTTTATTTTAGACCTTAGAATAGATCCAATGGACACTTATAATGGATCCTTTGATTTCATAGCCAATATCATATAATTTCCCTCTCTCTCAAAAGGATTTACTCACTGATGAAATTATTAGCAAAATGATACCGGAATGTTTTTTTTGTTTGGTGTGCTTTTTTTATCTATAAACCCATGAATGATTACATTACCGATGAAATATCCGATATAATACAAATTGTTAGAAGAGATGTTTTATGAAAGAAGATATGTATTATGACGAGTTATAGGAAGTAGTATACATCAGTAAATATGTGTTTGTGTTACCATTAGTTGAAACATTGAAGAGAAAAAATAACAAGAAGCACTCGACCGTCTGAAGAATCCAAGGAGTAAACATGCACCAAAGAGATAGATATAGCAATTAGAAGGAAGAGGTAAATAAATTATAGAAGTCATGAAAATAAAGAAGAGAAGAAGAAGAATAAGAAGCTTTTAACCATGAGATTTCATGGAGATTAGGGTTTTGGACTTGCATTTACGTACCAACCAAATAATATTATACTTACAAGTTACAAATAAAAACAAAGAAAGCCAAGCCATACAAAGTGGGATGGTCCCATTATTATCGTTTTCCTTTCTTTTCTACACCAATTCAATATGTATCGATCGGACCATCTTCATGTGTTGTACCCCAATATCCCAATATAAATCAAAATAATAATAATCAAATCAAGAAAACATCACCACCCCGTAAAACAAACTCAAAGCTACGACAGCCAGTCTCCCACCGTCCATTTTATTGACCCCGTTATTATCTGCCGTTTGATCAACCGATTCATCAGGCGCATCAGCAGCTGGTCCATCCGCCACCACCTTCGCCCCCTTAGGTGCCGGTGCTTTTAGAACCGCCTTAAACAACTCCCTGGGCAACAAAACTTTATTAATCTTATAAACCACCAGCGGCTCCTCGTCTTTAACCGTCCCCGTTATCGTCGCGGTCGTAACTTTCGTCTCCAACGTCACCACCTCACCAGCATTTTGGACAGTGAAATCGTACTTGTTGGCACCGTTTGTGGCCAGCGTGTTCACAACCCCGTTACTGGTTTTCAGCATTTGGAGCGACTGGTAAATCGGGATACCGTGATATAGCAGTAACGAGACTTTTTGAGGAGCTGTCAAGTTCTTGTACTTCGGCATGAAGCCATTGATAACGGCGTCGGTGGGGCAAAACACAGTTAAACCGCCGTCAACGTTTTCCTCGAATGTTGTCTGTGCCCCAGAAGCTATCAGCAAGTCGGAGAACGCTTTACAGCCTTGCTTTGACAAAATGGCTGTTACATTCAGTGTTGGCGCCGCCGTCGGTGCTTCCGCTTCTGCTGAATTCAGAGGCTGTTGTGTGCATATATAGTTAGATTAATCTCATATCGCCGCCTCCAAATCTATGTAATACTCAATATTAGCTAGATAGTAAGTATCACAAACCTGGCTGATTTGTAATACGGATATGTTATATGGAATCTCTACGAGAGACTTGACATAAACAGCATCCATCTTTCCGTTGCTATCTTCAGCGCCAAATGCCACTTTGCCACCGTTAAGATCAGTAATATTGACATAGCCGGAGGCGCCAGGGGCTGAGCCAGTGGCTTGGAACATGGTGGCAGTCACCTCAGTGCCATTAGTGATCTGGTGGAGTTTCCTGGTACCAAAGTAATCAACAAGAACGTGTAGAGAAAGAACATTCCTTAGAGTGTAAACAGAGAGTTGCTTGGATAGTAAAGATGACATGGCGGCATTGTCGAGAGCGAGGACAGTGATTGTCTGGCGGCGGTTGATTTCTGCGGCGAGGTGGGTCACCGTGAGGTAGTGGTTGAAGGTGGAGAATTGAGGGTGTTTGGCTAGTATGCGCGTGATGTTGTGCGCATTTACAGTTGCGGTGGAGGCAAGGAGGGCGAGAGAGACGGCGAGGGTGAGGAGAGGGAGTGGGCGTGGCATTGTGGCGGTGGTCGTGGACTGTGGAAATTAAGCTTTGAAGCAGTGGGGAGGAGGGATGGGAAGGATACAAGAAAGAGCTTGTTTTTAAGTAGGGATTTGGAGGGAGTGGTGGGATTTTTAATTTTATATTTATGGGCTGGATTGGTATTTTATAACATGCCAGGCTGGCGTTGGGTTGGGAAAAGGGCCCACATTCTTGGAAGTGGGTCCCTTGGAAAGGAACTTAAATATTCTTTCTTCCTAGCGTTAGGAATCTGAGGTATAAGACAATTTATTATAAATATTGGAGGGAGTGCAAAAACCTACCCTATAGCCTAATGTACATTTATTTATTTATTTATTTATTTATTTATTTGGCAGAATATAGCCTGTATATTTGGCAGAATATAGCCTGGTACATTTACACCTCAGTGAGAATGCCAAATTTAGATTTTCTACATTCTATTATGTAATAAGAATATTTTTTAATAAAAATAAATTTTTTATTTTTATTTTAAATTATTTTCTTAGATTATTTTGATGTGCTAGTATAAAAAATAATAAATATATTACTTTGAAGTATTTTCAAATGAAATTGTTTTTGATAAACAACCTCAACTTTACTCACAAATAGATGGTTAACAATTTAACATAGCTAAATTATTATAATAAATTTTGTTTTTATAATTATTAGATATTTGGTTGCTTAATATTACAACTCTGGAAGGCTTAACTTAAATAGATTTTTATTTGTTATCATTTACAATTTAAATTTTAACAGAAGAATTGTAATAAATAAATAAATAAATAAATATATATTGAATGCGGATGTAGACTTTGATATGAAAGAAATATAGTCTCAATATAGGAAAATAAAACAAAACAAAAAAGAATATTTAAGTGTTTTTATGTAT
The DNA here is from genome assembly GCA_029228465.1 of Salix viminalis. Taxonomy (NCBI): domain Eukaryota; kingdom Viridiplantae; phylum Streptophyta; class Magnoliopsida; order Malpighiales; family Salicaceae; genus Salix; species Salix viminalis. Next base: position 1,871,443 of record CM055439.1, read on the forward strand.
AAAAATGTAAGAACAAGGGAAAATTACCCGAAATCAAAGTTTTTGTTAGATGCGAGGAAACTCAACTCATAGAAAGAGTATTATATATGTTTAACTGAATAAATAAAATTTTGATTGTCTCAGACTTTTTTAAAAGATACATATCATAATTTAAACTCAAAATATATTGTGTAGATTATATATTTTATGTTATCACACGTCACATGTCCCATAAAGACCATCAACCAAAATGATTATATATATATATATATATACACAGAATCTCTTTCTCTCTCAAGCTGATTATCATATTATATTGGGAAAAAAAATAAAAAAAATCAGGACCGTCTTAATTGTTACTTGCAAGTTTTCAATGATTTTATTCTTCAATAATTCATCTCACAAGTTTCCCTTTCCCATCTCCATGTAGCGTTACGGACAAGACTTTTTTTAGGCATGGTGATTGGCCATTTCTCCTACTCATTAATAATAATAGTAATTAATATTAGTCTTATTATTCTACAAATTAATTAAGATTTCTATCTAGAAACTTATTGCCATAATTATAAACTAGAAGACTGGCTTGCCAGCGGGAGCCACACAAGTGTCGGTAGCAAAGTACAAAGAGGAGGAGAGCCAAGCTGGCAATCAACGGCGTATCGTAATGGGCCACGTGGGAAGTGAAAGATGGTAGCGACACTTCAGCAGAGCGTCACCACCGACAACTGGTCTCTGAAAATTCAAATAATTTTGACGGTTGGGATTTTATTTTCAACACTCATTCGCTAAATCTTATCTGGGTCCAGCCTGTGTTTTTGAGGACCTGCCGCCCCGGTTGCCCTTTTTTTTTTATTTAAGCATCTTTTTATAATACACTGGAAAGTTTCGTCTAGAAGATTACATACTAATCACTTCAAAAATTAAATATATCCAATATAACTCAAAAAAAACAATCAATATTTAAAAAATACAAATTAGCGAAACAAATCACGTATAAATAAAATAAAAACTTAAAAATAACTTTATTAAAATACAAAGAAAAAAATCTAAATTAACTTAAAACAAAGAAAAGAAAACAATATGGGTAGGAAAAGCTCCTGACCCATGAACAAAGAGCCAGTACTCGGGCCTGCAAGGCCAGGCCTAATCGCGAAAAAATAGATGACACGTCATTTTAAAATTAATTATTCTTTACAATTAGAGAGACCGGTCAAAATGTACTTCTTAAACACAATTGAAAGGAACCACCTATTTTACATGTGTTTTTCAATTCAATCCTCTCATTAAAACAACATGCAAATGGGTGCTAATTTGGGACTAATAAGGGTTTAAATGTGAGAAAAAATTGTTTGAGGTTCAAATTAAAATTTATTTATTTAAAAAATCACAGCTTCAATTCATAACCAGTCTAAAAAACTTAAAGGCCAAAAAATCCATGATCTTAGACAACATGACTGTAGCCAGCACCATGGGCTAAGCCGAGAAAATGACCTATTTCTCTTGGGTTTAGTCAAAGAAATTACTCAACTCCCTTGAGCTTATAATAAAGAAGATCTCGTATTTAATAATAATAATAAATAAATAAAAAGATTAGATGGACGTCGTCGATTTGCTATTCAATTTCAAAACCTAAATCACCTTTTAATCTATGGTCATGTACAATTCACAACTAAAATAGCTTAAATTATTTAAACTTCGTAACAAAATAAATAAATAATGTTAATCTTTCTCTTTTATTAGTACTACCAACATACTTTTTTAAAATTCTGCATTATGTTTTTCATATTATCCTTTCATGTAGGCACCCTCTAACTAGTCCTTGTGTATTTGTTTTTTTGGCAAACCTTAAATATACCATTTAAGTGTTTTTTAATCAATTATATTATGAGGTATTGTTTTAATTGGATTATCATGTTAAATGTAGTTAAGAAAGTTTTTAAGTACCACGTGCCGAAGAGACGTGCATAGTGATAAATGGTTTGATATCTGTCTTAGATTCGAGTCATGACGTGCTTATCTTGTAAGAGTTTGAAATAGTGATGGTGTCACCTGCTAAATGATTTTCAAGTTAAATGATTTTTTTGAGCTAATAATTTTTATTTTTGTTTTATTATCTATTATATTTTTTTTATTTTCTCTTTTATTAAATTTTTTATGATTTTTTTAGTCTTTGATTTAATTTTGCTTTTTTTTTATTATTAGCGCAATAATAATAATAATAATAATAATAATAATAATAATAATAATAATAATAATAATAATAATAATAATTTTTGTTCTTATTTTTTTTTCTGTTAAAAAAATTTGTATTTTTTTCTCAAGGTAATTTATTAATTTTATTATTTTAACTGTGATAGTGATGATAATTTTAAATGTTAAAACTTTGATGTTATTGTTATAATAAAGTATATTCATCTATTTCATTATATCAAACTTTACATGTATAAATATTATATTTTAATCCTAACAGTTATAAAAATTATTTACTCGACCTACGACATAGTGCAAGCTGACAACATCATAAAGGTTGATGTAAATGTTGGAAAAAAACTATGTTTTCCCTTATTTTTTTGTTGAAAAACTTTCGAGGCAATTACCTATTTCCATCTCTTTGATGTTAAAGCTTCAATATTATTATTACGGTAAGGTGTATTGATGTGTTGTATTATATCAAACTTTGCATGTGTAAATATTATATTATATTTTTAAATTAATAAAATCTATAAATTACTTCAAATCCAACTATTATAAAAATGATATATTGCCCACAACGTAGTGCGGGCAATCTAACTAGTTTGAATCTATAATGCGTGCATGAACTAGTAAAAAAATGAGATTTTTTTTTTGTTTTTGTTGAAATAAGTAATTATTACCCGAAGAATACAACAACTTTGGTGTTAGTTTTAGTGGTCGCGATTTTGGCTCCCATAAGGTGGCTTCCTTCCTATTGGTAGTTAAAAAAGGGACACTTGATCCAATAAGCATTTTCCACGCGGCCCAAGTAGAAAAGCAGTTGGTGAAACGTCGGCGCACAGACAGCATACAGTGAAGTGGAAGAGCGGGTAGGGACTCTTTTTTCTTCAGTGTTTTTCCAAGGTCCAACCACTAATTGATATGTAGGATATTTTTAGTTTTTTTTATCAATAAAAATAATGAAATTAAAAAAAAATAGAAAAACTATAATCAAATTGGAACTAGTTTAAACGACCGGTTTTGTTTTGATTCGCTTCTTTGACTAACAAACCAAAATTATTTTTTGTTTTTTTAGGTTTTTTTTTCCTTACTTGACTAAGTTTTCTCTTTTTTTATTTAACCAAAATAGAAATAAACCAAAAAATTTGAACTGAATTGGAAAAATAAAAAAATTATTACATATATTTTTTTTAATTTGAATTGTTCTGACACGGTTGTGGTGTTCTGGTTTTTTTTTTTTAATCTCAAAAATCATACCAGACAATTTTTGCATTGTGGGTCAAGGTCAAGGTGGAAATAAACAATGAAGACCAAAAAATAAATAAAACCCCACTTGTCAAGTCCCTTTTCACAGTGTTTCCCATCCACAACTTACGAGGCATATCCCAATAGCAAGCAAACAGAATAAAGGTATATATTAGTATCGTTGAAGTTAGTTTTTATTTAAATATATTAAAATGATATTCAAATAATTTTAAAATATAAAAAATAGTTTAAAATAAAAAATAAAATAAATATTTAAAATTAAAAAATAGTTTTTATGGGAATTGATATGAAGATGGAGAAGACTACAATGAATTAAGGTTTTTCTTTGGTCAGCTAATTGTATGTTTTAAATTGTTTTTAAAAATATATTAAAATAGTATTTTTTTTAAATAATAATATTTGACATTAATACATAAAAATAATTTTAAAATACTAAAAAAATTTAAAATAAAAAATTATTTAAAAAATAATAATTTCGTAATGCAATGTCTAACCAGAATTTGGTCCAGGCTCCAATATAATAATTGTTTGAGATTAGTTTTAAAAAATATTTTTTTATTAAATAATATATTAAAATCATATTTTTATTTATTTTTTATTTTTTTTAATATTAGAACATAAAAATTATTTTAAAATGTTAAAATATTTTTAATTTAAAATAAAAAAAAATCAATTTTTTATAAGAAACAGCATGATTGCTCGAAGAAGATATCTGACAGATAACTCGGCATTTCTTACTTGTCATATGAATCTTTAACTCTTTAATACATGTCTTGCAGCAAACTCTTATTCATGGTTTGACGTCAGCTATGGAGCTTGATGTCGTCATTTTAGGCGGCAGCAACAAGCAAATAAAATGAAAATTTGATAGGTGATTGCGATTATTTTTTTAAATGATTTTTATTTAAAAATATATTAAAATAATATTTTTTTTTAAAATTATTTTTAATATCAACACATTAAAATGATATAAAAAAAATAAAAAAAAATATTAATTTAAAATTAAAAAATAAATCCAAAGTTGATTATGGGTTGGAAATATCGTGCATCAAAATGGGTAAAAGTAAATGTTGAAGAGTGAGCTAAAGGTTTATGCTCATTGGCCAGAGCAGAGCTGTGGACTGTAGTCAGAGTTAGAATCGGGCTCTAAGGCTGACTGGAGAAAGATTATGCGATAGATTTTCAAAATGTTTTTTATGTCGAAATATATTAAAATAATATTTTTTTTAATTTTTTAAAAATTATTTTTTATATCAATTCATCAAAATAATTTAAAAACACAAAAATATATTCATTTAAAATAAAATAAAATTGATTTTTTTAAAAACAACATTTAAAACACCATCCCAAACGGGCTCTAAATTAGGATCGCTAGAGTCAAGAAACTGCTGACAAGAGACCCAGTTCAGCATATTTATCGGGAAACAGCAGCAGCAGCAGACTGGTTGGCTTTTGATCGACTTTACCCCACTTAATTTAATAGTATTATGGGATCATTAAATAATATATGCAGATAAATCAGCTATATTCAAAATCATTGGAGACAAGGGTGCCCGAGTGGAAGAAGCACCACCGAAGAGAAAAGTTTAGAGAAACTCGAGGCAAGATAATGCAACAGTGAGGATTGTTGTTCTTGGATCATGAGTAAGCACAAAGTAAGTGCCCCCAATAGACATGAACCTAGAATCAACTCCCAGAAAGCTCCTTTTTTAGCACGAACTGGTCATCGTACACGAAAGAGTTGCATTGATTTCTCAGGCCATTCCTGTTCTGTTCCCCAAATTTCCCAATGAAATAGAGAGAGATGGCGTCAACTTTAAAGCAGCAGACCACCGACTTGAGTAAAAATGGAAAGACTTGCTCAATTTAGAAACAAACGGGAATGATCACCGTTACCCTATTTTGCAGTACAGAGCTAGACAGGAGAGAAAGTAAAGATCTTACGAGCTGACAAATGGCAATCTATGGACATGAATTAACCTTTCCTGGTCTTACCAGGTTGTCTGTCTGTCTTTCTTTCTTTCATCTGTCAGGAGAAGCTCAAGGCACTGTCATCTCCGCTGCTTCCAAAACTCCCAGGGAGATGAGATGGGTGCCACAACTACCAACAATGGAAAAGAAAAGCATGGACTGGAATCTTGATCTGATTCCGGACTCCAAAACACTGAAAATGAAAGGAAAAAAAACCCCTTTTCATTACTGAAAATTAACAGGAACAGCTACGTACTACTGATCAAAGAGGGAAAGCAATGGCGGGCTCTCTCTACATGCGAAAACTAATGCATTTATCATCGTACTAGTACAAACATATCTCCACTTTTCTCTTCCCTCGATTAGCAAGGAAGCACTCATTCTAGCGACTCTTTCAGCAGTGTTACATCGCGTTACTTTCTTCTTGTACTCCGGCCATGCATCCTCCTCCTCCTCCTCCTCGTCGGCACTACCTCCCTTGATGATGAAACCCACCAGCACCGTACACGTGTCCTTGATGGTGATGGCCCATCATCATCATCCCGCCGTACATCCCTTGCCCCCCACCACCACCATTAAACGCTCCACCTCCACCGGCGGTGGAATTAGCCCCACCTCCACCGCCTGCAGCACCACTCCCACCAGACCCGCCACCAGGACCATCCTTCTCCCCGGCTGGTCTTCCCATAGAGCTCTTATCCCCTTCCATCTCCCTATACTTCTGCAAGTAAATCTTCAAGGGCTCCACGTACTCCTCGAACCCAAGCGTCGTCATGGCCCACAGAAGATCGTCACCGTTTATGGTCTTCCGCTTCTCTCTCTGGCACTTGTCCGAAGCCTCTCCTGTTATAAAGCTGATGAACTCCGACACACACTCCTGAACCGTCTCCTTTGCGTCTTTGGAGATCTTCGCGTTTGCAGGCAGAGCTTTTTTCATTATCCTGCTCACGTTTGCAATTGGCAGAAACCTGTCTTGCTCCTTTGCAGACAGCTCACTGGCGGCGTTGTGTCCTCCTGATTCATTGTCCGAGTCCGCCATAGTAATATTTGCAATTAAATTACCTAATTTGAGCTCAAAATCCTGCGTTGTAGGGGAAGGAGGGGGGGCAAATTGGGAAACCCCAAGAATTAACCGGGAAATTGGGGGTGGGAAGAGGAAGGCGGAGGTGGAGATGGAGAGAGAGAGAGAGAGCGCGAGGGAGGGAGGGGGAGAGAGAAGGGAAAAGGAGGAGGTATTTTGGGGTCCGTTGGATTACGAGGGTAATATTGCATCGTGGATGACACCTGGGAGATTTTGGTCCGTTAATTTGTCGATAAGAGTAGACAAGCGAGAGGGTTTGAAGACGGTTGGATGGTGGTGGGGCCTAATGATCGAACGGCAAGAAAGAGACATGTCGTGGATCCGTGAGATGGTGGATTTTATTTTTACAGAGTATTTTTCTTTTTAGGCGGCTGCTGCGGGCTTGAAGCCAGCCGAGGGTGGCTGGCTTGGATAAAAACATTAACAAAAGAGGAAGCAAGAAAAAGATTATTACTATTATTATTGCGTTAATAATGAAAAAAACAAAATTAAATCAAAGAATAAAAAAGGCTAAAAACTTTAACAACGATAAAACAAAAAACATCATTTGACTTGAAAAAAAAACTAATAAAAAGAACTAAAAGAAAGAACAAAGAGAAAAAAAAACAAAATATCATTTTTCAAATCATTATAAACACAACCTAAAATTTAAAAACTAAAATTTTCGAAAACAATATCACCCCATTAAATAAGAAAATAATAAAAATTAAAAATCAAAGCTAAGAGCTCATATATATAAATATGGACAAAAATAAGGATTATTTAAGAAATATTAAAAAAAGTAAAGAAATTAAAATAAAAAATTAAAAGTATAAGAGCCAAAATAAAAATCAAATAAATTATCAATTTCAATTAAAGGAAAAAATTACAACTTTTGTACTGAAAATATCAAGGGATTGAAAACCAATCCCAAAATTAAAATAATAAGGACTGAAATGAAAACACAATATATAATCAATTTCCATCCAATGACACAATTGAAACAAATCAAAACTTATATAACAAAAAATTAAGACCATAAAAAACAATTTAAAGCTCAGGGACTGAAATGAAAACACCATAAACATAGAGGTTTGTCCTATAATTTAGCATGTAGGAGAGAGAAAAGGCAGAAAAAATTCAATCCACCACCGTCATGACGTCGTCCATTGTATGCGCCCACGCACCACACCATGAGGAAAGAGTACAAGGCAGCGCATCGGGTGAGACGTCAAATGAATATTTTCTACTATCGGACGCAGCCGCACGCGCTGCTCGAAGAGGGTGTGACGCGTAATATTGTTGTCACGTGTGTCAAACGCGTACACGGTATTCGACAGAAAAGAATAATAAAAATGGTAAATTACCTAAACACCCCCACAACCAACTCTTCTATGTTGTCTTATTGGGGGGCAGATAAGTATTTTGATATTTTCAAAAAAAAATGAAATATCTGAAATACCCCTCAAACAGCCTTTGGTTTTTGTTTTATTGGAGGGTAAAAGAGTTATTTTATTGTGCATTTAAATGTGTTATTATTATGGCACCCCTCTAACAACTGCTGTTTTTTTTTGTCTTATTTGAGGGTAAAATTGTTATTTTACTGTACAAAATATAAAAAAACCCGTGACCCACCCAAACCAAACCGATCCAACCCAAAACATTATTACAATCCACAGTGAAAACACTCATAATACAGTAGTAAAAAACTGATCTCTTTTAATATATGTTATAACAAGAGAAATGAACTTATTAACAATACACTAAAACATGTGGGGAAAGCACTATAGCTCCCCACACATTTCACTGTGGATGGCTACAGTGTTTCCCTGCTACAATGTTTTTTTTTTCTTTCCCAGCTGCAGTGCATTTTTTCCCCTGCTTTCCCGCTACAGTTTTTTTTGTTGTTTTTTTCCCCAAAACATTTTGTCCCCATTTACTTTTTTTTTATTATTTCTTTTTCCAGTTATATATATTTTTTTGTTTTATTTTTTATAATCGAGATTTCCGAACCAGCTTAAGAGCACCACGACTAATCCCCGACCCAATTTGTGTTTTGATTTTTTTTTATTCAAAAATATTTTTTTTCCTGGTTATACTTTTTTTTATTTTTTTTTCAACTTATATATTTTTTTTGTTTTGTTTTTTTAGTGTCCGAGTCAGTTTAAGCGAACCCATGACTAATCCCTCAGACCCAATTTTTTTCTTTTTATAATCGGGAGGTATCCAGACCAGCTTACGTGCACTACGACTAATACTCGGATCCACTTTTTTTCTTATAATCAGGGTGTCCGGGTCAGTTTTCATTTCCTTTCTTTCCCACTACAATACTTTTTTACCTTTTTTTTTCTTATTATGTTTTATTTTATTTTTTTTGTTTTCAGTTACAGTGTTTTTTTCCCTAAAATATTTTTTCCTCAATTATACTTTTTATTTTATTTATTTTTCCACTAATATATTTTTTTGTTTTGTTTTTATAAATGAGTTGTCTGGACTAGCTTAAATGCACCACGACTAATCCCCAAACCCAATTTGTTTTTAAAGTTATTTTTTTCATTTTTTTCCCGTGTTTTTTCCCCTAAAACATCCCCCCTGTTATACTTTTTTTTTATTTCCTTTTCTATTTATACATTTTTTTTTATAATCGGGATGTCTGGGTCACCTCAAGCGCACCTTGACTCATCCCCGAACCGATTTTTTTTTATAACCAAGGGGTCCAGACCAGTTTACACGCATCACGACTAATCCCCGGACCCATTTTCTTTATTTTGATAATTGGGATGTCCAGGTCAGGTTTCATCAAATATATTTAGGTTTCATTTCGGTCCTCAATCTTTTAATCCTGATTGCGTTTTAAATCCTTTAATACTTTCGGTATCAAAGTTTGGATTTGTTTCAATTTTGTCCTTAGAATGTAATTGATTATATATTTATTTTTCATTTTGGCTCTCGTACTTTTAATCTTTGATTTTATTTTAATTCCTTTATTTTTTAAATATATTTATGAAATGGTTCCAATTTTTATCCATATTTGTATGTATAAGTTCTTAGATTTTTGTTTTTAATTTTTATTATTTCCTCTTTTGTTAAGATTTTGTTTTTTTTTAATTTTGTTCTTAAATTTTAAGTTTTGTTGGTGATCATTTGAAAATTGATATTTATTATTTTTTTTCTTTTTTCCTTTTTGTTTGGTATTTTTTATTTGTATTTATTGTTAAGGTCAAATAATAGTTTTTAAGCTAATAATATTTATTTTTGTTCCCTCATTGATTTTATTTTTTAATTGTTTTTTTGTTATTATTTTTAGGTGTTAAAATTTCTAATTATTATAGGTAAGGCATTCAAAATAATGATAATGATTATTTGTAAGGTTTTTTTGTCTTATAAATATGTTAGACTAATTATATATTTTAATATATTTTTTTAATATTAATGCCTTAAAATATATATAAATAAATTACCTAAGTTTTTTTGAAAAAAAAAATTAATTTAATGTCAGTGTTCTGAAATACATTTAATATAATAATATTAAGAATAAATCTTATAAAAAAAATTTAATTTTTTTCTAGCTATAATAATGGTGTCAGCGATAGTATGACAATAATAATTAAAATATTAATTATGTACAATAATGATTATAATGACAGCTATAATAATTGTGATAATTTAACAATCATGATAATAACAATGAGAATAATATTCAAAATAATTCATCAGATGATGTTATTTTTCTTAAAAATTGACTTTTGCAACTTTTTTATGTATGATATTTCAGATTTAATATCAGATAAAAAAATTACGAAGTCACATGTAGACAAAACGGGTAGAAAAATTGTGCCAAATTATTTACAATAAAATAATATATGAGCCACTTGCCTTACACTTTGCCATAGCCAGAAATAATGTTTTTAGCATGCAAAAAAATATTAATGGTCTTAAATTGTTTTTGTGACGCTATATATCTAAGTGAAATAATCATTCTATAAAACTTTCGATTATTACTGTAACAAAATTAAAATTATTTACAATAAGAATAATAATAATAATTGTATATTAGTTTTTTGTATATTCATTTTATTTTGTAAGGTGTTTAAAATAATGTCATGATATCAAGGGTATTTTCAAAAAAAAATTTCATTTCTGTTCATAGTACAATAATCATAATACCCCTAAATAAGATAAAACCCAATAAATGTCAATGGGGTTGTCCCAGTAATTGCACATTTTTAGTGCACGGTATAATAATCTTTTTAGCCTCAAATAAGACAAAACAGAAGAGTTACATACAGGGTGTTACAAACATTTCACGTTTAACTATACATGCATAAGAGAGAGTTTCACTCTCATATTTTTTTAACTCAAGTTACATTTAATACAAATAAAAATAATAATAAAAATCAAAAATATAAACTAAGAGCAGAGGTACATAGATACAAAGAAAAAATTAAGAACTATCTCAGAAGGACCGAAAAAATCAAGGGATTAAAACTAAACAAAAAAAAAAAAAACTATATATGTTAAAAGTAGACAAAAAAAATTTAACCCTAGCGGCGGAGCGCGGGTTTATGGCTCGTGCTTCCTAAGTCCAATTGATTGTTTTGATTTAAATCGTGTCGTACAATGATTTTTAAAGTTTTTTTAATCAAAAACAAATTATTTTATAAAATTTATATTAATATATTAAAATAATTTTAAATTATAAATGTTTTTGATATTTTTGCAAATAAAAAATTAATTCGATATCTTTTGAAAGAAAAAAAATAATTGAAAATACACTTTAAAGAATAGAAGTTAATACAATATTAAATATATATTTAGAAATCGTTTGTTATTGTACTAACTTTTTTTAGTTATGTCATATGTGCCAGTGACTACCCTACATTGTAAGAACTCATTTGATAATGTGGTAGTGTTTATTTTTAAAATTGTTTTTTGTTTGAAAATATATTAAAACAATATTATTTTTGTATTATTTAAAAAAACTTATTTTTGATATCAATACATTAAAATAATCTAAAAAAATAATTTAAAACAAAAAAATCAATCTATTTTAAAATCGTTTTTTCACTGTAAAAATAAATTGTGCCCAAGTTTTTTTTTTTGTTAGATAAATGCAGTAGTGGTTGATTTAGTTGTGGTTGTGAAAGGTAAGTGACAACCAAGGACTTGAACTCGTAAAAATACATGTCATGCAACTAATGTGACAACAAATTAATGTCAATACCATCATAGATTAAGGGTTTTGAAAACATATGTAATATATTATAGAGGACATATTTGAAGCCAAATTAAAAATATAGTCAACTCACTTATAAAGCTAAACTTTTATTTGACACTATTCTATAAGAATTTAATTTTTAAATATGAAATATTAACTTGATTAAAATAAATTAGAGATGAATTAAAAATTAATCTCAAAGAACCAGCAGTTGACATGTTTGTGTGAAACCTCAAATCCTTATTCCATATGAAAAATAAAGACAAGATTTTATTGTAGTTTATAAAGTGAAAAATTGAAAAGTCATAAATGAGCCTAAAAGAAATTATCTTTGGACCAAAGCCTCATGCGCATGCTTGCATTGCTCAGGTCAGGTCCGGGTCTGGGTCTAGGCCTAGGCCCTGGGTTTCGGTGGGGAGTGATCTTTAAATTCTAATATTCCAATTATATAATTGTTTCCATATTGTTGTTCAAGATTTTAGGTAGTGTGATTGTTGTGGTTAGGGATCATAAGATACAAAAATTTTTTTTTAGCAATTTTAGATGGTAAATGAGTTGCCAACAGAAAATTCCATCAACATTTTTAAATGCTGAATGTTTTGATTTTTTATATATATTTAAATATTTTATTTTAAGTTATACATTTCATTTCCCTTTTCCATGAAACATGTTATATTTTGTGATTGATTTCCCAATTTACGTGAAACATTAAATCATATTTTCCAACTTATTTTCTTATGCAGAATTCATTTTCAATGAATAAATGAGGTTAAAATAAAGTTGATAACTAGAAGCTTCAAATAAAATGTCATATTCCAACTTATTTTTTTAACATGGTCAAATAAAAATATATATATTTAAACATAATTTATATGTTACCACACAACATAAAAAAAGATTCATTTTTTGATAAATAATTTTCCATGAAATTCAATTTTTAATGAGCTTTAAATCAACTTGAAATACATCTATGCTAGTTTTTTTTTTATTTTATTTTATTAACATGACAATAAGGGTTAGATTTTTTTTTATATATAAAAAATCAAAAGTTTGATGTATAATGGACAAAATTTTTTTTTAAAATATTGAGATGATAATACTCTAGACAACATTTAATTTTTATAAAAAAAACAACATTTAGATGCTAACACATTGGATCTATCAAGGTCAGCCATATTTAACCCGCAAAACGCTTAATCTAGGGCATGAGCCTAAGACATATATCATAGAATTCAAATCAAAATAAATTAGAAATCCTAATTCATATTAATCAAATATTGAAGGCATAAAACAGAAAAAGACATTCAATGAAAAATAAAATAAAACAATAGTTTGAGCAAACCTAGAATGGTGGCCTATGTTATAACATGACTCAAACTAATGTTTTTAAAAAGGAAAGAAAAAATTAAGATTTGAGTTATTGACTTGACTGCTTCCATTAAGCTAAGTTAATTTAATAATATAATTAAAAAAATACATAATAAACGATAAAGAAACAGCCCCGAGATACCCTATGCCATTTTTAAAATTAGTGAAAAATCATATAGAAACCAAAAAAAGAGCCCAATACCCAAATAAATTAAATATTAAAGAATGAAAAAAACATGATCTTAAAAATAGAAAAAAAAACTTTTTCTTGACGTTACAGTGTAGACTAATTTTTTTTTCTTTCTCCCTTGAAAAAATGTTAGTATAAATGGAGAAGATGACATACTACATAATTTTTTTTAAATAAATATTGAGTATTTAATTTAATTAAAAAAATCTTTTAAAAGAAGATAAATCCAATAAAGAAAAAAACACAAAAAACTTGAGATAAACCAAATTATTTTTAAAAGCAGTGAGCAATCCTATACAAAGAAAAAAAAATTAAATTATAGAGCTTCAATTTTCAATTAAATCATATATTAAATGATGAAACTAAAAAAACATGAGTTAAAAAAAGTAAGAAAAACTCAAAGTAAATAAAGAGTTTAATTTAATGTTGAAGGATTAAAAAAAAATGAAGATGAAATGTAAAATGAAGGAGAATGAAATTGTAAGAAATTCAAAAAACAATTGTTAAAAAAAACTATCCAAAATAGAATAAATAACAATACAAAGAATGAAGACCAAATCTAAAATGAAAAAAAAAAGAGAGTGATATTGAAAAAAATAAATCAAGTCTATAAATTAACTCATTTTTTTTAAAAAACATTAAATAAAAAAAGAATAAAATGTAAGGAAAACAAGTTTGAAGGGTTATTGTGAATTGAAAAACACCAAGAAATATGGTTTTTTCACCTTTGTTAGCTATTACAGGCGTTGCCCAAAAACGACGGGGTTTACTCACTTGCTAGCATGTTTATGAGCTAACAATTTTTTTGTTTTTTTTACTATCTATTTATTAATTAAATTACCCAAAATCATCTCTTACAAAATCATCTATGTAACCACATGAATATTGCATAAAAACCAAAGTAAAATCAAGAACATGCTCCTAAAGCAAGGCATGTTAAAGGATAAAGCCCGTAAACAAAAGGTTTCTTTTTTGTTTTGTTTTGTTTTTGTTCTTAAGAGTAACCAAGAACTGCACTGCAGAAAAAAAAATAAACTTGTGATAAAACTAATTAAGATACTCGGATTAAATCTAAAATAATAAATAAAACTAGTGAAAAACAGCCTTGAGTGATTTCTTTTGAAGAACAAAAACCACCAATTCACTGTTACAAACCCAAGACAAGACATCTTTATCGTGGTTTTCCCACCCCAAACAGTCTCTGCTAATCTCTCCCGATCGAGCTTATAGAACATAGTCTGGATCCAAACTTTTTCCTGACAGTGAACTCACAACAAGTGCCTCATGTCATGTCTCAAGCTCGCAATCATCAAACATGTTCATCATGGAGGGTTCAGCTTGATCTTATACCTGGGTCCCATGTAATGTTAGGTCAGAAAATCAGATGATGCTAAATGGGCAACAAAAAGAGGCAGGAGACTCGGTGGAAAGCAAGAGAAATGGCCAGGCTTTCAACCTTTTAATATATACTTTAATGCGCATTAGGAGAAAACAAAGAACTGGGTGCAGAGTGCTTTAATGGTATCCAAAGTTGGTAAAAGTAAGTGCCAGATTGATTATCAAAAGATCAGGAGCTAATTCACAGTTCATCACAAACATTATACAGCAAGAGATGAGCACAAACTCTCAACTCCAAATCCAGGAGGATCAAAAACTTAATTAGTATATAATAACTGTAAAAAAGTTGATTATTATTCAACTTAAGCTTCAATCTCAAACCTTGGGCACTTGATGGAGCCCATGGATATGTCTATCTCAATCAAATTCTCCTCCTCGTTCATCTCGTTTAATTCTGCCAAAATCTCCATTAGATCATGCTGTTTGAAGAAAGACCCTGGTGCAAAATCTGGCAATTTTTTCTGCAGATTGTAGTTGACCTCATCTTCTTCCTCGTGATCACAAATGTAATGTCCACTTGGAAGGGAGATTTCAATGAGGCTATCCTCGTCAGAAATAGATCCATCCGAGCAATCTCGGCTCAGAAACATTTTGTCTTGGAACAGCCAGCAGTCCACTTCTGAATCCTCGCTAGTAGATGAGCGACCATGGAAGTCACTTTCTGATGTTATAAATGGAGATGATCTAGCCAAATACTCATCAATCTGACTCCCATCTTCTTCTCCTCTCCTTCTTCTTCTTTCTCTTCTTTGGTGAATTCCTTTTCAAGAACAAGTGGTTTAGATATAACATCTTCGATGTAAGGTGAAGTGCTTGCCTGATCCGCCATGACAATCTGATCATCTGTCACTGATTTCTGCACTTGTGTTTGATTTTGCTTTGAGAAAGTCAAGATAAGACTAGATAATAGTAACGCTGTTGATGTGAGAAAGATTGACAGGAGCCCATATCCAAGAAAACCCGCAAGAATCAATACCGGGAGCAAGAACGAACAACAATGGTAGCACTAGCGAGAATATTTTGAAGAAAAACAAATGAGAAGCCATTTGTTCCAGGACTTTGTTTTGCAGCTTCATGAACTTAAGGAGCTCCTTATTTCGCCAGAAAGAATTTACAAAGAAGATAATTTGCACCTCTATATATGGACACTGTAAGATATGCAAATTAACGAGATATATTAATGGGAGATAGATAGATTAATAGACAGATGGATGAAAAAAGCTGGTTTTTATGAGGAATGAAACTATATATACGATCTAGATTCATGAAAAAAATATAGCAGAAAAGCAGTTTACAAATTCTACCTCCAGTGCTGAAAATAGAGCCTGCTTCCTCTTAGATTGGGAGAATATAGTGGAACTTAGAGAGCATGACAGTGGTCTTAAGCCTCCCCAGGTGCTGTTCTTGTTCAAAAATCAAAGAAGACGACTACTAAAAGAAGGTGGTGGGGTTTGAAGAAAGATTGCAGATTATGAAAAACGACTGCCATACAAAGTATGAGCAAGAAGAAATGAATCAATGGGATCTGTTCTGTGATTACTGATCTGAGGAGCAGATAATACCTGCACTGGTTTGCGGAAAATGAAGCAAGTGTTGCGCAGAACTGAAAGAAAAAGATTTCAATAATAAATTCTTGTATCAGCCTGATGAGAACCACTTGCTCGCCTCATCTCGCTCGCTCGATCACAGACTCACAGTTCTCAAGTGCCCCTTGCTCCTAATAAACAGGTTTTTTTTGTTTTTTCCTCAGCTAACCACAATCAGGTGGTGTTCCTCTGCGACTGATTCTCTTGAAAAAAGCACAAAACCCCAGGTTTTCCAGTCTCAGAGCATGGATATCAGAGAAGCCATGTGCTCACATCTGAGCTCACCACATGGCATTTTACCTCAGATTCAAGGTGAAAAAACTATAATTAAAAGGGAAAAAAGAAAAACCCCCAGAACCCAACACAGCTTTTATATATTTTATTACTCTTCTCCTTCGGCCATATCCCTGCTCCCCAAGAACCCTATTTATCAGACCCTTTCATGAAAGCTTCAGGGGAAGATCGAAAGAAACATTTTCTCTTCAAGTCGACGAGCAGAAACTTCCTTCTTCCCTGAAGACTAATCTCTGAAACACTACAAAGAAAAAAACCTGTTTTACGTTCGTCTACGGCACACCCTCATAGCTCTGAAAAAATCTTCATATGGAAGACCAAGCTGGGATTATCCAGCTTAAATTTCAGAAATTTTCATTTGTTTCTTCAAATGGCTTCAAAATCTAATTTACATTGAATCGCAAAAGATGACTAGCTAGGATTAGCATGCCTGCCGACGTACCACATCTTTCAATCTGTATTATATAAGTAAAATACTCATATAGTCTACACACACAGGCTAGAAACTGAAAAGGGTATCACTTTTTATTTACTTATTTATTTTTCCATAATCCTTTAAGAAAATAAATATACAAGAAACAAGTGGTGGTGGAATATTCGAACAAACTTAGTCCCACCTTTTAATATTTTCTGTGTTTGACTTAAAATATCCCTAATTTTAACAAGCCCACGCTATATATATATATATATCACTTGTAAAGTAATTGATTTATTAGTTCTAGGTCAACTTATTGCATTAAAAAATTAAAGTAATGATAATTACCAAAAATAAAATGAGTTAAATATAAGAAAATTTAGTAATTGGGATTGGTTTTCCTTTTTTCTGGTAAATTCATTAATGTATCCGTCAAATAACATTATTATATATCTCCCTAAATTGGAACCTCTCTTTAATAAATAATAATAATGATTAATTAATGAATCCCCACATATTGGACCTTTGTTCATAATTACATTCTCCACTACTTAGTTCTTTGGTTTATAATTTTTATATTCTTCATCATGCAAAATCTTAAAATAATTCTAAAAAAATAAATTTCTCAAATATATGCATGCTTCCACAAGCTCTAATTAGAAGAGAAATAAAAAGATTACTAATCAAATACTATTTATTCGAGAAATACAAATTGTCTTACCACAGTCATCGATATATATATATTGAGAATTAAATTGATAATTAAAGTTCAACAACATGATTCAATGTCTTCTCTTGTAATATAACTAAAGCATAGTATTTTGACAAGTATTTTGTCCATGTTCCTGGTCGTGTGAGGGTCTCCTCCTGAGTTCATTTCTGCTTTTAAATTCTCTTGTCATACGAATGTGCTTCTCATGATGCCTTCAAGTTTGCTTTAAGCATATGGCCCAACGACGCGTCTCCACCTACCACAAACTTCTAACCCCACTCTCACTAAAGCCAGTGCAAAGCAGTGCCGGTGGACGGCGCAAAAATGATACTTGAATTCTTGATATTATTATATGGAAGTGTTTTTTTTTAAAATTAATTATTATTAACATTTAACAAAATATATAGTGTATTATCGTTTCACTATAGCAGTACATTACTGTGAGTTGGTAAGGAAATGATTATTTTGCCCGTAAATGAAAAAATGGTGGCCTTGATTGATTAAAGGACTGCTTTGTTCTTTTCTACTTGTTTATTGGTTATTAAAAGATTGTTGAGGGATATTTGATTTTTTGTTATTGTTAAAAATAAGATCTTTACTTTAAAAGTTAAGAAAATTTAGAGTTTTTTTACCATGGATTTCTTTCACTTTTCATAAGCTCTTAAGTAGTAGATCAAAATAACGAGGTTTGCATTTTGGGTATTTTTGTATTTTCACACGAGTTCTTTCCTGGTTAATTACTAGGATCATAGGGTGTTTTAGTGTTTTTACATTGACTTCTTTAATTTTTTTTAATAAAGAAAGTTGCTCGAGCATACTGATCACGCACCATCAATTAGATGATGCTTATGTCATTTATAGAACACATTTGACGCCACTTGGTGGCCAAACATGATTTTTCATTGTCTTTTTAAGATACACTATCGTATTCTCTTTTCACATGGTGTTATGCGTGACTTCGTATAATGGTCTAATTGTTATCAATAGTAAAATGCATATTTGTCCGATTTATTTTTTGGTTTTTTTTATTTCAGTTCACATTCTTTTGACTTCTTGTTTTGTTCTTATTCATTTTCTAAGAGTTTTGAATGTATTTCAATTTAGTCATTCAATTTCAATTTCTCATATGTTTTTTTTAGTCCTTATTATTTTTTTTTCTTTTTTCCATGACCATTATGTTAAAGCTTTTTTGGCTTTTAATTTCATCCTTCAATCAGTTTTTTTTTGTTTTATTATTTTTTCAATTCGACCCTCATTGATTTGTTTTTCCTTTTGTTAAATCTATTTTTCAATTCAATTTAATCCTCAGATTGAAACTTTTTTCTTTTTTGCTATTTTATCTATATTCTTTTTGTGTAATTTTGTTTTTCTCTTTATTTTCTCTTTTAACATTTTATTTATTGAGAATTCTGTTTCTAAATTTAAATAAAAAAATTCATTAAACAATATGGTGGATATCTCAATTTGTGTGATTGAATATTTTGATCTACACTAATATCTCAATTATTTTTATTTTTTAATTGTTAAAAAATCACAATCCACAGCAAAACACGGGTTAAATAACTAGTTATTGAAGAAAGCTTGTGACACGGTATTCTTACACCACATTCAATGAAATCATGTTAAATCCTCGTAAATACTTTAGATTCTAAAGTCAAGTTGTGTTCGAGATCATATCTAGCTAAGATAGCTCTTCGAATGTTAAAGGGGTCCTCCAATGTAGAGAATTTATATAATAAGCTACCAGTTTGAAATTAATACATGCATGCCAGCCAGCGGGATCTCTGCCTTCAATCTTGTTTTTCTATCCAGAACCCTTTATCAACACCACATTTCTCTTTTAACTTTAAAGAAATCATATGCTCAATAATATAGTAGTGTAAGAGAAGATCATATATAGGTTCAATAATCTGTATTTTCAGGGATTATTATCATAAACAAACAAACAAACAAACAAATAAAACAACATCATTACACAGGAAACAAAAGGAAGTATTCAATTAATAGTGTGATGAGAACTGAGAAAAAAAGGAGGATGCGGGAAATATGTTGCCACTTGTCGGCCAGTTGCGACTGGGAGTTGCAGAAATTAAGGAGAGCCACATGAAACCCTAATTTCAGTCAGCTTTTGCTCCACATCTTGGCTACTGGAACCAGCAAACAAACGTAATGTTTATTACTCTAAAATAGAAATAAAATCACCTTCGGAGAAGCAATTGTCTTGGATGAAGAAAATGAGATCAAGAAATCCGACCGTCAGTGGGGATTGTAGCACAAGGAATGTTTGAGGCGTGGAAACCGATTCATCAAAGTCTACGAGCCCAGGAGGGGACCCTGTCTAAGTTTTGATGCATGTTTCATTGTTATTGTAAAACCAGATAAGATAATCTTGCATTGAATCCAGAGATTAGACCCTCTTGCTTTGACCTCAACCATTCACGACTTGTTTTTGCTTCTTCCATGATTCCTAGGAGGAAGAAATTAGGGTTGGAATCTACTTCCATCTGTAAGAATAAGTTGATTTTGTTTCTCTCTGCTACCATGGATTGGAAACATGATAGAATCTGCGAATGTGGGATTGGAAGCCTTGTAATCATCCTGAAAATGGAGTAGAAATGATAGCTTGTATAGGTGCTACGATAAAACAAAGTTAATCTAAATAAAAGAAAAGAATTTGTTCCAAATTAGTGAGTGGGTGGCTTTGAATTTTATCTAAAGAAAAAGGATTTTTGTGTGTTTTTTTATATCTTTATTTGGTAGTTTTATTCACTATAAAAAATTAGCAAATACAAATGAAAATAGTGAAGGAAATAATTTTGTTGACAAACTACGGTGAAACTTACCAATGAAATATTTTCTAACTACATCCCTCAATACATACTGACTGTAATTTTTTGTCGGTATATACCAAGATAATTAAAATATAAAAAAAATTAAAAAAAGAAGAAGAAAACATGATGTGTCATTATTAAAAAAAGTATTATCGATAGTATAAACTCATCGTTAATGTTCATTAGTAAATCTCTTAGTAATATTAAAGTTTAGACCTGACAAGTGACCCCCCTCTCTACCTTCTTCTGTTTTTTCTTCTTCTTCTTCTTCTTCTTCTTCCATTTTTCTATGCAATTAACATCACCCCTCCCCTCCCCTCAATTTTATCATAAATCAAACTCCATTAGCACAAATTTGGCTACCTTAGCACTTAGTCTGCCAAAATCCCTATTCTAGTTTAATTTCTTTATAGGATTCCCCACACATCAAGTAAACAAGACTATCTATTTTTTGTTTTAACTTATTTTTTAAAGTTTTATGGTATTTTGATGTAGCACATTTATATTGTTTATGTGTTTACCTATTTTATAACTTCTTCACATAAAAAAATTGGTATATGAATGTATGCTTTGTACATGTTAAGGGTTTGTTTGAGATTTTGAAAAATTGTATTTGTTTGTAATTTAATGAAATTAATTTTGAATTTGTGACTTAGGTGCTTCATAATGAATTGAAATAATGCTTTATTTAATAGGTAATTTTTATATTTTGTCAATTTTACTCTAAAGTTTAAAGTTTCAATAAATGTGGAGGAATTTGAATTTTTTTAAGAAAAATTGATAATGATTTAATGGGTATTTATAAAATACATTGATCAAGTTTGAGTTAAATCAATATTAGCTAATTTATTTAGTTCACATAATGAATTAATACATGTTGTCATCAATATTCTATAAAGGTTTGATCATTTTTAGATGTATTGAGTTTCATCAAAAAAGTCCTGTATGAATGAATTATTGTAATTGAGTTGAGGATTTTACTAATTATGCATTATCTAGTTCTAGAAATATCAGTGGATATGGTAATAGTTATCCATGTAAGAGGTGTGAAAATAAAAAAGTTTTTGATCTAGTTTTTATGATGCATTTTCTACAAAAATTATTTATGAAAAAATATTTGTGTTGATTTGCACAATGAAAACTATATGTTCCTTACAAGACCATGATATAAAGGATGGTTGGTTCAACTTCTAGTTTTAGCAACATGCATAGAGCTGGAAATGATAATAGTAATTCTTATAGGAGTATGGTTATAGATACAATGAGAATGAATCAAGGTTATGTAGATGAATGTTCAATCATAGATGAAGAATTAAATGTAGATGTAACTATTTTTTTTTGTCTTTTAAAAGACTTTGATGAACTATTATGGGATGATGTATAAATCATAGTAAATTATTGTTCGTTGCACATGTACTCACCATCAAGTCAGATTATGGAATTAGAAAGGTCAATTATGATAAAATTATTAAATGAGTAATAAGCATTTTACTTGAAGAGAATAAGTTAAAATAAAACTTTTATGTTGTTAAATCCATGATAAAACCTCTCAGCATAGGATACTATAAAATTGATATGTGTCCAAACTTCTATGTTATACTAACTTGCAAATACAAATTTAATTGAGCGGACAACTCATGGTTCACTTGTTATAAACCTAGAAAAATCTTGTCACTCGTAGAAAACTTAAGGGGAAAGAATCTTGTCGTACGTAAAAAAAAACTTATATACTTCCTAATCATTATTCACATGATGTGGTGAATGAAGTCATGGTGCAACTTTTCAATGGTAAAGCCTGGTAACATTTTAATAGTATGCATTTTTTATTTTTAATGGGATCACAGAACATACATTTTAGGGTCATGTATAAATGAATTCAATTCATCCATGTCATTTGTTGCTCTTGATGTCAAAAATCATATTTAAAAAATAAAATAAAAATAATATTATTTTGATGTATTTCTGAACGAAAAACACTTTCAAAAGTAACCTCAACCACATTCTCAAATAAACCCTAAGTTTTTTATACTCTGGATGGACTGAAGTTTTTCCTTTTCTTTTGTTATCATTTTCTTTTATGACTTCTTTATTGTTGTTTATTTTTTATTTATATTATTAAAATTTTTAATTTTCTTTTATGATTTTCTTTACTGTTATTTATTTTTAATATATATTATTTAAATTTTTATTTGGTCTATTGACACAATTTTTAACTTATTCTTTACTTGAAAAAAAAATATTAGCGTATAAGTAGACCTAGCACCGAGCCATGAATCTTTATTGAGGGCTCAAAATAATCATTTTCTGCAGCTACTTGTCAGCCTAGAACTTTAACGCATGCATGCAGCATGGAGAGGATACATATGGGCCGGGCTATTTGATGATTTTAGCCCAAAGAAGTATGTTAGTAGGCCCAGGGTTTTCAAATCCCCTATCTCCTTGTCTGAACTATCAATCCGCTTGTGCTTAGCCTAAGGGTCATGCTAATTTCCTTCCCTGAAACAAACACAAAAAAATAATTAAAAAAATGATGAATTTAAATGTAAAATTAAATTTAACTCATGTTTATATGAAAAAATAAACTCATAGGTTCAAATTAAAAAGGTTAAAAATAGAACAAATATCTTTAATCACCGAAACCTATCTTTTTCGACATTTGTCACTAGATCATGATTTTCTTCTCTCTATCAGTGTCTTGAATTTAATGAATATCGAAACTCGATCGAATATATGTCTATTTGTAAGTATAGTTAATTTTGTTTTTGAAAATATTCTTCATTCAGAAATGCATCAAAATAATTTTTTTTTTTATTTTTTAGAAATTTATTTTTGATATCACCACATGAAAATAATCTAACAACATTAAAAAAGTTTAATTTAAAAAATAAAAAATAAAATATTTTTTTTTAAAAAAGGCAACGCATTTTCAAACACTTAAACACTAAGGAAGTGATTCTGCAATGACATCTTCCCAAAAAGCTCTTCGGACAAAATATTCCAACAATTTAAGATGAGGTGATCTTGTCCCACTTCCTTCTTTGGCCACCATATTTATATTCTAGTTATGTTCAAAATATCCACATACATTTTGAATTCAATAACTTAAATGACAATAATAATAATAATAATAAGACAAAATAACTTAAATTAAATTGAAAAATCTTTCTTATTTTCTCTCATCTTAAATTAAATAAATATAAGAAAACAAGAGAAAGAGAGAAAGGTTCTTACGGAACCTATGAAATTGAGAGGGGTGCATAGCATATTCTTTTCCAATGTCACATCTTCACCTTATGTGATGCTAACATGTAAACCCTCTCTCACGCTCACTTTTTGTACCAACGATTTACATTTATTTTCTCTTTTTGTGAGTGTCGAATCTCTAGTGCTCTAATCATTCTCCATAGATTCTCTCACTAGTATCCACGCAACTGGCTTCAACCTGGCCAAATGTTTCCATGAAATAAAAACCGTGAATTCAGGATTGGCTAACATCAACATTATTACCTTTAATATATATATATATATATATATATATATATATATATTCTTTTGTGTACATGCACATTATTTACTACTGATCTAGTAGACGGTTCAGTGGTATAAGCTTTACACTAAGTGATTTGCTCCTCCTGGAGTCTCAGAGTTGAGCCATGTGTTGTTAATATAATAGTCACTAGAAATTTACATGATCGTTAAGAGCTGTCTGTGAGATTAGTTGAAGTGCACACAAGCTGACCCGAACACCCACGTATATCAATCCAAATTCCATTATCACCTTGGTTTAGATACACTTCAGAATATGGGTTTTGACAGAAGATGAGAGTGAGGCAATTAACCATAGCAAACATGGTTACAGATAATGGGAATCGCTTACACTCCTGCTGCTAATGGAGGTCTTAGCGAGCTACCCTACTCCCATGAATGATATAGAAGAGGATTCAGTGTAACTCCATAGACATCTGCTCGAGGATCTGCAATGTCATTGCTGTCATAGGAGAGTGAAGAATATTTTTCATGTGCTTAGAGACTGCGAGGTATTTTTACAATGATGAGATGGAGACGCGGCTGCTGAATAATTTATCAAGCAAGGATACTACACGGGAATGGCCTGGAGATATAGAAATTGGGGTGGCTGTCTGGTTCATTTGGACGAGGAATGAAAAGGGTTTTTGGAGAACCTTTAGTTTCGAGATGTAATGCTACAATTGCAATCAGGAATGTGGTGGTTGACATTATAAAACCCGCAAATGATGGAAACCCTAAGTTATGAACAAATCTCATGTCAGTTTAATAGGATGAAAATACCCTTCTTTGAATGTTAATGGGTGGAGAAAATGTAATCCTGGATTTACATGAGTAAAAATACAAAATAGATATCATAAAATAAACCGTGTATTAGGATTTGACTAAAATACCGAAAACCCTATACAATTATTTTGTTTGGTTATTTTATTATTTAGAGTGTTAGGTTTAGTTATAGACTTAGACTTAACATACATGGGTATAAGATATACCATCAGGTATTAAAGATACAAGATAAAAAATAAATGTTGTGCTAAGATTTAGATCTTAGAATGATTATGTTTTAACCGAATAAGATAGACACTTCCTCTCGAAGGGAGATATTCCTTGAATCTTAGATGATACCAATAAATAAAAACATATCTTATATTAACTATCAATCAATAATGCATTTTATCATAGGTGAGATGCATTGGGAGTGATGTGTATTTTTCTTGCATAACTCTTACCTAGACTCTTACAAATCATTAAATTTTATAGTGATTATAATATTAGGTGATGACTCATGAACCTTATAATTATAATTTTATGATTAAGTTCAAAACTCTTTTAATTCTATGAGACAACTTTGTCATTCAATGTTGTGCACTTCAAAACACCTTTCATGCTTCGAGATGGATTCTTTTCTAGGAGGGAATGAAGGTTTGGCATTGGGAACAACTTTTATATTTAAATAATATTTTTATATTTATTAAAAATACCAAATTAGAGTTTACAAACTTAATAATAATATAGTAGGCATGTTGAAAAAAGGCTAAAAAAATCCCTAGATGTAACTTGTGTCCTTTTTTTTGGTCTTCTATGGATATATTAACCATTTTACTATGCTTAAAGATGTAAAAAGAGGAAAAGGTCCTCGAATGCAGGCTTTAAAATATTTCAATTTAAAAGGTAATTTATTAATTTTACCGTGTTAAGAAATTATAAAAAACACATACACCCTTAATAAATCTTAGGACATGTAAAAATATTAACAAACCCTTAACACCAAGGCTATTGTTTTTAAGGGAAAAAAGTACTTACACTGTCATGATAAATAGTAAAATATGATTATGGTCACCATGTATTTACTTTGTACTGTACCTTTTTTATAACTTGTTTGATTTGATTATTGATAGTAGTAACTATGAAAATATTAAATGCAAACATGTTGTAAAATAATTAAAATAGTCATTATAATCGCATATTGAGCCACACAAAATAGGATGGATTAAGATAGTAGGTGAAATAAAAGTAATGTAACAAAGTATCTATCATTTTACATTAAAAAAGTATAAAAATAAGGCCTATTATGATGTAATAGATATGAATACTTGAAATTTTATATCTGGCAAGTCTCGACAATATTATATAGATGCTAGATACTTGGGTATAGATAATTTGTATAAGTTTAGTAAAGATGATATGAAATTTACTTTTATTCCTTTGAAAAAGACTCTAACCCAAAGTTTATAAGGTAGAGGAAAATGCTTTTTTTTTTATTATTATTATAGTAACTAGTTTAGACCATAAGTTATAGGAAGGTATATGAGAAACTAGACAGGTTCACATTTTAATTATAAAGACTAATGGTTAAGAAACAAAAAAAAGAAGCATATGATAAACATTCAAAAGGTTGTTAAACCTTTGCTTGTAAAATTTGAAGAGATTCTACAAGATGAGTTGTTTGATGGGTTACCATTCATGGAGGTATACAACTTCAAATAGATTTAGCGTTGGGATAGCCTTTCAAATATGCAATATAGCAAATGAGTCTTAACTAGGTATATTCAATATAGCTTAAGTACATATACAATACTAACTTTAATTAAGCTTAAAAACTAATGGTAGTTGGTGTATATGTGTAGGGCAACCATATCATCAATAAAATTATAACAGGTTATAAAGTTTTAACTTCTTAGTTGAATGATATGTTAGATTAGTTTCACAGGACAATAATCTTTATAAAGATTTACAATCAAATTTAACTTATAAATACGTGAACAATAACTTTCAAGACAAAATGGTTGGTTATGCTTTTTTTTTATTGTTTAACAAGTCAAGAGCTTTCTAAAATGATAAAGTTAGGCTTGTACAGTTAAAAAGTTGTTGCTAACACTAAGAGTTATTAGGAATTCATAACATCATAGTTTATTCCGTGTATGATATATAATACATAATAACTTGTTTAATTTTATTATTTATAGTTGTAGTTGTGAAAATATTATAGGAAAGTATATAATAAAAATCAGATAGATGAATTATACTTAACTAGATAGATGAATTAAAAAAAAATACAGCGTTGCAAAGTGTTATCTTTCATTACAAAGTATAAAAATGAGGCATATTATAGGGTAATGAATATAGATTCTTGTAATCTTATGTATGATACATCTTAGAAGTATGGTATAAATGCTAGACAACTTAGTAGAGATAATTTATATAATTTCAATAAAGATAATGTAAATTTCATTATCCTTTGAAAAGAAAACCCCAACCCAAATCTTCTAAAATAGAGGGGAATGATTTCTTTAATATAACAATTTTAGAGATGAATTATAAAAAATAAGAAGAAATAGATAAGATCATGCATTAATTAAAAAGACACCAGTGGTTGAGAAGAAAAAGAAAGCATGTGTTAAACATTCCTAATAGGGTAATGTTTGCTTGTTGAATTTGAAGAGATTATAATATATGAATTACCATATAAGTTATCATCAATAAAAAAAATTAAAATTAAATAAATTTAATATCAAGATCTAATCTTATAAATCCAACATATTACAAAATTAATTGTAATGAGTGTGAGATATTGAAGAAAAAGGTCGATGAGTCATTAAGAAAATGAAGTTTGAAGAGAACTTATATCCATATATTGTTCCATATTTAATGATCCCAAATAAGGATGATGATTAATGTATACATGGATAGTCACGTCATCAATAAAATCATTTGAATTATATGCTAAAGTAATTACATAGAATAACCATATTTACAAATATTATCTTATAAAATGGATATCATCATATTTGGATTCAACTTAAATATAAGCAAAATAAATCTTCAGGGACAAAAAAAAGAGTTATACAATTAACTGGTTATGCCTTTTAAGTTATCATACATGTTGAGTGATTTTATCAGTTATGAATAAAGTTCTACATCCCCTTAATAAATAAATTCATAGTTTTTTATTTTGACAATATTTTTATTTATAATAAAGATAAAATTAACCAGCTATGAAATCTTAGAAATGCTAGATGTTTTGCTATAAAATAAATTATATATGAATTGTTTTAAAAAAATATAATTTCATTACTAACATGATGTTATTTCTAGGGTCTTTTTTACGAGTCCATCAAACATGCATGTTGATGATGAGAATATTAGAACAATTAAATATTGGTTATCACCTAAAATAGATGCATAGTTTTTATAGAAGTGATTCATATAGAATCTCACTTGTATGGTTGCACCAATTATTGAATGCATGAATAAAAAAGTTTGATTAGGAGAGAATGCATAAAAACAACTTTATTTTCATAAAAAAAAACTAATCACTACTCTAGTTTCTTCACTTTTAAATTTTTATAAATTATTTAAGATCGAATATGATTTTTGTGATATAGATATTAGGGATCCACAATCTCAAAAGGTGAAACTAGTGACAGTTTTTTAGTGAGAAATATATTTGTGCTAGATTAAAGTGCTCTATGTATAACAAGGAGTTCTATGTTATTTTTAGAGGATTCTAAATAAGTGAGAATATTATTTAATAGTAAAAACTATTGTGTTTTGATCATAAGGCGATGAAATGTTTGCATGGTTAAAAGTGAATTAAGGTGACTTACTTGCAATAATTTCCATTTAAAATTATGCATACAATAGGGGTCTAAAATAGGATAATTGATATTTTTAGAAGAAGATCAAGCTCATTAGATACTTTAAATGGAAAAAATATTGAGTTTTATTGCTCGAAATACTTGTGTGAACATTATGAAGATTTCAATGAGTTATGGGAAAATGTTGGAATCATTTCAGTGATGAATTTTAAACTCTTAATGGATTATGGTGCAAGATAATCAACTTCGCATTTCTCACTATTTTTTTGCTAAAAAAAGTAATTCAAGATTTAGATGAAGGAGGTTTGGGTGGGCATTTAATGTGTGTAAAGGTTATTACTATGACCAGTGATTGGTATTACTAACCTCATTTAAAATATGATATTAGTAAGTTTATGCAATTATACTATATTTTTCAAGCTACTAGATGACAAGCATAAAATATATTTTTATATATGTCTTTGTCTATTCTTAAAAATCTATAATTACTCTATGAGATTTGTACTTGAATAACCTTGTATACAAAGATGAAAGAATTATATTTTTGATATATTTTATAGGTTTTCAAAGATAAACAATACTTTTATAATTGGTCAGCTTTTTCATTAGAGAGGTGGTCCATTTACATGAGGTGTTGAAAACCATCTTCTTTTTTTAACAAGTTGTTTAATTATTTTTGGGAAAAAATATAGAGATGTATAATTCATTTTTGAATCTCAAATGCTACAAAGAAGATGGTTGCAGATGTATAAGTTGAACAAGAAAATGTGAAACAAAAATTATAATAATCCAATATCAAAAACAATAAGACTATTATGCCAAACTTCTTAAAAAATGAGATAGTGATAATTTCTATATTGTCAAATATGCCAAATGATATAAGTATTCTTAAGATATTTAATGTTTTAAATATTTAACCTTATTATGATGACAAATCATTATATTCAAATGTTCATTTGAGGTTGACTCTTTTATAAGGATAAGTGAATGATATGGAATGTTTATAGATTCATAAGTTAGACCAACAAGTTTAAACCAACAATAAAATCAAAAGTCACCATTAATTCCCTTACAAACTAACACCAATAAAAACCATTATAGCCTCCTCCTAAAAGCCATCCATCTTCTGATATCATCATTAACTCTTTTTTAGGTGACTTAAATCATTAATTCATAACAACTAACTCATCTTTATCTCCTCATCCATATAACCACTAATAACCATAACCCTAATTTGACTTGAGAGCCATACCAAATTTTGATCAAACTCTAGTGCCCAATAAAACCTATAATCTTAGCATCATGTGTGAAGTCCATGAGTTAATGATCACATCTCGCTCCCACATTTATATGTCAACATTAAATTCACTTTTTCTAAAAATAATAATTAATTCTATAGCTTTATTAGGGCATTCTTAGATCTAAAATGAATTTTTATTTGATTTGTATAATTATAATTACAACATGATCTTATGTATAGATAATTGGTTAACGATATTGTGTGTAGATTATAGTTTTTCATGTGTTGATGATCTTATATATGAATATTAGGTTTTCATATGCTAATGATCATATAAAGATTTTTTATTATCATTTTTGGTGTAGTGATTTTGATTTTCTAGTCTGGATGTATTTTAAGGATGAAGGTTTTTATGGTTTGACTTTTAATAATGTTATTTTAAATGGTATGAGTGTTTTTTCTTATATAAACATTTGGTTAGTAGTTTTTATGAAATGATTGACTTGTTGGAAGTATGATCATTTAACAAACCTTGTCAATTATATATCAAAACATTGTTATTTTCTTAAACTAAAATTCAAAAAATATTTTTGAAAGTTGAAAAAATCAACATTTTTTAACGTTTATTTTCTTAAAAACAATATAAGTCATTTAAGTATTATCCCTGTTTGTAAGAATCTCATTCTTTTTTCACTTTTATGAATGTGTACAATTTTTTGGTAACCCATTATAAGTGAGTTTTTGTTTGAAATTTTTTATATGTTAGGACACATTACCCATTATTATGAGTGAAATTAGGTTGGATCAATATAACCCTACCAAGGCTCTATGAGTATAGGCGGGGACATTTAAATCTATTTTTATATTAATTGAATAAAGTGAGTTACAACCTAGTTTATCATTTCCATACTCTTGAGTCCAACACCTATATTTTTAAAACAAAGCTTAGGCCTTATAGCAGGCTCAGGTCTCAAATCATTATCTTAGAATTTGCAATCTTTTACCATAAATACATAACCTATTTAGGAAAAAATATTTTAAGAACATAATAAGTACTTATATTATAAGAAGAAATAATACAATTTATTTTAGGTAGGATGTATAAGATGATAATTATTTTTTCTATTACAAAACCAACCTTTTACCTAGAACAGTTGATGACCATTTAGGATGTCTAGTTACTATAAAACTAGGTGACAACTCTTATTTTCTATTTTTATCATTAATTCACTAAGACATCCTTTGCAACAATACTATTTAAAATGATTTTATACATTATTGAGTATTCAATTATTAACATTCATATTTTATAAAATCATAATTCTCTCTATACCTTAACTATACTTTTTAAAATTTATAAGACCCCAATTTCTTCCTTTTCACTATACATTATGATGAAGTCATGGAAAAACTTTAATGAAGTCAATAGTTAATAATGAAATAGGGTGTACTTATGGGTTGGTTTTACTTGCAAATTAAAATCTCTAATGCTTAAATTAGTTTTTGAGTTTAGTTACTTAATTCATAGATAGGTAATAATTAAAAACTAAAGAGATGTTTTTATATGTATTTTAAAGATGGGTGTTTTGACCGTAATGGGGATTAAAGCCCTTTATAACACATTATTCCATTACTTACCTTTCTAGGGTGGCATAGCTTACCCTTTTTAGAGTGGCACGTAAAATGACATTTTATCTCTAAATTGTGAAATAAAAGCGTGATAAAAAAAATGTGCATTGTGTTGTTTATGGTGTAGTAACATTTTATTAATGATTGTGTATTATTTTGTGTTACTTTGTAGGTAGTAAAGTGGCATGGCACACCCTTGTAGATGATAGGATGGTGATGACATTTAACATATAACATGTAGCACTAACACTCATAAGATGATAGAATGAGGATATTTTGTAACAAGTAACGTGTTGTATAAGTATAATGAAGAGTTATTGTAGCACGTAGTAAAGATTATATATGCTACACACATTAAGATTTTAAGAAAATAAATGTATAAATATGAAAGAAAAATAGAAAGATAGATAAAAGAATAATATATACTAGTTTATTAGCTAGGACATAGAGACCTAGATAAGTTAACCCATGTTTTGCCCCTTACCTCTTTTTTTTTTTGTATCAACAATGCCTCTAGTCTTTGATTTTAAACATAAACTCAAATACTTTTAACATTATGAGTTTTACATGAAGGTGAATTCTATTTATGATAGACTTAGAGATTTTTTTATCAAGAGAATGATACATAATCCTTTTAAAGACAAAGAGTTACAGTGACATAGAGATCCATGATCCTTTTAAAGAAATATGGTCACGGGGACCTAGAGACAATGGTCACAAAGACTAAAACCATGTTTAGAGATATCGAGACATGGGGACCAATAAAGACAAAAATATATTTTTCCAATGAAGATGTGGAGTTATATTGGAGGTAATTTTTAAAGGAAACCTGAGCTATGTTAGAGATATTAGAGTTTATAAAACTATGTTAGAGATAAAAAAAAAAAAGACACGACAATAATATAGGATATACTGGATAGAGAAATACTACTACCTTTATTAAAAAGCTTAGAGATATGACATAAATTACATGATGTTTTAGAAGGTTATTATATGATGTATATACTTAATTTATTTCTTGCTCTAGCTCTATCTCATTTTTCATACACTATTGCATGTAATCTTTGACGATTAGTCTTTCTATCTCCTTTTACAATACATGACATCCCTTAAATATCATGCAATGATAATGGTGAAAGACACGAGATTTAGTAAGGTTCATGTTATTTTAGCCACTTTCACTAGAGGAGGATATTGTACAAAGTTTTTTCCTTGATATTCTTACTCTAATTTTGTTTTATTTCTTATAAATTATTACAGGTAACCATTGGCTATTCATTTTTTTTTATCTTTTTTTTTAGTGCACAACATCCTTCAATATCATACCCGTGATGATGATGAAAAGAGACATAATTTATTAAGGTTATTGCTATTTGAGCCATTTTTTCATTTAAGAATGATATTATACAAAATAGTTTCCCATAATAGTAGCTATTACCTTAGTATGTATGGTAGTTAGAGTTATTGTTAAGACTTTTGGATATTCCAGGTGATCACACTTTGCTTTTTTGAGATATTATAGTAGGATATCGATGATGTTAGAGAGATGTTTCTCTATGAAAACATGGTGACCTTTTTTGGTCATGTTAGTTTCTTCCACCCAAATACAAAATCTCATTGCATGTTTAATGTTAATAATATTTTTATCAATAAGTGTGTATAACCTTTTTCACAAGAAATATTATAGATTTTATTTATCAAGGCTTTTAATGGTAATGGATTCAAGCATATTCTCCACACTTAGCATTTCCACATTGAATCTCTAAAGGTATGCCCTGATGCTTTCATCATCTTATTATGCGATGGTAAAAAGCTAAATTTTTCTTTTTTAGTTAAAATACTATGTTACAATGAGATAAGCTCAATGCAGAGATCATTAAAAACCAGGATGGAGCTGAGTTTTAAGGATGTGATACCATACCGTAAGATATCTATAGAAAGTTATAGGAAAAATCTTACACATTGAGTCATTTTTTATTATCATTAGCTCTAAGATATTTTAGACATTTTGTATGTGTTCCATAGAATTGGTAAGGCCATTAAAGGTTAGCCTTTGCAACGATAAAGTCCTTAGAGAAATGAGAATAATACTTAGTGAAAAAATAAAGGTTATCCTACTTGATGAGAATGATATTTAAAAATTGGTACAGATCTCCGTGCATCTAATAAATGCAATAGAATCATGTGTTGACTTTTATATTAATGGAATGGAAGATTGTGAAGTTGTTCTTATATGACTAAAACATTTTTGTTGAGCACTTGCACTTGTTGGAAAAGTCATTAAAGACCTAATGAAACTGAAATTCCTATGGTAGGGAGATTAGTTACTCTCATTCATCTTCAAGTTTTATCAATTATAGGCAATATTGTTTCTTATGAAGAGTGAAAAGGAATAAAGTAGCTTTCATTTTAGTCTCACTAACGATGCCACTAATTGAGTCATAGGAAAACTTCAATGGATTTCATTATTAGTGATGGAATAGGATGTGCTTATGGGTTGATGTTACATGCAAAACAAACTCTTTATTGTATAAATTATTTTTTTAGCTTGGTTATTCAAGTGACAAGCAAGTAAAAAATCAAAAAGATGAAAGAAGTGTTTTATTGTGTGTAGTGGAAAGATAAGTGCTTTGACATTTAGAAAATTTTCCATGACTTACCTTTTTAGGGTGTCTAATAGAGTGACATTTTGTATCTAGATTGTAAAATAAAAGAGTGATACATATTGTGTTGTTCATGGTGTCACAAGTAATATTTTATTAATGATTTTGAAAAGAATTTCAAATCTTATTCAAATTATTAATGACTATTATGTAGAGAACAAACATAATTTAACATGTTAGACAAATTTCATGGTTTGATGTTAAATAAATTGGATTATTATTGATGAAAAGATATTAATTACAGTAAGAAATTGGTCACTAAAAGGTTAAGACAAACAACTAATGTCTTTTCTAATATTTAAGGGATCATGACACGTTACTAGACAATGCACTTAATCTTCAAATATAAATTAGTCAATTGTTGAGTTGATAAATAATTAAATTATTTAAAAATTTAATTCTATTTAATTAGAATTAGAATTTATATTTGGGTCAACATATTAAACACTTAATAGGTCACACACATTAAGAACCATTGTCAGAAATCATACCCGGATGATTTAATTACATATTAATTGATTAAAGTATATTTTAGAAATAAAATATAATTAAACCAAAGAGTATATTTCTAGACCTAGAAAAAGTCAAG
Source organism: Salix viminalis (assembly GCA_029228465.1). Lineage (NCBI taxonomy): Eukaryota > Viridiplantae > Streptophyta > Magnoliopsida > Malpighiales > Salicaceae > Salix > Salix viminalis. The sequence continues at coordinate 1,906,168 of CM055439.1, forward strand.
GACTTTATTTATTTAATTTGTAAAATTATCCTAAATTAATACATGAATATTATTTGGGGGGGGAAAGTTAATATTTTATTGATTCATAGGGTTTTTCAGTTTTTCCTATAAATAATAAGTTATGTCTCTTATTTTATAAAAGAGATTATTTTTTAGATAGAAAAAACTATGTAAATAACATAATAGAGAGCTAACAGTCTAGACATAACACTAAATAGGAATTTAAGAGATTGTTCACTAGTGATTTATGTGGATTATTAGAGGTTAGACAATCAGATGACTTATAATTTATGACAATCCCAATATTTAAATAAGTATTCAAAGCTGAATGAGATCATATATTCAAGTAATAAATCTCTAAGTAATTTTAGATTTGTCTAACAAGATCTCATGGACTCTCGAGTACTTTTTGTTTTATGTTTTTTCTGCGTGTTTGATACTAAAGAAACTGAGCACACATGGCATGTTAGCACAAAATGTGTTGTTGTAATATAAAACTATTGTAGGAGCACGTTGATGAGTTAGTGTAGACCTCATTAGGGTGGCTTAAGAAGTTTAGTGTAGCACATAAAACATAAAGAAAATTATGTGTGCTACAAACATTAACTTATGGGAAAATAAATATATAAATAGAAAAGAAAAAAAAACTATATTGGTGAATGTCTCGCCCTTGTTGCCAAAGGCAAGTTAGGCTTTTATATAGATCAAACACATCATATCATATATTTAAAAAAAAGATGGGACAGTCAACTTCATTTATAAAGATCTAGAATGATTCACATTATATCTTTTTTTATTTGTTATTTTAAATTAATTTTTTTAAATTTTTTTAATATATTAATATTTTAAAATATTTTTTAAAAAATAAAAAAATATCAATTTCTTCTGATATTTTTCAAAAAAAAAAAGCAATTTAAAAATTATTGGACTCTCCGAACAGTACCTAAGTAAAACACGAAACCCCACAACAACTTTTACTCACTTTGGTCTTGTTTCTCTGTTCTTGGGCCAGGTTTCTTTTCTTGCTCTCTTTCTTTCATTTCATTTCATGGGGTATCATAAATTTTCTTCCTTTTTATTGTCTTGTTGGGTTTTGTTTGAAAGTGATTCTCTTTTGATGATTAAGTTGAAGATTGTTTCTGGGTTTCGATTTTATCAGTGATGGGCAATGTTAGTGGCAAAAATGAAGGTGAAGGCACTTCATCATCAGGAGTTAAATATGGAGGAGAGGAGGGTAAGGAGTTTGTTGTACATGGGAGGGCTGCACCCACTAGCTATCATAGTCAGGGTGTATATGCAGAGGCAGAGCCCATGGTTCACTCTCCTACTCATAATCCTGGGGGATACTTGCAGCCTCCTCTCTTCGCGCCACAGGTCTTTTCCTTTTCTTTTTATTTATTTATTACTTTTCGATTTCATGGTTGCCAAATTATTGTTATTATTTTGTTGTTGGAGAGTTAAATAAATATTTCTCTAATTAAGTAAGGTGGTTAGACCTTTTCTTTTCAAGGTTTCTTTGTTGTTATTTATCATCAGGCGAAGCTGCTGCATTTTTCAACCTTCAAGGTGTGTTTATTATCAAGATATGGAATTTGAAAGTATTAAAAACTTTGCTTACCAAATTTGGAATAGAATTTGGTGAATCGTACAGATTGTGTTTTTAAGCAAGTGCACATCCTGGTTATTTGTCTTAGATGCAGCAATTTTGTGGAAATCTTTTTCTTGAACTAGATGGTACTTCATTTTGTGAGATTTTTTGGAGTCATACCTGCTAGGCTGAGAATTTCATCTTGGCCCTTCAGAATTGTCTTTAGATTTTAAACACAGAAGATTTGGAAATGAAAAAAAGGCTGAAGTCGTTATCAATGTATGAAAATTTGATGCTCAGTTGAGAAAGTGCTTCCTGTTTGAGTATGCGTAAAGGGGATATTGCTTTGACTTCATGGTTTAATGTAATGTTTATAGGGAACCTTTTGTTTATGTATAAAATCAAAAGTAAATAAGCTTGCCTTTTTTTTTGAGAATTTATGAATCCAACTATATTTCAGGACCCCATGGCTCCATTACCAAGATCTGGTGAAATAACTCAAGTGCCAAATTATGCATTGGTGCCTAATACAACAGATTTTAGGGGTATGTTTCCTGAGAAACTGAGAGCAGTGATGATAACATGGAGTTTTGATGGCAAGCAAGTAGCAGTGACTGGATCGTGGGATAATTGGAACAGGAGGTACAAGAAGCTTTTGTGTTTCTCTTTAGTTCAATGTTCATGTATGTCTTTTCATTTGCTCCCACAATCTAGCTAATGTTGTAACTTTCCTTTCCTTTCTATCAGGGAACCCTTGCAGAGGACAGGTAAAGATTTTGTTATTATGAAGATGCTACCAGCAGGTGTTTACCACTATCGCTTCATTGTTGATGAAAACTTGAGGCATGTTCCAGACTTACCATGGGAGCGTGATGACTCGGGTTCTGCTTACAATATTTTGGATTTGCAGGTAATTTTTAGTTTTTAATCTTGTCCTTTTTTTTCCTAAATGAAAGACTGAATGTATGAATGTCCTTTTGTAGTTATGCTATGCATCAAGTATTACTGAGAAAAGGAAATAAGTACAATAGTTAGCAGATTAGTCATTTGGCACTAATTTATCCACTTGTTTTAAGAGAGTAGCATATTGCAAAAGATTGTTGGTTTGAACGTGAACCCTGACATAATAATATAACTGGTATAGCATCTGCTCCGCCAATTCTCATAAATCCATTTAATTTGTCTATGTTTATGTTTAGCCCTTTATTTCAAGGGAATAGGATTTTTAGTGGAAGTACAATGCCGGTATTGCATATGGAAAGCTATTCATACCGAGGTTGTCAATTCCATTTCGGTTGATGTTTTGTTTTTTTAATTGGAACGGAATGTTTCAGTTTCGAAGCGTTTCGACACTCTGTTTCAAACATAAGTAAAAAAATGAGAGTTGAACTGATATAACTCGACTGACTTAATGAGTTCAAAGATAACATGAAAAATTGATAAAAATATAGTTTAATTAAAAAAAATCAAGTTGATATCTTAAAAAATATTGAAACAACGATATATTGAATCAACTCGGGTCAACCTAGGTGAACCTTTCAAATGTGTGACCTCCGTTATAAGACAATGATAACCTTAAAAAAAACAAATTAAATTAAATTATAAAGTTCAATTCGTAATAAACTCGTTGTTGAATAATAAAATTGAGAAAAATTTAATCTAAAAAAAACACAATAAAATAATTTTTCTGGACAAAATTATGAACATTTATAATATTACGAGAATATCATTATCATTCTCGCAAGGTCATTATATTCTCTGATTGCTCTGAAATTTGAACATAATATATATATAGATATGTCAAAAGACTTCTCGTAAAATTTCATCTTAATCTAACGGTCAGATTAAAAAATATGATTAATATTGTAAAACTATTCATTATTTAAAAAAAACACTATTTGGCGGAACGAAACGGGTGGAACGAAACCGGAATGTTCTGGCTGGAATTGGGGCAGAATTTCCAGAACAGGCCGAAATTTTGAGCGAGATAAAATTTGCTCCGGTTTGTTCTGTTTTTTGAATTGGAACAAAATGTACCGGCATTTCCAAGCGGAACGGAAATTGACAACCTTAATACATACAGAGAGTGAAAATGGAATTCAAGATACTCAATGCGCCCCTATTTGTTTGACTAGCTTATATAGGCAAAGATGTATAGACATAAATAATGCTCAGTATAGGCTACTTTCTTCAAGGAGTTCCCTGGACATGCTGTGTTTTATCTAGTCAAATGTCGCCAGTAATTATATTCAAATGCAGAAACAATGTCCAGGATATTCTATGTTCTTCAAGAAAAAGCTAGTGCGTGCTTGACATTCCACTGTTAGTCATGAGTAGACAACCAGCATGAACGCACATTCATAGTATCTATTGTCCTTGTGACACATTGAACTTCATTCAAGCAGAAATGTGCTTCTGAATGTTTTTTTACAAGGGATCCAAAATACTCTGGACCAGATATTTGTGGTAGCCTAAACCGTAAGGATCTGTACCTCCAGAACATGGAACATGCAAAGCAACTGAAACCAAAAAACATATCATGCAACCAAATGAAAACGAATCATAACAGTTGGTCACGAGTTTGTTGATTTTCAGTATATTTAGTATGCACAAGGGCAGCTGAAGTTGAGATTCTAGTTTTTATGGCTACCCTCGCAGTAATAAGAGAATGAAGATGGAAGAATTAGTGTCTTAGTCGCTAAATTATTGTAGATTGCCGCTGTATCTTGCTTCTAAAATCTCCACGACAGCCCATCAACATGCTACCTAGTGAACAAATTTGTGCTCTTAAGATCTTATTAGTTCACCCTTATTTGATCTAGGAGCAATTCAGTGATATTGAACAAAAACTCAATTATCTATTCACTTTTAATTATCACATTACATTTGAGTTAAATTGCGCATAAACAGGCCCATATATACATGGATCAATTGTTATTTCCCCCCCAATAGTCTTGTGCATTTTCCCTTTCCATTTATGTTCACATGCATAATTAATTACAGATATCCACATGGAGGAAATAAATTTGTAAGTCTTTCATCGGTATCACAATTTTATGTGCTTTTGCATGTTTAGTGTTGCTGAGGTATATAGCAGCCGAAGCGCTTTCTCCAGTATCTGTTATTCTTAAATGTCTTTGCACGCTGAAATTAGCACATGGATTTTATCAAATAGTGTATGAAATGGATGTCACTTGACGATCTGTTATGGACTATGGAGATGAGAATTGCTGATGTCTTTTGACCAACCTCCTCATTTTGAGGCTCAATTTCCATCTATATGAAAAGAGATTCTTTTCCAGCCATGATGGCCAGCACATTGCGTGATAACTTCTTATCCTTGAATTTCTAACTCTTGCTCGGTATCTTTCTGGCATTTCTAATTATGCAAACCAAAATCAATGTATTACTGACATTTCCGGGTATGTCTCAATCATTTCAACAATATCTTTGAATAAATTTATGGATGGGACTACAGCATCTATTCCACAAATCTTGCTTAATTGTTGCTTCCGTACTCGCTGTGATAGCTCAATTGATAAGCCAACGCTACCATTGTTTGGGTCCATAAACTTTGCACCTTTTGATTTGTTTTCGATATTACAATTTAATGTGCAGGAGTATGTTCCAGAAGCTCTGGAGAGCCTGTCTGAGTTTGAATCTTCTCCTTCCCCAGATTCAAGCTACAATAATGAATCTCTGAAAGACAATGATTTTGGCAAGCTTCCACCTGATATACCTCCACAACTGCAATTAACACCATTAAGCGAACAATCTTCTGCCACGGACAGTTACCAATTACAGCGAAGGCCTAGGCATGCAGTGCTGAACCATCTTTATATTCAAAACAACCGAGGTGAGCCCGTTGCACTTGGCTCAACTAATCGCTTTCTCCAGAAGTATGTAACAGTAGTACTATACAAACCCACAAGGAGGTGAAGTCATACTGTATTCTTTAAACATCTAGATGCTAGAGTTGGATTTTGTTTGATGTACCATTCTTAAAAAGAATTAAGATTTCTAGTTCATGGAAATAGGCAAGTCGAGGAAAGAGTTGGCATACTGAAAGGTTGAGTTCTTTACCACAAGCTTGCTTATTTTGTTGCTGCTCATTCTGAAAATTATATATTGTTAATGTGTTTGTGTGCCTCTTATTCTTACAAGTCTTCTTTTCCAACATCCATTCACCTTAGGTTTCAAATACTAGAACACATGTGTCTACCATGTTACAAAGAATTTTGAACTCTAATGCTAGTTGAGCTACAATTCAAGTTCATGGGGATTAAGTGATTTGTGTGTTGGCAAACATAGTTGTGTGCCCCCCAAAAAAATAATCTCTGAGGTGATTAATCTGCTCATGTATGCAAGAATTGACAGGCAATTACAAGAAAAAAACCATCATTTAGTGCTCGTTGAGAGCTGTGATCACAATATGAATACTCAAAATGTGGTTTACAGACAAAATAAGTATACATAAACTCAATCAAACCGAACAGCCATGTCAGTATTCTGCTCGCTGCTCCGACTCTCACCTTACAGGCACCTTAATCCAGCCATTAGCAAAAGCAATGGCTAAGATCACAAAAGGAGTTGACATGCCAAATATAATGATGTAAGGAAGAGGTGTCTTCATTGGATTCTCTCCTTCCCTTTCTCCTGCAGATTGCCAATACCTGCAATTTAGAAACACCACAACAAGTGTTTTGATGGAGGCACAAAAACAGATTGTTGAAGCAAATAGGCGAAAGAATAGAGAGAGAACAACTGAGTGCTTACTGTTCTGGTTCTTCATCTCTGGTAATAAATTTCTTCTTTCCCTTTCGGCTTGAGCTCTCCTTCTCCTTCTCCTAGTTAAGAGCACCAAAATTGTCTCCTTTTAGTCAAAAATCAAAGCAGCCTCATTTTTGGCCAAGCCAAATTCAACCAACAAAATGAAAAATAAAAATATATGGAAATAGAGATGTACCCAAGTTTGCATGGATTTTGAAATGACGAGCCCTTGTCTTTGGTGAACTGAGAGTGAAAACTACAGAAGAGAATGATGATGGTGGCCTGGGTGGGACGGGGCAGTGGGTTTTGAGAGAAGAAGAGATAAACACTTTGGTAGCCATGTTTTCAGGGCTAGGAAGCTGTGTATGCCCAGAAATTCACACATATATATGTCATTATATATATATATATATATATATATATATATAATTTATTTTTATTTTTGATAATGTGAACACGGTGCCATGCCAATTATATTTTTAATTTAGGATACTGTAAACCTTATCTGAATTCTATACAACATATATGCCAAGTAAAATGCCCACGTGGCCAATCGTCCTTTCCCCTACGTGTGGTGTTGAATCATCAAAACATCTAGTGTTGGGTTCTCTTTATGGACAAGTACAATAGTAATAGTTTTTTTTTAAAATGTTCATCGACTCCATCATTAATCTCAAAAAAGAGTTGGGAAAAAAAAAGAGAAGAGAACAAACAAAAATATTATGAAGCCTAATTTATCTCAAGAATTTATATAATTTTGACTGTTTCAGCTAGAGGTAGAGTAGAATGTGTTTACATGGAAGAAATTACATTTTCCATTCCATTTAATGCTGCTTCTATGCACCCGACTAGTATAGTTTGCAACGGAAGAGCTTATTTTAGATATGTCTATTAAAAACTCTAATTGAAATATAATTGTGTGTTCTAAAATCAGAAAGTTATATCTTTTTTATTTTAAAAGCTAAATTAATATATAGATGGATGTATGAATGTGTTTTTAAGATCATTTAAGAAGAAATTTAATCTTAGTTAAAGATAAAACTAATTAAAAAATACCTTTATTATTAACAAACAATGTTTATAAATAATTAAGTTTTAGGAATATCATGAAAAGAAGAAAAGTTGTTTGATTTTGAACCTCTAATGCTTTAAAAATTTTATTTGCATGAAAAAAAACAATCATAATTTCAAATAACTTTCAACTTAAATCCTCACCATTATGTAAACTCCTTGCTAAAAATAAAATAATAAATAAATTTAACCAAGAAATAAAATGTGTTATATTACATCAATGTCTCGTATAGCTTTGGTTAAGTTTTTATTGAATGAGAATATGATGATGAATATTTATAGAAAAAGGATTGATTCATATGCATTCTTACTTATTCTCATTAACCTTTCAAACTAAAATTCATTAAAAAAAATCCATCAAATGACCATTCAAGTTAAAGCTCTCTTTTTGTTGTGATTCTCATATCATATGTTAAGTTGTCAGGGTGATGATGATTATAGGTTGCCACATGCCCAATAGATTTATCCTTTATATGTCAAAATCTTTCCATGACAAATAGATTTTTCAAAAAGCCTCTTTCCATCAAGAATGATAAATGATTATTTAATGTAAGGCTAAAAAGTAAACATGGTGTTAGCAAGTAACAAAGCATGCATGAAATAGAACATTCAAATTTAAATTGAGGATGGAAAATATATTATTCATACTTTACCATGATAAACTGCCATAAACATATAACAAACTTATTTAAAGGTATTCCAAACTTATGTGGTCCAATCATTCATATTCATTGATCCATCATCGATCATGAAAAGCCCAATCTTCTTTAGAGTTTTCAACACCTTCATTAGTGTAATTAAACAAAAAATAGTTTATTTTCATAGACATTAGTTCTAAGGTTTTTCATGGATGATAATATGAAAACATTAATAAAAAAGAGAATAAATGATCTTACACCATTATAATCAAATCTTTGGAGTTTTCTCTCACCATCATAATTAACTCTTATTCATTTATCCATTATCAATCATTAAAAGCCCAATCCTCTTTGGAGTTTTCTCTCACCATCATAATTAACTCTTATTCATTGATTCATCATCAATCATGAAAAACCCCAATCCTCTTTGAAGTTTTTTACAACTTCATTAGTGATGTTGTATATGGGGTAATTAAACAAAAACTAGTTTATTTTCTTAGATATTAGTTCTAAAGGTTTTTCATGGATGATAACATGAAAACATTAAAAAATAAAAATAAATTATCTATCACATCATAATCAACTCTTGTAGATCTCCAACAGACTTACTCAATAAATAAAAACACTCACTAAGGCTATTATAACCACCTAACAACAACTTAAAGCTTTTTACCTTGTCACCACAAACCATACATATAATCAACTTTGTTCCACTTATACATAAACAACTTACTTTCCTAAAAGGACCAGATAAAATGACATACAAGAGAGAAAACAATAATATCATAACACCTAAATCTCAAAGAGGATTTCCTTTAATATGATGTTTATAAATCAAAAGGTAAGGTCATAGTCAACCATGGCCATAACTAGTAATATCTATTAACCATCATTATTGCTACCGTTTAAAGTGTTTTTAAAGTGACCCTCATCATATAAAATCATAATGAGAAGAAAATAAGAGCTTTGCCCAACAAATAAGATACTTGTTATTATGCTAGAGTGTGTTGAACACTCATCTCTTTAAGGACTTTGTAGCTATGAAAATGAATTAGATAACTATAATGGTCTCATTAACCCTATAGATCATGTATATAAAAGAGAAGTAGTTTTAAGGTTGTGATATAGAATAGAAATGTTTTGTGAAAAAGTCTTTTAGCCATGTTTTGTAGGTCTATGCGAGTGTGATATCATAATTTAAATTTTGGTTTCATATTCAACTTCTTTTGACTTGTATAGTTATTCAATTACTCTGTTAAGTAATATTGTTCCTTTTAAAAAGATCTCAAGTAATCTCTTTATAATTACTTAAACATAATGAGAAAGCATTAAAGCACACCTAAAAAGATTCAATTAGAAAATGCTAAAAAAAAAAAAGTCTGCTTGAGTTTGTGACAATAAAATATAATTACTTTATATAGGAATAGTTATATACTCTCTCAAACATAATCATTGCTAAAGTTAATCAATTCATACAACATCACACATGTATAGAAGAAGTTAGTGTGGTGAGATAAGAGCATAAAATAAACAAAGAGATAAAATCTCCAAAAATAGTCAATCACATGTCAATTTTTAGGTATCTAGAAGTAACCTAGAGATTTAATGCAAAGTAGGTTGGAATATCCTAAATTATTGATCACTATTTTGAACATTATTACAATAAGACTATCGATGACTATAAAAGAAAAATATTTTATGCAGTATCCCATCATCTATGAATAGAGATAATAGTAAGATCAATCCAAATAATTTTTTTTTCATAAAGATAAAGAACATTATACAAAATATTATTATGCCCTAAGAAAATAAAGAGATTCATAACTAAATAGTATCTATAATGATTTGTTAAGAATGGATAGAGCATAATTGATATCACTTTTTATAGGTCACTAATAGAGATAAATATGATTATCCCTTTTCATAAATCACTAGTAGAGATAAGTCACTTTTCATAACTAACAAGGAAAAAATTATCAATTTTTCATAAGTCACTATTAGAGATAAATAGTGATTATAAAAGAGATATTGGTAAGTGTAAAAATATATTTAGAAATGAAAATCAAAGGAAAAACATGTACCTATCTTATGTTTCTCGAACCAGATTGGCTAGGCGATTTAGTGATGGTGAAAAGGCCAAATAGGTGTTGATGGAAGTATGTTAACTTAACTAATCCAAACGAGGCATCCTTAACGATAGTTCCCCACTCCCTTAATATTGAAAAATTGATTGACTTCATAGCTGACATTGAATATTCAAGCTCCCTATATATACCAATTTAGGGCACCGCTAGCTACTTATCTATCTAAATGATGAAAAGAAAATAATATTTATAATAAACCTTAGGACATTTTGATATTAGGCCAAGTCTTTTAACATGAAAATATTATAGCCACTAATAAACAAATTGTAAACAAAGTTTTTAAAGACTAACTAGATAGAAATATAAGGCTTACAACACAACATATAGGTTAAAAAGCCTTGACAAATTTTCCTGTAACTTATATTGCTCTATGCTTTATCTTTAAACACGGAAGGTGAATGAATAAGTGATAAGGTTGTCATTTTATAATGACTACATATAAGCTCACAATTTGTTAAAGAACTTTGTATGTGTAGGTTATGGACACTTCATGCAACCTTATATCTCCTACATCTTGCATTACTGATAAAAGATATAATTCATAACAAAAAGGCTCATAGATGTGTTTTGGCTCTACCTTATATCTTGGACAAGAGGACTAAAAGGGGTTTATGGGTTCCAACTCATATGCCACTCACGATTCTAACCCACTTGTCATGTCATACTACTTGTGACTTTACATAACTTAGTATTTATCATCATACAAACTACCATTCATATACATCTTTATCCAAATCATAAAAACTTACATATTTATGGGATGGAAAAAAAGAAAGGAGTAGTTATACTCTCCTACCACTTTTTTTTAGTATCTTTGTATACATGGACACTATATACACTAACTCTATGGCACATCTAAATATGCATATCACTAGTTTAGGTCTTATATTATCCATATATAATTCCATCAATATAATAGTTCTTAACGGGGGAGATTTATAGGAGTTAGTTCTGGAATGGGATTAAGCCTAATTATAATACCAATTATCTAATTTGTTCAGCCAAAAAGGTTGGTCATACCTACCTACCATCATCAATTAGGTTGTTTCCCTACTCAGTTAATTGAGTTGCTAATTTCAAAATAAGGTAAGTAATATGATCTCTTGGTTGAGGGGAACTTACGAGAGTTAGCCCTGAAATGAGATTAAGCCTATTCATAAGACCAAATATCCAATTTGCTCGGCTAAAAAGGTTGGTCATACTACCTACCATCATCAATTAAATTGTTTCCCTACTCAGTTAATTGAGTTACTAATTTAAAAATAAGGTAAGTCATATGATCTCATTGATGACTAAGATGTATAAATATCTAGGTTATCAACTTTAAAGGATCGAATGTGATCTTCATATTCATATATCAAAAACATTTTTCTTAAATCTCATTTTCTTTTTTCTTTTTTCTTGTTAATTATTCTTATTCCTTACTCTATCTTAAGCATCAAAGGTCCTATATAAATATATATAAGACTATTTTACATGTATTGCAAGCTTATATAGTCTACATTTTCTTATTCTATGATCCATCATCATTCATAAAAAACTCAATGCTCTTTAAAGTTTTTTTAACCTTCATCAATGATGTTGTTTATGGAAATGTATACCACCACTTCTTTTGGGTTAGGAAGTTCCTACACCATTGAAGTCATTTCCTTTAAAGTCATCTTATTGTTATATGCCCAAGGTTTTCCTAAACTAACTATACAATTTTAAGAGAGTAAATTATAGATAAAAGAGGAGAGCTTTCTAACATGGTTTTTAGTCTAACACTTACTAAACACATTAATTTTTCATCCTAACTCAAAAATTACAAGTCGTTTTATTTTGATACTTAGTGCAACTAACTTAGATTTAATTGTTTTGTAAAGTAAGAATTATTATTTTACAAAAAAATAGATAAACTCACACACAATCGTACACACCCTTATTAACCCTTTTAGATTCAATTTATATATGAAAAAAATACCAAGCAGTCATTCAAGTTAAAGCTCCCCCTATCACACACCTCATGCCATTCATTAAGTTATCAAGTTAATGATAACTATTGAATGACTAAAGTTGCCACATGCCAATAAACATGTCCCATATATGTTAGATCCTTTGTCATGCTAAGCTAGTTTTTCAACGTGCCTTTTTTTTTTTATTAAGATTGATAAATGATCATTCAATGCAATGTAGATAAGTAAACATAGTGCTGACAAGTAACAAAAATGGGATGAAGTAAAAGATAACCATTTAAATTCAAATTAAGGCTTTAAAATATATTCCTCCTGCCTTATTATGATAAACTACCAAAAACATATAAGAGATTTGTTTTGCAGGGTATTCCAAGACCATCCAATCTAATCTTTCTTATTCATTAATCTGTCATTAGTCATGATAAGCCTAATCCTCTTTAAAAATATAATTGTGATGATTTTCAAGGAAAAATGTTAGTTTGTAGTGATAATTTTAATAGTAATAAGGGGTAGTGGTGTTTGAAAAAGAGATATGAGTTGGTTTGGTGATGAGTTTATTTTTTAAAGGAATCAGGTTATTATAACTATCGACTCTATTTTATGATATTAGGCTTGGTTTTGTGGAGAAGACTATGATCAATAGAGAATGATGACTTTTTATTAAATTTAGTTTTTGGATATAAAACTAGGATTGTATATTTTAATTTCTAAAACTAGATTTAATGTAAATAATTTTTGTTGAGTTTCAGTTTTATATTTATATGATTAATAATTGTTTTAGTTTACTTGGGAATTGCAACTAAGATAACAATTCTAATTATAAAGAAAAATTTGAAAAAGGAAAATCATAACACATGCTAAATGGAAAATATTTAATATTTTATTTTACAATAACTAATGGTAGTAGATGAAATTAAACATGGAAAGTAAATTGAATATAATTATATAACTAATAGGATGTAAATTATAATTTATAAAAAAAAGTTAGTATGCAAAAGTATTGTTATATAAACAATAGGATATAAACAATATGGTGTTTTTAGTAATTTCTCTTTTATTTATTTTTTTAGAATAATATCTTTATAAAATCTATATTATTTCTTTTGACAAACTACTAATATTAAAAACATATTTTGATCCAAGATTTCCTGACTCCTATCTGTAACGTTAATTTCAACTCACTTCCATGTAATAAAAATAATAATAAAAATAAAATAAAAGGATTATAAATACTATATTATTCAATATTGTACTAAAAGTTAAAAAGTTAATAACACATCAAATATAACTTTTACTCGCATATATATGTATGTGTGTGTGTGTATATATATATATATATATATATGTATATATAGATTTATTTGTAGAAAAAGCTTCCAAATATATAAATCTTGTAATACAATGTAATTTTGTTTTACTATTAGCATCAACTTTATCATGGAGTTGTATTTTTTTTTCAAGTCTTTTAACTGAAAATACAGAAACAGACAAAAGAACAAGACTTTGATTCTAACCTCCAAATTTCTATTCCAAGACTTGCCTTGTAATTTCCGTTTCTTTGATTACAACTTGAAGAAATTCCTAATCACCAAAAAAAAAGACCTCTCACCTCCAACTACCTTTGCTAACAATAGTTTCACTTCCAAAGCTGTCCCCAGAAAGTCTTCCTTGGCAGCAAACTGTACTTCCTAAGCCTTTCTTCTACCTTGGATCTCTGGACACATTTTTTCTTTGAACCAATCTACATCTCCTTATCTAGACTGGGTCTCTGTTATTTTGATCTGCTTATACCTTTTGATTTCACTATGAACCGTTAATGGGATCCTCTTTCTCTCTGGTTTTACGCATGGGTTTTGCACGTTTTGATCTCTAATTTTTGTTGATATTATCTCCAGGAGAAGAGAGCTTGGGTTTCGTTCGTGGGTTTGGAGAATAAGGAGCTCTATATGCTTCAATCCCAACGTTGAAGAGTATTTTTGAGGTTTTTGACACCTGCTTGCCGTTAACTTCAGTTTATCTATCTGTTCCCATTCTGTTTGAGCTTCAAGTTTTGATCTTTCTTCTCTACATGGTACATACCTATCTTAGATATGCTGTAGCTGTAATGAGATAGATGTAGTTGATATATGTTGTGATTGTTTTATGGCTGCAAATTGTAAGAATCCTCGCTCCAAAGCTGGGGCTTATCGCAGATTTTTGTCTCTAGTTTTAGTCACTTTGGTAGGGGTTTTGCTGCTGGTTGTTCTACTCGGAACAAATTCAGTGTCCAATTTTGTGTCACAGTCTCCCAATGAATCATCGGTTAACGTTTTGAGTCCTAGGTATAACAATTCAGATTATAGATTAATTCTCAATCTCCCCAAACAGAGTGAGTTATCAATTCAATTAGAAAAGCGTAACCAGTTGCGTCCGAGGAATACAGATCTATATCCGAAGTTAGCTCAGAATCATATAACCATTGTCCTATATGTTCATAATAGACCCCAGTATCTCAAAGTGGTTGTAGAGAGCTTGTCAAAGGTAGTGGGGATAAGTGAGACTCTACTTATTGTTAGCCATGATGGGTACTTTGAAGAAATGAACAAGATTGTGGAGGGTATCAAATTTTGCCAGGTGAAGCAGATATTTGCCCCGTTTTCACCCCATGTTTTTCCTGATAGTTTCCCTGGTGTTTCCCCCAACGACTGTAAGGATAAGGATGATGCGGCAAAGAAACATTGTGTTGGGAATCCTGATCAATATGGGAACCACCGATCACCAAAGATAGTGTCATTAAAGCATCATTGGTGGTGGATGATGAATACAGTATGGGATGGACTAAAGGAGACAGAGGGGCATACTGGCCATATTCTTTTCATAGAGGAGGATCACTTCATTTTTCCTAATGCATATCGCAACTTGCAGAAACTAGCTGCATGGAAGCCTAAGAAATGTCCAGATTGCTATGCTGCAAATCTAGCACCTTCTGATGTGAATTCAAGAGGAGAAAACTGGGATAGTTTAATTGCTGAGCGGATGGGAAATGTTGGATACTCCTTTAATCGGACGATTTGGAGAAAAATTCATATGAAGACCAGAGAATTTTGCTTATTTGATGAATACAATTGGGATATAACAATGTGGGCAACAGTCTATCCTTCTTTTGGCCGTCCTGTTTACACGTTACGAGGGCCAAAAACTAGCGCGGTTCATTTTGGCAAGTGTGGTCTGCATCAGGGTCAGGGGGGAAGGGGTGCTTGCATTGATAATGGTGCAGTAAATATTGCTGTAGAAGATGTGGATAAGGTGGTCAACATCAATTCAAAATGGGAAGTGCAGTTCTCTGAGAAATCAGCCAGGGTATAAAGCTGGTTTCAAGGGCTGGGGTGGCTGGGGAGATGAGAGAGACCGTGCACTGTGCTTGAAATTTGCTGAGATGTACAAGCACTGATTCTGTTCTATCATCTAATGATTGAGTTTATGGCATTTCGAATTCCGCGGCGTAACTGGTGAGGTCTATATTAATTTATTGAGCAATTTAAATGGAAGTACTGGTAGATATCATATGTTTGTATTATCATACAATGTTATGCCGATCTCATGATGTAGCTTTAATGAAATCTGGCTTTTGCACTTTCTATAGTCAGTTTTGCTAAAACTTTCTTACGCATTTTCTAATTCTAAAATCATCTGGTAGAAAGTAGTCAGAATTCGGCAGAATATAGAGCATTATCAATAGGTTGATGTTAAATCCACTCGCTTTATTGTGCCTTTCTTGATGAACAGATGGCAGTCCCTTTTTTTTCGTATATATGATAGAAATGCATCTGCACTCACATTACAGATGTTTCTGTATTTGCAGAGTTTCATGCAAAAATAAAAAGATAAATAAAGTTTTTATTAACAATAAATATATATTACATGAATAAAATCAATGTTAAACGTAACTAAACCGATTGACAACAAGATATATTCACTAACATGAAATGCATCTGCACTCACTTCACAATTGTTTCTGTCTATGGAAATTATATGCAAATTATATATATATATATATATATATATATATATATATATATATATAGGAAAGTACTCTTCTTCCTTTATTTGTGTATTTGCATCTCCTTAGTTTTAAATTCTTGAAGTGGATGTCTGCTTGAGTTACAAGGCCCTTGGTTCCAGTTCTTGAAAACCTCTTGATTAAGAAACTTCACATGGTACTTAGCCTGTGGATTAGTGTGTATGATTTAGTTATTAATTTCTAATTGGTCGCCCTTCATTTGAGAAATGACTTGAATAGCCTTCCATCTTTTCTCTTATGGTATGGCTGTCCCAAATTAAATTTATGGTTCTTTTAGATAGACTATTGGTATTTTAGGGTTACTAATCCTAAGGTGTGTTGCGAGGTTCTCGTAGTCGTAGGGTTGCTAGAAAAACCTAAATGTTCTAATATTTCTTAGAGGTTTGAATGGTAAGAGACTAGTTGTGGTTAAAAAGGATGTTGACACTTTTAACGCACCCGTAACTAAGGTAAGTTGTTATGTGGTTTTAATATATTTAAAGACTTTGGTGGTTTTCTAGCAAATATTTTGGCATGAAATTTATTCTTATAAATAAATTTGACTTATTGAATCTATCATTGGGCTTGTATACCAAAATAAATCATTGTCTAGAAAAATCCATGAGGTGCTCTTACCGAGTTCATTTATTGTGGATAAATGATTTTTTGTTTACTTTGATAAAATACTTTTTAATTAAAATTGATGAGTATTTTGGGAGAACTTTGATATGTTTCTGATTAATTACTAATATTTTAAAGTATCATTCTTTCTCGTAGGTCCAATATTTAGTATTTATCGTTTGATTCTTGTGAAATGAGAGAAAAATTGATTGATTATTTTTTATGAAATATTGGCTAAATTCTCATGGATTTAATAAGCTTATTATTAAAATCCCAAGACATGAAAAAATCCTAAAATAAAAAACAAATTTATTTTTTATTATAACCTGAATCTATTTATGAGATATTTGATTGTGTGCAACACACAAAAAAAGAATCATATTTTTATTTTTGAAATGAGGGAGCTTTTGAATTATTATTTTTGAATTTTTTTGAGATTTATGAGAAAACTTAATATTTGTTAATATCATAATTATATATTACAATCCAAGTATACGAGCCAATATTAAATAAAATTATTGAAAAAACATGTGAGAAATCTACAAATAAATTTAAAATGATTCCTGATTTTTTTAATAAAAAAACAATTGTTAAAAGTCTGTTTGGCTAAATACTAAAACTAACGACAAACACACCCTTAACTTAAAGGTTGGGCTGGATGGGCTCGAGTTCCAAGACCCACCCAATTTTGGTTGGGCCTATAGATAACCCAACAACTTTTTCCGAACTATGTAGGTTGGGCTAGAAGGAAGGTCTTACCCTTTTTAATCCTTTGTAGAAACTGAATTAATTCATGTTCTGCTGGGGACAAAAATGCATTTTAAAGAAAGGAAAAGGATAAGTGTTCATAAAAAAGATATTTGCAAGAGAAGCTGTGCAAGATCACAGAAGTTGATCTGTCAAGGAGCTTAATTGTTACATGAACAAGATGTTCTGATGGGTGTGTGGAAATTGTTACAGAAGTTTTCCCAGGAATCCATGTTGTTAGGGAGGAGAATGCCTCTTCAAGTTATTTGGTCCCTATGACCATCAGAGTTGAGCTTCTTGTATTTCTCATCATACGTTCCAAGTACTTAGTTAATTATCACAGAGAGAAAAGAATTGACATGAGTTGTACAATTATGAAATCCTTTCTCTTTGGAAAAGTCTAATTTGTTCGTGAGAGCATCCAAGAAAGGTTGTGAAACACGACGAGATTTTAGTTTGAAGAAAGATGTTAGAATAGGTGTTCTAGATGGATTGGATTACAAGTCATCATTTCTTCTTGACTTGTAAAATTTTCAAACACACGACAGGGCCAAGGGTATGTCTAGGATTGCTGTTTCCCCTGGATTTAACGATCATAACAAAGATGTTTGTCGTCTAAAGGTTCTGTGCTTTCTACTCCTGTAATATTGGAATGCCGGCCGGCCGACCAGGCTGTAGACCAGACCAGGTGCTGCAGAAAACAAGCTGTGCGCGATGGAGCTAGTCCTGGCAACAAAGGCAACTCATCAGTAACGGCATGCTCAGGAGTTGGACTGGCACTGGTAGAATTAGAAAAGCATCATTTGTGGACTAAGGGAGATTCCGTACACAACTTGCAGTCTAGTTGCGGACAAGAAGAGACTTGACAAAAGAAAAAAACGTGGTCTTTGAATAACTGATACGAGGGTGTCGTGAAAATCAAAGTTGATTGATATTTTTCGACACCATAGTCGTACTTGGTAAAAAAGCTGGAAGAAAGTTAGCGGATAAGCTTGCTTGACACAGTCCCATCAGCATACTTCTTACACCATCGAATGACTGGCAGCAGTTGAAGTTTGAAGGTGGGTATATATATATCCTTTGACGGACAGTGACTTAACTAAATCATCCAAAAAAAATCTGGGAAGATCCCAATTAACTTGGATTATTATTGCTGTCAGGTCTGCTGTCCCAACAGTGAGGGACCGCAGTTTTCAACTTTCCGTCGTCATAAGCCTGTCCGTAATGAGAACTGGCCGCCTCCCTCCATCATAATTTCTTGCATTAAACGTTTGAAATATAGCATCCCAACAAAATAACTATTCGTTCTTGTCAGCTTCCTTACAAGTTTAGCTAATTTGCTTGGTCTTCTTCTCTTCTATATAACTATACTTGCTTGTAGAACCTGCCTTGCCTACGAAGTTTGCAGTACTGTCTGAATTAATATGAGCTCTGAAGCACTGACACGAACCAGGGCTCATCAGCCATGTGCTGCTTGCAGAATGCTACGTAGGAGATGCGACAGCAATTGCATGCTTGCCCCATATTTTCCAGGCGATGAGGCTGAGAAATTTTTTGGGGTTCACAAGGTGTTCGGTGCCAGCAACGTTATCAGAATGATTCAGGTTGAACATCACATGTACTTGTCACTGCCTAGCTTAGTTCTGCAATTTAGTAAGCAGTCTAGTCATGAAATTCGTTGAAAAAATTATCATTAGGTTAAGTTTCCTCCAGGAATACTCTTTATTTTGATCCTCTACTTTGTTACAGCTTTCTGTTTCACTTCATTATAAACTGCTTACAACCTAGTCCAATAGATGAATCACAAATCACCTGATTACACGAGGTTAAACTGCTTGATTGTCTCCCATCTCATTCGCAAGTTGCTAAGATAATTGAAAGCTTTGAAGGCTATTTTGGGGCATCACGAATCCATGGTCATCTAAGTGAAGTAACACAAATATATATATATATATATATATATATATATATATATATATATATATATGACCTTTGTTTTTTTCTGTCCAGATGGTGGAGGAATCAAAAAAAGAAGATGCTGTTAAAGCAATCATCTATGAAGCAACATCAAGGCTCAGAGACCCTGTATATGGAAGTGCTGGAACAATATTTCACCTGCAAAAGATGGTTGAAGAGCTCAAAATGCAGGTGGAATCCATGAGAGCTCAAGTTGTTCAGCTGCAGGAACAAAAAAACCAGCTGTTGGGCATTCTGATGAACGTCCGTCATCTTGATTCCACCTCCTCGATTCATGACCGCAAGTTTGATGGTGGCGATCTCATGTTGGATGAAGATCCATTGATGGCTTATGATCCCATCACATTTTTCACAGAAAATGACTGGACTTTCTGATGGGAAATAAACAGTCCCAGTAAAGTAGTGTTAAAAAATTTCGTTCATTCTGCTAGCTAGATCACAGGATAAATCTCTTTAGCACTGTCGTATGAGTATTAAAGTAAGAAATAGGGTTTGTAAAGATTATGAGGAAATTTATGGGAGCATATATTGAGACTTGGTGTTTACTAATAAACAAGAGCATTAATTAAAAAAAATTTAAAGTGTGAAAAGAAAAAAAACATATTCGGTCCTTATTGTTTTAATTTTTTTATATTTTTTTTCTTGTTCCTTCACTTTTTTCATAACATTTTAAAAAGCATAACATTCTATTTATAGAAATAAACATAAAAACCCTATAGATAGAAAAATATCAATTTCCTTTAAATAATATCACATCTATTATTTTAGGCTAATTTTTGAAATTTATTCAATCAAATCCTTACTTGATTGTAATCCCCCTATATTAATTAAATTCTAATTCTTAATTTTTAACACTTGTTTATAATTAAGTCTTATTTAATTAGTCATCATATTTTAATTTATAATCAACGGCTCTTATCCGAGTAACCTATTAAATTTCCAATAAATTGACTCAAATATATATCATAATTCTAAATAAAAAAATTCAATAAATTAAATAGTTTTTGCAAAACAAACAAGGCAGGCTAGTCTAGCTACTTCCAAGAGTCTCGTCAAGGACACGGAAGTGTAAAAGTAGCTTTACTTTGCCTAACTCGTAATAAAAAATAACTAATAAACTTTTCAAAGCAGTGAGGAGGGAAGACATTGGCCACGCTTCTAGTTTTAAGTTCCACGTCAGCAGTGAGGATTCAAATATATATTTTTAATTTTCTGGGCAACTGGAATAGGCTTTGTACATCAATTACAAGGCTTCTCAAAGCCCATAAAAATCATTAAAAAAAACCTTCAGAAATTAAATACGTTTCTGTTATTTAAAAAAAAAAATTGAAACCAAATTGAACCAAAACCAATTAATTTGAAAAAAAAATTAGTTCAGTTTGGTTTTTATTTTTATTTTTTAAATAATTTGATTATTTTTTAAAATAAAACTGAATCAAACCGAAAATATTCACCCATAATAATTAAGCTTTAGTTAGTATAATTCACACAAGAGAAGAAGTTAGTAAAACTAACTTAAATATTGGTCGCTTACATATTGAACAAGGAAAAACAATTTTAGACTTATTTTTCCTAATAAATAGTTTTAGATTAACAAATATAATTTCCAATCTGATTATTGGGTCAAAATTCTAAGGGTTACTATTTTAGAGCAATTTATATTAGAAATGCTTTGTTATAAAACCTATAAGTTACTTACAAAAATTGCATTATTTTCCTTATTAGTTTATGATTATTTTTTCTTCTTTTATTTAGAACTCTTTTTTATTAATTTAATAACCCTGTTTAGGATGTTTTACTTAATATAAATTAGGTTATTTAGCTTGTATTTAGTATTCTTTTTGGACTTGATTAAATTTTAAAATAATAATGTATGTGTGAGAGGTTGCTCATTCTCTTTATTCTTCATTGAACTCTTCAAGACTTATAAGAGATTAACTATTTTTCTGGTGTTCATCCTTATACTTCCAAATGTTGATATATATAATTAATGAGTTAAGGTTTTTCACTCAATAATTCTAATTTCTTAGTTTGGGTAATTATTTGGTCAAGTTTTCTATCAATTTGATAATAACTTTCTTAGCTTATTTTCTATCTTGATCATGGGTTTTAGGGTTCATATCGTTCAAGCTTGCATCGATTAGTATCAGAGTAAGCTTTAAAGTCAAGTTATATTTATTGATCTATTTTTCATGTTATTAGTCTTTATTTTTTCAATTCTTGAGTTATGGTAATTGTTATAAAAAGAAAAAAAAAATTATTAAAAAGAGTCGCTTCAATAGTTAAGAAATAAAAGAAGAAAATAAATTGCAATTAGTTTGGTTGTGACATTATAACCATTTTAGTAAACTCTTTCTGATCATTGGGTAATGTTTATGTTTATGGCAAAGCTGCGTTGTTCTCCAACAAACTTTTCTTTTCTTTTCTTTTTTAGCATGATAATGATAATTGTTTTTTTTATAATTAATTATTGGTATTTATTGTTTACTTTATTTATTGTTGATGTTTAAATAAATCGAGCTTATAGAACTCGGTTAAGTCAATGACTTGAGTTTTATGTTTTTTTTTCTCTTTAAAATTATCAGCATTTTTTATATTAAAAAAAAAAAAGAGTTTAACCTATCTAGTGATTTAACTAATCATGGAATTATATGACTTCCAAGGCTTACAAAATGGTTAGAGTTGTGTCAAATCCCATTCAGGCCCACTTAATGTTGACCAAATTGGGCCCTAAATATTTTTGAAGAAAAATTGAGCCTTCAAACAAACATTTCATTCTTTGTGTAGCATTATTATGTTTTTGCATAGAGAAACAGCAAAAAGGATGTGAAGTGATCTACTGAAAAAATAAAAGGGCTTCTTATAAAAATAAATTACTTCCATTTTATATTTATAACTCATTAATTCTCCACATCATCATCATCATCCATAGCTATATCAGTAAGTAATTTGTGTTTAATAAGTTTGTTTAAATGTTTGGTACTAATTTCTGTTACTAAATTATACTTTCAATTGTCCTGTCCCCTCCTCTCTTTTTTTTCTTGTTCTTATCACTGTCCTGTAATTCAAAACTGATTGTATTTGCATCTCTACATTGTGAAAAATTCTGCGAATTCAGCATCGGCTTTGGAGGGATTCATTTTGTCTACTGGGTACGTGCCATTTTTTGCAATTTGTTTTTCTTTTTTCTGCTTTGTTACGTGGAAGAAATAAAAAAACTTGGGCTTTCTCCTCGGATTGTTTTGTTTCAATGATAAATTTCACTTTCTGGTTTGAAATCAGTCACTGCAGTGAAGTTTTGTTTAACTTCAAGTGAATTTTTATTTATTGATTGATTGATTAATCAGCCTGAATTCAAACTGTTAGTGTTGTTTTCTGATCGTTCATCTGTCTGTGTGTTCCTTAGCTTTGACGTGAATAGGGGTCTGTTTTGTTTTCGTCAAAATATATGTGTCTAATTTTTTTTTTTTCGTTTTTCCCTTTCTTTATCAGCTATGCGTAAAATGGAATGTATGTGGTGTGTGATGGAATTTTCTAGGTTTTCTTTTTAACTGTGATTTTTTTAGCAGTTGCCCTAACTCCAGAATAAAACGAGTTTGTGTCCAGCAGCAGTTTTGATTATTTATTTGATATCGAAAACTATATCAAGCGTACTGGGGGGATTTTTTTTGTGTTCTTGGTGGAGTGTCTGATTCTGATACTGCCCTGGCCTTCCACTGTTTTACATAAAGTGGCATTGACACAGCCTGTTAGCTTGACTTGATTTTTCTGCAGTTAATCATAAACATCTTCTTCAACCACGCATTTTAATAGTTTGGTTTTAAGATTCGGCTTTCAATTTTTTTTAAATTTGCTCTTAAGTTGGATGAATAGAGGGGGGGAGAATACGTTCATAATATGTTTAGATGTTTCTTTCAATTAACAAAAGATTTAAGAACTGAAATAGAATGTAGCAATTTACTTTCTCTTTTTAAGTTTAATCTTCAGAATTTTGAATTGCAGTATTTTTTTTCCTTCTCTTGCATTCATTCAGAAACCATCCGAAGGCTAAGGACCTGGAAGTTGAAATATTTTTGGCCACTGGTGAATGAAGCCATCAAATAACATATGGATTCAGCGCCAGCAGTGCCCATGTGGAGATTGGAAGTGTTATATTAAGTATGAGGGAGATGATCAGACTTCAGCCAGCTCCCAGACAGTGAAAAGTGAAACAACATCATCAGAATTGGTCTTCACTCCTTACGTGGGTCAAATTTTCAAAAGTGATGATGATGCTTTTGAATACTACTCCAATTTTGCTCGGAAGAATGGGTTTTCAATTAGGAAAGCACGGTCGACTGAAAGCCAACATTTAGGGATATACCGAAGAGATTTTGTTTGCTACCGTTCTGGATTTAATCAACCGCGGAAAAAGGCAAATGTGGAGCATCCCCGAGATCGGAAATCAATACGATGTGGATGTGATGCAAAACTGTATTTGACGAAGGAAATTGTTGATGGCCTTGCTCAATGGTATGTCTCACAGTTCAGCAATGTTCATAATCATGAACTTTTGGAAGATGACCAAGTGCGTTTGCTACCTGCATATCGTAAAATACAGGAGGCTGATCAAGAGAGGATTCTTTTGTTATCCAAAGCAGGGTTTCCTATTAATCGGATAGTGAAGGTTTTGGAGTTGGAAAAAGGAGTTCGGCCTGGACAATTGCCCTTCATAGAGAAGGATGTTAGGAACTTTGTTCGGACTTGTAAAAAGACCGTTCAAGAAAATGATGCTTTGCTCACTGAGAAGAGAGAGAATGACACATTGGAACTCCTTGAGGCCTGCAAGTCTGTGGCTGAAAGGGATCCAGATTTTGCTTATGATTATACCACAGATGAAAATGATAAGGTTGAAAATATTGCGTGGTCGTATGGGGATTCTGTTCGTGCATATGCATTGTATGGTGATGTAGTTACTTTCGACACCACATACCGCTCTATTACCTACGGCTTGCTCCTAGGAGTCTGGTTTGGCATGGATAACCATGGAAGAGCAATTTTGTATGGATGCGTTTTGCTGCAAGATGAAAGTTCTCATTCTTTCACATGGGCTTTACAGGTTTGTGGAAGTGAGTTCCTGTAATCATTCTGTCCCATCTTCATGTCCTTTTTATGATTTTTCTTCTTTTGAACAGACTTTTGTCCGCTTTATAAGAGGAAGACATCCACAAACAATTGTAACAGATATGGAGTTGGCCCTTAGGGATGCCATAGCAAGGGAGTTGCCAAATACGAAACATGTTGTGTGTATATGGCACATTCTGTCTAAGTTATCCAGCTGGTTATCTTTTCCCCTTGGATCACGGTATGAAGATTTTAAAGCTCAGTTTGACCTCTTGTGTCATGTGGAAAATGTAGAAGACTTTGAACATCAGTGGAATCTTTTGGTTGCGAGATTTGAACTTGTTTCAGATAAGCATATGGCTCTCCTCTTTTCATATCGAGGATTTTGGTCAATTTCCTACATCAGAGGTTCCTTTCTGGCACGCACGATGACACCTGAGTTTTCACAGTCTCTGCACGCATTCTTGAAAAGAATCTTGAGTGGACAAACATGTCTGCAAGTATTTTTTGAGCAGGTATTTTATACGACTCATTGGTCTCATTGATTTTTTTTTATCAAGATTCTGTTATTTGATTTTGTTTGTGGGTCTTGCAGGTTGGTCTTGCAGCACCCGCTGGAAATCAAACCAGAGATGGGATGCGGTATATGCATATCAAGACGTGCTTACCAATTGAAGAACATGCGCGCAGTGTGCTTACACCTTATGCCTTTAATGTGTTGCAACATGAGATTGTTTTGTCGTTGCAATATGCTATACAAGAAATGGCAGATGGATCATATCTTGCCCGACACTTCAAGAAAATGGATGGCGAATGTCTTGTAATTTGGATGCCAGAGGATGAGCAAATTCACTGTTCTTGCAAGGAATTTGAACATTCAGGAATATTATGTAGGCACTCTCTTAGACTGCTTGAGGTGAAAAACTACTTTCAGCTCCCAGAAAGATATTTCCTCCCTCGCTGGCGACGGGATCAATCATTGTTTCCTATGGATGATCAAAATTCTCAGAGCAACAATGATGATTGTGCTCAAGCGTTACATGCTCTTACTGAAACTCTTTTGACAGAGTCCTTGACATCAAAGGAACGTTTTAATCATGTTCAAAGAGAAATTACGGGGCTCCTCGCTGAAGTTAGAAGTATGCCAGTGGCTGAAGAATTATCTCTGAATATGCCCGGAAACAATGTAAGTGAAACGTAGTTTTGTTGATGTAGCAAATAGTGGGTATATATATGACCGCAGCTAGAATTTCTTTCAAAGTGATGGATATATTTTGGATTAGGGAAAAGATAAAGTGTTGAAAGCATAGAAAAGAAAGTTCCCCAAATATGTGGGGGGGGTTTCTACCGTGTCTTTAACCAAAGACATTGATTTTGTAGCTGTTGAACCTTAAAAAAGGTTGAACCAGACATGAAATAACCGGTTGAATATTATGTGATTGCAAGGATTTTTTAGTTTGGAGAGCTAGGCAGAATTGTATGGTTTACGGTGGGATTCGGTAGTGAAGAGCCAAAGATGATTTTTTTTCCCCTTGTTTTTTTAGTTATAAAGAAGTTCGATCGCAGACTTTTGCACCAAAGAGGGAGAGAGAAAGAGAGATTGATACATAAACTGTAGCATATTTTCATATGGTCCGTAACTGTGATCTTATAAATGTATTTGAAAAACCAATTTGATCTAATTTTAAAAACTAGTTAATTAGTCTTTTTCCAAGTGTTAACTATACTTAATTTAATATTATTTTGTTTTTAATAATGTCTTCTTTTTTCTTTAATCATTCTATCACAACTGATATTTATTAGAAATATTAAATACCCACCACTTTAATCACCCGATATTAGAGGGTTCTATTGAAGTTTGACTGGGGATAAAAGCAGAACAATTATAAGATAAATGACCAAATTGAATTCTGGGTGGTCAATATTCATTTTCTTCCCCAAAATTCTGCTGAAAATAATGTTTTGGTATCAACTTTACAAATGCATTTAATGTCTTTATCCTTCATTAATTTTGACAAAACTTGCATGAAACTTCTTGTGGGATTCTCTATTATACCGGGTATGGTCGTTATAGCAAATTAACACTATATATGTTGCGGCTCATCCTCAAAGTTGACAACATAGGTAGTCTGCTGCACCTGTCAAATTTGACGGTTCATGACATCTAGTTTGAGCCAATAGTTGAGATGGTTCTGCTTTGAGCCAATGATTGAAATCTAACTCACATATAGACAATAACATCATTTTATTTTGATTATCCACCATAAATTATAAATTATCTTGAGAAACGAGGTGCAGAAAAGTCAAGAACTTTATGTAGAATACTCTTTACTCTCCTTATTTTATACTGTTTTTTTGGAACAAAATCTAACTCTTTAGTACTCTCCTTTTTTAAAGTCTAACGTTTCATGTATACAAAAATATTATTCAAGTTATAGAAGAAGAAAATTGTCTAGATTCTTTACACGACGGTCGAGATCAAGTCCAAGTTGAAAGGGTGTGTATGGGTTAAACTCATGCCATTTTGCTTAGCCTTATTTATGACCCTTTAACCTGATTATAATTATATTAAAATAGTGAAGGAACAAAACCTAGAAAAATCGAGAAGTGGACGGTGAGCATGATCAGCTCGTGAGTGGTGAAGGCCACTGACCGGAGTAGATTTACAAAAGAAAGGTTTCTAGTTGCTGTAAGTAAGCATGCAGTAAGAAAGAAAGATTTGTCCAACAAATTAACATTTACTGGTCCGAGAGCGCGTGCATGCACTCCTCAACCATGACCCTTATAATTTTATGGGAAAAGTTAATGGAACATCTGAGTTCAGGCTGTTCTGTGTTTGGTTAACTGGAGAAGACCAGATCAGAATAGGTGGATCACTCGTTGTGGGGCAGGTCAAATTCGGTTTAATTTCATGTCTGCTACTTTTTTCTGTGGCTGGTAACTCGATAATTCCTCGCGTGTGCTAGGGTTCAGCGTGCAAGGGAACATGGAACATGAACAAGGCAAAAGCAAGTCTCCCTGTCATCATGTCCGCTCGGCATTTTGTTTTTCAGTTTTTTTCCAATTATCCTATTTACCAAACTGAGTTTCCCAGGAACAAATCTCATGAATATCGATCTTAAGATTTGGAAGAAATGGAACAAAACTCTCCATAAAACTCTCGAATCACCATGCTTTACCTCGTTTTTTGTCTTTAATTATTCTTCACTGACCCAGGCAAGGAGGTGCGTGTGCATAGGCTGAGGCATAATTCACTGCTGAGAAAAAGATGGTAGCATAAGCAGCTGCTGCAAATGGAGGGGACCCAACGAGCCCAGATTTGGTGAGGTATCCTCATGGGGGGGAGATATCATGTTTGGTTTCGGAGGAGGATTTCTTTTTAGTAATTATGACTGTTTATTTAGTGGTGACCTGGTGGGGTTTGTGTGCATGTTTTGTCCCTTTTTTTTTATTAGTCTGGTTCGGGATTTAGTCAATCCTTTTTCATTGCTAAATTCCCTAATGGTCATTGCGCATAATTCTCAAGTTGTAGGCAAACAAAAATTAGGAGTGTGGATGGATAAGTTAGCTAACGTGTACTTTGTTTAATTTCATTTCCAGTAATTTAACGGATATAGAATTTGAACTTGATAATCTCTAAAAATCAAACATTGACAAGTTAAACCATATAATCGGGTCGGGTTTGTACACAAAACTCATCATCTCATAAGGTAGTGAATGTTAGAGAGTAATATAAATTATATTATGGGTCTCACCTAACGGCTTAAGCTTTTAGATGAGATGATTCCTTAACATGTTATCAGAGTCTTGTTGACTCAGTGGTCACGAGTTCGAATCTCACCACCCTCATTCTAATTTGATAAAAATTAAACACAATGTAATGTGAGTTTGTGCAAGTTTCAAAGCCCAAAGAGCTTTTCACTTTGAGGGGAATATGTTAGAGAAATAATATAAATTATATTCTGAGACCTCACCTAATAACTTAAACTTTTAGATGATGTTGATTTCTTAACAATAAATACATGATCCCATATCATCTTAGGCTCCATCAGCCAACTCATAAGATGATGTTACGATCTTATGATGCCAGACTCCTTTTACTGGCTGTATGTAGCCACGCACGCGTCTATCAATCTATCTGCAGAGAGAGAGAGAGGGAGAGAATTGACAGATTCGAATCTGATTGTTGAACGTTGAATTGGAAGATTGGTGTGTGGGGGCACTGATGCCAATGAACCCACCAAATGTTATTGAATGATATGTAAACTAGTCTGAAAATACCACAGTAATGAAAATAAAATAAAATAAAATAAATATAAACATATTGAAGTGGACATGTTGGAAGCTCTGCCTGTGAACAAGGACATATTGACGTTTAACGTTGGACGTGTTGGAAGCTCCCGGAAAGCTCGAGGTATGAACACGGAGACTGAAAGGAAGATTCATCCAACTTTATTGTCGTATCTCCGAAGACTTGAAGTCAAGAGGGTAATTATCACGGTTCCAGTCCACCGGAATAAAATATTAAGGATTAATACGAGGTTTAAATTTACATTCCATTTTATTTTGCTTTTTAATCGGTGAGTAGACCCTCGTCAACTTTCATTTTAGTTTTTCTAATAAATTGCTAGCAAATGCAGACATATTTGATGCTATTATGTAAAAAAAACACTACTTGTGAATTGAGCAGGAAATTTGTGGAGAAGATCAGAGTTAGGGAGATGAAGAAATTATGGAAAGAAAATGAAAAACAGAACTTAGTTCTTTTATGTTTAATCATATGATTAACATCATCGAACCATGACAAGATGTTGTTGAGATTCAGATTTGATTTCGTCTCTCATCCTTCTTATAAACTCATCACATTTCTTGTTCAATTCCTCTGTACTAAGCGACCAATTTACTTCATCTTCATCTTCATCGATTACAGCAATCTCACGGCCTCCTTGTTCATCTTCCCGGGCTTCTTCCACCTCCACGACAGCCTTCTCCTCCTCTGCAGCGCCCAATGCT
Source organism: Salix viminalis (assembly GCA_029228465.1). NCBI lineage: Eukaryota > Viridiplantae > Streptophyta > Magnoliopsida > Malpighiales > Salicaceae > Salix > Salix viminalis. The sequence continues at coordinate 1,935,834 of CM055439.1, forward strand.
GGTTTCGCGATCTCCGATACTTCAACTGGTCTATGTTGGCTGTCTCCACTCTTCGTGCTCTGTTCTCCATGAAAGGTAGCACAGCTGTCTGGATGAGAGTGGCTGATTTTGAGACCAGAGTTCTTGACGATCAAAACCAGAATGCCATTGCAAAGGAGGAACACGTAGTTCTTGTCGACATTGAAGCTCGGGAATTGCACGAAGTTGGAGATGAGAGGAAGCAGAGAAGAATAAGTAAATATGACAGAGACGAAACAAACTGGGGCTAACAACTTAGTTGCTAGCTTGAGAGAGCGGCGATCGATCAAATTGGATTCCAAATCTCGATGATTGACACTTTCCATTTTCTTTGGAAGAGAAAAAGAGAGAGCTTTCTGGTAGAAAATCGCCTGAAAAAGTTTGGGTGATCGGAGCTTGGAAGAAGATAAGGAGAGGGACAGAGTTGTTATGGGGTAAAGAAGGCAGTGGGCACTGCAATTTATACACAAGTTTTTGAGCCTCTCAAAGGGTAGCGAAAGTTTAGTCGTTCATTAACAGTGACGCTGCTTACAATTTTGTACTCTGACCAAGTCAGTCAACTACTTATTTCTTTTGGGATTTAACTGCCCGTCCTATTGACCGGAGAGTGGCGCTAAAAAATTCAAAAAAACAATTAAAAAACCCAAAAAAACAATAATTAGAAAAATCAAACCATTAAAAAAAACTGATTAGATTTAGAGAAAAAAATCGGGTCCAGTTAAATTTTTGATTTAAATTTTTGATTTTTTAACTCAAAAACCGATAAAACAGAACCGAACCGATTCAAATTAAAAAATATATATTTACTATTTTTTTATCCTTCCAGTTTGATTTAAAAATTTTGGTTAGTGAATAGAAGATAATGGAAAAACTTGGTTAAAAGTAGAAAAAAACTTAAAAAAAACCAAAATTATATTTTAGTTTTCTAATTTTAAAAAACCGAACCGAACCAAAACGGTCAAATTTAAATCAGGTCTGGTCCAATTTCAGTTTTTTAAAAAAAAATTTTTTAGAAATAAAAACCGAATCAAATAAGAAATTATCACACTCGAAAGTGGACTGTAAAATTTCTGTCTGCGACATCATCATCATCCTTTTTTCTTGTAAGAAGACTCGCGGCTACATGAACTGCCGGTGTGCGTACTTTCCAGGTGATCAGCTTGCATTTTCATGGAAGCTCTAAGATTTACTGGAGCTGTACTGGCAGGCTTTGATTGTTATATTCAACTTTCTTTAGCTCGCCGCAGAAATGATTTCAGTTGAAAAATGTCCAGATTTTTGGCCAGACCTGGTAAGCCCAAGGTTTAATGTCCAAAAATGTGGCCAACTGAAGAGACCTGGTAGCTACCAGGGTTTAATAGCATGTCGTTTACTGTGATAAAATTTGTATTTTTTTTAAAGTTTTAAAATAATATTTTAAAAGGAGACTAAAAGGCAAAAAAAAAAAAAATTAAAATACAAAAATGGACGACTTGACTTGGAACCACTTTTGTATCGTACTGAATGTAATCATCGCATTTGAATTTAACTATACCTGCCTGGTAAGTTCCGGGTAATGTTTGTTGCTGTAGTGTATTTAAAGTTATTATTATTATCTCAACTCTTTTTTATTATTATTATTATTATTATTATTATTATTATCATGTTTGTAGTGTTAGTTTGTTGCCCACATTCCGATTATTTATTTTCTCAAAGGAGAAATAACACTCGAAAGACCTTCTTAAGGTATTTAAAAGTTTCAAGATTTGTTAATACTATTTTCTTTGTAGAGGAGAAAAATAAAAAAAAAATACAAAGACTACAAAAACTTATTTTATATCCAAAATGCCCCTATTTAATATATATATATATATATATATATATATATATATATATATATATATATATATCCAAAACGCTTTTATATTATTTAAACTTATTATCTAACATACTAAAAGAGGTCAGGGTGAGTTATTGTAGTTTGTAAGTGTTTTCAATGTGGATTACAATAGTAATGCTCAGTTTTCGAGTCGGTTTGGGTCGTTTCGATTCGCCGGTTTACTGGGTTTTTTTTTGCACAGTAAAATAACGATTTTGTCCCTCGAAAAAGATAAAAAAAAATGGCTGGAGGGGTCCCATGGTAATTGCATATTTTTCAGTCCGGTTCAGGGTCACCATTATTTTATTTATTTATATTTTTTATTAAACAATAAAATAACCATTTTGTCCCTCGAAAAAGACAAAAATCAGTTATGGTCAGGAGGGGTGTCACGGGCATTTCATATTTTTTGAAAATAGCTAAATACATATATGCCCCCTCAATAAGACAAAAATGAAGAGTTGGTTGTAAGGGTGTCCCGATAATTTACCATATTTTTTTTAATTATTAATCTACTGTTACTGTGAGCACGTGTGGCACACGCGAGCCATAGTAATCGGCCTCATGCCCTCATGCGAACCTCATGTTCACGTGGTCACACAACCCACAACCAAGAATGAGATCTGATCCCGAAAAGCCGAAATAGGTCTTAATCAAGGCTATAAGACAATAGATGAATATCACAAAGAGATGGAGATAACAATGATTCGAGTCAATATTGTTGAGGATAAAGAAGTCACCATGACTAGATTTCTTAATGGGTTGAATCAGGACATTACCAATGTGGTAGAGCTACAATACTATGTGGAGCTAGAGGACATGGTTCACATAGCTACGAAGGTGAAGAGACAACTTAGGAAGGGACAAGTTCGGTCAGCGTTTAATTTGGGTTCTTCATCATCTTGGAAGATGAATCTAAAGAGAGAGGATACTATCCGGTCGAGATCCTTTGTTTCTTCTAAAACTGAACCACCACAAAGCTAAAAGTTGATGTCCCTATTGGTGCCAAAGGTATATCTGAAACTCAACCTAAATTTACTCATGATGTTAAATGTTTCAGGTGTCAAGGGCACGGACATTATGCTTTGGAGTGTCTAAACAAGAGAATCATGATGATTAGAGATAATGGTGATCCTGATGCGAACCTCGTGATCACGTGGTCACACACCCCACAACCAAGAATGAGATCTCATCCCGAAAAATCGAAATAGATCTGATAGGAGTGTGACACAATGGAAACCTGTCCCCAAGGCACCAGCACTATTGAAATTAGTAAAATGATGTCACGAAGTCCAGATAATCTTCGATAAGTCGGATTCAATTGGTTCAAGAACTAAAGAATACAAGAATTACTCTCACACATAAAACTGAAAAAAACATAGAATTAATATTCATCAATGACTGCTGAAATTTAGGTTACATGAGTTTAAATAGTTCTTGAAAAAGTAACCCTAATGGACCTCTTATGTGGACTTAAAAGAGGTCCACTAAAAAATGACCCAAAAATCTTAAGTTTGGAAGCCCATGACTTAATCCAAAGAAGCCTTGGATCCCAGTTGAAAACAAAGTATTAATTAAACCTAAACAAGCCTTGGGATGTAGCTAAGAAAATTAAATAAAGCCCATAAGGCTTATTTATAGCCTTCCATCTAGCCCCTTAATCCTAGAAACAAAAGAAAAAGGTAGTCGCCCATGTTGTTTCCAAGTTGTAGTAGGATTCATCTATCTTTGTTGTCCTCACTTCAAGGCCCAACTAAGGTTGTATTGGACTCCTCCTGCACATGGATAAGATGTACTAGGGTCTCCTCTTGATACTCCAACGGTCCTTGCAATTCTGACTTGGTTGAAACCATCAAAACCATGAATCAAGCCCCTGAACATGTAATGGGTCCTTGCTAGTGTTTCTAGGTCGGTTCACATCATGCCCTCTTCAAGCGGTGCATGCAGCATCCTCAGGTGGCGGAAAATGTGCATTCAGCATCTCTGTGGATGCGCCGCCGTGTCCTCTTCCTCATGGTGGGGTGCATGCAATCATAAGGTGTTTGTAGACGAGACAGTGGGCGATTGAATTTTTTTCCCCTTTTCTCTCTCCTTCACCTAAACTACACAGCAGCCCCCCCGGTTTTATGGATTTTTCATTTCAGTCCCTTCTCTTTTAATTGTTCAGTGTGGTCCTTATTTTTGTTATGTAAGTTTTGATTTGTTTCAATTGTGTCCTTCAATTGAAATTGATTATATATTGCATTTTCATTTCGATCCTTATTCTTTTAATTTCTGGATTACTTTTAAATCCCTTAATATTTTTGGTACATAAGATTTGATTTTTTCAATTTTGTCATTTGATTGAAATTGATAATATATTTGGTTTTTATTTTGGCCCTTATACTTTTAATTTTTTATTTTAATTCCTTTATTTTTTTATATTTCTTAAATAGCTCCTATTTTTGTCCATGTTCATATATATGTGCTCTTAGTTTTTTTAAATTTTTATTATTTTCTCTTTTGTTGAGATAACATTTTTTTCAAAAATTATGTTATTAAATTTTAGTTTGTGTTTATGATCTTTTGAAAAATTATATTTCTTATTTTTTTTCCTTTGTTCTTTCTTTCGGTTTTTTATTCATTTTTTTATTATTATTTTCACGTCAAATGATTTTTTAAGCTAATTTTTTTTTCATTTTTTTTTGTCTCTTGTTAAAGTTTTTGGTTTTTTTTATTCTTTTAATGAATTTATTTTCCTATTATTCACGCAATACTACTAATAATAATAATTTTAGTTTTTTATTCTTGCTTCCTCTTTGGTTAATATTTTTGAGTTTCTTCCCTCGGTAATTTAATAATTTTTATTGTCTTAGCAACAATAATAATGATATTTTTAGACGTTAAGCCTTCGATGTTGCTGTTGTTATAATAAGGTGTATTGATGTGTTTTATTATATCAAACCTTGCATGTATAGATGTTATATTTTATTTTTGAACTAGCAAAATCTATTAATTATTTCAATTCAAACAATTTTAAAAATTGTTTACTCGGCCCGCAACGTAGTGCGGGCAATTAACCAGTTTCTTACTATAACATTAGCTATTTTACATATTTGGACATTATCTTTTCAAAATTGGTTTAGAGATGTTTTATAAAAATAAAATAAAAATTATCATCCCCCTTTTTATTTCATAGTTATCTTATTATAAAAAAGTTCCTCAAGAGATATCGAGAGTTCTGTAGGTTAAATATAGTTAACTTTTATCGATTTAATATCTTATTTTTTTAATATATATTTTTTAATATTATTAAATATGTCATGATGTTATTATTTAAAAAAAATCTTTATTCATTATTAATTTATTTTGTACTTCCTAATATTTTTATAAGATTATAAAAAAAAATATCTAACCAGCTGCACTGCGGCGTATAAAAAACCTAATGGTTGTACTAAGCTTGATTGTGAGTGTGATGAAGAAAAATAAAAATTGGACAGTCACCATCAGATAATTTCAGTGAACATTTGACAATGTGCGTGAAGAGATTATTTTCTATCTAGACTGTCGTTGTTCACCATTTCTTCAAAAGAATTTTGTCCAATTTTTTCAATATAGCAAGTTGCACGGTTATATATATATTACTATCCATATAATTCCCGCGGTGTTTTCCCTGTACATTTTACTGTAGCTTCAGAGTGTTTTAACTGTGGATTGTGGCAGTGTCGGGACTAATTTGGCCTTAATGAGCCGGCGTGTTTTATTTCTTTTATGGGGATGTTTTTGGCTTTTGCCTTTTTTTTCTTATTTCCGCATATGCACAGTGCATTAACGAATCGGCCCCTCGAAAAAGTTTAAATTGGGCATAGGGACGAGGAGCTCCATCGGCTTTTCACAAATTCAGTGCACAGTGCACCGACGGAAACAACCCTCGAAAACAACAAAATACTGCACAGTAAACGGGGACATGGACGTATTTTCCCCATCGTTTTTTTCGTGAATCTCGGTAGGGTTAGGGGCGTCTTGGTAATTAGCCTATATTTTATTATTTTTTCATCTGAACGGCTGGCGCGTCGTGCGGACACGACAGCGGTGCTCAACGCCAAAGCGCCATGGATGCGGCGCGTGCGGTTCCATACGGCGGTCATAAATTCCCTTCCGCCGTTGAATAAGGTGCGCCTCCCGGTCCTCTGTCTCTCGGCGCAGCGCGTTTTGGTCAGAGATGTTATGGTAAACGGCAGGGGACGGTTTTGTGGCGGTTGTACGTTTTCTCTTTCCTGCGGGCCCAATTTCAGCTTCGGTCCCTGATGTCTATAGGAAGTTCATTTCGGTACCTGAGGTTTGGGTTTCGATTTTATTACTGATTTCTTTAATTGAAAGTTTGATTGTTTTCAATTGTGCTCTTCAATTAAAACTAATTATATAAAGCATTTTTAATTTCAATCCCTATACTTTTGATTTCAATTTCTTTTTTGTTCCTGTAATTTTTTCGGTACGGATGTTTTGATTTCTTTAATTTGGTCCTCCAATTGAAATTCTTAATATATACAACTTTTCATTTCAGTCCCACTTCTTCTAATTCTTTGATAAAATCACAACAATTATCATTATTATTATTTCATTATTTGTTTTGGTCCCAAGATTTTTTTTTCAATTTTATCCTTTAATTAGAATTAATTATATATGTTATTTTTCATTTTGGTTCTTATTCTTTGAATATTTTATTTTATATTCATTCATTTGTTTTTCTTAATTCTTTGATAATGTTTATTTTTAATTCATATTTATGCACATATGCTTTTAGTTTTTTTATTTTATTTTATTTTGAATCGGTTCAACCCTGAAATTTTAATTTATGTTGATATTCATTTGAAAATTAATATTACATATTTTTTCCCTTTATTCTTTTTTTTTATTTGTTCTTTGGATTAGATGATTTTTATGATTTTACTATTTACACAATGATATTGATAATTTTAGCGATTATTTTTTATTTGTTTTTTATAAAAATCTTTTGCTTTTTTTTTTAATGATTTTTTAGGGCAATTTGATTGTTTTGACAGTAATGTTAATAATAATTTTAACTGTTATAGTAATGATAATGACAATAACATAAAGATAGATTTTCAATTTATGTATTCGTCTTTTTGTGGATAGAGAATTAATTACTTATTTTTGTTATTTAATTATTGGAGGGTTTTTTTAATAATAATTCATTTAGTATCTTCTTTTAATTCTTAGACAATGCTTATTTTTAATTCGTATTTATGTATCTATGCTTTTATTTTTTTTATTTTTTTATTTTTTTCTTGGGATGTTTTTCCTAATCGGTTCAATCCTGAAATTTTATTTTATATTGGTTATCATTTTAGAATTAATATTGCTCTCTTTTTCCCTTTGTTCTTTTTTTTTCCTGTTGTTTTTATCTGTTCTTTAGATTAGATGATTTTTATGATCTCAGTATTTACGCAGTAATAATGATAATTTTGGTGATTGCTTTTTTATTGTTTTTTTTATTAAAACTCTTTTCCCTTTTTTTATGATTTTCCTGGGCAATTTAATTATTTTAATAGTAATGTTGATAAGAATTTTATATGTTATAGCGATGATAATAAAAATAACATCAGGATGGATTTTCAATTTATGTTTTTGTCTTTTTGTCGACAAAAAATTAACTACTTATTTTTGTTATTTGATTATTACAGGTCTTTTCACAATTTATATTTTTTCTTTAATCTTAATTCGTTCATTTATTTATTCTTTCATAATAATAATAATGATAATGATAATGATAATGATAATGATAATGATAATGATAATGATAATGATAATATTTTAATTGTTTTTCTTGCTTCCTATTTTGTTCATGCTTTTTATTTTTTTTCCTCGGTATAATTTGATAATTTTTATTGTTTTAATAGCAACAACAATAATAAGTTTAGATTTTAAGACTCCGATGTTGCTATTGTTATAGTATTTTAAATTAATATTGCTTCCTTTTCCCTTTATTTTTTTTATTTGCTCTTTGTATTAAATGATTTTTATAATGTTACTATCTGCACAATAATAACGATGATTTTAGTGATTAATTTTTCATTTTTTCTTATCAAAATATTTTACTCTTTTTTTAAATGTTAGTTCGCGCTATTTTGTGATTTTTCATCACGTAATATCTACATTCTAAAATATGTAATCTATGCTTGCGCAATAAACTCTACTTAAATTTTTTTTTACATTTTATCTCCTAATCTATAACTTTTATTTAGTTATATCATATAAATTTATCGTTGTGGATTTAATTATGTTAAATTATATACACAAGAATGCCCACGGCAACGCGCGAGCAATATATATATATATTGTACCACAACGATGGTTATGTATTTTATTTTTTAATTTACATCATCAATGAAATAACTATTTTTTTTATTAAAAAAAACTATTATTTTGATGTGTTTTTTAAAAAAAGAACATCAACATCGAATCAGTAAAATTGATCAATAGTTTTAAAAGAATCACATTAAAATTTGAATGCATTGTAAGAGGAATTTTAAAACCTAATACATTTTGAGACGATGTGAAAAATGTCAAAAATGATACAAATATATTAGGAATATTTTATGATTTTTTATAAAAATAATAATAATAAATATTTAAAACTAGGAGTCAAGAATTAGGTCATGACACTTATAAAGTATTATTAATTGTTATATGATTTTAATATCTATTGTTGGCAAATACAAAGAAAACTCTAGAAATATTGAAACCTTTAAATTGATCTAATTGACTAATTAAAACTTTCAGATAAACTGGATAATGTTTTATTGACCAATTAAATTTTTATTTATTTATTTTGGATTTGTTGTAAAGGAATTTATACCCCAAATGTTGTGAATGTTACAGACAAGGTTTTGAATGGCATGGAATTTATTTTTTTGTAATCTTATTATACCATTATTTGCCCTCTAAATATTTTAAACAATCATGTTTGAAAGACTTAACTACCAAAAATGGAAGAAAAAAAACTTAATTGTTTATATATTTTATGTAACTTATTAATGGTTTTGATAACTTGCCTTATCATAGCTTTTGTTAATGAGAAAAAGAAAAAAAAAGTTTTAGATATATTTAAAAACATGAGAATTATATAAATATATATATAGTTTCATAAGCCATGAGGGTAAATTAACTTCTTCTTTTTTATACGAGGAAACCTCACCCCCTGGAAAAGTGTCTTTTGTGGGTTCAAGTGAGTGAATAAAACTCAAATTGTTTCAGAATATTACAAAGGGTGCACGCCCTGACTTAAACTCGAAACTTTGTTGTTCAAATCGCAAGCTCTATATCATCACGTCACACTCCTTTGGGATCAATTAACTATTTTTGCTAAACTAAAAGAGCTAGATTATAATTACCTTGCTCTTGTGTTTTTTTTTTCATTTATCTTCCAAATGGTTCTCCTAACAATATATCTTCCCAATCATGCTATTTGCCCATTTCTAAGGCAAATTTACTTTTTGCTAGGGAGAAAGTGAAAGAAATATGTTTTTGTTTTTTCTTTTAACTTCATTAATTCTCAACATGGATTTTTCTAAACGTGTGTTTAAAAGTAAGATAACAGTTGACTTTTAAAATATATTTTTTTTACTTAAAAATACATCAAAATAATATATATTTTTAATTTAAAAAAAATATTTTTTTTATATTAGTACATCAAAATGATCTAAAAATACTAAAAACAATTAATTTGAAGCAAAAAAAAATAAAAATATATTTAAAAAAATAACTTTTAAAAAGTAAAAACAAATATTCTCTTATTTTATTTCACTGCACCTCATTCTAACTATTCATAAACGATCTTAAGAAATAATTAGGAGTAAATTATAAATATATCTTCGAAGTTATTGGATATTGTTCTTATTTTATTTTAAATCATTTTTATACAGTAAAGAATTCTACTAGAATTACTTGATAAAAAAATATTAACTTCCTAATTTTATTATAAAAAAAAAGAGTAGATTTTAGATGAAAAGCTTTAAAAATCGATGGAAAGTTCTTAATTGAGATAATTTAGTGGAGAGTTGATGTAAGAAGTTCTTTGAGGATAAAATTGAAGTTACCGATAAAGTTGGAGATCATTTTTAAAGTTTGCCCAATAATTTGTAATTTAGAAACAGACGTCGTCAAAGGAGATAATTAAAAAAAAATAAAAATAAAAATAAAAATCCTGGACCTCATATTCAGGATCAATGAATCAAAAAGTAGTTGCAACTCATGGCCTCTTCAGAGGTGATTTATATGCAAAAGAAAAAATGGATATACTCAGACGGATACTAAATATAATTCCCATTATTGTTTGCTTAAGCTCAACTCATTTTGCTTAAAGGCACCCAATCAAAATTTGAATGGCAACAAATTCTAGTCCCTGTTCATCTTCTTCAACAAACTTCTTACCATCCTCTTATATCAAGAATGAGAAGACAGTATTGTTTAGTAGATTTGTTGTTACTGTACCAAGAAAATCCACAGGGGTAACTCAGATTCATTCAAGAGTTCAAGGTAGAAAGTATTCCCATATCAAATCCTCAAATGGGCATCCCCTGAATGCTGTCTCTTTGAAGGATGGTCAGTTCTTGATCCCCACTGCATAATGTCGCTATCTTTGGTTCTCCTATCCTCTTGTTTGCTTGTTGGTTACATTTTGTTTGAAGTAGCATAAGTTAGGATGTTATTTCCCACCTTAAATTCACTTTGAAATGAGAGTAGTTCTTAGCTATGAATGACTTTTAATGATCTTGTTAGTATTTGTAGGAGTAAGGAGCTTGTCTGAAGAATTTCTTTCAGCTGTGCAAGAGTTTGAAAACACTGATTGTGAAAAACTAGGGTCCGATTAAACTAAAAATTGTCTGAAGTAACAGCTTTTGACATTGAGAAACTTGATTAACGTAGTCTAATCATACGCATTGCAAATTATAAGGTTCCTGTCTTACTTTAGCTAAGAGGTTTTATAGTTATGACCTTCCAAAAAGTTGTGCATGTTGATTATACGTCAAATGTCAACGTTTTCTTTCTGTTCTCTGCTCTTTCATTCATTCTGATGCTCAGGGGAGATTTTGGAATAGGTTTAGATGGAAAGGGCATTCCAGTCTCAGAAGCAGAGAAAGGAAGAGTCTACACTCAGCATTACTGTCGTTGGAGCTTCAGGGGACCTTGCAAAGAAGAAGATTTTTCCTGCACTTTTTGCTCTTTTTTATGAAGATTGGCTTCCCCGAGGTTCAATTTTCATTGCGTTATTAGGTTTCACGTTCTGCTATGATAGAATTTTTTCAGATTAGAACTCTTTTTTTTTCTTGGCAATGGTAGAATGGTGGTCGGTAATTTCTAATCTATCTATCACTTAATTTTTCTCATGAAGAACTTTACAGTATTTGGTTATGCTCGTACAAAACTGAATGATGAGGAGCTCAGGAACATGATTAGCGGAACATTGACTTGCAGAGTTAACCAGAGGTTCTCTACCTTGCCAGACCTTAGTTTTCCAATTCCTCACGATTTAAATGCTGACACCAGGGAGCACTTGCAGGGAAAACTGTGAAGACAAAATGGATCAGTTCTTGAAAAGATGCTTTTACCATGCGGGTCAGTATGACTCAGAGGGAGATTTCTCAGAATTGGACAGCAAGCTGAAAGAGAAAGAGGTTGTCTTTTCCTTTTTTTGCGGGATCTCAATTGATAGTGTCTTTTATGGGATTTAATTAGGGGATTTAGAATGGTGGCATAAGCTTTGATACTAGATTGAATGATCAGCAATGGGGATTGAGACATGTGACAGCAAAATCATCATATATTTAGTAGTACAAAATGCTGCACAAACTATTACGCAGTCTATTTAGTTATCTTGGGTGGTGATTTGATCTCAGTTTCATGTATTTTAAATCCTGCTGCATCATATGACAATAGCAAGGAGATGTCCAATTCTCATTGCAGCCCTCACACCGCGAAACCCTCATATCTCAAGAACTGTGAGCTGCTGATTGAGGCGGTTTTGCACATGTACAGTTGTGGAACAAGAAATGAAAATCGACTTCATTTCAACCTACTGGTGGGATGACAATTACCTGAAGTTTCATGTCCGCTCAGCCTAAAGCAGGGGTGATTGTTTTATAGACTTTTAAATTGGCTAGAATTAGAATAGAAGTCTCCAATATAATTTAAGTAGAAATTATTAAGTAGAAATTACTGTTGGGATGACAATTAACGTTATGTATGGCATGTTTGATAGTTGATTGTTAAGTAGAAATTCTCTTTTCAGGCTGGAAAAGTGTCAAACAGGCTGTTTTACCTGTCAATCCCTCCAAACATATTTGTGGATGTGGTAAGAAGTGTCGGCCTCAGGGCTTCGTCATTGAATGGGTGGACAAGGGTCATTGTTGAGAAGCCATTTGGTCGTGACTCAGAGTCCTCTGGCGAGTTAACCAGATGTTTGAAGCAGTATCTAACTGAAGATCAAATATTCAGGTTCATTAACTGCTTTTGAAATAGAAATATCCATGATATCGGAGAGACATGTCTGCTTATTCTAAGAGTTTGGCAGGATTGATCATTACTTGGGAAAGGAGCTTGTTGAGAATCTGTCAGTGCTTCGTTTCTCAAATCTTGTTTTTGAGCCTCTATGGTCAAGGGACTACATCCGCAACGTCCAGCTGATATTTTCTGAAGACTTTGGCACAGAAGGTCGTGGAGGGTGAGATACATAGGCTTACTTACTGATGTGATCATGATTGAACTATCTTGATTAATACTGTTCTTTCAGGAATGTAATTTTTCTCAACTACATTCTTTCTTGTGACCAGCTATTTTGATAACTATGGCATCATACGAGACATAATGCAAAATCATCTTCTGCAAATCCTAGCGCTATTCGCCATGGAAACGCCTGTTAGCCTGGATGCCGAGGATGTTAGGAATGAGAAGGTACTCGGAATTGAGAGGTCTTTCCTGTGCAATTATTATGAGCTGATTTGTGATCTACTAGCTGAGTTAGCATGGCCATGTTCAGGTCAAAGTTTTAAGGTCAATGAAACCACTGAAACTTGGAGATGTGATTATTGGCCAATACAAGGGCCACAGCAAGAGTGGTAGATCGCACCCTGCTTACACAGATGATCCAACCGTGCCAAAGGGTAGCCTTACTCCAACATTTGCAGCTGCGGCCCTTTTCATCAATAATGCCAGATGGGATGGAGTTCCTTTTCTGATGAAAGCCGGCAAAGCTCTTCATACCAGGCGGTAGTGAAGTTTTTCTTGCCCTCGCCACCTGCAACCTCTTCCCCCTTTAATATTCTTACAGATTGCATGTATAGGTGATAATCATGACACAGTATGTTCTATGACATTCCAGGGCAGAGGTCAGGGTGCAGTTCAGACATGTCCCAGGTAACCTGTACAAGCGAAACTTTGGGAACTGATTTAGATATGGCTACAAACGAGCTGGTGCTACGTGTACAGCCTGATGAAGCTATATATCTGAGGATAAACAACAAAGTTCCTGGTCTTGGAATGAGATTAGATCGCAGTGATCTTAATTTGCTTTACAGTGCAAGGTACTATTACTAAAACATTGTGATTAGGGCATGTTAAGATCAAGTGAATAATTGAAAGTGACATCTTAGAATACCTTATCATATGTTTCAATTCGAAGGTATCCAAGAGAAATACCAGATGCATATGAGAGGCTACTTTTGGATGCCATAGCAGGGGAGAGAAGGTTGTTTATCAGAAGTGATGAGCTGGATGCTGCTTGGGCACTATTCACACCGATGTTGAAAGGAGCTGGAAGAGAAGAAGATAGTGCCAGAGCTGTACCCCCATGGCAGCCGAGGTCCAGTTGGAGCACATTATCTCGCTGCCAAATACAATGTTCGATGGGGAGATCTTGGTGGTGATGACTCGTGAGGTGACTCATGGCAGGTTTACTGAGCCATCACCACCAAGATTCATGAGTCACCTCAAGGTGAGCTTCTGTGAATTCACCGACAACTAGACTCATAAATAGAGTGGAAGGAGAGCATTTTGAGCAAAAATTAGGTCCTGAGCTTTTATCAATCTATGTTATTGTAAAATATCCAAGTGGGTTGAAAGATGGTTTGAAACAGTCCTTGCCTGATGCGAGGCTGCTAGCCTAGCCAGCCAAAGCTGCAGATGCACAGATTGTTGCAGAGCCGAACAGGAAGGGGTTGTACTTGATGTATCATAAATCCTGGCCAGTCTTTTTTTCTGGAACAGTACTCTCCATGCTTCAGATTAATTGCATGGTGAGGATACTTTTGCCCTGAAAGCTTCGTTCATTTCTGATAATGGTCGATTTGGACTGCAGAAATTTTACTGTCCCCCTCCTCCTATCTGCCATTCGTACATCAACTATGAATGACAAAGTTGAAGCTCTCATGACTGCGAAGGAAATTTGTAGACGTTACTTAATTGATTTAGGAAATCCTAGTTTGATTCCAACTTTCTCCTTTCCGTCAGGAAGACACAGACTCACCTTCTTTTTAACAAGTTTGATTCCGCATCCACCCAAAATAGCAGCGTAGTTCGTTCATCTTGAGGGCTGTGCTTCGTTCGCGCCACACAAAAGCTGCAAGAACTATTTATCACTCCCTTCCTTCGTCACCATTTTCTTTAATCTCACTAGCTTATCAGGATCAGACTGGAAAGAATTACACAGAACTTGCTTTTTCTTGGAGTATTGCTGGCATTTTTTTTATTTTTCGCATACATTTTCAAGAACCGGTCAAAAGGGTACTCGATCTGAGGTTTTCTTGGTCAGATTAAAGACATATCAAGAACTGGTGGAGCCATTAGGTGATGCAACCAGGTTTATGATATCTGGGTCTTAATCAGTTATCCATGAATCTGTCCTAGAAAGACTACGTGGATGTGGCCTGAACGATACTTTCATGGCTTTATGGGATAGGTTTAGGCCTTAGAAAAGTTCTGGTCGCGTAGTGCTGACATAACAGCTTTAAACAGAGATAATAGAAGATCCGACTATTGGATCAGACTTAATAATCTTTCAAATTAAAAACATTTTAAAAATCAATTTACAAAGAAGAAGAAAAAATTCATCAATACTTTATCAGGCCAAATGGTTCTGCATGCATTTTTCACATGTAAAGCCATTGAGTCGTTTATTAGGCCACAGGTTCTTTTGAAAACATATTTCAGGCTTGCATGTTTCTATTTCTGCAAATTTTGTTATTCTTCCTCTCTATTTTTGGATTTATTGTTTATTTTTGGATGTGTGTTAGATTTCTTTATGTGTCAGGTTTCAGATTTTGTTTCTAGTACTGGTTGGTTTTTCTAGACCAACCTCTTCCCAAAACAAATATGCTTAACAAAATCAATAAACAATTAGCAAGAATCTTGGCTCAACTATTAAGATTCATTGTTATAGTTATGAAGAGTTAGGGCATCGGGTTGGTAAGATTAGAAAACAAGAGGTGGATGAAGCTTGGATCGAACATCGGCCGCAAACAGAAGTGGAGATGTTTGGTCAGGATTCATCCGCCGTGCCTTGCTGCGAGCACGCCATGCAAAAGCTGTGAGCACTGTGAAGTTTGAGCAGCTTTTGATGGCCCCGTCCTCCATTGCCATCTTCTTCTTCTTCTTCAGTATTTCAAGCTTGTTGGAATCAAACAGGGAGTGTTTCGTCAGAATCTTCTCTCCTTGAAACGGATTCGATACGTTGCTTGTTTCTGCAGGAGTGTGCAGGTCGACGGGAAAATCAATTTTAGGAGGTTGCTGATATCCCGTCGACCATGCAGTGGCTAATTGGCATTCCCAGAGCAAAACCTCCACACTTGAACCTTGTAACCTGTAAAGAAAAACTTGGCAGGTATATAATTAATTCAGACAGACAAACCATGAAAAAAAGAACAAAAAAATGCAATTTGCTGTGTGTTCTCAGGATCTGTATATAATTAGATTGTTGAACGTCCCTCTTTGTTTGCCTCGTACTGTTTCCACGAAATGAGTGAGCACCTGATCAAGATTGGATAAGGGAAAAAAACCCACTATGATTCCTTGTTTTTTCAGGTTCTATTAGACCGGGTTCTGACTTCTTAATTGAAAGGTGGTCACCTCCATTGAAACACAAGCACAACCTGCAGGGCAGTCCTCGAAAATTTAACCATAAACAACTGAAGAGATGAGAAATAAAGGAGTTAATGTGTATCATAAGAATATGAAAAGATTACTGCTTAAAAAAAGACATTTTTTAGAATAAATTAATATTAGATTAAGCATAGTCAGTAATCAAAAGACTAAATGATTGGTTTTTGAAACAAGAAGGACTGGTTAGTTTATTATTCAAAAATAAAGAGACTAATTTGTAATTTATTTTTACAGAAATAAAGAGTTATGGGCACAAATCGGATATGGAGGCTTTGCATTTTGGAGGCCCAAAGTCTAGTATCAAACTCAATCCCCAAACTATATGGATTAGGTTACCTCGTCAACTCACCTAGTGTTCATCCCTGCCATATTATCATCATGAAGGGGCTGTTTGGCATTTTGATCGGAAAGTGTTTATGAAAAAAATTAAATTTTTTTTATTTTTATTTATTATTTTAAATTAAAAAAAATAGTGGTTTTAGATTATTTTGATGTGCTGATGTCAAAAATATTTTTTTTAAAATAAAAAATATCATTTTGATGTATTTTTAAACAAAAAGTAATTTTAAAAACAACCGCAAACACACTCCCAAACAGGCACGAAAAACATTATCCAAAGAAAAATGTCTTTGTAGTTTCTGCGCGTGGCTGATAGGAGAAGAAAATTACAATGACAAATTCGATGATTTTTTTAAATATAACTTTTTAAAAAATAGATCCTCTGAAAAAATAGCAAAACATAGTGGATTATAAATGTTTTTGTTTATAAAATATATTGCGCGGCACACCTCGTAAAAAACATGAAAATAATTAGTTGTAATATATATATATATATAATAAAATCAATATTCTAAAAAAAAAAATTAGCTAACATCAATCTCTTTGTTTTTTAAACAAGGAAAAATGAAATAATATATTATAAAGTTATTTATTTTTTAACCAAAATTTATTGTTTTTATTCATCACTTCACGTTAACAAATAATGGAATTATTTATATGAATTGAACTCCGTATTTTATATATAAGTTTTATTATTTTTGCAAATTGGTTTAAATTATCTTTTTAACTTTTGTTTAAAGTTATCAAATAATAAAACAATTATAGATAGATAGAGAGACAGAGAGTTTCTCTTTCAAACAACACAGCCCAACTAATTAAAATATTGAGTTCTCATATCCGAGTTTTGTAATTGTTAATATAATAGTATTTATAAACTTATATAATTGTTATTTTCAGAACTTGTGAGATTAATTATCTCATATTCGAATAATGTAGTGGTTAATACGATAATTAGTAAAATATAATCCTTGATTTAAGGATACCGCATGATCATCCACGTCAAAAGAATCAGTCATCATCTGATAGATTCTAATATTTTATAATCTCTCAAAAATAGAAAGAAAACGACAGCACCATTCCTATATATGGAAGCAGCTGAAAATACAGGTCCGGTAATAAAATGGAGGGAGGGAATAGGGATAGGTAGGGGGCCTGTCTCGGGGGTGGTTCGGTTCCCCTGGTGAAAGGTGCAGGGCAAATCTCAACCCTAGTTAGCAGGGTCCCATTTCTGTCCTGTAAACCCTGGCAGATCAGGAACCTTGACTAGCCTGGGTGTACTCTCAAAAAAGGTCAGGTCCGTTGTACTTAGCCTGCAAAAAGGCAACAACAAAAATCTTTTCACGAGGAAATTGCTTTAAGATAAGAAGTGAAAATTAAACACAAAAGTGTATTTTTATTTTTTATTTTTTATTTTAAATTAAATCCATGGGTTATAAATATTCCATCGAGATTGCTGATAGGACTTGAGCATGCCTTCCCCTTCCGGTCAAAAAGAACGTTCATTCCACTCTCTTCCTAGGGAGCCTACCTGCACGCTCTCCTTAGTTTCTTCATTTTATATTATAGTCAAAATTACTTTATTTTTTAATTCATTAATTTAAATTATTTTTTGTGTATTTTTTAGATTATTTTTATGTATTAATGTTAGATGTTTTTTTAAAAAAATAAAAAATATATATTATTTTAATACTTTCTGAAAAAAAAACACTTTGAAAAACAAAATAACATACTACAAGTTGAGTTGAGGTTACTTTTAAAAATATTTTTTCTTCAAAAAAACACATCAAAATAAATTTAAAATACCAAAAAAAAAAAAATAATAAATAAATAAAATAATTTTGAAACCCATCAACAAGCACTCTTTTAATCTTGCTAATTTTCTCCTGAAAAAGAAGAGCACTGTCAGGAAAAAAAAGAGTCAATATCATTAAAGTGTTTTTGAAGTCAACTGTTTCGGGGTGGGAAGGAAGAAAACACTTTACCATAAAACAAATGATTTTTGCAAAAATCTTGGAGCAAATATAATTATTACTGTGCACAGCATGTTGGATAAAGTGATTAGCGTAGCATGTGATATATATTTTATGATATGATTAAGTTTCGCTCCATTAAAATACATCCAAATCTTTAAACTTATTATAAAAAATATTAGCATATGCTCTTGCGTTGCTGTGGTGTATTTTTTGAAATTTATTTATACTTAATTATATGGAATCAAAATAAATATTCATACACGAGAAAATAATTAGAATTGAAAAATATGTGTGGTTAAAATTTCATTTTTATTTTCCTTATATTATTTTTTAGATAATAACATGTTTTTTTTTATTGGCTGTATGATTTTTGAATGAAAACTAGTGGAAATGAAAAAATAAAAATATCAATTGACCTCTTCAATTATACTTTGTTTTTCAAAAACATCCTTTCTTTTATGTAAATAATTGAGAACTGAAACATAAAAAAAAAAAGGTTTTAAGACTAAAATGTTAAATCTCAAAACTATAAAGATCAAAACAATACATTAATTGAAGTTTTAAAGACTAATTTGAAGCTTCTTATGCCTTATGAACAATGGGCTTTTTATATATTTATTTTATCTTGGTTATTTTGATCCTAGCTTTTTAATTTATTTTTTAACTATAGCCTGAATTTTTATTTCATAACATCAAAATTTAATTTAACATGGGCTATTTCTTGATGTTTTGCTTATATAAGAGCATATAAAGTGAAAATAGTTTTAAAGTTTAAAATCATGCTAAAATAACTTATAGTAATAAAATTGCAAGTAAATAAATTTAGATGATTAAAAAAGAATCATTGTATAAATGAGTGTTGCAATCCATGATATTTTGAATTAGAGTGAAAAATAGATTCCACTTTTAACAATGATCTTTTAATTTTGCTTGTGTAAAGTTTGAAATAGAGATATAAATAGGTAGCTGGAAAAAAAATCAAACCTCATGTTGATGTGTTGATCTACAAGCTAACTTACCAGATTTGTGACTCATGTTTAGATTATATTGATTTTTAGAATAGACCTTATTATAATAAAATCTAAGAGGTATAGGAAGATCACTACAACAATCAATATTGAAAAACTATTTTTCCATTCTCAGAGTTGATCAAATAAAAGATATTAGAGATAATACAACCTTGTCACAGGGGTTCATTGGTCATTACCGTATTTATAAGGGATAAATTGGCTTTTCCCATTTATGATGCCATTTAAAATAACTATAAAACCTTTAAATTTATTTTAAAAAATATTAATGCACATGGACATTTTTATATTTGTAGTTCTTTATACATGGTGAATGACTAAATTGCTCCTGAAAAGTAAAATCTCATTCATTGGTGGTTAAGGGTGTTTTAGTATTTTTCATTGTGATTTTTTTTATACAATCAGGTTGATAAAGGAGTAACATGCAATTTTTAAAAAAATATTATTTTTTTTTTTGAAAATTGTTGACGTTTGCACTATATGTGTTGGCACATAAGTTGCTCCTACATTATTCAGAAGACGCGTTGAGATATTTTATGTAACAAAATAACAACTTTCAAAGTAGAGTTAGAATCGTCTCGAAGGCCTAACCTTATTCAAGCGTCGTGTGTGGCTCATTGATATTTGGTTTGATGCTAACATGCTTTATTTTTTTGCTGTTATCCTTGATTTTTGCAACCAACCTTCCAAAACTTCAAAATAGACTTTCAATTTATTTTTACTTTAGATTTAATCCATGTACTTTTTATTATTATTTGTTTATTTGAAATGATTTATTAAAACATTTATTTTTCAATTTAATCCTTTTCAAGTTTTTTTTATCTATCATACTTGATATCCATTGTGTTTTAATTTCTATATGTTTTGCTTGAGATAATTTTTCAATTTATATTTTTTATGATTTCACCCTCCTTTATTTTTTTATCATATTTTATTTTCATTCTCTTAATTGTTATTTTTCACTCTAGTAAATTTGTTAAATTGATATTTTTTATGGTTTCCTCTTTCAACATTAAATTAATTAGAAATAAAGTTTTTTGATTGAAGTCAAATCTAGAATTCCATAGGTTACAAGTTTGGAAGATTAACTCAAGTCAAGAAAAATTAACATGCCATGCCCATCATCCTTATGATTGGGCAAGTGTTAAGCCCACACATGTAAATATGATGAATTGTCAAACTAATTATCGCGGGGTTCAAACAAACACTAAGCCTTACTATAAATGGCTTCAACAATCTTATTAGGCTATATATTGAACCACGAGATTCTAACAAGTTAGGTATATATTTCTTCTGATAAGTCAAAATATCCCCCTCTGATGAGTCATCAAATATCCTTTTCTTTTTGTCACATAAGAGATGTATTAATGCTACTAGAAAAACATCACTTTTAGTATTCTTCTTCATGAAAGGGTAAGGATAATGGATATGAAAACCTATTGAACCATTAAAACAAACAGGTTTTGAATCTTCATTCTCAACCGCATATTTATTATCTCTTGAAAGAATACACACTTGAGCATTGAAGAGTCCTTCAATTTATCAAATGGGACCTTTTATAAATACCAAGCACTAACCACCTTGGCTACAGAGAATAAATTAGACTGGCAAAACTAAAAAATTAACTAATTCTAAAAAATAAAAGCCTTGTTCTTGAGCTATTTGGATTTATTGGTTCATTAACATATATTAATTCAATTTAACTTTTAAGAGATTTAAGGCATATTAAAGCATGTTTTTAATCTATAAAGAGTGTGTGAGTGATATTAAAGTATGTTTTTTTTTAATAAAAATGGTGTAAAATATGTGGTGTATGTCTACATTGTGATATATTTTGTGATTAAGTTTTTTTTTTTATAAAAAAATCTATAAATATAACTAAAATTTCAAGAAAAGTTTTGATGGAACCCATATAGAACACATTAATTATATTAATTAAATAAATGTTTTTAAAATTATAACTAGGGCAAAACAAAGTTTTAACCCCACTCACTATAAAATAGAACTTTGTTATACCATTGTTAGTTTGCCACCACATCTATTATCAAACATGTAATGTAATGAGGTCTTTGGGTTTTAATATTAAAACTCTAATAAAACTCTTTTGAAAGGAATACCTCATTCCCTGTTTTAATATTAAAAATCTTCCAAAATCGTTTTCTACCTTTTAGGTCTTGCTGAAGATTTTTCACTTATTCGTCCATATATATATATATATATATCAATGCTTGGTTATTGATGTTGGATTCTTATTAACGTGATATAGTTTTTAGTGATTGTGTTTTGAGATTGTGGTTAAAATTGTTTTTTTATTTAAAAATATAAAAAATATTTTAATATTCTAATACAATACAATGAAAGACTCATATTATTAAACGCATTCCTTGTAAAGATGACACAAACATCTAGAAAAAGAAGTGAAAATTGAACTTCTTTGTTTCCTTCTTTCAACAGGGACTTGATTGAAATAGAGTTTTTGTTTGATGAACCCAACAAGGCTGTGGTCGCAAGTACCTTGAAGTGACGAGTCTCCAATGGCTCTATCCATTCCATGGGTTTGCTTGACCACCACACACCCAAATCATTACTGCAATTCACTGCCTTTTCATAGATTCTAAAGAACAAATTGTACATGGCTAATAATCATGTCAAATCATCTGCCGTTGCCTCTGGGGCACAGACATGAGGGACACCCACTTCACGCTTCATTTTCTAGTTTTTATCACAAATCATCATCATCAATATGCTCTGGATTTGGTCATTTCTTGCCACTTCAAGTGCTTTTTCTTCTTCTTTTTGTGTCCAAGCAACCACCTCCTTAACATCTTTGTTTTTCCGGTGCTTAGGATTAAAGAGTTTAATCTTTCTGAAATTTTGGATTCCTATATTGTAGTTGTTAATATGATAATTACTGAAAATATCTTCTAGCCTGCACAATCAAAACAACCAATTCTTTAACGATCTTTGCTTTTCCAGTCGTAAGAGCTTAGAATTAAGGAGTTTGACCCTCCTGTAGTCTGTAGTCTTAGGTTCGAGCCTTGCGATTGCTAAAATGATGACTACTAAAGATATACATGATCAATAACTTTAAAGCCCGTAAAAATAATCAGGGTGCGTATAAACTAGTCGGACACCAATATTACTACTAATAATAAAAAAATACCCAACTTGTGTCTGAATTAAAAGGCAATGGAATGATATGTCCCGAATATTATAAGAGCACTACAATAAAGTTGGTTTCATTAATAATAAAAAAAGCCCGACGTAATATACCCTGCAGTTGCCTTCACAGTCATTTTATTTATGTAGTTTTTTTTATGCCTAGCCGTATTTTTTTCTTCTATTTACTCCAAAGAAGAGCTTTGAATTTAAGACTTCTCGCTAAAAACATAATCATTAAAGATTATCTATCATAATTTTCATTGATTAAAGTCCATATATTTACCTCTACAAGACATTGTTACAACATGTACATGTAGCAATCGACACAACTTTTTAGTTTTTAACATGATTGTCAAAATTAGTTTACGAGTATCTTAATTAAATTTGTAGATTCTAAAATTAATGACCATGTCACTGCATATAGGATATCGGAATCCTCTTTTAAGCTTGGTGAAAATCTTTCAATTTTCCATTTTATATGTTACCATTATTATTTATATTTACATATCATAAACTGTTTTAAAGTTTATTGTTGATAGATATGTATATAGTAAAAAATATTGCTCGTTCTCCTCTCAGGGTAGAGCGGTGCATAAAAATTGAATTTTTTAATTTTAATTTTTTACATCAAGATAAATTTGTTTGGTGTTTACAGTTGATGTCAAAAATTATTTTAATATATTTATAAATAAAAATCATTTTAAAAACAATATCAACCATGACTACAAACCATCACTAAATATTATATTTAAAACTAGCTTTCGAAATAAAACTCACTGTCGACAAACAAGTTATGTAAACTTTTCTTATATTCCATAATCTATGGTCCCCAAATCTATGCAAACCCATCACTCATCGCTATCGCTGCTCCCATGATGAACCGAACCTGAAACGTTCCCAAAGAGCTGTTAATAAGTGCAGAAGATGGAATGAGTGCTTGTCTTTTGGTAGCTTTTTTTTTTTTTTTAAAAAAAACACAAAATTAATAATATAAATAGGAAATATTACTCTAATTAAAAAGAAACCTCCCATCGCAATACCGACCAGACATGAACTTACCCTATTTAAACCCAGTCAATGCCCATGCATGCTTGGTAGTTGGTAATTGGTTGGGAGAAACCGGTGATGATGATCTTTTTTTGGCTTTAGTGTCCGCATAACCACGGGCAGAAAAGCTTTAAATAAATCAACAATTTGAATTCTATATTTAAAGATGTTCTCGTCATTGTTATCCGTTTCCCCCCCTAAAACATATTTTATTCTCTGCTTCAGCTTGCTGTCCTCATTTTTTAATATATTCTTTAAACATTCTGAAAACTTAAAATATAAAAAAATAATAGATTTTTCGTAGCCAACTTGATGCGTCGAGAAGCGATTTTCAAAGAGAAATTCAAAACTGACTCTCCACAATATATTTTCTTCGAAAGTAGACACCCGAACCCTATCAACCACCGCCTCCAAAAGCTCCCCGGCGAGAGCAGGTTCAGGTGTGAACAGAGATGAAGTGAGGTGCCCACAAAAACAAAATTTATTGATCTACCACTGGATTTCCCGTTAGTGCTATATTATAAAATTGTTGACTATAAAAAGAATAAAAACGAAACCCATTAAAAAAAAACATCACTTGGAAATGGACAAGAGAGTCCAGAGAAAGTTGGTCCAAAGAGGGGTACGTGTAAAAAAGCACCTGAGCACACCTTGGCTAAATAGAAGAACCAGCAGTTTCTCACATGAACCTGAAACTGAACCTAACTATGTCTCCCCGCCGTCTTTGCAGGGCTGGGAAACCTCCAAGAACACCCCGCCCTCTCGAGAAGAGAAAGCGAGAAATGCTACAGAAATCGAGCTCAATTTGACCAGAGGACACGGATCAAATAAAAATCTAATCCAATGTACAAGATTCACTGTGTGTATAACTACATGTATAATGTACTACTATACGCGTGTATACATGGAAAGCTTTCCACTAAATCACAGATATATACGTGTGTATATATATGTATCTTCTATATCTATAGAGAGAGAGAGGTGGGGAGTCTCAAATGCCCTCTCTTGGGACCCTCACATTGCGTCTTTATCTATACCTTTTTGTCCTTGTTTCTTTGTAGCCCATATTTTCTTTTTTCACAGCATCGCTCCATATATATTGTTTATTAATCAATGTCTTCCTCCTCCTCCTCCTCCTCATCATCTAGCAATGGTAGTGGTAGTGGTAGTGGTAATGGTAATGGCAGCGGTGGTGGTAATTACGGTGGGAGAAGAGGCGGTGAATACGAAGGGCCATCAAGGTCTCGTCCAAGAGCCATTAACGAGGTTTGGCCTGAGCCTTTTTTGGAAGCTCTTGCTGCCCAAGTCGCTCTCGATGCCTCTCGCCTTGTCGGCCGGCTGGTCGCAGCTCAGGCACTTGCCAATGTATTTCAGGTAAATATATCTTCTTGAATCGTACGATGGTTTTAATCTTACTACTCTATGTGTGCATAAGAAGATACTGGTTAAGATTTGGTAGCTTTTTTGCGAGGCAATTGTGTTAATCCGTTAGCAGCCGGGTAGGCGCAGTAGGATAGAGTCTCTTATTTTCACCATCCGGCACCAAAAATGGAAAAAAAAACTTGGTCCAGTCAAAGCACTGTTAGGAACCTGTCAGGTAGCTAAAGTAATGTCATGAACTCCATTGGTTATGTACTATACAAATAGATTTCGAGATTCTGCTGTTTCTATTTCAATGGAAACTGAAGAGATGCTGACACGGGGTCCATTTTTTACTACATTCATGTCCCTTCCGGATGGGAGTAGTTTCATCTTGGCAAATTTTTGGTCGCTTCATCTTTTGAATGTTCGTAAGGAAAATATCCATTTTCGGACCCTGTTTCATATCCGGAGGAAAAGGACACTTTTGGTTTTGAATTTCTCTTTCCCTTTCCTGGCATGATTTTTGTGAGCTCTGGAATCCATGTCCTTTTTGACCCGAACCCTCTTACCTTGCTGAAAGATCCATGGAGATACTTTTCTAATGCTAAAATGTGGATGGAGACGTTTGAAACCTGCTTTTAACTCGGCCAATGCTTTAGACTTCTGCCCGCATTGAATTTTTCAGCTGCTACAACCAAAACTGGGAGGAGGAGGAGGAGGAGGAGGAGGAGGAGCAGCATTTTCTTTTTGCTGTTGAAAGTTGAAACAGCCATTTCCGCTTGCTTTTTAGGTAAAGCCGGATTGAGGGGTTTGACTTGTTTACGCATTGAATCAAATATTTTAGGATTTTGTTCAAATTGAATTTCCCCATCAATCGACGGGTGATTTCAATTTTTAGGAGCAGCATTCTCCATTAATAGAAACGAATAACTGTAGTTTGTTCCAAGCTTTGAGAAAGTTTCCTCATCACATGGTCCAATGTAGCTGCCTCGGGGATTAAACAATTTAGATTCGATATGAACTAGGAAGTGACTGTTTTACTATGTTTATATCAAACAATCTGAGGCTTCTGTTTTGGCAATTAAGAGCCATTTGGAGATTTTTTCTTATATCGTTTTATCATATGCAATGTTTTGTTTCGCATTTTGGTCTTTATTTTTTATCCCTTTAATTTTTAATTTTTTTCTAGGGTAATTTCTATTTTTTTGTTTATATTTATATATCTATATTCTTATTTTTAATTTTTATTGTTATTTATCTTTGTATCAAATGCAATCTGTGTTAAAAAACAGAGTAAATTTAGTTTTGGTGGTGTGAAACAACCTCTTATGCACGTATAATGAATGAGCTAGTCTTAATAATATTATTAATTTTATTTTCTTTCTTCAAATATTTTTATTTGTTCTTTATGTTTAATTTTTTTAATGATGCTAATATTGTTTTTGGTTTTTCTCTCAATAATAATAATAATAATAATAATAATAATGAGAGTCATAATTCAAGTAATTTATCATTTAATGTTATATTTATTAAGAATTAAGTTTTGCAACTTTTTTACATATAATGTTTCAAATCTAATATCCTGGATTAATAAATTGAAAAAAGTCTATGTCTCAATATTATTTTTAAATTTGTTCTTTAATTTTTTTATTTGTTCTTCAAATCAAATAATATATTTTATGCTGATAATATTTTTTCTCCTTCAATCATAAAAATAACATTGAGAATAACAATTGAAATAATTTATCATCTGATACTGTATTAGTTAAAAATTCTATAACTAAATGTTGACTTTAATTTTTAACCTTTTCCTTAGAATTGTATTATAATTAGCACTAATCACAAAAATATGTACTATAGTTATTATTATTATTTTTTTTTGTCTAAGGTTGACTATTTTGCAAAAATGTACAACTTTGTAAAAATAATTTAGTACCATTGTACTTGGGTTTACCTTAATATTTTATTAATATAATTTAAATTATTATTTTTTTATTATTGATATTTTTCATATTATTTTACGAGTTATTGTTATATTATTTTTAAGGTCATAATTATTAAAACCATAAACACTATAACTATTACAGTAAATTACAATTGCTATTATAATTAGTAATTTTATTATTATTATCATGATTGTAACATCTAAAATTATTATTATAATTATTAAAATTATTACCATGATTGTAACATTTAAACTCGAGTTACGGCTACTATGAGATGACACACTTATGGAAGAGAACATGATGACGTCTCGTCTGAGACGACAAATAGATATTTTTATCACTGCATGGCGTTGCATGTTGTGCTTTAGGAACGCAAGGAAGAAAACTGTTAGCATGATCGACTGACTGACACGCCAACAATATTCTGGAAAAAAAATTATTAAGCTTAAAATTTCTGAAATACCCTTTTAATCAACTCTTGGTTTTTGTATTTTGAGGGTATATTGGGGGTAGTCAATTGTGTGATAAAAATATAATTTGACTGTATAAAAAATTTAAAACTCTACTACCCATCTGATCCAATAATAAAAAACTAAAATACTCCAGAATTTAAGAATTAAATTTTTATACACTTAAAACAGTAGTTATATGAATCTGTCATTGATCCTACAATTACGAACCGATGCAGCTTACTTCCTCTTTGATATCTCCCTCACAAATTGAGGAGTCTAGTGGTAGCAGTCAATAGTCAGCATCTGTTATGCCACAAGTACATGGAGCCCAATGCTGGTGCCTGGTTTTACAAATTTGACGTCTCCTTGTCACTTCAGTGATAGGGTCTCTTCTCTTCGCTCAAGCCAGAGTCAGTCAGCCGGTGACTGAACTCTTAGTGTTTGTTATTTTCTGTGTTCTTGCTACCTCCATTTTTGTTTTTATTATTGTTTTCTTTCCTCCTTTTCTTGCCTCTAGTGTTAGCCGAGGGAGTAAATTTCGTGTTGATTGTATCATATATTTCTTTCCTTGCTGTTAATGGCAAGATGGTATTGAACCTTGCTAGCATTCCAGGGTGGATCTTGTTGATTTTTGAACCAATAAATACTTGTTCAATGGATTTCAGTTTTTGGATTAGCTTGTGGATCTTTTCAAGTCCTAGAGACCTTCCTTCACCTGGAGCTGTTCTAGTAA
This sequence comes from Salix viminalis, assembly GCA_029228465.1. Lineage (NCBI taxonomy): Eukaryota > Viridiplantae > Streptophyta > Magnoliopsida > Malpighiales > Salicaceae > Salix > Salix viminalis. Next base: position 1,963,906 of record CM055439.1, read on the forward strand.
ATATATAATATATATATATACAAAACCATATCTCATGCAACTTCTATACATATATAGGATCCAACTCGAGTGGGAGGAGGTCTATATACTTTGGAAATGAAAATGGTGAAAGAATTAATTTCAAAATTGAAAACACTTTGAAAATACAAGTGTGATAATTCATTGATCGAAAGGGGGCCGGGCATCAATAGATGATGTGTTGTAGGGCATGTGGGGAAGTAGAAGTTAGGGGGACAATCGAAGAAAAAGGTAGTCGGAGAAGAAACAGATTCGCTTCTTTTAACGGGACAGGCGTTAGGCCACCTCTTTCTTGGCAATGAAAGAGAGAAATAGATGGGAAAGCACGCTAACTCCATCTCCATCTCCACACAAACTCCCTCGCTCGGTCGCTCGCATCTTGAAGTAGTAAATGTCGCGTGCTCATGGCACGGGGAGAGTTTTTTTCTGGAGATGTTTTTATCATCTCGCATGTTTCATGCATTTTTGAACAGCTTGTGGCTTTTCATGGAAGCACTGATAGGGTTTCGTCCTTGTGATTTCTCAAATCGATCTCCGCCAATGGTTCTTCTTTATACAAGAACTTTAGTCGCAGATCTTGACACAAAATCTTCTGTCTCCTCATGCCCGATTGCATATATAGATGTCGCATTTGTACTTGGCTGTACGATATCTGGAATATCATACAGGGTGAATGAATAGTGGTGATTATAATAAAAAGTTAAAGTTTATAATAACAATAAAGAGAGTGGCGTCGCTTTCTCCCTGATAGTAGGATACTGTTGATGTGGTTCATCACTGCATGTCTAGGCTAAAGGACAAGTCTATTCTACTTTGAAAAGAAGCAGAAATATATAAAAAAAAGCACCATAGAAATCTTCTTTATATGGGAGCTCTGACTGGTTCTGACACATGGAACCTTTAAAATAGCATGTCTTTCTCTCTTCTCTGACGCCCTCTACTACTGCTCTCTAGTCCCTAGTCTCTCTTGCCTCCTGCTAGCTATTTCCTCTCTGGCATTGCCATGGATGATCAGTTTGGCACAATTAAAAAAGCTTCATGCGCGTGCTCTCATGTTCCTCCGCGTTTCACCACTCTCTGTGATCAGCGTTTGTAGATGACACTGACGCGCTTGCTAGATCGGTTCTTGAAGTTGTCAATCCTTTAAAATACCCACCTCTGAATCCTGGATGGGGTGGTGGTCTTTGTTATTTCACACTGTTGCTGTTGTTGTTAGATGACCCATGCATGGTTTTTAATGTTATATATATCAAACCCACTTGAATTATGATATATAAATATATAGTAGTGATTATTAATCAATTGTCGGGTGAGGTCTTTCAGCATCACCTTGTTTTTGCCACATCCATGGTTGGTGTTCTTCTCATTCTTGCATTCGCTGGTGCCTGGTCCCATTATATGATATAGGAGTGGCATCCCATGATTCTGTAAATTTGCTTTTCCATCTCTGCACTGTATTTTGTTTTCTTCTCGTGGTTCCTTATAAACAAACCCTAGCCACCAGCTAAACAGGCTTTAAACTTCGTGCTGCTGCTGCATCTCTGCGCCATAACCAGCAACTTTGCTTAGCCAGCACCGCATAAATTCAAATGATAGAATAATTTTTTTTATATCTGATGCTAATGCTACGTGTGCATGCATAGCCGTGGTCTTTCTATTTATCTGCTACCTGTTGCTGCATGATGCAATTGCTACGTGTGCATGCACAGCTGTCGTCTGTGTGTTTATCTTTTTTCTCTATGGTGAGAAACGTTTATTTATCTGTCTCTTACGTGGTTGTCCGTCCACCTTGCTTACAGGTGTGCACAACGTGGCGAGCAGTCTCGCGTTCGGATCCTCTTTGGCACCGTCTCACTCGCGGTATCTGGGGCCGCACCAACCTCCTCCATGACACTTGGCGAGAGGAGTATATCTACCGCCACCAAACGGCCCAGAACTTCCGATCCGGAAGAGCAGTCCATTTCGCTCTCCACTTTGATCCGGCTGACGTGGACGACCCCACCAACCCTGATTCTCTGATATGCCGCTGTCTCGCTCTCTCCGATCGCTACCTTGCATGCGGTTTTGCTGACGGGGCTGTCCGCCTCTTTGATCTCACCACGCGCCTCCATGCACGCACTTTCCGCCCTCAACACCATGACCGCTTGGGCAGGTTCTCTCGTGCGGTCTCGGGCATCATCATCACGGCCGCGCGCTTGGTTTTTGCCACGTTGGATGGTGATATCCACGTGGCGGCGGTAAATAACAATGCCAATCCACGCAGAGCCCGCTTGGGTGAGGTGTTGAGCGACGGGGCGTTGGTGGATTTCACGGGCCGTGGGCGATGGTGGGTGGGCCTGTACGCTGGGCTTCCGGGCCGGGCCTTTCGTGTCTGGGACGGGATCACTGAAGAGCCTCTCTTCGAAGGCGGGTCGTTGACTGACCCAGAAGCTGTGATGGGATGGCACACGCTGACGGAGTTGACTGAGTTCGTCGGCCGAGTCAGGGTCACGAGCCAGGAATCGGTCGTGGCGTGCACGAGTTCGAGACTCGTTGTTTTTGATTTGAGGAACCTGGGGGTAATCCTAAGGGAGGAGGACTTCACTAACAGGAGAGGCATTTTGGTGGGTTCCTTCGACGTGTGCAACGAGGCGTATGTTATTGCAGATGGTAGAGGAAATGCTAGCGTGCGCAGGGCGGACACCTCAGAGGAGGTGTGCGGTTTCACCGTGAGGCCTCCGAGGGGCGTGCTTGGGTGCATGAACGGTGGGTACGTGCTAACGTGCGCGGGGGGTGTAATAAGGGTGTGGCAGATAGAGCAGCCTGGCCGCCAAGAGTATTTATATAGCTTCGGGGAGAGATTGGGCGAGGTAAACGCTCTTGTTGCAGACGAGAGGCACGTGGCAGCAGCATCAGGTGACACCAACATACACTTGTGGGATTTTGGGGCGCAGTTGGAGTAAGGGTTAGGGTTAGGCGACCTGACCTAGAAAGGGTAGTAGACGGTGGTAGCTAAGACGGAGGATGGTGACATAGGCTGGGTAGGGTTTGACTTTTAGTTTTAGCTCATGGAAGAAGATGACTCTAATTTAATCTTTTGTATTTACTAGCTTCTGATTTTTGATATGGAGATATGCGGATGGGCGTGTCATCCACTGTTTTTAGGTATGCAAAAATGATTTGCCTGTGCCTGCCTATTTATTGGATTGGCGAAAAGGATGAGGAAGAGGAGGCTTTGTGGTTTCTGTACAGTTTCTCTCTCTTCTTCGCTGGTTTTTAATGCTCTGCTGGTTTTGGAATCTATTCGAACCAGAGATGTAAATCCCGTTCCGTTTCACTGAAAAAACTGGGACAAAACGATGATGTTTTTGTCCCAGGTAGAATTCCAGACCGATCCGACAATTCCGGCCAAATTCTGGCCGGAATGCCCTGGTTACGTACCGGGGGTTCCGTTCCGGGTTCAAAAAATTCCAAATAAAACTCTAAATTAAAATAAATACATTCTGCTGCCGGTTCAAATTTCAAAACGAAGCCAAGAAAAAAAAATGGAGAAGAGGATGAGGAGATGAGGAAGAGAGTAAAGGAGATGAGGAGGAAGAGAGTACAGGAGAAGAGGAGGAAGAGGAAGAAAAATAAATGGAGAAGAGGATGAGGAGGAAGGAGATGAGGCCTGACTCCTGAGGGTGGGCGGCGTGGGATATGTTTAGCAGTTTAGATTTAGGACTTTTCACTTTAGTTTAGGGTTATGTTATTGGGGGAGGGTATTTTATACTTAGTTATAAATAATAATAATAATAATAATAATAATAACAACTAAATAAAAATACGTTTCTAACTTTCTAGGGGGGGGGGTGTTATAAATTAATAATAATAATAATAATAATAATAATAATAATTTTTTTTGGAGGGTTAATTTTTAAATATTATTTTAAATTTCAAATCTCAAATTTGTGGGTCTTTTAATTATATTTAAATTTAATTTTTTTTAATTTAAATATAATTAAAAATAATAATTTTATTATTGGAGGATTTTTCAAAAGTAATTATTTAATTATATAACTTACTCCTGTTTATTATATAATTAATTGTATCATTAAACTATATATAAAATACTTGAACTTTATTTAAAATAAGATAAAAAAATGGTTCTTTTATTAATGATGTAGATGTTTGATTTATATTTCTTTTTATTTTTCGAACATTTTACTTTCATAATATTTTGGAATTTTAGAGATGTTTCTAATTTTGATATTATGTTTTTTTGACTTTGTGTTTGTATTGTATAATTTAAAGTTCATTTATATTGAATTTAAATTATACTTGTTAAATTAATATTTTATTTTTTTTCATATATATATTTAAATAAATATGAACAGTACAAAACCGAAACGGAACGCCGGAATGCACCGAAACCGGAACGTTCCGTTCCAAACAAAAAACCGGAACAGTACCCGGAACGGATTTTACAACTATGATTCGAACTGTTACTTTCATTCTACTTCTTAATTAATTGCAGGGCTGACTTCTGAATCCACAAAGCTTCTATTATGGTGCAGAGAATGGAACTAAAACATGTTGCCCTTTCGTTTTTTGCCTTTTCAATCAATGTCCATTTTCATTGCCTTTTCAATCAAATCAGTTTTCCTTCCTAGGGTTGCTTAACAAAGCCCATACCAATTCTAAAATAAAACAAAACGGGCACTCATAGCTTGAAACAATCTTTTGGGACTATCCAATAAATTACACCTAAAATGTTCTTTCGATAATTCCTCCTGTATTTCTTAATCTGCATCGGTGCAGTCCTACTACACTCCTATCAGATCTCAACTCCAATGTTTTTGTGAAAATGAGGAAACCCGGATCCTTAGAGAGCGTGATTCATCCCATGTCAATGCGAGACCAAAATATCATGCAAAGGCAACCATCTGGTTTCAACCTGTTGGACCTAAATAAACTGCAATCCATCAGGTATTCTATTGTTTTCTAGGACTGATATGAATGCTCATGACCACCATGGTCTAGGACCGCATATCTTTCCATTGATCAGCCAATATTAATTACACTGCAAGAGATTACTACACTAGCTAATAGAATGCCTTGTCAAAATACGTTCTTCCACAAAAGCAATACAATATATTGGTATGACAGCTGCTTCTTTTTCACAAACAAAAGAAGTAGATTAACAAAAAATGGAGATGTCATACCTGGAGTCATGCTCGAGCAATCCCCTTTTTCATTAACATATCATATACTTTATCCACTTTGCTTGATTCCACCTTGAACAGGCTATGAGCATCGGTTTTGTTGCTAAGGGTACCCTTTGTTATCTCTATTGACATAATGTGCAGCATGTTGAGATAGTGTGCAGGTAGTATTCTCAACTCGCAACAAAGACGCTTATCCTGCATGTAATAATATCACAATTTACTCAAGTGAATCTGATGCCTGGTAAACAGCTAAAAGCATGCATGAACACACAGAATCACATCAGGCAATGATACACAGGTTTGCATTTATCTCCCAAAATCAATTTGAAACAGAGCAAGCGTGATATCCAATTGAAAGCATAAATAAATTCATTAGCATAAATGTCAATAAGTTGAACAGCATTCTTACAGATTCAGAGAGCAGATCAGCCCCTAGGAATCCAGTAATATCCCACTCATCGAGGGAGCTTGAAATTGCTTGTTTTGCAATCATTGAAGATGAGTCGTTGCCACCAGGATGAAAAACAGTGGAACACCTAACAGCTCCACGAGGGCTGCTGTCCAGATTATTTGGCTTTTGAAACAGTTTACCTGCTGGGCCTGCTGGCATACATTCCTTCGCTCTCTGGGCATTTTCTTCAGCTTCCTTCTTTCTCTTCTGGTCAATAAATCCTTGGGCCTCACCAGCTGTTTGACAGCCAGCAGCTCGAGCTTCCTGCATAATATTGTTTTTGGAAAATGCAACAGATATCACAGCTTGCATTTGTATTTGATGCAAAGTGCGCCTAAGAATGCTTCCATAAAAGTTTTGCAAATAATAAGCAGCAGGAGCTGAAAGTTGACAAATCTTTCAGCTCATGGAACAGATGGCTGGAACAGAACTGCTTGCTCACAATGTCCATTATAAAGAAAAATGGCATTACTTGTCCAGTACTTTAGTTGACAAAAATCAGTTATGAAATTGATCATGAAGAAACAATTGTAGATTCTGCAATTGTTCCATGAGGAACAGTGATTTGACAGTAAACTACCCCAGCAATATCATTTTATTACAGCATGGGTAGTCACTTTTGTAGTGGTGGCACAACAACTGGAAACTTCAAGAGCCAATTAACAGAAAAAAGGATGCAGAGGACAAGTGTGCAGCATGCGACAAACCTGAAGATCTTGTATTCTTTTCATAATCCGATGATCCTCAATAACAGTCTTCATCAATTCTTCATGCTCTTCTTTTGTGTGGAACCTCATGAAGACCTTGTAACGCTGATATATTTCCTTCTCTTCAGGTGAAAGGTTCTTCTCGAATGCATCATGGTAAAACAAATTTCTTTCCAAAATAAAATCTTTCCTTCGTTTCCTCTCATCAAGCCTGCCAACAAGTCCCCAATGAATTTGGAAACCAGCTAAAAATGAAAAAGATCCCCACAATAAAGGGAAAAAATAACTTTTTGGTTGATATCAAACTCAACATGTCCTAACACCTACATTTTCTTAGGGGTTCCCAATTTAGTGTTGCAAGCCAAGGTTAGTGCAGAAAATATTTCAACACTAAAGCTTGTGGCATCATAATGTCAGCTGGCTGAGTTTCTCTCAAAGGTTTAATCATGAACAGAGCAAAACCATCATTTAGTTGTTAGTTGTGGGATAGGCAGCCAAAATGACAAACTTTTTGTTTTACCAACTGTCCTTTAAATCTAGAAAGGACTTATCTTCTAGAAGCATCCTTCCATATGCTCTCTCGCATCAAAAGGTATGTTTCTACAACTTTAACTGTACCTTTTTGAGTAAACACGCAGAACTCGCAGTTTCATGTCAAGCTCAGCATCAGTGTCAGTATCCTTGAATTCCATATCTGCCAATAGTTGCTCTGCATCATTATCATATTCAATCTCAAATTCCTGCCTCTTGACATTATAGCCACTTAACTCTGTCATTGAAGGTCCTTCCTCTCCGCAAAGTCTAGGTTTTTTCTCTCCAATACTCCTGTCAGACAGAGGTTCTGCCAAAAATAATCATTAAACCATCATGACAGAGATAAGAAAGGAAGCCAGCTCATAAAGCTACACACATTATCTTAATGTTCCTAAAACAGTACAAACAATTTGATGCATATCCAGCAATAATAAAACTGTCGGGTTAAAAATTCCGACTCATGTACACTATGCTAGTTTCCAGCAATAACTTTTAAAGAGAAATGCATTAATGTTTGCCAGCACTTCACATTACATCCATTTATGTGGGGTACTGTTATTTTGTGTTCAATGTAATTACACCTAATGTGTTTCTGGAATTTGAGTGAAGATGCCTATGGTCAAAATTCTACATATACCAGTAAAATAAAAGACACCCATGTCATGAAATTTTTATACCAGTAAACAAACAATGAACACAGAAATCACACCTTCCACTTTAATGTTTTCCTTGACCTGGGCTTCGTTAGATGATTTCTTAACTGCATCTGAGAATGTGTTGCCACTGCTTGAACCCATATGAGTGCTGACTTCTGAAGTAAGCAATAAGGTAAGAATTTCAATTAGAAAATGTTCTCTATAAAGTTATCTTCAAGAGAGAAACAAAAAATAAACATTTGCCAGTCAAATGCTGTACCTGCATTTAATACAGATGAGGAATGGCTGGCTAAATCTTCTTTCTTTGATGCATCACTTCTGGTCAAGCAGTTTGAGGAATTAGCAATCAGGATTAGAGTTCAACTGAATTCATGTATAATGGTGAAGATAGCCATACTTAATTTTCACAGAGAAGGGAGACTCTTGGTTCAGTGTAAGCTCCTCAAAAGCAGAAAACTCTGGAAATAAACATAATAATCTGTTTAGCAAGCTTATTTTACATAGAAATCAGTAAACAAGCCTGGTAAATAGGGATGCCAACAGGTGGAGGGAGCATGCACATGAACATGACTAGTGGTGCAGTAGAAGAATGAAATAATTTAGACTAATTTAACATGTTCTGGGTTTTGCTTCAGCTGAATTTGTCAAAAGATAAGTAACTCATGAATTATGCAAACTTAAATCAGCAAACTATGAATTAAATTCAGAATTGGTGTTATAAACTATAAAAATAGCAACTATCCAATCTACATGTGACACAATTGCAAAGTACTCAAATCAATTTCAAGCTAACCTTTCTTCATTTCAACATTTCCTTTGGCCATTGCAAGGAGCTCCTCTCTGGTTTTTCCCATTACATGAGACATGTCCTAGGTAAAATAAACAACGGATATTGGTGCCATTTTAGTTATTTGGGATGCATACACGTACATATACAAAATATAAGCCTTACTGGGAGAGGAAAGCATGGGGAGTCCATGTATACTGCATTATAGTGGTCAATGCATTGGGATTTGCTCTTGGTTCCAACATGTTCTGAAACTTCAGTCCAGTTCCCAAATCCATACATTTCAATGCCCTAAAAGGAAGGACAAAATACACCATCATAATAACAGCACTCAGAAGGCCTGATTCACAAGAGAAACCAGCAGTTTACAGAAATATTTCATGGGATATAAGTAATATCAAGGAACACAGAGTTCGACTTATTAATACAAATACCTCTAGAAGTAATATCTCTTCATCTGTATTCCAGTCTGGACAAAAGAGCGGAAAAGACAGATTGTCCTGTTGGAGAGAATAATGAAAATACAAATATGATTTAGGTACAATCATTGTTTCATTAATAATTCTCAAAACAAACCATCTTGTGGTTGTCCAGAGAGCACAGAAATAGTGAATGAAGCCCACCATAGATGGAATAAAAAATAAAGAAGCCAAACATATAATGTTATTCAAACACAAGTTAAAACAACACACTAGAAGGGAAATATTCCAGCACAGAAAGCAGTGGTTAGGAATCGTATTGTATGTGCATCACACTATCGATTTCAATGAGAAGGATCTTTAAGAGCAATGCTCGACTAATATATGACCAAGGTTAAGAAAGAGCAAGGTAAGACATAAAAAGTGATTAACTGGCCAACCATCAGAATTATAATATGTTGAAAAGCTGGCAAGAGAAAGCATATTAACACTTGGACAAGAACACTTTACCATAACCCTGTAGAGATGATTGCTTTTATGAGGAGTCACTTCGGCTCCAACAGAGAAACACTCAACGCAAAGGTCGAAATCAGGGCACACTGCACACTTAATGCGAACCATTCCGGAGATATCTTTATGACAATAATTGCAATGGTATAGTGCTAGTTTCCCTTGACTCGTTTCTTGATATACTGCATTGTAGGTAATTACAAATTCTGTACTGATTTGCATACAAATTTCAAAAGGACGATTAAAATATTATACCTGCTGGAAATGCAGTCTCTATACTCCCTACATTGGAAGTCGTCTTTTTTCTTTTTTTTGAAGATCTACTAGAGAGAGAAAACAACAATTAAAACATAGGGGCAAACCTGCAAGAAGCTGAATAATTTGAAATTCCAAAAATCACTTGTCAGTTATATATATTTGAGCCAGAAGCTTCACATGACTGTAGACTCAAGTTGAAATTAGAAATTTTGGGGAAAACAAATCTCCTCAGAACCTAGCAATACATGATTAACAAATATTAAAAATTTGTGTACAAGCTAAGTGTGAAAGGTATGCCTGTTGTTTGGATCATCAGAGGCGGCAGCGGAAGCGGCGGCGGAGGTTCCGGAAGAAGGAGGGCGACCGCGCGAACGACCCATGTTCTTGAGAAAATGGTGGTAGAAAAACAGTTGGTTGCCGTCTGGGAAACCCAGGCGTTGCAGAGGGAGGGTTTTTTTATTTTAGTTTTGTAGGAGTTTTAAGTGATGAAGATGGCATTGCCACGTCAGATACATTTGATCCAACGGTTAAAGAAGATTTTAGGGGTTAAAAGCTAAAAGGCCATCCCCTTCCCATTTTTATTTTTGCAGGAAGTCTTTTATTTATTTGACCCCCAATGTATTAAAAAACTCTACCATCCTTCTCTTCTCCCTCTTGCGCCGCCGCCCCCCACACACCCGTCCACTCCCCTCCAGCCCGGCGTCGCTACTCTCTTCCTCCTCATCCTCCTCTTCACTACTTAAAACCTTTTCTTCTCTTTTCCTCTTCTTCGAATCTTCTTTAAAAACTACAAAAAGGGAAACCATTGAGATTGAAGCTTCGACCTCTGTCAAAACACAAAATCGACCCCTCCCTACCTCTTTAAACCCCAAAGCTCTCTCTACTCTCAAGCAGAGGACAGGGACTGAAGAAATCGTTGGCCTCCTTCTTGGTGATATTGAGGTTTTTTCTTTTTTTTTGTATAATAATTAAGCTTCACCTTTTCAATTCATGTGTTTTATGGCTGTATTTCTATCGGTGTGTGTTTCTTGGGCTGTGTTCTGGGGTGATTCTTTGAAATTGTGTAATGCTTTTTAACTACTTGTTTAAATGGATAAATGGAAAGGGAATTGATTATTTTTCTTAGTTCTGGGTTTTGATGGGGATTTTAGGAATTTGTTCAAATAATTTAGAGAACTCAACGGTACAATTCCAACTCCAACGTTTGCACCCACAACAATCTGTTAGTTTTTTTTTATCAATAACAATAAATAGATAGAGGGGCAAGATTGCTTAATGTCTATTACATATGGAATGAAATTGATAACATCAAGAACTGAGGACTAAATTGGTAAGGGTTAATCAAGGTATCAATTTTTTGTTTCCCACTCACCATTTTCCTTGGCTTTAACTGTTCTTGTTGAATTCTTTCATGTTCGCCACCTGTTTGTGACATTGCCTGTGTCATCCCCCTCACTGTTGCTAAAGTCACTTCAATCGTCCAAAGTTAAAATACTGAGACTCAAAATTTGAAAAAAACTACCAATTTGGTTTTATTTTGATTCTTATAGAGTGAATTATATGTGATTGTAACAACTGTTTTTCTGGGGTTTCTTTTTTATTTGAAGAAATGGTAGGGCTTTCTCTCGGTGAAAAGCATTTCATACAGGGTGGTATTGATCAAAACCTCCGCTCTGACGGCCGGAAAAGGGATACTTACCGACCTATTTCTGTTGAAACTGGGGTTATCCCTCAGGTATAACTCATTCTCCTATGAACCTGCTTTGTTTTTATTCTAAAGCAGATAAAATTACAGTATTGTTATTGTTTTTAATATTTTATGAATTTTTCCACAGGCAAATGGCTCGGCACGAATCAGGATAGGTGCAACAGAGGTTATTGCCAGTGTTAAGGTATTTTATAGCATGCATGACCTATGCTTCTTCCTTCTAAGCAATTTCTTGTTGATATGGACTTGTTCTATGATTTGCTACATAATTTATTTTGGTAAAGTTTTTCTGATTTGTTGCTTATTTATTTCAATGCAGGCCGAACTTGGAAGACCAAATGCATTGCAACCTGATAAAGGAAAAGTTTCTATATTTGTTGATTGTAGTCCAGTTGCAGAACCAATGTTCGAGGTTGTGTACTTTTATATTCTGCCCTTTTCTATTGTCTCTGCCCTGTTAATAGAGCCTTGTTTGTAGGAAGTCATTCATAAGACACATGTCCTCACCAATCTAATTAAAATAGTCATAGAACCAGAGTGCAGTTGCTGCACCATAAATTCTCGTTGCACTTATGGCCAGGCTTCTCAATATACTGTGCAACATAATTTCTTGGCAATTAACATTCATTAAATGTTTATCCTTATCTTAGTGTAACACTTGCAGGTCTCATTTATTCATTGTTTGAATCTTTATGAAGTTTAAACCAGTGTTTTGCTCTTTGCTGTATTCCCTCATTCTTTAACTGAATGTTTTCCATTACATAATGAAGAGCTCATTTGGATTTTTCCAGACTGTTTTTACCAGTATAATTCTCATTCTTCTTAAGTTAAACATGTCATCACATTGTATTCAGGGAAGAGGGGGCGAGGAATTGTCCACAGAACTCTCAGTTGCTCTTCAGCGTTGTCTCTTGGGTGGTAAAAGTGGAGCAGGTTTGTATTCTCAGCAGTGCATGACAAGTTCCACAAATCTGTTGCGTCATGTGTGCTTTCTCATTTGCCATTTTACCCTGTATCCTCTAATAATGCATTGTTTTTATGGGCTCTTGCTATTGAAATTGATAATGAAGTGGTTGAATTTGTCCCAGGGGCTGGAATTGATCTATCATCTTTAATAGTCGCAGAAGGAAAAATTTGTTGGGATCTTTACATTGATGGGCTTGTCATCAGTTCAGATGGAAATCTTCTTGATGCTCTAGGTGCTGCCATCAAGGTACTCTACTAGTTATTTATATGTTTGATAGTGGTCTCATTCATTTTCCCATATCCAATCAAACCATATGGATCAATGTGATGGCTGCTGGTAATATATGGTAAAAACATGGTGACTGGATTGGTTGAACATGGAATCACACTTTTCTCCCAGACTTCTCTCAGTTCTAGTATTGTCTCCTTAATTGATAGAATGTCAAAACTCGCCAAGTTTGGGTTTGTCTGATAAAAACATGAGTCTTATAACTGTCTTTGCACTTTGCTATTGTCCCTGCCACAACTCACAGGCATTTACTATTATAAAGTTGCCTTTGTTTTGAGAGTAGTTGATTTTTGTAGTTGACACTGCTTGCTGATATACGTGCTGCTATCTCTGAAGGCTGCCTTAAGCAATACAGGCATCCCAAGAGTTCAAGTTGCAGCCGGTGCATCAGGAGATGAGCAACCAGAGGTTGACATAAGTGATGAAGAATTTATGCAATTTGACACTTCTGGGGTACCTGTTATAGTTACCCTAACAAAGGTGATCCAATTAAACTGTTTCTTTTCACAATTTTGACAACTTTAAAGAGTTCTATATAACCATAAATTTCTAATCTTCTATCTTGTAGGTGGGGAGGCACTACATTGTAGATGCCACTTCAGAAGAAGAGTCCCAGATGAGCTCTGCTTTGTCTGTTTCTATCAATAGGAAAGGGCACATTTGTGGGCTTTCCAAACGAGGAAGTGCAGGTCTTGATCCAAGTGTTATTTCTGACATGATTTCAGTGGCTCGTCACATAAGTGAGCAGCTAATTAATAAATTGGACTCTGAAATATCTGCTGCTGAAGCTGATGAAGATGAAATGTGACTTCTACACAACCCTGGTAACATTGACTCAAGTAAGCTCTAACAGGAAAATTCATTGAATACTCTGGAATCTCATGGCTTCACTCTAGAGATAAATGTAATTGAAAAATTGTTGTACACTTATTTGAATATGTCAATGACATTTTTTGAAAGGCAGCAACATGATTAATTACACAAGTATTGAAAGTTTTTTTATCACTCAATCCCCGCATCATCATTTTTTAAGGGAAAGGAGATGCAACCTTTCGGGGGTTATGATCTCTTGAGAATGAAGTTTACCATCTGCTATGATCATAGTACTATTTTGTGTTGAGGCATAATCATAGAATTGATCACATGTATATGATTACTATCTTATTAAATCCATTTCCTCTTCACCGGATTTTCCCAATTGATGAATGATGAAATTCCCATCTATCAGTGAATAAAAAACATTTAACTTGCATAAAGTGACAAAATTACTCTTAAAATAAAATAAAAAACTCTTAACGCTGGTTTAAAGGTGTTTTAATCATTTCATGATATGTTTCCCATATCAAACTTCTAAATTCCATATGCAGAACAAGACCTGTGCTGCAGAAAATAAGCAAAAGAAGATGACATAGCTCTTAACGATGAGCATATAGCAAGAAAAGAAACAGTTAGGGGGCGTCATTCATCAAGCAAGGAATATCCAGTGGAAGTGCTTTTAAACCTAGAAGAGTCGAGTAACCTTAATTGACAACAAAATCCCAGCCAACGTTGAAAGTGTCACTGCAGAACGGTTTTTTACTCTTGCAGTGTTCTTGCTTAAATTTAGTATCTTTTCATAGATAAGATTAGACCTATATTCCCTAAAACCAGTGGCATGAACATACATCTGCCATCTGGCACCTGGCCATGGTAGAAATCATCACTGACCATCAGTAGCATATACAGATGTAGTTGCCGCAGCATATTCCCTTGGAAGTAATGCTAAACTCTTCCTAAATATTATGGATAAACATGAATAAACACTATAAAACACAGTGCATTGAAAACTCAAGTCTTTAGAAACAATGTGTATTGTACATCATAAATTCTCAATAGTCTGTAACAAATTCAAGTACCTAAATTGTAAGAAATACACAGCATTTAGTGGAGGGAATACAAGGGCACCAAAAGACATGGTTGGCAGGCCAAAGAGTACATTGACTTCTGAAAAATTCAGATTACAGCATCTTCTGATATAGATCCAACCTGAATATATAAAATGAAGCGCAAGGAAAAATCGGACCATAAATTAGGTGATAGCACTCAATGTGTTGCTGACTCCATTAAAATAAACTTGCAAAAAGATTCTGAGCATGCTAGCAATTTAGTCCATGGAACTAAAATTCAGTTCAGCCCATTTCAGGATATGTTTGCTGCAGGGAGTGATACCACAGTAACAACCATAGAACGGGCAACGTCAGAATTGCTGAATGACACTGGAGAATTGGATAGGGCACAAACTGAGGTGTGACAAGTCTTCGAAGGAGAAAACTAGAAGAGTCTTCTAACACTTGGAACCTAAATTATCAGAGATCGGTCATCAAAAAACCTCTTTAGGTTGCACCCTTCAGTCCCCTTACTTCCATGAGAGGTAACAGAAAACCAACGGGCATATGATAATAAGGAGAAACAGAACAATTATAATGTTTGGGCAATAAGTAGGGATCCACAACAAGGCGTTGATGCAAATTCCTTTCAACCAGAGGCTCCTCAGTTGTTCCATCAGAACAACCAGAGGCTTCAATTCAGAGCAGGAAAGAAGATATGTCCAGGTATATTTTCCACTCCAAACTACTGAGCTTCCACTTAGTCAGCTCTCCATCAATTCAGCTGGAAAATATACAGTCAAAGCACAAGCATTAACAGCATTATCCAAAGGTTCTGTTCTCTTTCTCTGTCATAGAGTTGAAATGTTCAGCTCTGTCAAAACCTTCTGGAATTAGACGTCTTGCTTTCATCTCATGGCATAACTTCATTGCCAAACTTTCTTTTCCACACTGGCAAAGCCCGTCACAGATTTCTAGTAATGTATTTGAATCAGAAGCCATAGACCTCGCAAACATATCCATCAGGACATTGAATGCTCCTTCAAAATCCTCATTCTCGATGAAGGCAGATATCAACATTTTGAAAGTTTGCTCATTTGGATGACAACCACTCCTTACCATGCTTTTGTACAGCTGAAAAGCACGGTCAGAGTTCTTCCTGGCACATTGTCCACTAATGAGAGCAGAAAAGGTCGAAGCATTGGGGACTAAATCCTCTTTATCAAGTTCTTTAACAAGAAATGCAGCTTTCTTAGTCTTACCCTCTTTGCATAGCCCCAAAATTAAAGCATTATAAGTCAATATGTCAGTCTTAACTCCATTTCTCAACATTTCATCATAAACCTTACCAGCCATATTACTATTACCCACTTGACCATATCCATTTATCAAAGTATTGTAAGTCACAGTATCAGGAGTCACATTCATAACTTTCATCTCACTAAAAGATCTATTTGCTTCATGCAGTTTCCCTTCCTTGCAAAACCCATGAATCAAAGAGTTAAAAGTAACCACATTCGGCTCCAAACCATTTTTCCCCATCAAGTTCTTAAACTTAGTAGCTATGCTCAAAAGACCCTTATTGCAATGCCCTGCAATCAGAGTATTGTATGAAACAACATTAGGAGTAATTCCCACACTCTCCATCTCCCCTAAGCATTTCAACGGCCTTTTCAAGTTTCCCAGACTTGCAAAAGGCAGACAGAACCAGGTTAAAAGTGTATGAATTCGGCGATATCCTACACCGACGCATTTCTCTATAAAACGTCAAAGCAATATCCACCCTATGAAAATCAAGCAAGGAACTCAAATATGCATTGCAAGACTCAACAGTGGGCAAAAAACCATAACCTTTCATTCGAGAAAAAACATCAGTAGCATTCCTAAACTTGTTCATATGAGCATAAGTCTTGAACAACGAGTCAAAAACCCGCGGCGAAGAATCGCACATTCGATACGAAAAAAGAATGGTATCAAACAACTTACCAGGCAAATCAATGGAACGGGAAGCAAGAAGGGTTCTGAGAATGGATTGTGCTGATTTGAACTTGCTTTTTTTGGTAAGAACGTGGAGAATAATGGAATGGGTTTCGAGAGTAAGGGAAATGGGGTTTAGTGTTTTGAGAGAATTGAAGAATTCAAGGGAAAGAACATGATCTTTTTGAATCTTTAGAAGAATATGGTTAACTCTAAATGGGGTAAAATGGGCGGATAATTTTTTGAGCTTATCCCAATCACAGTGAATGAGGTGACTATGTACAACGTTAACAAAATCAAGGTCTTGTCCTTTGGGTTCAGGGATTGTTCTGTGTGGGATTGTATTGCTCCGATTGAAAGTTGAAAATCGACGGAGATGTAAACAAGTTGTCATTGACGCCTTTAAGGACTTTGGTTTGTCAAGGAAGGAAGAAGGGATAGAGGAAGTCTCAGCCAGTCGGCCTAGGTGAAGGAGGGAAAGAGATAATGAGTAAGTGAGATAGGAGAAGGAAAACTAAAAACGAGAATCCAACAGGGAACATTTTCTCTGCAACCTTTTCTTCTTCGTCTTCTTTAAATAGTTTGCCGATTAACTTGTATTTTGGTCCCTATTCTTTATAATTTTGTAGTTTAGCCTGTTTTATTTTGAAAATCATAATTTAAGTTTAATGTTAATGTGCAATCAACTTTTGTATATAAAAATAAAATAAACTCATGTGCCAACACATAATTGATTAATTATGAATTCCATTAATTTAAATGATTAGAATTTCATGAAAAGAAAATTAATTACACATGATTTAATGATAATTTTATATAGTTTTATATATATATATATATACATTACTTAAACAAACTTATAGAATAATAATTTTGCTAGTCACCGACAAATCAAAGTTGTCTTTGAAAAATTACCTTAGCCATCAAGATTTAAACTTTAGTCTTGAGTGATATACATTATACAGCATATATTTTATTTTTAATTATAAAATAAGATTTAATCACAAAGCAGCATGCTGATAGAAAAATAATACTATTAGTTTATATATTTTTTTAAAATATGTTAATACAACTTCATATTGTAATTTAGTTGGTTGAAAGCTAAGTCAAACATAAAAAAAAACAATTGTGCCAGGCATGCAAGCTTTCCAAGTTTCCATAGGCTTGGACAGGACAACTTAGTTGGACTATTTTTATTTTATTTTTAATATTATGATGATGATAAATTAATTTTTATATTTGATATTATATAATAAAATAAAATAAATAATTTAACCTGGCGATTTATAACTCCGGTTGTGAATTTAGTAGATTGATTGAAGAATTCGGTTGGGATTTATTAAATTATAATTGTTATGCTAAGTTTAATAATAATACTAAAACAGTTTAAAAATTATATTTTAATAAACTACTAAATAAACTATTTCGAGTAGTAGTTTTAATAAATGACCATCCTGCTCAATCGATAGCTCAATTGAAAAACAAAATGTGTGTTTTTTTTCCTCACAATTATCTCAATCAAATGTATCAATTAATTACATAAACCAAATAAATAACAGAACATTGATTTAATAGTACAACTAATTTATTATCAATTATTTACATAAATTCAATTTTTTGTGCATTTATCAATAAATTTCAACTTAAAAATAAAATTGTTAAAATATAAAACAAACTTATTAAATAAATCATCATTTATTCCATCACCAAACACCTAAGTCATAAATTCAAATTAAATTTCATCAATTTATAAACAAATATAATTTTACAAAATTTCAAACAAACCTTAATATGTACAAATCATTCATTCATACAACAAATTTCTACGAGAAAAAAACTATAAAACAAGTAAATACTTAAACAAAATACATATACTACAAAAATATACAATAATATTAACATTTTAAAATTGAGAAAATAGTTAGTTTTGCTGACTTGAAGTGAGAAATTCTCAATAAAATTTGAACCAGACCAAGGATGCTGACGAATTGTATGGAAAAAATTATCAACTAATTTAATCAACAAATATAAATCCATCAATAATTTCTCATAAAAAATAACATGTCATTGTATTTTTTTTCCCCAATCATTCTCTTATATATCGATGAAATATTTATGTCAATTGATGAATACTACGATAGCATATTCAGTTAGGAAAATTCAATAAAGTTTATCAATGAAAATATTATGTCAATATGTCTATTTATATTTTTCAATTTTCTATCTGAAAACCTATTTTTTCTATTTTATTATGCATGCGTTTTCTATTTATTTATTTATTTACTTATAACCCACAAACTGACCTACCCGTGGATAATTGGCAAGTACTAATTTAAAATCCAATTACAAAATGAAACATGAAAAGATGAAAATGGGTAAAATGACATTCATGTCGGAGTTAGGGAAAGAAATATCAATGTCTGAAGCATGATAAGAAATTTCTTGGAATAACCCAAAATTATCTTATTTTGATCCAAGAACAAATCAATATGAACTTGAAGTTCAAAAGATAATTCATTTACAAAATATTATTAATCAATTACAGGATATTTTCACCGGTAGTGATAAGGTAGTTAAATCCCACATTGCTGCAGCAAATGCTCCATCTAGAATTGAAATTCATGAAGGAAAAAAGTCAACATAACAACAAATGAATCTATATCATGTCTGAAGCGCATAATACCTATTATGCTAAAGACAAAAATCCTAAAAAACAAAAACTTCAACAAATAGATGATGGTACTCTTGAAGATTCCTCGCCTATCAAACAAACATCAAATCTTATGTCCAAATTATCTTCTAATACTGACCCCCCTGAAAAGAGACCTCCTAAAGAGAAACAGGTACCTGAAAATAATGAAGTTTCCATAAACCATGTTCATACATGAGAGATTTTAGAACATGATAAAATTATCATAAATAATGTATTTGTATTTAAGGTTGCTTTTGACATCACTAGAAGTGATGATGAATTTGAACCGCATACTGTTGAAGAATATCAACATAAAAATGATTGACAAATATGAAAGGAAGCAATCCAAACAGACTTAAATTCATTTGTAAAACATCAAGTATTTGGATCTATAGTTCATACACCTAAAGATGTTATACCAATTGGATATAAGGGCTTTTGTTAAAAAACAAAATGAGAACAATGAAATTATGCGATATAAGGCATGACATGATGCACAAGGTTTGTCACAAAGACCCGACATTGATTATAAGTAAACTTATTCTACAATTATGGATACAATCACTTTCAGATTTTTAATTGGTTTAGTAGTCTTAGAAACTCTAGATATATATTTAATGGATGTAGTTACAACATATCTATATGGATCATTAGATAAAGACATCCATATAAAAATTGTTGAAGGATTTACAGTGTCTAAAACCTTTTGTAATGAACCCAGAAGTGTTTATTCTATTAAACTACAAACATCTTTATATGGGTTAAAACAATTTGGCTGGATGTGATACAATCATCTTAATGAATACCTTTTAAAAAAGGGGTTTGAGAATGATGAGATTTGTCTGTGTATTTTTATTAAGAAAACAATATACATATCTGCTATTATTGAAATATATGTTGATGATTTAAATACTATTAGTAAACTTGAAGAACTCACAAAAACCACAACCTATTTAAAAAATAAATTTGAGATAAAAGATCTCGGAAAGATAAAATTTTATGTCGGTTGATTGATCAAATATCTTTCAAATGGGATATTTGTACATCAATCTATGTACACGAAAAAAAGTCATAAAACATTTTTATATGAACAATGTTCATCCTTTGAGTACAACTACGGTTGTTCGATCACTTGATGTGAGAAAAAAACTCTTTTCGACCTCCAGAAGATGATGAAAAAATTCTCTGTCTTGAAGTACCATATATTAGTGTTATTAGAGCACTTATATATCTTGCAAATTGTACAAGATCAAATATAGCTTTTCCAGTAAATTTAGTAGTAAGATACAATTTCACTCCCATAAAAAGACACTGGAATCAAGTCCTACATATATTTTTCTATATCCATGGAACAACCAAAGTGGAGTTATTCTATTATGGATCAAATTCACAAATAAATTATCTATTTACCTATGGTGATACTGCAATTTCTTGGTGATTTGTCAAACAAACACTAGTGACTATTTCATCAAATCATTCAGAAATTATCACAATACTCGAAGCAGGTCGAGAATGTATATGACTAAGGTCTATTATTTAGCACATAAAGGAAAAATATGGATGATCAACCATTGAAAATAATCCCACAATATTATTTGAAGATAACGTTACCTGCATCACTCAACTTAGAAGAGGCTATATTAAAGGAGACAAAATAAAACATATCTTACCAAAGTTTTTTTATACTCATGAGCTACAATAAAAAGGAAAAATTGATGTCAAACAAATCAATTCAAGTGATAATTTAGCAGATTTATTTACAAAATCTTTACCATCCTCAACTTTTAAGAAACTTGTCCATAATATTGGAATGCGTCATCTTAAAAATCTATCATAAGACATGTATTTTTGAGGAAAAATCAATGCAATTGTACTTTTTTTCCTTAGCTTAGATTTTTTCTTATTGGATTTTCCTTTGCAAGATTTTAATGAGACAATTTGACATTATTTTAATGAATTCTAAAATATTCAAATATGGATCTTGAAGTATCTATATAAAGCTCTATATTGAATTCTAAAGTATTCAGAAATCACACAAAAATATTGTATTCTTTTTTCCATTGGGTTTTTTCTTTGCAAGGATTTTAATGAGACATAGTTTTCAAGTATATGATCATTCAAGGAGAAGTGTTATAAATCTATAATTATGTGTATTGAATGTCCATGACTCTTTGAATTTAGTCTCTCGAATTTCCATTACCATCAAGTTCATATTCTTCTCCTAAAAATTTATCTTGTATTCTTGAAACTTGAAAAAATAGAAAAAATCATAATAAAAAAATATTTATCTCTCATCTCTTTTAAACAAGGATGCCGACAAATTGTATAGAGAAATTTGTTTGTTTATACTTGACAATTTTTCTGACCGAAAACCTTTTCTAACATTTTTCTCTCTTTTATTATGCACATGTTAAAATGAAAAGACGAAAATGGGTACACATACATTCATGCCAGAGTTCATCAGATAATATTTGGCAGTACGTGTGAAGATCATTTGCAATTTCGAATTAGAAGTTTCCTTCCAAAAGCACCCCAGAAAACAAAGGCAAGCTAAAACATCTCCAACCCCGTAAAGCAACCCGGACCAGGCCAGGATAATACAAGCATTTCCGGCTAAGTTTTGAGAAAAAATGAGGATTAATTGTAGATTCCCTCATCACTCACTCCAATCTAAGAGAGCAGTTAGCCAGGGAAAAGGAGACGTGCGTAATTAGAGCTGCAATTTCATTGTTTTCATTTCGAGCTCCTGCTCTGTTTACCTTCTATCTTCTTGTTTCTTCGCCTTGTTCTTATCGCCATGGAAATACTTACCGATACTGTAATGCGTGCCTGATGAGGATCTGATTGCTTGATGCCAAGTAAGAACACAAGCTCCACTCCATTATAAAAGGAAAGATGACACCCATGTGAGTCCGAGCAGAAAGTTTCGGCAATTGTTTTTTCTGGAATGGTTGAAAAATGGACTCCTGATCGTGCCTGGTGTTCATAAAACAATCATTAAATACTACGACAGAGGACTCGTTTTTCGAGAAGCAAACTCCCAGGACTGACCGATACGCGCGCGCGTGTACATACGATCTCCAGTCAATGGTCGATTCGCAGGGCTGATGGCGTCGTGGTGTTGTGTATGGAAGTGTGAATGAATGTATGAAATGGCTATTTTTTTCCCAAGTTTTGTACATTCCGTTTCGGCTAGTTTTTCCCGAGTTTTGTAAATTCCGTTTCGGTTTGATGCACTGTTTTGAAGTTGTACGGTTTATGTTTATGTATATATATATAATTAAATATATTAATTTAGTTTTTTAGTTAAAATTTAAAAATAAAATTATTTAGAATGATATAATTTAATCTAAAAAATACATAATAAAATGATTTTTTTCTAAACAAAATAATAAACATGAATAATATTGTGAGAATGTCATCATCGATCTCAAAGTCATTATATTCTTTGAAATTTTAACATAACATATATAAATATATTAAGATTCTCCTCGTAAAATTTCATCTCAATCTAGCAGTCGGATTAATAGATATGATTGATATTATAAAATTATTTTTTAATAAAATACTATTTGACTAAAACAGAACAGGTGAGACAAAACTAAACTGAAATTTTAACAGACTTTTTCAGAACAATTAAAATTTTAAATGAGATAAAAACTAAACCATGTTGTTTTATAATCAACAATGCTGGGTTTTGCTTTGGTTTATAGAAATGGGAGAGCTTTTTCTCTGTACATGTTGACCTTGTAGCGTGTGGCACATACTTTACAACCACAAAGTACAAGTGATAGTCGTCGAGTGAATCGATGAAAAATACGAAATTTGCGAGGACTTCACGTGTTTCTTCTTGTTATTTTGCAATCATCAAGCTTCTCTTACGCAAATAAAAATAAAAAATAAAAAATAAAAATAAAGAGGGTGTATACAGTAGCGTAGGACTGTTCTCTGATCACGACCAGCTGATGTGAAGGAAGGCCCAGCAAAATTAGCAAATAAAGCAAAACAAACGAAACAACCTATGAAGTATATATGAATCTTCTCTCTAGATTATCTGCATGCTCACCCCCACCGGGCCTTTACAAGATCTAAAGTCAATTTCAACCCTGTCTTCATGATATTATATTGTGTTCTTTCTGTCTCAGACCAACAGGGTTTTCCTTTCTGCGACAAAAGACAACCAAGTAGATACAACCACATCCTCGTCTGAAACCTCTGACCTTGCTCTGCTCACTGCACGAGATGCATTAAGTAATCATTTCAATTACGAAGCAGGGGAGCTCAGCTTGTATAAAAGTAAGTACAATTCACGGTATATTATTGCGTACACGTATAGCCAGCTGTAAAACCCTAGAAAGTATACTGAAAACGACAGCGTTGAGGCCTCCGTCCCCTACTCAAACGGTCCGCTACCTCGGTGTTGCCTTGTAGCTAGCTAAGCTTAGACGCCACCGTGTAGACTTTGGGTGCGGCAAATTATGATCAGCAGAAGTCTGGCACAGAGTGGTGATTTCGCAACGGGAAAACGGCACTGAGCCAGAGACTCGATGCATGGAAACAACAGCAAAAACAACGCAAACAACAAACAAGAAATAATCTTTTTAAGTAGTCCAAAACAATATATTATTCAAAAACAAAAAAAGGGGGGGCAAAGCATCGGTTCCAGGTCCTTTGCCTTGGACCTTTTCCCTTGGCCACTTCTCCTCTCCCATCGATACCATTTTTCTTCCTCTATTTCAACAATTCACCTTGCAGAGGAAACGTTATTTAGGTTTACCTCACCTACTATTTAAACCCACTTTGATTCTCTCTCGCATTGAATTATTAAACAGCAGTCATCGTTTATCTCCCTGTATAAATACATCTCTTTCTCTCCGCTGCAACTAAAACCCTAGCTACACCGCGTGCCCAGGAGTATTTACGTGCATATTAATGGAAGGCAATGTTAAGGAGAAGAGACCCAGGTTCTGCGTCAATGACCACGTAGATATTCTGATGGAGATCCTGAAACGACTCGACGGCCGCTCTCTCTGTGTTTCTGCCTGCGTCTGCCGTCTCTGGTGCACCATTGCCCGCAACGACTCTCTCTGGGAGCATCTTTGCTTCCGCCACGCCTCCCCTCCTCCCTCCTCCGGCGTCCGCCCCGTCATCGTGGCTCTCGGAGGCTACAAGAGGCTGTACATGGTGTGCGTGCGGCCCGTGCTGAGTCGACTGGGCCGATTGAGGATTGCTGGCGACTCGGACCGGGACAGGAGGGTGTGGACCCGGGACGGGGTCCAGCTCTCGCTCTCTCTGTTTTGTGTTGATTATTATGAGAGACTCGGGAGGCTCGGTGGCGGCGGGGATGCGTCCGGTGGTTCGTCTCTCATGTTCCTCTGCAAGCCTGTTAATGTTTGATGATTTGTTGACTTTTTTTTTCCTAGACTTGTTCCTCTGATTTGATTGGTTTAGCACTTGAGCAACAGCGACTTCATGGTGGTCAGCCCCGCACAATGGAAAAAAAAAAAAAAAAAAGAGTGGAATTTTAGGACGCTAGCTTACTACACATTAGTATTCGACCAAAATATTCATTAAATAGAAAATTAATTTGCGTGTAGTCCAGATTTTATGAAATAACATTTTAATGGTTGTGCTTGTATAGATAAGAGAGAAGTATTTATATTTATATATTTATATTTATATTTATATTTATATTTGATATTGATAGTGGAGATATTATTGAAGGGGACCATTGCATGAATTTGTAACGGGGACAGACGACAGCGATCCATCGGGGTTCGTGATTTATTCCTACACAAAATATAGAGAGGATTTTCCATACAGTTGCGTATTTTGAGAGGAAAATCTAGGTTTTAAAGATCCTTATTTATTATTATTAAAAAAATTAATTTCAAAATTAATTAGCACTAATCATAAAAAAAAATTCATTATTTTTTTATGCTCCCTTGTTCTTTATTTTTAAGCTATTTTCAAATTTTCAAAATTAAAGAGAAAACAACTACCATGTGTAAGGGGGGCATTTTCTCAAATAAACATTTTATATTTTTTTCCCTGTAACATTTAAATTCATATCAATTTTAATGTGATAATTAATTAGCATACATGACTTAATTTGAAGTGTATGGAATACAAAATGATGAGTACTCTTAAAGTGCTAAAGTTATTTTTCAACTATTATTAACATTGTAGTATATATTTTATTTGTTTATCTGGATTTATAAAATGCATTTCCAGGAATGGAGTTTTATCATATTCAAAAATAAATAAATTGTATTACAATATTATTTATATAAGAGGATAAATGTCACGATAGAGAGGTAAGAAAAATCAACCCTTTCCTTGTATGATGTAGGTGCTTTTTGCATTTTGAGATTTTTTAAAGATAATATAATATATTTAATAACTACTGACTTTTAATACCTAAAATTCCAGCCACACAAAATATATTAAATCTCTAGAAAAGTAAAAATGGTGGGTGTAATACCCACCAGCATGATTCCACGTGGAAAATGATTCCATACAATCACTTTCTTCTGTGATGCCCCATCCCTCTCCTGTTTTTTTTTTTTTTTTCCTGAAAAATACTGGTTTACTCAAAATTATATATGGATCACTACACATTAGGGCATCCTTGATTATGTTTTAGAGACAATGAGTGAGGAATAAACATATAAAGAATTTTCCAAATTCAGATTTTATTTTGATTATCTCATGTGAAGCAAGAAAAAAAAAGAGAACTTGCCTTTGGACTCCACAACCAAATAAAGTAATTTATAGGAATATTTTAAAAGCAAAAGCAGGATGAAACCATCACCCAATTCCTTTTATACCCATCACCAAACCCTTCCCTCACAAATAAAAAAGCAATAAATAAATAAAACTAAAAGGGGTAGAACATTTGCTCTGGCATTTATATTGTTTTTCTAGACCCTAATCATTGTGAATTTGAACAATAGAATTATAATTTTTTTCTTGAAAAATTATTATCTTTCAAATTTAATTTTTAATTGTTAAAATATTTTTTTAAATAGTTTTAGTAATTAGATCTTATTTTTTATCGCATCCCTCAATATTTTACTTCATTCTTTTAATTGAATTGTTTTTCAATCACATCCCTCAGTATCTTACTTCATTTTGTTTTATGTAAGATTTAATTTTAATTATTTTTCATTATTATTTATTTTATCTATTAAAATTTTGTTAACCTTTCAAGTCATGATTGAATATAGTTTGCTTATTTCTCATGTGACAAGTCACAAATTTCAAGTGTTAACCCAATATTATTTATTTAATTATCTTGTTATTTTTATTATCAAATTAATTAAAAAAGTTAATTAATACTAAATTTTTTTTCTTATTTCATAAAAGCATTACAATTGTCTATATATTTTTTTAAATGATAAAAATAAATTTGGTACAAGTCAGCGAGCTACCAATATAGCATACTCCAAAAGAAGGGCAATACGTACGTACAATACGCACTCATGCGCACTATAGCAAGATCCACCATTAAATAGTATTAACCTTTTACTTCCACCGAAAATTATCATTTTCCTTTTATTTATTAATTTTCTCTCATTTCTGATCGGCGATCAGCGGGAATCTCCCTACACCTCGCCGTCGACTCACCCAAATCCGACCCGAATTTCTGACCCAATTTCACAACTCCCTTAAAAACCCTAAATCTCTTACTATTTTGTACTTGTTAGCTTCCAAAAATAATAAATAAATAATCGTTAGTGAGTAAACTTTGTGCTTTTTTTGTGCGAGAGGTAATCCTAATAGTACACTTCAATTCTCAAAAAAATAATCAGGTCACTATCTTGATTTGCTCGAGCTCTCAAATACACGTGTCGATCTGGCTCTTGTTTCATCTCCCATTCCTTGCTTAAATCTCAGTGAGTTTTTTTTTATATATATATATATATATATATATTTCATTTGTTTATTTACTTTAAATTATGTGTTACTGAGTGTGTAATTTTGTTATTAATTAAGGATTTAGAGTTGATTATTGGTATTCTCGAGGTTAATTGAGGTCCGATCTATATGCATTTGTTTCAGATGTTAAGTAATGGAACTTGGGGTTTGATTTGGGAATTTGAGCTAAAGTTTCTGCTTCTGGCTGTTGGTTTTGAAATGGGATTTTTTGTTTCGGAACTGTGTAATGAAATGGGTTACTGAGAAAATTGAAGAAATTTAATGCAAAGTTTCTTTCCTTTTCTTTTTGTTTCATTCCTGAAAGAGTGAAGAGAACGAGTAAATAACATTTCTTTGAATCTTTTGATTAGATTATAAAATCTTTAATTTAAGTGAGCTCGAATGTTGGAAATTTTAGGTTATGATTTACATCCTTTTTTCCTTTCCTTTCCTTTCTGGAGAATTGAATCTTCTGAGACGAAATTAAAATTCCAACAAATTGCGTCTGTATCTATAATGATCCTGAGAATCAATCCTTTGGATTCATATATTTTTGACTTGGTCTGTTTGGGGTATTACTTGGCATTCTCTTGAAGCTTGACACCTATAATAAAGAGCTAAATGTTTCTGACAGTAATTTGTGCAGATAAGCTGGTGTTGTGGTTATGCATGAGTATCACGTGCCTTGTGTTTTTTGGCATATTGGGTCGGTCTTAGCTTTTGCTTCAAGATTTTGGCATTGTATTTGATTTGAAGCTTCAGATGGAACCAAACATAGGGGAGGCTGTCGTGGCAAAAGAGATTGCTGAGAAGCGATTTGCTGAAAGAGATTTTACTGGTGCAAAGGATTATGCTTTGAAGGCTAAAACTTTGTATCCTGGATTAGAGGGTATATCTCAGATGGTGGCAACTTTTGAAGTTTATATTGCATCCCAGGCCAAATGCAATGGTGAAATTGACTATTTCTCTGTTCTTGGATTGAAGCCTTCTGCAGATAAAGATGCAGTGAAAAGGCAGTATCGAAAGATGGCTGTTTTGCTCCATCCTGATAAGAACAAAACTGTGGGAGCTGATGGAGCATTTAAACTAGTATCTGAAGCATGGACTATGCTGTCAGATAGTCTTAAGAAAAACTCTTACGATGTCAAGAGAAACAAAAAGATGGCATCTTGTGTTGTTCAGACAAACCTATCTTCAGTTCATGCTACTGGGGTTACAGGATTTAGTCATTGTTCCAATTCACCAACTGCTCATGGACTTGATACTTTCTGGACAGTTTGCACCTCTTGCAAAGTTCAGTATGAGTATCTACGGAAGTATGTGAATAAGAGACTTTCTTGTAAGAACTGCCGGGGTATTTTCATTGCCGTGGAAACTGGGGCAGCTCCAGTCAGTGGTTCTTTCCCCTACTGCCCCTGGTCATATGTCCCTGGTAATGGGCACAGAAGTCATGGATATGATGGGCTTGCATATGTCCCAACCACCTCTACCTTGTACTCAGGAAATGAGGTCTCGGGATTGCATACTGGACATGGGTACGAGTATGTTTCTAATTTATCGTTTCAATGGAGCTCATTCTCTGGAACTTCAGGGAGTGTTGTTGGTCCCAACGGATCATGTGCAGTATCTGCCGATACTACTTATCAGGCTAATGGAAGTGCCAGTGCAGCAAAGGTTAAACCAGCAGCCAATGGAAGGCGATCCATGAAAACTGCCACAGCAAAGATACACTCCGATGTATCTGCAAACTGTAATGAATCTTCAGGCTCCAAGGCTGGTAGACCTGATAAGAAAAGGAAGGTTACTATTGGAACCAGTTTTAGAAATGGGTGTGAAGAAAAAGAACCTAAGTCTGGTTCTGAAGTAAGATTAGCTAATGGATATGCAAATGTTGAGCAGGATGCCAAGCTTTCCGGTCCAACTGAAGTCTCAACAAGACGCATCTCGATTGCACCAGCTTTTGATGCTAGAAAGTTGTTGATTGACAAGGCGAGGACTGACATCAGGGAGAAATTGGAAGAGATGAGATTAGCTTCAGCTTCAGCTGCAGCTGCAGCTGCAGCAGTTAAAGAGAACACGGAAGATCAATCCACAGAGGCAACCAAGGCTCCTAAACAAGCAGATTTAGATGTTGCTGGTCGTCAAACAAAGCCATACAAAATAGGTCCAATCTCGATTACAGTCCCCGATCCTGATTTCCATGATTTTGACAAGGACAGGGCTGAGGAATGCTTCAAGCCAAAACAAATATGGGCATTGTATGATGAAGATGATGGTATGCCTCGCTTATACTGTTTGATTCGCCAGGTGGTCTCAGTTAAACCCTTTAAGATTCTGATCACCTACTTGAACTCTAAAACTGATGGTGAATTTGGGGCAGTGAATTGGATAGATTCTGGGTTCACTAAATCTTGTGGACACTTCAGAGCATGGAATTCTGATATTGTTGATCAGGTGAACATTTTCTCTCATGTTTTGAAAGGTGAAAAGGCTGGCAGAGGTGGCTGTGTTCGGATATACCCCAAAAGTGGAGATGTTTGGGCTGTTTATCGAAACTGGTCAACTGATTGGAACAGATCAACCCCAGATGATGTCAGGCACCAATATGAGATGGTAGAGGTCCTCGATAATTACTCTGAAGAGCTTGGAGTTTGTGTTACTCCTCTGAACAAGTTAGCTGGTTTCAAAACAGTATACCAAAGAAACGCAGGCAAGGATGCCATGAGATGGATTCCAAGAAAAGAGATGGTGCGGTTTTCACACCAGGTGCCTTCTTGGTCACTTGAAGGAGAAGCTAGTAATTTGCAGGGAAAGTGTTGGGATCTGGACCCCGCCGCCACTCCAGACGAGCTACTTCATGCTGCAGCAGAAGCGAAGGCTTAGCATAGCCCTGTACCAGAGAAGCAGGGAAGCAATGCTTGCTTGGAGTTCAATTTACCATTCTTGTAGAGAAATTTTAGGTTGACTGTACCATATTTCACACTTGGTTCAAAGCCATTGCAACATTAACTCCATATCATTTTAGACAACTTGATGTTTACTGAGAACTGTTGTATCTGGAATTCCGAGTCTATTGACTGCCTGTAGACAGAATTGTACTTTTGGTGTTCAACGCTGGCTGTTGTAACACTCATTAAGTGGTCAGAACTGATTGAGAATTCAACAGAAATGTAGTATCTGTATCTCGGCAAAGATTTGATGCCAGAAATCGAAAGATTCAATATACTTGAACTTTTTAGCAATCCGAGACTCTTTGAGTCTACTCGCCGGTCTTTCTTTTTTAAATTCATGGCGGCACCCGGTAGGACAAGCTGATTGTAGGCCAACTGAGCACAAAAATGAACTTCGTCTTACACTGTACTTCTCTCTCGTCTCTTCATTTTCGTTTCTGACTTGACTGTAAATTATGTTCCTCGTAAACAGTCTCCTGTAAAAAATTTAATCAGGGCGGGCACACAATTGTCTGAATCTCATGCTCATAAACTAATATGGGTTGATGAATGAAAAGTGAATATTTCCACTGCCAAGGAGTAGTTCTTGCCGAAGTGTTGAAAACTAGTAAGCCGCACATGGTGAAGGTACAGAACCCAGAGCACAAGGTTAGGTCCAAGAGAGGTTGGCTCATTAAGGAACAAGCCAGCCTACTCTAAAACTTCGTCTCCTTTTAACACCTACAAACAGGTCTCTGGTCATCATGGACGGGCTTCATATAATTAAAGGTGTTGAGTGACCACTAAATCCTTAACAACAGCCACTGAAAGCACGTCCCTTGTGTATAAATTCTAGCAAAGGTAATATTATGGAGGCAAAAGACAACCTCCTTCTAGGGATATGAGCAAAAAAATCGAGAAAATTGAAAAGGGTTTTAATAAGACAATTTGATATTGTTGAATCTTGAAGTATTCCAATATAAATTTTAAAGTATCTACATAAGACCCTCTATTATCTTCTATTGAATTCTGAGTATTCATAAATCACACAAGAATGTTGTACTCCTCTGTTTAAGTTTTTTTTTCCATTGTTTTTTTTTTTTTGCAAGGTTTTAATGAGGTATATTTTTTTCATACATGGTTATTCAAGAGGAAGTATTATAAATATAATTATGTGTATTGAATATCCATGACTCTTGAGTTTAATCTCTTGGTTTTCCATCACTCGTAGATTTTAGTCTCTTGAATTTTTATGACCTTTTAGTTCATTTATTTCTTCTATTTTATAGATTTATCAGAGAAAGAGATATTTGTATATTTTTAGAGTGTTGAAAATGGAAGAGCTCATAATAAAATAGAAGAACTTCTATAAATAGTTTTGTATTTTTAGGACGTTGAAAATAGAAAAACTCGTAACAAAAAAAGATATTTTTCTTTTGTTTCTGTTTAAGATTCATTATGAATATTTATATTCTTGTATGTTATTTGTTCCTTTTATACAATAAATTAACTTTTATATAAAATATATTAGAAACAACAAATAACACTCCCTTTTATGCACTTTATCCTTTCCCTAGTCATTTTCCCTGTCTTCTTTTGATAGAAATCTAAACCCTAGAATCAAAGAATTGTTTAAGGAATTTGGCTTCAAAAATAACAAAATCGATCTCGTTTAGTTAAAAAAAAAGAACAATTGTATGTGCTTGCATTTGTTGATGGGAGAGGTATTGCAAAGTTTGATAGGCATTATCCAGATTGAAAATCAAATAAAAAACATAGATTTATTATTAAAAAAAAAGCTCTACTTGGCCACAATTGAACGACAAGAATGGAAGCAAAAAACTCCATAAGAATTTAGATGGGGTTTCAGAATAGATCAAGATTATATGCAAAGTTAAATATTTTCTGTATTTTTTAATTAAAATGAGGTATACAATTCATTCTAGACAAAATGAAACAATATTGACAACCTTGATTTAGACAAATAATATAATTTGTTAAGCAATACTAACAATGCAAATGATATACTTTCATAAAGCTATTTTGTTTATGAATGAAAAATCTATGAACTATTTGTGTATATATTGTTTGAAGATGAAAGTAAACATCAAATTTATTATAAAATCAAATCAATTAAATATCAAAAAAAAATTTAAGCATGTACACAACATGTTTGTTAATATTGACAACCTTGGTTTAGACAAATAGTGTAATTTGTTAAGCAATACTAATAATGCAAATGATATACTTTCATAAAGCTATTTTGTTTATAAATGAAAAATCTATGAACTATTTGTGTATATATTGTTTGAAGATGAATCTAAACACCAAATTTATTATAAAATCAAATCAGTTTAATATCAAAATGTTTTTTAAGCATTACACAACATGTTTGTTAAAATGCTTATTTGAAGCACCATAATATGCAATTCTGAGGATCCATAAGATTTTTTAGAAATTAAATTGTATATAATGATAAATCTATAAATATTCAAATATTATCTTCACTTTTTTCTAGCACACAAGGTTAAAGATGTATATTGTTATTTAACATGTAAATCCCATGATAGAAATTGTAATTTTGTAAAGTACAAAGAGAAAGTGAAAATATGATCAAATTGGAAGAGGTACTTCATAATTATTTATAAAACAAAAAAAAATAAAGTTATTTAAGAAAAAACTGAGTGTGTCTAGATTGGAAAGACTGGTTTGTGCACCTAGCCAAAAACTATAAAGGTCAAGCAAGCTTGAGTCTTAAAAGGGGTCACATGTGTGCTTAAGGTTATTTTTTTTCTTCAGAAATTAGCAAACAACATGTTAGCAACATCTTTCAACCACCAAAGTTAGCTTTGATGGCTGAAAAAATCAAAGTTCAAGTCTTGGGATCCTAAAAACACAAACTGACTTTAATGTTTGTGTCCCAATTTGAATAAGTCTCATAAGTCCTAGTCAGCTTGAATAAGTCTAGTTAAGTCCTAGTCTTTGACAATTATTTTTAATAAACCGAGCTCTTTAGGGGAATTATTTAATGTTTGTTGAATTCTATTAATTATATCTTTAGCTCTGAATGTGAGTTATTTTCTCTCATTCCTGTTAAGGTTATAAAAGGGTATTTATAAACCCTAGTTCATTCAATAAGAAATGCACATTATTCTTCATTCTGCATTTTCAATTCTTAATATTTTTGGTATTAGAGCCTCCACTAGGGGTCTAACCAAATCAAAGTAGCAATCTTTTGATCTTCTTGCACCAACAAAGAATGACAACCGAAGGGCATTTCATGCAACAAACCATCCCTTCACTTCGATGGTCACTATGACCATTGGAACATGTTGATGGAAAATTTCCTATGATCCAAGGAATTTTAGGGGCTGATGGATACTGGGTATGTTGAGCCAGAGAGTGAGGTGATGCAAACGGAAGCCCAACGAAGGGGATTTGATGAATTGAAACTGAAGGACCTGAAAGTCAAGAATTACCTCTTTCAGGCCATAGACCGGATGATATTAGAGGCAATTCTGGTGAAGGATACTTCCAAACAGATTTGAGAATCTATGAAAAAGAAATTTGATGGGACTGCTAGGGTTAAGAGGTCACATTTATAAGCTCTCTGCAAAGATTTTGAAACTCTAGAAATGAAGGTTGGCGAAGGGAGTCACCGAGTATTTTTGAAGAGTATTATTAGTGGTTAACAAGATGAGAGCACATGGAGAGAAGATGCAAGATGTTACAGTGGTGGAGAAGATTCTTTCGATCATTAAGAGAAAAAAATTCAATTATGTTGTGTGCTCGATGGAGGAGTCTAAAGACATCGACCTAACTTTCCATTGATGAACTGCAGAGTTCTCTGATTATGCATGAACATAAAAATTCCAATGACATAAAAGAGGAGAAGACCCTCAAGATAACTTCTGAAGATAGGTTTGGTATAAGAAGGACGAGGTCGAAGTGCATACAAAGGCAGAGGAAGAAGTCAGCCAATCATATAATAAAGCACCAATAGAAATGTTATAAGTGTCACAAGCTTGGACACTTTCAACCTGAATATTCAACTTGGGATAAGGAGGCCAATTATGTTGAGTTAGGAGAAGAAAGAAGAGATGTGGCTCATGTCATATGTGGAGAAGAATGATGCTCAAAGGAAAGATGCATGGTTCCTAGATTCTGGATGTAGTAACCACATGTGTGGTGACAAAAGCATGTTCCATAATCTAAATGAGAACTTTAGGTAGAGAAGTAAAGCTAGGGAAATAACATAAAGATGGATATGTTAGGAAAAGGCAACGTGAAATGGATTCATACATGTTGTTTGTGAAGAATTTTTTATGCATGCACTAAAGAACAATCTTCTGAGCATTGGTCAATTACAGGAAAGAGGGTTTGCAATTATCATTCAACATGAAAAGTTCAAAATTTACCATCTAGAGAAAGGACTCATAAAACAAATCAAGATTACAACAAATCGAATGTTTGTGTTGTTGCTAAATTCATTGTCTCCAAAACCAACTTGTTTCTACACTTCAACATAGGATTTGGGATATTTATGGCACTATCACTATGGATATTTGGGTTATAAGGGATTGAGGACACTTCAGTTCAAGAAGATGGTGGATGTGATGCCTTAGTTCAAAAGTCCATCAATTGTGTGTACTAATTTGCATGATTGGGAAGCAACACAGAGGTTGTCAATTTCAAAGAAGAGCAATTGAGAGGGCCACATAGAAACTCTAGCTTGTCCACACAGACCTCTGCAAACCAATTTTCTCCCATTTCAAGCAGCAAGTAGAGGTACATTATATGCTTTATTGATGATTTTACTAGAAAAAGAATGGACTTATTTTTTAGTAGAAAAATCTAAGGCACTGAACATGTTCAAACAATTTAAGAATTATGTTGAGAAAGAAATAGGTAGGCATATAAAATGTTTGAGATCAAACCGAAGGGGAGAGTTCATATCATTTGAATTCAATGAGTTTTGTATAGAATATAGCATTAAAGAGGCAATTAACTGCAACATATACTCCATAGCAGAATGGATTAGTTGAAAGGAAAAATTGAACAATGATGAACATGGTTCAAAGCATGTTGTCTGAAAAATAGTTTCCCAAGATTTTTTTGGCTAGAGTCAATAAATTGGACAATCTATGTTCTGAATCGAAGTCCTATAATTTGACTATAATGAATCAAACACCTGAGGAAGTCTGGAGTGGAAGCAAACCTTCTATTGATCATTTTAGAGTTTTGGATGCATGGCATATGTGCATATTCCTGATGTGAGAGGGACAAAGCTAGATACAAAGAGCTTTACCTGTGAATTACTAGAGTAAGTGAAAGAGTCTAAGACATATAAACTCTATGATCCAATTGCAAATAAGATGTTAATCAGCAGGGATGTAGTGTTTAAGGAAGACAAATCTTGGAACTAGGGATAGAGATTATGAAGAACATATAGTGGTTGATTTGATATGGGAGGCTGAGGGAGAATAATAAGGCATAAAGCATAGAAAATAACAAGGCAACGGATGGAGAAGAAGCAGAAGGCATTAAAGAACAGTTGGTAGCCCTCAAACTGTTCAAACTAGAAGAGCAGTGAATGAGGCAGTAAGCACAGGAGCAATGAATGGGAAAGAAAGCAGAAGTCAATGAAGATTCAGTTGTTAGTCCTCAAATTGATGAAAATAGAAAAAGGATTAGTCATTGTTGGAAGAAGAGTTAGAAGGCCCCCGGGGTGGATAAAGAGACTATATAAGTGGGAGAAGAACTTTCAGAGGAAGAAGATTCAAATGCTAACTTAATTTATTTGCTCTAGCAGATCCCATGTATTTTGAGGAGGCAGTGAAGACATGACAATTGGAGTGAAGCTATAGACATGGAGATGAAGGCTATAAAGAAATAATAATACATGAAAACTCACTTGCTTACCTATAGGTGCAAAGAGGATTGGATTGAAATGGGTCTACAAGACAAAAATTTAAAAAAATGGAGATATAGACAAGTTTAAAGCTCGTTTAGTGGCAAAAGGATATGTGCAACAACAAGAGATACATTACCTAGAATCTTTTGCACAAATTGCAAGAATGGATACAATGAGAATGATTGTGGCTCTAGTAACTCACAAAGGATAGGTTCTCTATCAACTGTGATGTGAAATCTATTTTTCTACATTGGGGAACTTAATGAAGAAGTTTATATGGATGCAACCTAAAGGGTTATGAACTAAAGAACAGTCCTCAAAAAGTATATAGGTTGATGAAAGCTCTCTACGGACTAAAACAAGCACCACGAGCTTAGTTTAGTCGTATTGAAAGCACATTTCATTAGTGAAGGGTTTGAGAAGTGTTATAGTGAGCACACCTTGTTCATTAAAGACAAATAAGGAAGGTAAGATTCTTATTGTCAATTTATATGTTGATGATTTAATATTTATAGGCAATGATGAATCAATGTTTAGTGAGTTCAAGAATTCCATGATAAGGGAGTTCAATATGAGTGATTTGGGGAGAATGAGGTTTTTTCTTGGCATAGAAGTATTGCAAAGGTCGGATGGGATTTACATTTGTCATAGAAAGTATGCTTTTGGAGGTGTTAAAAAGATTTAGGATGGAGAATAGCAATCCGGTCCATAATCTCATTGTGTCAGGTTGCAAACTCTTTAAGGATGAGAATAAGATTGGTGTTGAATGAAGCTTTGTTTAAATAAATGGTGGGATGCCTTATGTACTTGACTGCTATAAGATCAGACTTGATGTTTGTAGTAAGTTTGATTAGCAAGTACATGGCTAAACCAACTGAGATGCACATCTTTGGCAGCCAAAAGGATAATGAGGTACTTGAAGGGAACTACTAGACTTGGGATTTTTTTTACAAGAAAGAGAGGATGTGGAGGTCTTGTTGGCTATACAGACAATGACTACGCAGGAGATCTAAAAGACAGAAAAAGCACATCAGACTATGTCTTCATGATGGGATCTAGATGTTGCATGGTCTTCAAGAAAATAACCCATAGTCACACTCTCAACCACTGAAGCAGAATTTATGGTTGCAGCTGCTTGTGCTAGCCAAGTTGTTTGGATGAAGAGGATAGTTGAAAAATTGAGTTTAGAGGAAAGCAACACTAAATGTTTTTTTGTGTGATAATAGCTCCACAATCAAACTAACAAAAAATCCAGTGCTACATAGTCGAAAACAATACATATTGATGCGCATTTCCATTTTCTACGTGATCTCACATGAGAAGGAACAAATGAGTTGGTTTATTATGGAACTCTAGATCAGTTGGCCGATGTGATGACAAAACTTAGAGGTCTCAAAGTCAGTTGGGAGTTTGTCAAGTTCCTGAACTAAACTAGTTGAAGTTAGGGAACTAGTTTAAGGGAGGGAATGAAGAGAAAGTTTGGGTCCTAGTTTGAGTAAGTCTAATAAGTCCTAGTCAACTTGAATAAGACCAATTAAGTCCCAGTCTTTGGCAATTAGTTTTAATAAGCCCGAGATTTTAGGGGAATTATTTAATGTTTTTGAATTCAGTTAATTGTATTTTTAGCTCTGAATGTGATCTATTTTCTATCATTTCTGTTATTTTCTCTCATTTCTGTTAAGGCTGTAAAAGGGTATTTTATAAACCTAGTTGGTTCAATAAGAAACCTAGTTCGTGCACTAGGGTTTCAACGTTTCATATTTTTTGTCTATGCATATAAGCTGTGCCTTTTGGCCAGGCTCTTCGCGGGAAATCTGAAGCTGTATAGCAGCAGAAAGTGTAAAGAAAGTCACCATGCCTGTAAAGGTTCCTCCTGAGATTGTTGTGCTAATTATGTCCTCGTTGTTTCCCACAAAGAAAGTCAAAGATGCACATCAGACAGACATTGCTGTACTTTACAAGCTTCCATTTAACATTTCAAGATACAGTTCAGTGCCTTGTGGAGCAGTGATGCCCGACTAGGTCCCACAAATCCTCTATAAAATCAAAACCAGGACCCATGCTTCCTTATCACATTCATAAACACCCACATCAAGGGTCACTTTAAGAGCATGCTACTGTGAGTCTGTGACCTCTTTTAATTTTTCTTTTTTTTCTTAAAAAAAAAGAAGAAAAAAGTCAATGATCTCATTGGCAGCCAGAGAACAAGATTACAATAATTATTATACACAAACCACTAGACCTAATTAAAGGTTTCTTTTAGAAATGGCAAATAAGCTGGGGAAAAACACAATGATGCAAAGAAGCCACGCAACACTTCAGTTCCAATCATCATGCTTCTTTGTTCCCGACAATCAGGGCTCTCTTTGTTCTGAAAAACTATGAAATTCTATTTTTTTTTCTTTAATTTTCTGGTTAAAATTCATTTAATTCAGGCTGGCCATAGTGGAATAGCATGAAGAAAACTATAAGATCAGCAGAAAGGGGAAAAAACAATCAGATGAGGCATCAGAGGATCACAAATATGTAGAGGATAAAACTACTAAGATTTGTATAAATTAGACTTATCAGCATTTCTGACTATTCTTGGCAGCAAGCTGCTCTATACCTTTCGTGCTCTTTCTGTGAACCCTGCACATTTTTCTACTTCCATGCCATCTAAAGCAGACTATATTACATTAATTTTTTTTCCTTCTAGAGAACAACAAGCTCTCTTAGCTTGCTTTCTGTGATTACATTAACTTAAAAATAAGAAAAAAAGCTCTGAAACCTGTAGCATATTAACTTTATGTATCTGTCGTCTTTGCAAACTCCACCAAGCAACATGGAGAACTTCTAGCTTCTCTCTCCTTCAGTTGGTATCTGACCTATGACGCTCGCCGATTAAGTTCAGGTAATTTTTATTTGTTTTTTTTAAGAAAAGAAGGTGCTGGTGTCTGAAACCCTTGAAAATGGTCTTGGAATTCAGTCCTCTAACTCTATAATTCTTCTGTGTCTTACTCTATATAACTGTTGAGATGCCATTCCCTATCACGGATGCAAAAGGGCTCTCCGGAAGATTAACTCCTTGGTTGCTGCGTAAACAAGCAACCAAAAACCGATATCAGTGATATTGCGCAGCAATTCTTTTGTGTAGAAAACTAAGATGATCTAGTGCTTCCCTGAGAAAGCTAGTCACTGCTGCATTTAAACAGAGTTTCTATTTTTTTATGATCATTAATTAGTATGATAAAGAGCAAAATGCATAGTCACTTGTACCTATCCTGCTCACTGCAATTGGTCCTTATATGCCTATACTTTTCCTCGCTGGTGGAACCATTATTCAAAACATCAAACCAGTAATTGAAATGCTCAGCAGATGGGAACTGATCTGCTTGTTCTGCGCGGGCTAAACCATTAAATTAGCAAAGCAGAATAGGTTAAGGCTTACAATGATAACAATGAAAACAAAGAAGCCAGCCAGTGTACCTTCTGAGAGCTTCAACTCATCCATATAGTGGCCAAGATATGCTTGCTGAGTCAGGGGTTTGGGCACAAAATGAAACTCAGAGAGACGCCTTCTCTCAAGTTCAAGTGCCTGCTCATGTTCCTCCATGAGCTGCTTCCTAAGTAATCTTGAATTATCAGAAGTTCTCGGCACTATACAATTAACAATTAACAAGAGAGAATGTTAGCCATAATATAACACGGAAAAAAAAGGGGGGGCGCAAGAGAAATCATACAAGGATTCTACTCACCAGAGTGAAGCTCAGAATCTCCATCCAAAAAGGGTTGGCTGTAATAGAAAGGGTGCTGTAGTTTTCTCAGCGTACTTCCTGCACAAAAATTCTCTTCATATTATCACCTCTACTTGAAAAATATATATAGCAGATAATTTTAACAAAAAAAAACCATGAATTGAAGCTCCAATTTAATTTTATCAACATCTTCCAAAGCAAGCTTAGGTGTACAAAACATTTCTCGCATTTTTAAATGGAAAGCTGTACATATGAACTTTGTGGAAACGTGCAAGAGTAAATTTTTTAATCCAGTGAGAAGAAAGATGAACAACCATGCAAAAGTTCCATGCTTTCCTTAATTTAAGAAGCACGATCATAAGTATAGAACTTTGTCAACAAAAGAACAGGAGCCAGCTGGAATCATTTTGTAATTCTTTTTTTTTCCCATTAATTTTGATGATTAGCAAGAGAGTACAAAGAGAAGCAAGAATGTCAAAATAATAAAAAACGAACGAGGTGACCCATTCAAACTGGAATCATTTTGCTTGTAAGAACAGGAACACATGGAGGTTAAAAATATCTAATATTTCATAAATAGGGATCCAACTAGGCAAACTTCATGATTGATGGATTATACAAAACAATGGGCCTACGTCATATGCAGTTTCACCAATCTATGGAAAGTGGGCAAGGAAAAAAGTTGATGAAAAATATATATTTTAAAATGAGAAAATTATCAGATCCACTAAACCAAACCATAAAGGAAAATGTACAATATTGTGGACTTCTTTAAGATAAAAAAAAAAACCACTGGCACCACCTGTCAAATAATAGTGTTAGCGTACATTACAGTAGCTAATTACGGACATGATAGCTGAAAATGACAGGACCATGATTACATAATAAGAGATAAGGTTTAAATCAGTCACAACGATTCATTCAGAATCTCTCTTTCCATTTGGGTCAGCAAACCCTCCAGCAATAATTACTCATCAGAACTCAAATACAGGATAATATTTTAAACCAAAAGGAATATAATATTACAGGAATGATAAAAGGGAGAGGCAAAGCACATAGTAGAGCAGGTTATCCTTCAAATATTTACCTGTCAACAAGCCTTGATTTTTCCCTGTAAGGTTTCACAAGAACACGAGCCCCACAGACATGATGAGGATTCCCCTTTGCTAGTATCTGCTTAACAGTCTCCGCAAAA
This sequence comes from Salix viminalis, assembly GCA_029228465.1. Classification (NCBI taxonomy): domain Eukaryota; kingdom Viridiplantae; phylum Streptophyta; class Magnoliopsida; order Malpighiales; family Salicaceae; genus Salix; species Salix viminalis. The sequence goes on from CM055439.1 coordinate 2,004,625, forward strand.
ACAAAAGTCACAAATCCAAACATCCTCTTCTGCTGGCACGGAATCCTAACATCTTGCACGGGCCCAAATTTGCTACAAAAATAAAGGACCAAAACAAAATGGAACCTTTAACTGACAGAGCACAGTAAAAAAAATGAGGATCTCCAAAAAGAAATATTCAGATTTGCTAACCTGAAATAGTTGGAAACATCTTGCTCTGTAAAGGTACTTTCAGCAGGAAAGGTAAGATAGATCTGCCTAGAACCTGCAACAATTCCACCGGGATCATTCCTCTCACCAGAATACTCCAAGTACTTTGGGACATCTTCTGTCAAAATCACTGAATGCTGCCCATGAGGCCTGTCCAAAACAATTACAAGTAGGAGAAGTCAGACAGATCCGTGAACCCGGATAAAATTTAATTGGAATTATAAACACTATGAATATGCATGTATTGCACCTGTCAATGAGACGAATGCTGTTCTTCAGTCGAGCAAGGAGCTTCGTTAGACTATAACCTGCCTTGCCATGTCTCTGGCTCTCCGTAAGATACCCCTCGGCCTGCAGCATCCTCCCATACTTCTCATAATACATCATTGGCAAAGAGGCAATTGAAACCGGCACCCCTCTTCTTGATTTCAAAAGCTCAGTGAGCTCCAACTCAAGCTTTTCAAGAGAGCCAGGTGAGATAACATGTTCATCGTTTGCAATCTCATTTGAATTCAGACTGAAAATCTGAGAAAAGCTTTCTGGCATGGGATGACCATGGAAATACCTACAGTTGTTTCCATGCTTGCAGAACCCTTTGTTGAAGTAATGGCAAATCTTGACAGGAAATTCAGGCAAGCTTGGAGACCTTCTACTAGTCCTAGGACCCAGCGCAGGTTCTGGATAAAAGTAACTGCTAGAAAAGTCAGAATTAACAAAATCTAGCTGATCATCCGAAGTCAAGAACGGGATTTGATTTTGAAGCCGATAATCTTCAGGAACAATTTCTGAGTACCCTGGTGGACCAAAATCCAAGTTGCGCGCCTGTTGCTGGTCGCCCGTCACTTGGGCATCCCAGAAAGAACCTGCAGTCCTAATCTTTCATCGGAGAGGAAACTGGGTGTGATGAAACTGCTGTGATAGGAATGAATTGCAGATGATCATCTGAAACAGGTGCCTGGTTCATCTGAGAAGGTGAAAGTGGATTCGGAACTGGTGTTTTGTTTAGCCCCAGATCAGATTTGGCTTTGCTAATTGTAGCGTAAATCAGATTATCAGGGCTAAAGGCTAGCCGAATCATTTCTCTTTCACCATGGTTTTGTAACAGAATATAGCCAATGATCTTGCCGACAAATTCAGGCTCTATCTCCTGGATTCTATTGTACACAACCTTTGTGGACTCTGAAAAATCCATTTCAAATTCTCAACCCTACAAAAGCAACACAGTAAGCACATAAATGCCAGGGTCGGTAGAAAATACACGGAAATACATTTAACATTCCAAATCATTGAGTGGAAAAAGACAAGTACAATTCTTTCACAAATTGCAAATACAAGTAAATGCAGATTCAAAAAATCACAAGAAGAAAAGCACTGGTTATGACATTATCATAAAAGACAATCATTTAACATTGCAAGAAAACTAACCTCCCAACAAACACCAGACAATAATTTATTTTTTTACCTTTACAGAAGATATCTTAAAAATCAAAGAAAAATGGTAAATATGGACCCAATTAGAAACATCATTAAGGAGAGGCTGTGACCAAAACCTCAATCCCCTTTCCCTTCTTCTTTTGTCCCAGGCAAAAAACCCTTAACTCTCCGTCCGAAACAAGAACAGAAAAGTCAAAATCTTTATTTTGATACAATTAAACGCCGAAACAATTTTCCTTCTGCACCTTACCAATTTGTTCATGAAAGAGTTACATGAACCATAGAATAAATATGAAAAAGAAGTCATTTTTTCTTGTCAGTGTAGCATCTTACTAATCAAGCTCAGCACCAAAATAGTCAGAAGCAAAAAAAGAAGAAAAAGAGCATGGAAGAGTACATGAAACATGAAATAAACCAGAATTAAAGTTATGTAAATCATCACAAAGCCAGCAGAACCAAAGTTTTAGCACATTTTAAATAATAATAAAAAAAGAACTTCCAAATTCAATTCAAATAATTGATAAGAATCCAACCTCTAAAGTTGGAGCAGGAAAAAGAAAAACCCACAAAACCAGCCCTTGAAGCCATTTTTTAACACCAAAAACACAGTTTTTGATCATTTTGAATAAGACCCGCATCCAAAGACTCAAAAACTTGAACTGTAATTAAAAATTGAAACAAAAGAAACTTGTAACCATACTTTTTTAAGAGAAAGATGAAGAAGCAAAGATCTAACATACCCACCAAAATTTAGCAAGCTTCTGTGTGGACAAAAGATGGAAGAAACAAAGTCAAACAAACCAAACCAAGGCCTCAAACAATTTTCCCTCCTTCTCCATGACCATGGTTGATAGATCACTCTACCTCGCTTTCTCTCTCTGCGTGTCGTTGTTTCTCTGCCTGCCTGTCTTCTCTGTTTTCTTAGCTATTTTTATCTTCTTCTCTTCTTTATCTCTAGTTCTCCATTCTCCACAAAAACGACACCATTCTTGAAACAAGAACAAAAATAAGATGACAGAAAGGATATTGCTTTTAAAGGCGCCTTTGTCTTTAGTTCAAATCAACTCTGCCACACACATAAATAAATACTCCCTCTGAAAACCCTTTTTAAAAAAAGAAAAAGAAAATGAAATTTAAAAAAACATAAAACGCTTTCTCTCTCGATAAAACTTAAAAAACAATCATCTAATATATATTATTATTATTCTAAACACTGTCTCTTAAGAGAAAAATGCGCGAATTAGTTTAGATTTCGAAAACTGAATTCAAAGTCTAATGTCAATGCTACCCTCCAGTCCATCCGATTTGTCAACTGTTTTTATTTATTTATTATTGCCATAAACAATAATCTATTTTTAATCCAACATGACTTTATAGATATATATATATATATATATATATATAATAAAAAAATCCATGTTGTTTTCATCCTAATAAAAAAATAATAATAATAAATCCATGTTGTTTTGCATTATTGTCATGACAGTCCTCTAGCTCAATAAAAATTACAAAGGTGTTTAGAGTTTGGTAATAATTATTTTTTAAAATATATTAAAATAATTATTTTTTATGTTATCAAAATTATTTTTCTTATTAACATAGTAAGAGAAATTAATTTGAAATTAAAAATATTTTGCTGGATTGTTTTAGAAACATTTCTGTCTCCTGTCCTATGTGCCATGCAGTGGAGCAGAGGTGGCAAATTTATGGTGTGAATAACTTATCCAAAAACGAGTTTGTCTGTGATTAATAATCCACCGTTGATCATCTTCTTCTGTAGATAAAGTGGGCGTAGGATTTGATGCCCAACATGCAATTAATTGTGGCCCACGTGTCCACGATTATCGGTTCTGATTTTCTATCTTTTTGTTTTTCCGCCTTTTATAAAACCTTAAGTTTTTCTTCCTTGAAATTAAATTTGTTTTTAGTATTTTTGAATTGTTTTGATATAATAATATTAAAAATTAAAAAAAAAAAAATTAATCGGTCTCACTGTGTGAGAGTACAAAATATACATATCAAGCGCGTGTTGTTTTCTGTCCCTGTGGCTAGCCCATTGCGTGCCTCACGCCTATTTGTAAATTTTTGCATGGGAGACACGTGTCAAGTCTCTAGAGGTTTACAGTCTGGGTTAACAGGTACTTGGTATACGGAGTATCTGTAACCGCAATAGAAGTATTTTATGGATTTTCATTTTTAATCCAAAACATCCATGCTGTGTTTTGGACGACAAATCGTGGGTCCCACCGTGAAGTCCCAGTTCGGTTCTCCGTGATTGGTGGCTATAAAATCACCGGATCTGTTGAGCTGAAACAACTTTAAAAATATGGATTTTCTTTTGAGGTATATATATATATATTAACGTTAAATGGATATATGAAAATAAGTATTATTAAAAAAAAATCGGATAAGTTAATGGTCGAAAAATAAATATGGATTAGTTATAGTGAGTGACCTATTCAGCCGGCCAAAAAGAGCAATTCTGGAAGGTGATTTTCTTAATATTTAAATTTATAATGAGAGAGTGGAGGTAAGAGAATTATCCACCCATTAGAACCGGATCCTTCCATAATCTTTTCAAATCTTTATGTTTATTTTTTTCATCCAGGTTGTGCCGTTCAATTTTGATTTATATTCCATAAAAAACATATTCTGATATATTTCTTAATAGTGAAAATCCATTAATGATAAAATGAAACTAATGAGGCGTTTTGACCACCTTGTTTTATATAATTTTAACAAATTCTTACTAATATAAACTTATATGTGATGTAAACATACCTTTTAAAACTCATGTCTATTTATATTAGTATTTAATATATGAAAATTATATTGTTTAAAAAATATATCATTATTGAAATTATCACATTAAAACTATCTACAAATTAAAAAAAATATTAATTATAACATTTTTTTTCTAAATAGTTTGTAAATCTAATACATCTTATAAGTTATTATATTGAAACTTTCGATTTTCTACTAAATATAAATGGGCACTCGACAAATCTTAAGAAGTTATTGTGCTTATCCAATCATAAATCAATATTCTTGTATAACTTGTTCAATTTTTATAATACCAATTTATCATTTGTGCATTTACTGTGGAGGAAGAGAAAAGGAGGTGCAATTTTGAATTCGAATCCCGGTTAAATGTCGAATGTATTTTCATACGATCAAAATCCAACTGCTATATGTGCTTATTTGAAACTGTAATTAAAGTTGTTTTATAAAAAAATATTTTTTTATTTAAAAATATATTAAAATGATAATTATTTTTTATTCTTTATAAATTATTTTTGATATAAGAACATGAAAATATCTAAAAATATCAAAAATTAAAAATTTAAATATAAAAAAAATCATTGTGCTTGAAAATACTTTTAAAACGCAATTGTCAAACATGACCTATATACAATATATATATAGCTTTCGAGATAAGTTTGTATTTAAATAGTTTTTGCTTGAAAATATATTAAAATTGTTTTTTATTTCTTAAAATTTATTTTTAATATGAAAGTCAATTTGATTCAAAGTAGATGAAAACAAGATTATCTTTCTGGTTATTAATTTTCAATAATCAACAATTGGGAAGCTGTCATTTTATCTAATATATATTAGTATTCTGCAAAGTTTATTTAATGGGGAAGTATTTGTATGCATATATTTTATAGTCCAGTGACCGTTTTCTCCCAACTACTTAGATTGTGATATATTGAAACATCTATTTTGTTTTCAAACTGTCATTTTTATGATAAATATTGCCCTTCGGTTATTAGTAAGAAATGGTGTCCATTAATAGGCTAAGAGTGTTAGTATAGGAGTCAAGATTAGGGTAAGAGATGGTGGTTATCGCATGTTAGGTGTAGGGTTCAGTTAAACGAAGGTTAGGTTGGCCTTTTCTCACCTTCTTCTCTATCATTAGTTAGGTTTATGATACGAGTTGGTCGAGTCAAGGATAGAAAAGGTTTGATTGGTCTTGGCCAAGGTAGAAGAGGGGTAACCAGCTTAGCCAAGACAAGATAGGGTTTAGTTTGGTCTTATTTTCATGGTCTTGGTTACACTATTTTGGGTTTTTTTCCTTTTTTTATTTATTTTTATTAATGGTTTTGGTGCACCATCTTTAAAATGAAAAAAATAGACCAAGTGTAAAATAATAAAATTCCAAGTATAAAATGAAAAAAATAATAATAAAAATTGTTTTTTTTTAAACAACCTGAAAATTAGAATATTACCAGCGCTACAGTAAAAATTATATTAATGTCATTTATACGTGAAAACATCATATAATTTTTAATATATATATATATATAGTAATTTACCAACATTTTCTATTTTCTTTAAAAAATTCAATATTAGTGAGAAATTAAAAAAAAAACGATCGTGACTTTTCATAGCCTTTTGTATTTATTTTATTGATAATGGAAATTGGAATAAGTAAGTTAGATTGCAAGACCTCCAGAAAATATAACATGAATCCCGATTATTATTATTATTATTATTATTATTATTATAGGAATATTTGGGAGTGCTGATATACATGCCTTTGATAGCTACTTCACTTGAAACTGAGCTTGTCATTTCTTGCTTTTGCCAGGGCAACTTGTGGTGAAGAAACTGCATAGAAACCGAACAAAGGGTAAAGGTGTGGCAGAATAAAAAAGCTATAGAAAGGAAAGGATTTTTTTTTTGCTTGCTTATCCTCATGCCAATCTTATCCACAACTCAAGAATCCTGAGCCGCTGAATTTATGCTGCTAATTTTGTACGATGTAGACATTTGACGGCCAGGATGTGATTTTCTCAGGTTTAATTTTAATATAGACCTATAAAAAAAATTATAAAACATAAATTATTTTTAAATTAACCCAAACAGAAGCTCAAGCCCAAGTCAAACATGGAACATGTAGTTTAAACACAAAGTCCATATAACGTAGGGGCTTTTTTTTTAAGTGTTTTTTTTAGGAGTATAGTTGAAAATTATTTTTGAAAATATTTTTTATTCAAAATTTATGACTCTTCCTCCCTCATATAATAGCTGCTTAGATCTGGGTGTTATATCAACAAAAACTAATTTAAAAATAGTTTTAAACAGTAATTCTATAAGAAAAGGGAGACCCGCCTCTTATTAATGTTCTTTCTTATTTATTTAAATATTGATTTCTAACAATATATTTGACATATGAAAATAAAGAAAATTGAATTGATTTAGTGAGGGAGAAAATAAGTCCTAGTTTAGAAAGAGGAAAATAATTTGTGAAATTTAATGGTTGACATGTCATATAAGACATTAGGCTAAAATTATATATGACGGGTAAATCTATATTTTCATCCAAAATTAACAATTATATCGATTTAGGACATAAACCTTAATTTCCAATAGAATTGAAGCAAAGTTAAAAGGACTAAACTATAAGATGGTATATAGCTTTTTATGTAAATCAATAAAATAATACTTAGTACAACTCGTTTCCTAGAGTTTTATTTAGTTCTAATAATTATGATTATTTTATCTTTAAATAACACTTAGTTTCATGGGGTTTTTTTTTATAGAGAATTTAACCTTTAAAATTCAAATAAAAATAGCCACATTTCTCTATCATTTTGAAGATATACTTATTAGGAGTATTTTTGTTATACTCCAAATTGATAGATCAAGATATAAGAATTATTAAAAGCACAACTTACTCTCATTATGCTACATTTATCACCCTTTTTAATCATAAGAATGAACATGAAACTTATTATTTTTCTAGTTTAATAAGAGCGTCATATAACTTATAAACTTTTTAACTTATGTATTGAGATCTTGAGTCAACAAGACAGGGTTATCAACGCAAAAATATTTTATTTTATAGCCTTTAAACTTATTCCAATCAATAAACTATACACAAGATATTTTGTAAAAACATTATTTAGCGAATCCATAATATTTTCTTTTAAGCTTAAATAATCAATGAAAATAATTTCATTCAATAGTAAGTGTTTAACAATATTATATCCAGAGTGTATATGTCTAGACTTATCATTATGTATTTTGAATTATTGACTAGTTATCACAACTAACACAAATCATCGATACTAGTTTTGCTCAATATGGAAAATCCTTTAAGAAAATATTATGAACCTTGTTGACTTTAAAATAAATTAATAACATAACCTTTTGAACCTTTTCATGCCATTATTTTAGATGAAGTTTCAAAACATATATAAACTTTATAAACTTACACATTTTCTTTTCATTTTGTTTAACAACAAACCCTCTAAGTCATTCCATATAGACCTTTTCGTCAAGATCACTATTTAGGAATACTATTTTTATATGTGTTAACGTGAATTAATCTTGTTAATAGATGTTGTATATATTAATATTTGCATGAAAGTTATTATTGACACAAATGAGTATGAGTGAAAATAGTCTATAACGTATTGTTGTTTGAATTCTTTGACAACAAGCTTTACTTTTGATTTTTTTTAATATTTTGTTAGCTTCATCTTCCTCTTGAATATCCATTTACGACCTAATTTATTTCTTAGTAGAAGATCTATTAGTTCTCATTTACAATTTTGCATGATGGAGACAATCCTATTATTAGTATCATAACCCATTTCTAGGTGATTTCTCAAACTCACCTTTTTTCCTTCCAAAATAAAAAATATAGATGAAGTCGAGAGCCAAACTGTTATTTCATATTTTCTTGATAAATATTATTACATTTACATTACACTATAGATTTATGTATCTCCACCATGCGTGTTGAAGCTGAAACTTAGAGATTTTTAAAATATAATTACAAATAAATATTATGAATATTTTATGAGGGAGTTCAATTATAAGTTAGTTGTAATTGGTTTTTAGGTTTATAATTTTATATTTTGTGTTGGAATTTTGAAAATCAAATATTAAATGCTTCATCTAAACATAAAAAAATAATAGTAATTGAAATGTTATATATATATTTAAATTAGAAAATTAAAATCATTAAAAAATGTATAAGAAATTACTAATTTAATATTTGTTTTAAAAAACAATTATAATAAAACAATCATTTACGATAAACTATGCCATGTAAACATAGTTTTAAAATCTGGCTTAACGAGTCGGGTCATAACCAAGCTTGGTTCATAAAAAAATTAGATGACCCGGTAAAAATTCAGGTTAACCCAGTAATTTGACTTCTATTACAGCTTTAAACCAAAAAAACAATTTTGATTAAAAAAATTAGTTTAACTTGGCTTGACCAGGGATCTGGTTAAAACCTGTGACCCGGATCTTACATGAATCGACACCAACCAGATATAAAAATTATGCGTTTGAACCAAAGAAAATGATTTCACAATATCAAACGAAGTGTCGTTTGTCAACCTGGAAACGACGCCTATCATCCTGCAAATCATTCTTCGTTTCTTCTGCTACTTCCCTTTTGATCTAATAGTTCTGCATTCTATGAAAATCTAAATTATTATTACTAAAAAAAATCATGTATCAGTGGAGAAAATTTGAGTTCTTCGAGGAGAAATACGGGGGAAAGAGCTCCATTCCCGAAGATGTGACGGCAGGGAAGATCGAGTGTTGTTCTAGCGGCAGAGGGAAGGTGGTGATCGGCTGCGATGATGGCACTGTAAGCTTGCTGGATCGTGGCCTCAAGTTCAATTTCTCTTTCCAATCTCACTCCTCCTCTGTCCTCTTCCTCCAACACCTCAAGGTTTTTTTTTTATTTTCTTTATCAATCAATTTTTATATATATATATATATATATATATATATATATATATATATATATATATATATATATGTGGTTCAGCTTGAAGTTCAATTTTGGATTTTGAGAGTATTGAAGCTTCTAATTTAGGGCAATTTGTTTAGAATGGAGAAAATGTGGGTAAAATACAATTGCAATGCTCGTAGTGAAACTAGATCGTGATTTGAATTTGATTTTTGTTCTTATTTTTATGATGCATCAGCAAAGGAACTTTTTGGTGACTGTGGGTGAGGATGAACAAATATCTCCTCAGCAATCTGCCATGTGCCTCAAAGTATTTGATCTCGACAAGATGCAATCCGAAGGCACGAGTGCTATTACTCCTGATTGTATTGGAATATTGCGGATTTTCACTAATCAATTTCCCGAAGCAAATGTATTTAGTTCCCTTCTTTCTTTTCATTTTCAGACTGGTTTGCTGCTTAAAATGTTCTTCGATTGTACGAATAAAATTTGTATACAGAAAGATTGGTATACTAAAGAATTATGGAAATTTCTGCAGATTACTTCGTTTTTAGTACTAGAGGAAGCTCCTCCGATCCTACTCATAGCTATTGGTTTAGACAACGGTTGCATTTACTGCATCAAAGGGGATATTGCGAGGGAACGAATCACACGATTCAAGCTCCAGGTGGATAATGTTTCCGATAAAAGTCATTCATTGATTACAGGTCTTGGATTCAAAGTGGATGGTCAAGCCCTTCAATTATTTGCCGTGACTCCAGATTCAGTGAGCATGTTCAGCTTGCATAATCAACCACCCAGGCGACAAACCTTAGATCAGATTGGATGTAATTTCAATGGTGTTACGATGAGTGATCGTTCGGTAAGAATTCCTTGGAACCTTGTTTTTCTTTCTTTATTTCTCATTGCTTTATGTAATTGTATGACATATTGGTCTTTGTGTTGCTTTATTACCAGGAGTTAATACTTGGTCGGCCTGAGGCTGTGTATTTTTATGAAGTTGATGGACGTGGTCCTTGTTGGGCATTTGAGGGAGAGAAGAAATTTGTTGGGTGGTTTCGTGGTTACCTTTTATGTGTTATTGCAGACCAAAGGACTGGGAAAGACACGTTCAATGTTTATGACCTGAAGAACCGTTTGATAGCCCACAGTCTAGTTGTTAAAGAAGTTTCTCACATGCTCTGTGAATGGGGTAACATTATACTTATAATGACTGACAAATCAACTCTGTGTATAGGCGAAAAGGATATGGAAAGCAAGCTAGACATGCTCTTCAAGAAGAATCTGTATACTGTAGCTATCAATCTCGTTCAGAGTCAGCAAGCTGATGCTGCTGCTACTGCAGAAGTTCTAAGGAAGTATGGAGATCATCTATATAGCAAGCAAGATTATGATGAGGCCATGGCACAGTATATCTCCACTATTGGTCACCTTGAACCTTCATATGTGATACAGAAGTTTCTGGATGCACAGAGAATACACAACCTTACTAATTACTTGGAAAAATTACATGAGAAGGGGCTTGCTTCTAAAGATCATACAACCCTGCTCTTAAACTGCTATACCAAATTGAAGGATGTTGAGAAACTTAATGTATTTATTAAGAGTGAAGACGGTGCTGGAGAACATAAGTTTGACGTGGAGACTGCAATAAGGGTCTGTCGTGCTGCCAATTACCATGAGCATGCAATGTATGTCGCCAAAAAGGCAGGGAGGCATGAACTGTATTTGAAGATCTTACTTGAAGACCTTGGCAGATATGAGGAAGCCTTACAGTATATTTCAAGTCTTGAACCAAGTCAGGCTGGTGTGACTGTGAAGGAGTATGGTAAAATTCTTATAGAGCACAAGCCAGTGAAGACAATCGAGATACTCATGAGGCTTTGCACTGAGGATGGAGAATCAACAAGGAGTGGATCCTCAAGTAGTGCATACTTAACTATGCTGCCATCTCCTGTTGATTTTCTCAACATTTTCATCCATCATCCACCGTCCCTCATGGACTTTCTTGAAAAATACACGGACAGGGTGAAGGACTCACCTGCACAAGTAGAAATTCACAATACCCTCCTCGAGTTATACCTGTCAAATGACTTGAACTTCCCATCTATCTCACAAGCTAGTAATGGTGTTGATCACACTATTAAAGCAAGATCAGGTTCATTGGTAATTCCCAAAGCAGAATCCAAATTGAAACCAAGTGCTGCTCGCAATGATACATTTAAGGAAAGAGATTGTATGGAAAGGCATGAGAAGGGTCTACGCCTGCTTGAGAGTGCGTGGCCATCTGACCTGGAGCAGCCACTCTATGACGTTGATCTTGCCATAATTCTCTGTGAGATGAATGCATTTAAAGAAGGCCTTTTGTATCTGTATGAGAAGATGAAACTATATAAAGAGGTTATTGCCTGCTACATGCAATCCCAGGACCATGAAGGATTGATTGCATGCTGCAAAAGGCTGGGGGATTCTGGTAAGGGAGGAGATCCATCTCTTTGGGTAGATCTACTGAATTATTTTGGTGAACTTGGAGAAGATTGCTCAAAGGAAGTGAAGGATGTTCTGACATATATTGAAAGGGATGACATCTTGCCTCCTATTATTGTTCTTCAGACACTGTCCAGGAATCCATGCCTTACGCTCTCTGTCATTAAGGATTATATTGCTCGGAAGCTTGAGCAGGAGTCAAAGCTGATTGAAGAAGATCGACGAGCTATTGAGAAGTATCAGGTTTGTGTTTTGCTTCTCTTAAAATGCATTTCACCATAATTCTGTCCTTGCACCAATCGCCAATAAATGGCCATGGACAGTATTCATCCTCAGAAGAAGTACTTTTTATTTTTGTTGCAGTCAATCAGTTTCACTCATGGAAGTAGACTTGCTTATTCGATGCCTCGAGCCTCAAATGATCATTTTGAAACTTTCTAAATTTTGAGTTTTTAATTCTCCCTGACAATGTAGAGGATCAAGGCCTTTCTTTTTTCCCCACTGTTAATCTCGGATGAGAATAGCTGTTCGCTTTCAATTCCTCTGTTAACTCTAAATTTTATATTTCCCCAGGAAAACAAAATTAATGAGTCCTTTGGTTTTGCAGGAAGACACTTTGACAATGAGAAAAGAAATTCAGGATCTCAGGGACAAATGCGAGGATATTTCAGCTCAGCAAGTGCACTGCTTGCACTTTCACCCTTGATCTTCCTGCTGTCCATTTTATGTGCATGCATTCATTTCATCAGCGTTGCCTTGGCGATAATGAAAAAGAATGCCCTGAGTGTGCTCCTGAATACAGATCTGTTCTTGAAACAAAAAGAAGCCTGGAGCAGAATTCTAAAGATCAAGATCGATTTTTTCAGCAGGTGAAGAGTTCAAAGGATGGGTTTTCTGTGATTGCCGAGTATTTTGGAAAAGGTATCATTAGCAAAACCAGTAATGGATCCACAGGCACTGGCAGGTCAGGTGGCACATCTTCCAGCAGTGGCTTCTAAGGTGTTTTACGGATGTTGGTCCAGCTTTAAGCACTTATCTCTTTCCTTCATTGGCTTGCAAACCTCTGCCTAATGTTGTCTGGTAATCAGAGTGTGGGCAGGGTGACTGCGCAATTCTGTCAATCTGGATTGTACATTAGCCAAGGTTTGTTTTATCGAATTACGCTTGCTGTCTGAGAAAGAGAGAAACATCAAAGTTACTCCACTGAGGGCAAAAGATTGTGAGAGAAAAACGCGTGGTAGTATCATCTGCGTTTTGTTTTGTGCTGTGCGGAAATTTCTAAAAAGGCATCTCCCTCAAAGGAACTTCAAAATATAATTTGATATGTTCATACTAGGAGCAGAGTTTGCCTGCTAAATACTGCTTGGTTTCTTCAAGTGTGAAATTTCAGCCAGTGTTTGTGGTTCCTCATAATCCTTCAAGCAAATAATTTTGGGAGTGCGTCTTCTAAGAAATCAATTCATTTTTTTTGTGCATGGCTTGTGATGTTGAATTATGTATAGCTGGATTTTCATTTTTTTGTACCAATTATCTATTTGAGTAGACTGGCAGAGCATAGAATTTCAGGTCATTGATGAAGTTGGCTACCTTCTATTCTCCATTGCCGGTGACTGAGTTTAGTTGTGCTTTTGAACTGTTTAAATATTTGAAAGCCAGAGAGGCAGAAATGTGCGAAACAACAATGGGCCATGGAAACTTATTGCGGGTACTTGGTTGGGGTGTGGATTATAGATCAATTTGATTTGCTTGTCATACCTCCTTGGAAGGATTGGCCAGTGGAAGCTTTATGGTTTTCTTGAATTCCGTAGAGTAATTATTTTGGATGGCAATTTTTAGCAGGGCCCTTCTGGCTCGTTTAAGCTTTTCTCACCAACTCCTTGTAAGTGTTTGTATGTCTGCATGAACTGAGAATCTAAAATCAGAGGAAGAGGGGGGGTGGCTTCTATGATTGTTTGGTGAATCGAATTATTAGCTAGTCCAATCAAAAAGGTGGTACCCTAAATTATTCGGAGCTTGACATTTATTATCGAATCAAGTATGTTATTTTTTTTTAATAATAGGTCTTTGGACTAGATTGTGCACATCTTAACTAATTTTACGGATTCTAAAGTTAATGATCATGTAAATTTGTAGCAGTCAAGACTTGAACTTGAGATCATAGGAACAATAAATCTTTTAGTTCAATAATATACAACAACTAATCGTAAGGAATCTTTGAGTTCTGATACATGACCTTTTTAAATAATAAAAAAAACTAGAAAATGTAATAATATAAAATATAAAATTAACTAAAAAAACATATACCTACTCTAAAAACCTCATGTATCACCATTACCATCACCATGGTTAACTTGATCAATACTATCACTATTATATCAATAACATTTGCAAACATGTTATGATTGTCTTTACTATTATCATATCAGTACAACCACCTACACCATATCAAAATCACTATAACCACCATTATTTTTTAATATAATCAAAATTATAAAAAATTAAACTATTATAGTATTTTTCATTACTTTTATTATTCTATAAATTACCATCACTGTCATTTATGATAATGCCATTTAATTATATTGACATAATGCAATTACTTTTTATATTGCTTTTAATTAGCATTGTAGTATCATATTTCTTAAATTAAGTACGTATAAAAAACTTTCCTTATGACTTTTTGTTAAAAATACGAACAATGAATGAAAAAAATACCTTTTCGTTTTGAGCAGAGCAGTGAAGAAGATAGATACATTCTTGCTGATATGATTATACTTGAGTATAATGTAATAAATAAAATTAAATATAAAAAAGGAAAAGAAAATAATTAAAAAATAGTAAACAAATTTTTTATATTTTTAGACAGCCTATTATTGCTTTTTTATATTTTTAAAAAGAAAAAAACAAAAGCAAACAAATTTTCTGGGTTTATTTTAAAATATACGAAACCTAAAATGATAAACAAATCAAGTATAAAAGAAACGAGAGTGATTAAGTCAACATTATGGAAGTGGTCCAAGGAGGATCACGATGACGGTATTGTACACGTGGAGCACATGTGCCTGTGTGGCAGCCCTCAACCACCAGTCCCGTCTTGGTTCAACTGTTCAAGGACTACGTTACATCATCGTGAACGCCTTATATCTTATGTTTAGTGTGCATTGGACCGGGTTAGATTTCACAAATTATCTTAATTTGTTTAATAAAAATGAGATAAGATTGAACATCATATCATAATGACAAAAAAAAACTATGTTTGAAGTGTAGATTATAACATTTATTGTTTTCTAAATATAAAAAATATTTTTAAATATAAGGTCAAAATAAAATATAAAAAAGTTTTTAACATGTATTATTCTCAAACCTATATTTTTAAAATATAATTAAATATTTTTTTATGAGTGCTGAAATTAATCATATTATAATAACCCTATTTATAAAACCCGGACAAACCTAGAGGGTCGACTCGGGACTCGACACACCCATGGCTTGAACCAATTTGGGTTTGAGAAGAATCAAGGAAGGATTTATTAGACTTGACTCGATTAAAAACTCGGGTTGACTCGCGACCCGATCAACCTGGGATAAAACCCACGTAAAAAATTCATTGATATTTTTTTTTGTCAAAACAAGCTTGTTTTGATTCTTTAAAAAACATTAGGCAACTCGGGTTGACTCTCCAGACTTGTGACTTGAGGAGCCTTGAATTAGGTTTTAAGACTATGATAATAACTTTTTTTTATCTTTATCTAAGGTCGACTCCTAAGTTGAGTTTTAAAATTATAATAATAATCATTTTTATCAAGCTGACCCAAACCAACCAAGGTTAACCATATTGAATTGTAACCCAGACCTTGTCATGGGTTGATCATCAAGTCGAATTTTAAAACTATGATAATAATCAATTCTATTCTTATGATGACCTAACCCAACCTCAGTTAACCTTCTTAACTCGCTACTCAAGTCTTGTCCCAAGTCAATCCTCAAGTAGGGTTTTAAGATGATAATAATAATTTTTATTCTTGTGTTAATCTAGAAAAATTCAGGTTAACTATTCAAACTTAGGACCTAAGCCTTGTCCCTAGTTGATCCTTAAGTCTAGTCACCACTCGTCAATCAAATTGATAGGACAATAATAGATGTGTAGATTTAAGAAAAAAATAGAGAAAAGAATAATATGATTTGACCTAGAAAAAAATTGAGTTGATTTGTAGCATTGGCAAAACCTGTTAAAAACCTATTGATTTTTCATTATCTTGTTTTCATCCTTTAAAAAAAAAACTAATTTTATATTAAAGGACTTATAATCATTTCATAAAAAAAACATGACATAGAGAATTAAACAAGCTTGTCTTACCTTTTTTAGTGGGATGAAACTCTTTGTTGGAATAGGTCTAGACAAGACAAAAATTGATTTTTATACTTTCAATAGGTGTGTCAAACAATTTCATAAAACAATTATCTAATATAGTCCATCTTTGTCTAGCATATCAAACACTACCTAAAGATATATAATATATCAACTAAATAGGACCTTATGCTACACCAAGACACAAGCATTTATAAGAAATAATGTTAAGATGATGTGAGCATTTACATATAAAAAAAATAAAAAGTTTTTGAGACTTGAGTCATTAACATCATTGAGTTTAATAAGTTCCACTAATTTAAATAAAATGCAAAAAAAAAATGTATCAACAATAAATAAATCGACAATGTAAGAAAGGTAAGAAAAACATGATTCAAACCCATCGAGGTTAGCATGCTAAATTTTAACTTGATCATGATATTGGGTTAAACCATTAAAAAATATATTGAATAAAACTATCAAGCTTCATTATAAAACAACCCAATATTAAAAGGCTAAAAAGAGATCTGAGTTGGCCCGATTTAACCTGTTAATGTATAACCATTGACAAAAGATTAAGATAACCCTATAGAAAAAAAAATGAAGACCAATTTCCACTAAAGTAAAATATTAAAGGATGAACTTGAAAAAAAATAATTATAAAAAATGACAAATAAAGATGAAATTCAACAAGTTTTAACCTTCGAAACCTATGACTCTAGTCATAAGCCTAAGATTAACCCTATAAAAGGAAAATTCTAAAACATAATGAAGCTAGATTCTACATTATTAAAATATTGAGGGATGAGATTGAAAAGGTAATAATAAAAAAATATCCAAAACAAAATATATAACAATTAAAAGAATGATAACTAAATTTTATATAAAAATAAATTCAAATCAAATGTTGAGGGATAAAATTGAAAACAAAATTCAATTAGGAAAATGATAAAAAAAACAAACAAACAAATAAAAATAGTAACAACCAAATTTGATATAAAAATTAAATGAAACCAAATAATGAAGAGCAAAATTAAAAAACAAATCAATAAAAAAAGATAAACAAACAAAAATCAAAAGAATAAATATCAAATTAAAAATAAATAAATTTAATGACACTTTTATGTTTTGGTAAGGATAAGAATGATAAAATAAGGAGATGAAGAAAAACGTTTTGATTAGAGGTCAACAACCAAACCACCATGTACACACCTATTACAAACAAAAAAAACATGGTAAAATTGTCAATAACATTTTAGGGTGACATTTGGATGTGGGACAATGTTACTCGTGTCAATAACATTTTTCTTATACTATTTATATTAATCAAAAGATCAAATCATCCACCTATCAATTTCTCTCTCTCTCTCTCTCTCTCTCTCTCTCATATATATATATATATATATATATATATATATATATATATATATATATATATATATATATATATAAAAGCTTGTAGATGTTAGTTTAACAATTGATGTTTTAAGGGTAAAAAATGTTTTATCTTGTGTATTTGAAATAAAATAAATCTCATTTGAATTTGTTCACCCTCTATTTTTTTTAGAGTAACATTGTCATTTTATTGTGCATTTTAAAAAGTAAAATAACCAAATTGTCATAAATCAATCTGATAATGACTAATGGTTTATGAAAGAAAAAGACAATATTATCCTCAATAATAAATTTATTGATTTTTTTTTATTATAAGGATAAAATGATAATTATACTATTATGGTGAATAATAATTTGTGTCTAGGTGATAGTGGATTGACCTTGGCTTTTTTTTAATTAAAATATTTTATTCTCCAAACAATTAAAAAACAAACTCTTTAGATAAAGTGATAAACATGCAAGTTAAGTAATAAGATGAGAGTAAACTCAGGTTAACCCTTAAAGCCTTTGACCCTAGTAATACGATTGAGATGGCCTAACAAATGAACTTTTAAAATCCCAGCCCGGCTTGTTAGTTTGACTTGTGACTTGGATGATCTAGGGCTTAGACTAGGTTGGATTCTAATATAAAACAAAGAAAGAATTGATGTGGTTTGATCTTGTCAAAAAATAGGATTGACTGGTAACCTAATTAGCCATAAAACCTATAAAAAAACAATTTTATCTTATGTATTTTAAAGTGATATCATTTTTATATGTTTATACAAAAATGATTGACCTCAGTCAAACAATTTGACTCGGATCAACCCACTTGACCTATGTCTTATCGCAAGTTATTCTAGGATCAAATTTGAAAGCTATACTATAGATAACCTTAAAATCTTATGATACAAGTCATAATAAAGGAAGTAATATAAATGAGAAAACAAAAAAGTGAAACTCTAAATAAACCAAATGATAAAATATAATACATTAAATGAAATGAAAGAGTTTACAGTAAAATATATCAATTAATAGAATGGTGTTCAAAATTTAAAAATAAATAAATTAGAAGGCATGAAAAAATCTTTGATTAGAGGATTAGATTTAAAGGAAAGAAATAACAAAAAAGAAAAGAATTTAAAGTTACAAGGACTAAATTAGACAAAAAAAAATAAACTTGGACTAAAGGATGAAATTGAAAACCAAATATATATTGACATAAAGGCAAAGAAAAAAAAATAAAAAAAGAAGAACCAATTTGAATAAAGAAAAAGGAGGAGGAGGAGAGTGTAGTGGAGATGAGATTTATGCAATGAAAGTAATGAAGAAGGATACAATTATTAAAAAGAAACATGTATATGACAAATTAGAATTGAGGACTAGCTTGAAAATATAAAAAATGTTTGCAAAATGACCAAGGAAAAAAAAAGAAATCAGAACAATAAAGGTCAAATGAGAAATAATAAAAATTGTGAAATTGGAGTTGAATGACTAAATTAAAACAAATAAAACTTATGTAAGAAGGTAAAAAAAAGAATGTCATGATTCAAGAATAGAGATTGAAATTGAAAACGCAAATAAAAAAAAAGACACGTGCATTTTTCTAAGACGAGAGAGAAAATATGAATAAAGAAAAAGAAAGATATACCGACAACAAACCACAACACCTATGACCACACACGCTGCATGTAGTGGAAGAGAATGATGTGACACTCTAATTAAGTGAAAAAAGAGCTTGTTCAATCATTGGTAGGAACACACGCCATCTAAAAAGCACAACGCTTCTCACACATTTACATGTGGTTATCATGAGCTAACAACTTTATTGAATAAAAAAATAACATTTTAAAAGAAAAGGATCAAATTACCCCTTGTGCATATGAGATTTACCATAAACCTATTTGTAAAGACCAAAATACCCTTTTGGTTAATGTTTCATCTCTTTTCGACTACAAGGGCAAAATTGATTTTAATAGTGTAAAAAAAGCAAAACTATCCCTAGTCAACTGTTTTAAAGTTTTTGGAATTAGGGGTGATTAAGTAATTTAACTGTCTACAAATTATGAAAAAGAATAAATGCCTTGTATAATTATTAAAAAGACCAAAATAAAAAATATCATTTCAATGTATTTGTGAATAGAAAATATGTATATGAATATAATGAATTTGCCTTCGCTTATATTATTATTATTATAATTATTATTTACCGGAGGATGTCTCTAGTTATTTAATCTCTTATACACCATTTTCTTTATAAAATTAACCAAATTTTTGTAAGTAATTTTGATCTCAGTTGTAAATGAAATATTGACAGCTTTGACTGCTATAAGAAATTTTTGTAAGTTATCATAGGAGTCATAGCAGCAATTCTAAGAACCATAAGTTTTTAGTTGTCGATGACAAACATACAACTAAGACACATACATCGACTCATGACGCGGGATCGTTGCGTGTGATGCTGCAAGGTTGAGGGGGTCTCCCTTTACAATGGAATCTAATTATCCAAAAGTATTCAACGCAATGGAAGGATGACTTTAAATGGAAGTTTTTATTTTTTTTGTTCTCACGATTAAGTTTGTTTAAAAGATAATTTTATTTTGCAAATAAAAATTTAGGTTTACAAATATAGAGATCGTGAGAACAATAACAACAACCTTTAAATCGTTGATGGAATATAATCAAATCTCCAAAAATCTTGAATGGAGATCGCAAGTGATACACGGTTTACAAGGTTTATTATGAACTTATTTTTCTTATTATTATGTCAATCTATTTATTTTATTGAATTATGAAAATTCTCTTTTCTAAATCTTTAATCCAAGAGAAAATTTGGTTGGGAGGATGCTAGTGATAATGTTGCGGGAAGAGTGTGGGAGAATCACGCTACAACTAGGTAATTTTGGTGACGTTGGTAATTTTCATTTTTTTATATACCATAATTTTATGTTTTTTATTTACTAAAAAATAATTTATTTATACCGTATAAGTTGCCTGATTTCTGGTACAAGGTACAAATATGTATGTATGTATGTATGTATGTATGTATGCGCGAGTAATAGAACTTTCGGACCGGAAGAACTTGAAAATTTGGAAGGAATTTAGGTCGTCATACATCTTAGAGGCAATATAGGTGGATTACATTGAGCATGTGATGTCCAAGCGTTTCACGCGACTTTCACATTTTAGTGCACATAACTAGAACCGATGTTTTCTAGGTTCTGTTATCACGCACACAGGAGCTTCGTGCTATTCGTTTCACATGCAAAATAATGGATGATTATTTTTTATTAATTATATTATTTTTTGTTTAGAAAATAATTTTTGTCCATGTGATTTTTTAATTAATTATAAAAAATTCCATAAGTAAAACAATTAAATTTGAATTGCATCTGTGTTACAATCTAATTAGACTATGATCCATAGAGAATATCATGAGATCCACTTGTAACATCATAATCTTCAGCCTGTATGCCCACCATCATGACAACGTTGGCCCAAGTGCGACCAAATTGGACATCCCTGTCCCAGTCAATAATTCTGGTTTCAACCTGTTAGTGTAATAGTTAGTTGTGAATTTTCATTAACCAAAGATAATTATATATACCAAAGATAATTATATATATATATATATATATATATATAATGTCATCAAACTGTGAAGCAGGCTAATGACTTTGCAGATGTATTGATGGCAAGCTCAGTTCTACCTTCAAAGAACGTTACTTGGAGATGAAGCTAATCGTAGTAATAGTAATAATAATAATAATAATAATAATAATAATAATAATAATAATAATAATGGGAATCATTTTTTTTAAAATGATAGTTTTGATGAATTCCAATATCTGATAAAGTGGATATTTAGAAGTGCAAAAATAAATAAATCATAAGACAAGAGGATGGCTAATGAAATAGAAGAAGATGTGGCAAAAATCATTATATAAATCTAGGAGGGATTCAAAAAAATTAATTAAACCAAGAAAAATTAAACTATAAAAAAATGATTAAATTGATAAGAATATTTTCAAAATTTATGATTTGATTTTGATTTTTTAAGGTTAAAACAGTAAATCAAAACCAAATTGGTTCAAATTAAAAAAAATACCATAAAAAACTTTATATTCTTCCGATTTGATTTAATTTTCTAGTTTGATTCTATTTTGGTGAAATAGAGGAAGAGAAAAACTTGATTAAAGTAAACTAAAACTTAAAAAAATCAAAATTATTTTTTGTTTTTTACATAAAAACCTAAATCAAAATCATTTTTTTTTCTTGTATAATTTTGATTTGATTGTTTTATAGATAAAAACCTAATAACTTAATAGAAATAATCAGCCCTAGTATTTAGTGTAGCAGTGAGAAAAACAAATCATATTTTCCTTATTAATATTTTAAAATATATAAATTAAAGTGAAAGACACTCCATTAAATGTAAAATAATGCTTCTAATTTTATCTCATTAGTTATTTATAAATGATATTATTTTCATGTTAGCACATTAAAATTAAAAAAAATTAAATTTAATATTTTTTAAATGAAAAATATTATTAAAACAAAATGGCAAATGAAGGAATTATTTTTTCTCTCTCCACTCACTCCAGTCTTGATGATGCAGACCTATATAACTTATATGATGTTTTTTAAAAGGTGTTTCCCTGCTTTGAATTTGATTTTAAAATATGTACATCTTATCTTGAAAAGAGGTCTCTTTTGAGGTGGAAGGCGACACTTGATTTTTTTAAATTTTACATACTTTAAAATTCTAATTAATTTTCATGGGATATTTGATACCATGCATGTTAAAAGCTAAAAATATGATTTTTTTTAAAAAGTAATATTTGTTTTAAATTATTTTTTTATTTTTTAAAAAAAATTTTTAATATTAGTATCTAATAATCTAAAATTATTATTTTTTAATTTAATATAAAAATAAAAATATTTTTAATTTTTTTTTTTTAAAATAGAGTAGCTGGTCGCTCATCGCTGCCGCAATTTCTTTCTTCCATTTATGGCACCCAAAAAAGAAAAAAGAAAAAAGAAAATGAACCACCACCGAATTCGCTAGAGAAGAGAAGGTAGCGAAAACGAACCAACCCGGACCGGATCCGGACCGATCAGCTCCACTAATATTGATTATTATATGTGCAGTGTTTGTTAAATTACAAAAAACAAATTTTGCACCTTTTCTCTCTCCTAAAAAAAAAGAGAGAGAAATGTTTTCCTAGATCTCAAACGTGAAAAAAAATTCCACACAGATACTCTCTCTCTCTGTTTGTTTCCATAGAAAACAAGAAGGAAAACAAAATAAACTGTTTTTTAAATAAAGGAAATGAAAAAGAAAAATTGAAGTCTTGATTATCGATTCATCACTCGCTCACTCCCAGTTTTGTGTTTCCAAAAAAGAAAAAAAATCATTTCCTTTTCTTTTCCAGGGAATCAAAAACAGAGGTTTTGGGGATTTGGAGTGAGAATAGGGGTGTGTTCGGCTGTGAATGTTTGCTAAATTGATAAGGAAATGAGCAAAGAAAGGCCTCCTGAGCCTCTTGATTTCTTCATTTGGACTGTTGAGGTATAATTCTCCTTTACTCTTTTCCTTTTTAATTTGTTAGATTTTATTGGATCTTGAGTTAGATCCTGTCACTACTCTCTTAATTGCGATCACTTCTCAGATATTATTATTATTATTATTATACTCACAGCTTCTAATTTCAGTGATTTTGATCGTGATGAAAATCCGTGATTTGTGATGATTGTTTGTGCAGGGTTTTTTTATATATATTTTTCGTCTGTGATTTTAAATGGGGTTAGGCTGTGGTTTGTGAAAAATGAAATTGGTTTTTGATTTCTTTTTTCTTGATGGAGTTAGTCAATTGGAGCAACAGGTGTGTCGCCTTCCATGTTTCAATCTCCTTTTGCTATTCGAAAACCAAATGAAAACGAATCAAGAAAGAAAGACTCATCAGTCAAATCTATAATTATATGAACTAGCAATGAATTTGAGGCACCTTTATTATACCAGTCATGCTATGTGCAAGTGCAATTCACAAGGATTCTATGCTAGAATTTTGCTTCACTCTGACATCAAGCGGTTGAGGTTTTCTATTGTAAGCCGAGTTTCTTTTCAATTCTCCATTTCCAACCATTTTGACAAATAAATTGAATTTAAATCCAATTTAGTTTTTAGTGATCAAGTCAACATCGGTTTGTTTGCTGGGTTGAATTGAAGATAATTTTCTATGCTTTCCCTTATAGAATAGTAATACCAACTCAATTCACTTGGCCCCACTCATGGGACTCCTGATGGGGTGTTTGTGATCAGCTTTCTTCCCAGTTATCTTGGTTTTTTGTATGAAGTACTGAAATTTATTTTTTTCAAAATTTTCAGTTTGTTAAAACAATCTCTTGGAGAGAGAGCTTTTTCGTTGAGCAACTGTGGTTCAATTGTTCAATCTTCATTTTTTTTAATTAATGTGTGAGTCTTTATGTTGCCTCTGTAGAATGGTTGTTCTATAAATCATTTACTCATTTGCTAGCCATGGGATACCTATTTGCAATCATGTGGCTTCAATTTTATTCTGAAATTTAGAGGCTGAAATACTCCAATTTGGGCACGTTTAGTAGATTGTACATCATGCATGGAAAGTTGAGCACTAAACAATGGAGTTTGTTGCAAAATCATGTGTACTGGTAAATGAAGAATTCTTAGTTCTACATATTCTCCATGCAGTTTGTGGTTTTTAGTCAAAACAACAGTATTCTTTAGTCATTAGTTTCAAGCCAGAGTGCAAACTTGGTTTAGCATGAGGAGATATAGGTACAAGTGATCTTATTCGTATGAAAATGCATGCTTCTCAAGTTACCTGTCATCAATCAGTAACTTCACTAGTCAGCTCAGGTTAATCGCCAATTGCAAATAAGTTCATGAAATGGTTTGGAAATGAGCACAGGCTTTTGATTAATCCTGCTGCAAATAGATGAAACTCAATCTAGAAGTACCTCACTACAAATAGAGCTAACATTTATTTTTGGATAATCAACCATCCTTTGGACAATGTATAGGTGACAGTTATTTTTTGTTTCCTTTCTCACATGTGAATTTTTGTGAAAGAAACTGCTTGGTGATGTATTTTTTTTTGTTGTTGGTAACTGTTTTCATCCATCTACAACTAACAAGAAATCCACTATTTTACGTAAGTTTTCTTGACTTGTATCTGTTCTTCATGCCACTTTGAATGACATGTATCTTGTGTTCCTCTTGTTTTGTTTTCTAGGATGTTGGTTTGTGGTTAGAAGAAATAAATCTTGGTGGCTACCGCCAAATTTTTAAAGATAATGGTGTGAACGGAGAATATCTGGAAGGCATGTCCATGTTCACAACAGAACAGATTCTACGGTTTATAAGGCGGTGCCACATGAAGTGGGGAGACTTCATCACACTGTGTAAGGAGCTCAGACGAATAAAAGGTTCTCCCTCTGTCTCCAAAACACTCATGTGCCGAGTGCAGACACACACACTTTCCACATGCACATGCTGACATGTGCAGTTGTATCCTAGTTGCCATGTCATTGAAAAGTTAACCCACTGCTTGAGAACTTCTATACATCTTGCTCTTTGGTGATTCAATAGAGACCTGATTTTGTTCTTATGCTCCCATTGCATTTTGGTTAAAAATTTGGGATTTCTTTCATGGATTTCTGCATCATGATGACATGGTCATCTTCAACATCCAATAACTTTGTTTTATGCTTTATAACTTAAAAGAGTGAATGGATTAAATTTCTGTTACACTTTTAATCAACCTAAGATCAGAAAAGCTGTAGCAAAATTTCATTGCCTGTCATTTGCATATTTGCCAAACCAACCTTCGTGGAAAATGGATCTCACCTGTTAAAATAAAAAAAAATGTAATAGGTGGTTCGATGATTCCATATCTACTTTTGAAGCCTTGTTTAAAAAAAAAAAAACATAACTATTCTTGTGCTTGAATGAAGGGAAGGTGAATGATATGAAAGGTTTCAAAGGGATTTTGCCCTTTTTCCATGTTGAACAAAAAGTTAGGTTTCACTGAAGTCGGGATTCTTTCACTTCAATGGGGTATCTCTGGGAAATTGTCTAGTGGTTCACACTTCATGCATCTCATGTTTTCGAATATGTTGAAAAATAAGCAATTGAAAACACGTGCTATTTGTGGTGCTTCATTAAACCACATAATGAGACCCTAATACTTTGATTTTGATTTTATTTCCTTGTCAGACATAGCTTAAACTGTGGAATGGATGTACTTTTGAAATAAAAATGGCATGCTGATTCATCTCATGTGTTTCACATCTTTGATTATTGTTGCATTTGAAAATTACACATCATGGTGCTATTTTCTCCATACAATCATATCTGTGCCCTGTTAGCTCGTGTATGTTTTCTACATACTTAGCCCAACCAAGTAATGGATGTACTTTTAGAATAAATATTATGGCATCCATTCATTCCATCCACCTAATCATTCCATCCACCCAATCATTTTAACTAAATTGAAACTTCGATGAATATCAAGTGACTCTTAACTTGTAAATAATTGTGATTAAGACTTAATTGATCCAAGTTGGGTCATCTTGAGCAAATAGACTTTTGGAATATGGTCAGGTAGACAATTGTCTTTTTCTTCCATTACCCTCTGAATTGTGATTAGATTAAGGTGCTTGTTACTGACACCAAAATGAATTCCAGTGGCTTGCCTAAAAGGAGAGCAAAAGGTTCGCCGGCCATGGTGGGTTCCGTCTTGCCTCTCTGCGATCTTTGTCAAGGTTGCAAAGCACAACAGACAGTCACGAGTTGTTTCCTTGAAGCTGGAACCATGAAGCAAGATGTTATATGTATGTATCTGTAGCTTTTGTTTTTGTTTAGGGAACAGAAAGTAGTGTACCCAACTTTTGTCTGGAATGTGGCAAGGCATTGCTAAAAATTCTTCACTGGAGAATTTCCTTTCACATACAAGCCCCTATATATATATATATATATTTATTTCTGTTGATTTGTAGTTGTATTCTCCGTTTGATCTCTGGAGCTTGATACAATGATGAATGTCGCATCAAAGAAACCACTGTAATATGGATCAGTTGTGAAGAAATTCACTCCTCAACAGTATCTATAGAAATGTTATAGCTTTTATTTCCCCTTTGGATTTTCAGGTTACTGGCAGCTCGCCCTATGTTTTTGTTGCTCGCTTGCTCGTGTGTAATTTTGGAAACCCTTTAACAGTTGCTGTTCTCACTTTAAAGTTTTCTACATTATCTCATATTATGTATGATGATTCCAAGTTTTGTCTCAGATATCAGCGCGTGTGAGAGTCCTTTCAGATAAAAGGATGACGTGGAGATAAAATGATGGTGTAATCTCTCGCATACATTTCCATTTTTGTACTATAAAAATGGAATGCTAACTCGGACCAGGGTGGATGCCTACAAAACATTACAGAGCTTAGACTTTTTTTTGCCAGTTCCATGCATGCAAAACACTAAATTTTTTTAAATTTAAAATAAAAACAAAACAAAATTATTTTTTTTGCAAAAATATTTTTGACACCGATGCTAAGCTGAAGTGCGTTTGCATTGTCAAATTCTGGGCAGAGGTAGGGTTGGATGATTGGTATAAAAATACTTCTGGCGATGGAGCAGCAACAGTGTCTCATTATTTAAGGAACTCTACATGTCTTTATCAGTTTGACCTACCTTGTGATGCAGAAAAGGTTCTAGTTGCTTCCTTCCTTCTATAAATGATGGCGCATGGATTGTATAATTAACTGAGAAAGCCAGAATATGGGCAGAACCAGAAAAAGGCTGTCGGCTTTGGTGGAGTTGAACCACCTGAGAGAAGCTTGTCGTGTTTGCAGGCAATGTTTCTCTATATGGCATAGTTCTGGAGATAGTGATAGAAAAAAGGCTGTTAAGAGTGGGATTGCACGCAGAACTTCCCACGATGAAGAATCAGATGATTTACCTGGCAAGCTTTTCCATGGTAGACACATGCGCTTCTAAGCATTTGCGCCAGGATCTGTCATTTTAAGCAATTGATCTGTGTGCATGGAATGTTTTGAAACTTGGAGAGCTTAATTTCTGTCATTTGCTCTTGTTCGTGAAGCTTTCCAAGCATGTGCCTACATGCATATTTAGGGCGATATTTGAGGGGATATATCAATTCACCTAGTTTTGTGTCTATATTTGGTTCTGTCGTGCTCTATAGAAATGAGCATCATATGTGGTAGGTTCCCTCTATCTCATCGTGGAATTGTCAGACCATTTTCCTCGTAGATTTTGAATGTAGGAATTGATGAGCCATAGATGAAGAAATCCTTAGAAAGTTAACTTCGAATTTGTTGTTCATTGCAAAATGACATGAGGTGTTGTCCATCAATGATTCAGCACTCGTCAGAGATTGATGTAGACAGAAGCAAAATAGGACAATGACAACATAAAAATCACAAGAAAAAAACACAACAAATTAATAAGCGAAGAGGGTTGCACATTTGAGCCCTGAATTCTCGATTTTATTATATGTAAAATACAATATATGGTGGCTACCTCTTTAACAAGTTTTAAGAGCTTTAAATAGGTAAAAAAAAAAAAAAAACCCTACTTCTATATAAAAAAAACAAAACAGCTAGGAAGCCAAAAACATAAAATAAATAATCAAAATTTTTAATTAAAGCATAGAATTAAAAAAATATAGGAACAATAATAATAATAATAAAAAGGACAAACAAGAGCATCAAGACTCAATATGTAATTTTGAAAGATCTGATGATCTGTTTAGTGATGTAGTGGCTGTTCTAGGAAAAGTCCTCCATAGAATTACCTATAAAGATATAAGTTTGATCCAATAGTTATATCTTCATGTATCGTAGTTTTAGGAAGCTAACCATGCTTGGTAGTTTTAAATCATTTCTAGGACCTAGATTTATCCCAATAGTCTATAATAGCATATGTCAGGCCATCTACATATTTTGTTTGAGTCAGATCTCCATATACTAATGTTAAGATCCTCACTTGAATACTCAAAACTGTGTATGTTTGCAAGTTAGGCTAAATCATTGGATACATCATTCTTATCATGTTAGAAAAAACTCAACATCAAGTTTTGGATACATGTCATCAATGTTGCCAGTTGACCTCTTATAAACCTTAGTTGTATAATCAACTTAGATAAAACAAGCTAAAAATTAACCCCTAAAATATTGGTAGAATCTCTACGATTTACAAATGGCTTGGTCCACACCAAATCCTCACTACCCCTTTCCAGACTCTTTACCTCCCTTTTGTTCCCCATAATTATGGATAAAAACAACTTATTTTTACCTTTGCTTTCAACAATTGCTTCCACTTTTCTAAGTGTTAATACTAACATTTTCCTTTTATACTAAGGGTGTATATATTTTGCCTCCTGTCATGCACGACATTCTTATGATATTGTCAAGGTTTGCCTAACAGTACCTGTCATGATGTATACGATGTCGAGTGATGGAGTTGCCTCTTGAGTTGAAAATGAGTTTTGAGTTTTAATCATAAAAGTTATGATTGTAGAATTTAGAAGTCGTCATCTAGTATTATGGTCACTAAAAAACCTAATGGCTTACAAGAGTCTAAGTAAGGGAACACGTTGTGCAAGGAGAAAACGTATCACCCTTAGTGCACTCTATTTATGGTAAGTTGCATTGTTAATTGATTGTTAATCTAAGATATGTTTCTATTTGTTGGTCTTATCTAAGCTTTAAAGCATCTCTTTTCTTGAAAAAATCTCTACCTTACTAGATTAATTCCTAATCATTTTAAGGACCAGATTCTAACATTGTATTTATTCCCTATTTTGTATCTTTAATACATAATATTTTACAATGTAATTTTATACCCCCTCTAAATATTAAAAAATTTACAATTAAAGCTTAACACTCTGAATGATAAACTAACAATTATTGCGAGATTTTTGGTATTTTTGCTAAACCCTAATGGATAATCATAGATCAATTACAATATTTATTTTTTGTATTTTAAAACATGATAAAAATATTTTTTTATATAGAAAATATGAATGAAAATCGTTTAATTTGTTTGGTGTTTTTGAAATGAAGATTGTTTTTATTCTCCTCTATCGTGCCTCTAGTTTTTAGTATTGGCTATAAATCCATGGTCGTTATCCTAGTTGTGGTTCTATTCTCGTAGCTCTTTCTTTTCTAACCTACAATTTAATTTTTCTATTTGCCTCTACATGTCCTCCATGATGAGCTCCTAGATGTTCCTTTATTGAAAGAGGGCCTTCTCATCCCTGTCTTAGTCATGCCTTACTCTATGACCTTTTTCTACCATGATTTTTTAATAGCACATAGCAAACAATTATCCGTGAAATTAGAGTACACAAAAAGCAATATAAACTTAGGATTGATGGGATCTAATACCAACTAATACACATGTAAGCTAAGTAGAACAATGACAACATAAAAAGTGTAGGAAAAAAATATAATAGGTTTAATAAGTGAAGAAGGTTGCAGATGTAAACCCTAAAATATATGTTGAAGGGTTCTCCATCCACTAAACATCTTAATAAATTATATGAAGAATGTTTAATGGGAAAACAATTCCTAAAAGCTTTTCAAATGAGTCTACATTAAGAGCAAGTCAACCCCTATAAAAGATACATGCATATGTATATGTTCCTATTCAACCATGTTTTTTTTGGTAAAAGTTTATATTTTCTATTTTTTTTATTAGTGATTATAGTAAAACAAAAAATGGGTATGGTTCTGAAAAGAAAAGTCTAATGTAATTAATTTTTTTAATAAGTTAAAAACATTAGTTAAAAAATGATTATACTATAAAACCACTTAGGACAAATAAATAAGGGTGAATTTTGTTCTGATGATTTTTGTAAAGATCATGATATAAAAATACTCCTAACAGTGTCTAGATCCCACAACCAAATGACATGGTGAAGAGAAAGGATAAAAACATCATTAACATTGTGAGAAACCTCTTTAAAACCAAGAACATGTCAAAGGAATTTTAGACTAAAGTTGTAGATTGTATTGTTTACTTATCAAATAGATGTCTTGTGAAGGCTTGAATTGTATGACACCACAAGAGGCATGAAATGGAAGAAAACCAAACCAAGTGCTACTTAATTGGTATTTAGAAGCATTGATTATGTGCATATAGATGATAAAAAGTCGTATGGTTACACCTAAAAAATCACTAATAAGCTTAACTTTATCTTTATCTTCTTCTTCTAGTAAAAGCTCAAGTGGTGACAACCCGCCAAGTCCATCAAGAAAGGTGATAAGTCTTAATGATTCATATGAAAGAACTAATTTTGTTGTTGATGATGTAACACTATATTATCACTTCAATACAAGTGATCCTGTAGTGTTTGAAGATACAATAAAGAAGGAAAAGTGGAGAATTGTTATCGATGAGGAGATTATATCAATTGAGAAAAACGACACACAGAAATTAATTCCTAAACTAAAAGAAAAAAACACTCAATAGGTGTCAAGGCAAAGTTAGTGGTAAAAAAATTAAAATAAAAAACATATGATGGACTATAATTAAATATTTACTCTAATTGTTAGATTGATGACTCCATCTATCAAATAACTTGAAAAGAAGATCTGCAATCTATGAATTATAAAGTGAAGAATCTTAAAGATCTTTTTCATCCATTTCACGTACATTTTTTTTTCTCTTATTAAATTGGTCAGTCGTTTTCCTTTATGTTAATTGTGTAGCTAGCTTGACATGTGACTTGTATTTTACTCTCAGAATCATCCAATCAACAAGGTTCTTCAATCCCACATGGCAAAAGAGTAGCCTATACAATCAGCATGGAAATCCACATCCAATCCTGTAACCAATAGGAAACTAGTGACGTGTAGATATCCTAATCCAAAACATCTTCTCGTTACTTATTTAACTTTCGTCTCTCTGCTTTGATCATCGTATACCCTACTCAGACCGCTTTGAATAATGGCAACCTCTGCAATCCAACAATCTGCGTTTGCTGGCCAGACCGCTTTGAAGCAGTCAAATGAGCTTGTCCGTAAGGCTGGTTCCTCTGGTGGTGGTCGGATTACCATGCGCAGGACTGTCAAAAGTGCTCCACAAAGCATATGGTAATGTTTCTGGTCTCAAGATATATAGTAATTAATATCAATTTTACTAGTTTTTACAAATCAATAACTGCACATCTTTGAAATCTTCTTTTAAATATTCTTAGCTTCGAAAGAGAGAAAAAGAATTATACCCAAGTCATTCTTAATTTCTTGAAGCTCTTTTGTTTCTGATTTCTCGTCTTCTATGTGAAAAAGATTTCTCATACCTAGCAGCGTTGAGCATTGTAGCTGTGTGTTCACAAAGGGACTTGAGGAAGATGCTCACCAATAAATTTTACGACTTGTTCTAAAATGTGCATTCTAGGTTCGTTTAATTGCAAAAAAAGGCTGACCAATATGGTTGTGATCATAAAACAGGTATGGCCCAGACCGGCCGAAGTACTTGGGTCCATTCTCTGAGCAAACCCCATCGTACCTGACCGGTGAATTCCCTGGTGATTATGGATGGGACACAGCTGGTTTGTCTGCAGACCCTGAGACATTTGCGAAGAATCGTGAGCTTGAGGTGATCCATAGCAGATGGGCCATGCTCGGCGCACTCGGATGTGTCTTCCCAGAAATTCTTGCCAAGAATGGTGTCAAGTTCGGCGAGGCGGTATGGTTCAAAGCTGGATCTCAAATCTTCTCAGAGGGGGGGCTCGATTACCTTGGCAACCCCAACCTGATTCATGCTCAGAGCATCCTCGCAATCTGGGCTTGCCAGGTTGTGCTCATGGGATTCGTCGAAGGGTACAGAGTGGGTGGAGGACCACTTGGCGAAGGACTCGACCCCATCTATCCTGGAGGTGCCTTCGACCCACTTGGCCTCGCTGATGATCCTGATGCATTTGCAGAGTTGAAGGTGAAGGAGCTCAAGAACGGCCGCCTGGCAATGTTCTCAATGTTTGGATTCTTCGTTCAGGCCATTGTCACCGGAAAGGGACCTGTAGAGAATCTTTCCGATCACCTTGCCGATCCAGTGGCCAACAATGCTTGGGCTTACGCCACTAACTTCGTTCCTGGAAAATGAAGAGACACGGATGTTTTCCTTTTAGATTGCGATCGGTATTACTTGAAAACTACTTGTTATGGACTTCGTCAGTACTTGTTTTTCTAGCAGTGGAACTGAAACTGCTTATATATATATATATATATGGGAAGCTCTTTCTCACCCATGAATTCACTAAGAACATCAGACTCTTTTGATCTGCATTTTTGGTTGGATTGTGTCCTAGACAAGTTTCCCCCAGTATAGTTAGATCAATGTTTTAGACAAAACAACTATATTAACAGTTCCATCAACTGCCCAGTCTCTGGTGGAACTTGAAACAGAAGTAAGCTAATAGATCATTTAAGGAAGCTGTCAAAAGAGGTGGAACGAGGAGGCAGAGAAACTTGCCTTGTGGATAACCGGAGGGCAAAAGGTGAAGGGTTGGGCCTGGCACTACATTATTTTGTTAGCCCGTTTAGTGTATCTTGAATAAAAAATTGTGGAGTGAAAACAAATATATGGAAGAATGTATTATTCAGGAAAATAAAAACCTTAAGAAATATGGAAGAATTTATTCATTAAAATAAATTAATCTAGAAATTTTCTTGAGTAACTTGATAACAATATCTTTTAGTTTCTACGTATTTTTGAATACTCCTCTGGACAAGTATTTCAAATATATTTTAAACTAGTTTATTTTAATTAACTTTCACTTAAATTTAATGAAAAAAAAAGGTAAAAAGAGGACAGGAGGCAGGCTTGGTGTCATCCACCATTTTTTTTTCTAAATAACATACAGCAGGTGTGTTGTCTATTGTGGCAGATGATATCATTTTTTTTTGTCCCTAGATAGTGTAGGGTGATGACACAGAATTTATAATTTGTATAGCAGCTCTGAAGTTTGAGTTAAGGCTTGCACTCCTTATAAAAGCTTGAGACAATCAGGGTTTTAATCGCTCATCTGAGCATATAAAATATATTTTTCCAATGAGTAGGGGTTTCTCACATGTAAAAAAAATGATATCATTTGTGTTCCTAACCACCAAAGGATAAATGAAAAATCTAGTTGTGAGATTTTAACTCAAAAAGATTATTCTTCAACCTGTTTTAATTTTAAAACACCTTTATAATCACATGAAAACAATTTCTAATCATAAAACAACCCTAAATTGGTCTAAAAATACACAAAATTAAGTCAAGAAAATTATTTCTAGTGAGAGAAACATAGTTGACACCTAGTGTGTACAAAACTAATGGGGTCTTTATTGAGCTAAGGTGAGATGAAATTTGAAATTAAATTGAAGAGTTATTAGATAATCAAAGACTAAATTGAATGAAGAGAAAGAAAAAAAATGAGGTGCATGTAACGTATACAATTGGAATCATATGAGAAAAGGGTTTCCTTCTAAAATAAGGTGTTTATTTGGAAATATGGTTGAAATTTATTTTTAAAAATATTTCCATATAAAAGTATATTAAAATAATATTTTTTTTATTTTATAAAAATTATTTTTAACATCAGAATATAAAAGCAGTGTCAAACAGGATCAATGTGTGCGTATGTTGTAACTCTAATGTTGACCCACTCTTTTTTTCCTTTGATTTTTCTGTTTTTTTTTGAATTTGACGTCTAATTTCTTCATTTTAGGTAAATTTTAGAAATATTGATATTTCTAATTAAGTAGGTAAATTCTGAAAATGAAACCAGGATTTTTATTTATTAAATACGATTACGCAGAGATTATGTTTGCATTTTATCTCAATTCATTAGTCTTTGTAATTGGAATCTTGAAACTGTATTATATACTATAATATTCATGAAGTTATTTACACAACTTTCTTCAATTACATGTGGGCATCAAATTATTCAATCCAAGTTACAAAGATTTTTGGATATTCGATATCCAAAAACTACACTTTCTTCAATCTAGTTGTTTACCAGAGGTGTTATTAAACTTACCTCAACGAGTTCATTAGGGTCACTCTCGATCGAGACTCGACTTTTTTATGTTATAAAATATGACAAATTCACTTGCATGAAGAAGTCTAACTATGAGTTCACCCAAACAAGAGTCATCCAACCACAAATATTACCATTTACTCTTTTTATATTTAGGGTATTTATTATTAAATTTTCTTATTTTGTTATGTTATGACTACACCTATAAAATTATATTAGGGATTTTCTACTTAATGGATAGCTCAAATAACTCTTTTTTCCACTCAATAGTGCACCATCAATCATTATGGGGCTACTACCTTAAATTACTATCATTAAATTAGGTGTCAAAATAGTTTCGCCACCTTAACTTTATTTTTATACAAGTTAGCATGACTCATGGTTATACAAATCTTTACGAATCACGAGGTAAAGATAATTCTAATTTTATACTTTATAGCATTCTCTTATCATCTTTTTCATTATATTTCTATGAACATTAATACTAAATAACCTATAAGGCTTGACTACTTTTACAGGTTTACTCAATTTAGCATTAGATAGTCCTCTAAGCCTAAAAAAGATTTATTTTACAAATGCTTGTGATTTTTAGTAACTAATAAATCTAGAAACTTATATTCAACATCTTAGTAATTTGCTAGCTTTGGAAAGCCCATAATCTCTACGGGGTTTTCTTAATCTTACTATTTTCTATTTTATTGATTACTTGCCTATTCGTTTATTTTAAAACTCAAGTTTAGGCTTATTAACGAGTTTCAAACTATTTAAAGGTTGAAAGGCATTAAATAATTTGATATGAAAGCATATGTTAAAAATAATTTCCTCTTTTTAAGAAGAGAATACTTCAATGTTCTAATCAATTCAAGATTCTCTACTAAATAAATAAAATAAAGTATGTAGTTTAAGGTGTTTGGATCTTTCACAAGATTTAGGCCACTTCTCATAATTTTATTAATATAAAAGGTTTAGGGTCATAAACCATTTATAGATTGGATGGTCATTTAATATACCCTACTTATTATTTGATGTGAGAGTGGTAATGAGATGGGAATGTTAGTCCAACCATGCTTGAAGGTAGCATTCATCTTTTTAGAATGATAATACATGTTTATTGATATATGAAATGGGTTAATGATAAAATCATTACTTGGGTATTTTTTGTATTGGACGATACTTTTTAAATGGTTACTTTGACCTGTAAGGGATCTCTTTCTAGTCATGATCAAGATGAGAGAGAAGATTTTGTCATGTTGCTTGTATGTATATATTATATGACTCAAACAGTTAAAGGGCATATAAGTCCATATGACTTTTTTCTCTTTATTGCTTTGATTATTGTGGCAACCTTTTCTTCTTCTTTCTTTTCTTTATTTGACCTCTCAAGTTTTATATATAGTTAATTTTAGTTTTCATACTTTGATTATTTTATTGATTAAATTTTATTTTATTTAAGTAGGGCAGAAAATTATTATAATTATCATTCTTATTCAAAGATAAATATGAACTTTTAGTTAAAAAATCTCAAAAACAATAAATGAAATGATTATAATAATAGAACTTTAAGTTAACTAAGAAAAACAGAGAGACTAAAAAGGAAAAAATGACCTTGAAAATTGTATTATTATTATTATTTCTCATTCAAAGATAATACATTTAAGAGAAATGAGATACCACTGGGTCATTGGTGGGGTTGTCCCAGCAACAAAGTCTCGAGTTGAGCTGGGTACATGCTTTAAAACTCGCTTGAGAGCTTTACACCCTTAAAAGATCCTAAACTCTTTAACTGATTAGTCGAATGCGGATTACTGATGGTTTATACCAAAAAAAAACTTTAGAAATTAGAATCTCAATTTGCCTTTGCGCAAGCTGCAAGGCGAAATTTAAGTTAATATGATGATCATTGAAATTTTATATAATCTTTAATTTTAGAGTTTTAGAAGATTAATTAAAAAACACATAAGTTGACCGGAAATGTATATTAATAAAAAAAAAATGAAGGAAAACAATGAGCAAAAATAAAGCAGAGAACAAGCATAACAATCGAAATAATTCAACGAAACAGAGGGGCACCAACATCGATGCCATTCTCTGCAAATTCACCTGGTGGAACCCATCCATAAAAAGTTCTATATAAATATTGAGAGGAGCGGCTCCATTCCATGGCAATGGTTTGAAACTATAGGACGACAATCATGCGTCTAAGCATAACAAACCAAGAAATCCATGTCTTCTAGCTAGCCGTTGTATTGATATGTGTAGCAGCAGCTCACAGTAGCCAATCTTTTCCCGTAAAAATCACAGCACTATACAAGCCTGGCATCTGGTGATTTGAGAATTAGTGATGGAGGAGAGGGGTTGGATCCGGAAATGGCAGAGGTGATGGGTTGGAATGGCTGCACTCATCTGGCTCCTGGCCTGTCAGGTCTTCTCTTCCCGAGCATAAAACAAACACCATTCAACGGAAATAAATGGTATTTGTTTGGATCAACTGGGATTTTTTCTCGGAATGAAATTCTGATGGATTGTTACAGGATTCAATGAGGTTTCCTTTTTCTCTGTCATCGAGGCAAGAGGGTTTGATCAGAAAAAGACATCATACTCCAAAAATATTCCTTCTGATCAATGTCCTTTTGCACACACCCCGAAGACTGAACTCCATTAAAAAACAAAAGAGCAGAGGCAGAGGGAGAGGGTTGAAAAACAAATAAAA
Organism: Salix viminalis; assembly: GCA_029228465.1. Classification (NCBI taxonomy): domain Eukaryota; kingdom Viridiplantae; phylum Streptophyta; class Magnoliopsida; order Malpighiales; family Salicaceae; genus Salix; species Salix viminalis. The sequence goes on from CM055439.1 coordinate 2,041,976, forward strand.
GTAGCCACAACCCTCCAAAAAAGAGCCAAGAAATGAACCATCTTCACGCCAGTTTTAAAAGGCAAGCCGACACAGCATTACCTAATCAAATATTCCCATGAAAACACCCTTCCAAAAGCTAATCTCCAATGTCATTTTGGCTTCTATCTCTCAAACCTATCCCCCCTCAAAAAGTGCTTTTGCCTTCACCTCCACCAACTCAGCCCCTCTCTAAGCCGAGCCTTGACATTATGCTTCTTGGATTTTGCTGCACACTAGCCGATTCTCCGCTGTATCACATCGTCCAGAATCAGTTAAATTGATTAAAATACCCAGAGTTTTGCGTAAATTACCACAAAATGGCAAACAGCTTTCTCCTATATATTCTCACCCAGCAAAACCCTTCAGGACAATAAGGGTCCCTCTCCGATGGGCAGGCAAAATGGTGATGCCGCTATGGTTAACTCCTCCATTGCTCTTCTGCAAGAAAGGTTCAGGGAATTGCAGAGAATAAGGGAGAAGAGACAGGAGAAAGAAATTCTCAAGCTGTTCGCCTCATCGGAGTCTGATCAAAGGGTTGCTTCAGCCGTGCATTTCGATGAGCCTGCCTCCAAGCTCACCTTCCAGCCCGATCAGGTTATCCTTCCGAACAGACCATCAACTCCTCAAGACTCACTACTCTCCCTTGGACTCAACTCTCAGAGCAATAATAAGCACCCGGATTTTCGAGCTATGAAGAGTACTCCATCAAGCTTGTGGCCCCACAGTACTGGGAACTCATCATCATCATCTTCATCAAGGAATTTTGAAAATTCTGACGTTGATACCTCTCTTCATCTCTAGTACACCTTTCCTTCACTGTCATTATCTATATATGTGTGTGTGTAGTCTGTTGCTTTATCTGTAGCAACCTTTTTGTCTGTAAGAGGATGGATGGAAGAGTAATGTAATTAATGTTTGTTGATATACTCAGTCCGATCCATTTTAATTATAATATATATATATATATATATATATATATATATATATATATATATATATATATATATATATATATATATAGTCCTGAACATTTCATGCCAAACTCTGATCCAACTATATAATATCACTGCATGTTATGGAAAATTCCTTGGAGTTAGTCATTCCAGAGTGTATCTATCTATCTATCTGTCTGTCTATGGTGTCATATCGGTAAAACAGAGAGGTTGGAGCTTGAAACTTATCGAGAGAATAACCTTACAAGCTTATCGGCATTAAAGATAGAGATTTACATGGATGCATATTTCCAAAAAAAACAGAGGCCTTCTTCTGAAAAACTTGCTAGCATGGAATCATCACTAAACTGAAAGTCCTGTTATTCAAGCTTGATTCAGGATAATCCTTATTTCGTTTTTGATATCATGAAAAGAAGAGTGGGGCTGTAAATATTTAATGGGGTATAACGGGCAGCTTGGTCTGGTTCTTGTTTCTTAGACCAGACCATGATTAGTTGCTTGGTGGGTTGGTTTTATTGAAAGCTTGTGATGTGTTCATCATGTGTTAAAGCGCAAAGCTCCATTGGGAATATGATGTTTCAGGTGGGAAATGCTACTTCTTGTCATCAAGACATCATTTGACATAATTTTAGCATGACAGTTTCCCCTCGGTCTCTGTCGTGTCTTTTAGTAGTTTTCCAACTAGCAAATATGCCCCTGTCTTGGCTCGGGTTACTTGATAAGATGTTGTTTTAAGTAACTAGAGTTCATATGAATTATAACTCCTTTTAGAAAATATTATATTAAATTAAGAAATACTGTCCACCATGAACAGTGGTAAGATTCAAAGACTGAAAAAAATGTTGTTTTCTTCTAAATTTGGGGTTAAACATGCATTTTGGCACTTCAAGTTCTAAAACTAGAGATATTTTAGTCCCCAAAAATTTATAACACTCTATTTTGGTTCAAAACTTTAATTTTTTTTATTTTTGGTTCCTAATTTGAGAAATGGGATCAAAACCAGCTGGATTCTAGTGTAGAAAAAGAAAGTCTAAATTGAGACCACCATGAAAACAAGTAATTTTGGTGTCAATGTGTTTTTTTAATGAAAAAAGTTTATACAAAGTGTTTTTTCCTTAAGATTGCCTGAAATTGTAGATCTAAATCCCAAGAGAGAAAAAATTGAGTTAATTTGGATTTTGAAGCCAATTTTTAGATTGTTAAAGACTGACATAAGCTTTATAAGGCTCTCAAGATGGATTTTTCTTCATGTTGAAATATGGTTGAAAATGGGCTTAGCTTGATTTTTCCATCAACAAAAGATTACTTAAATCTAGGTAGTGCAGACAACACGTTGCTTGTCAACACATTGCTTGTTATTTTTTTAAAAAAGAATTAAGGAAATATTAAAACAATTAAGACTCGTGCATGTGGGCTACTGCAGGCCTATGTGTCTAGGCCATTTCTAGAGGTCTAGGAATTATAGGCCTTCCTTATATATTGCTCTTTTTTTGTTTCTCTCTCTCATTTTTATCCATTACAATTGCTTTTTTTCTTGCTTTGTTTTCAATTTCATGACTAAAATATTTGGTTCATTATTAATTGAGCAATGTAATTTGTTTGGGTTTGATTTTTTTTTTTCAATCAGTTTGATATTTTGTTGATTCTTGATTTTATAGATAAAAAAAATATTGAACCTCATTGAGTCGATAACTCGGGTCATAGGTTTGACTGATTAACTATGGTTAGGTGGGGATCAAGCTTGATAATTTTTTATTTCATAAATAGTTCACAATCCATTTAATTAGATGTAACCATAAACGTTTTAGAACGTTTTAGATTCTGCTTAGTAATTTTTTACATAAGAAAAAAACATCATAAAAAACTATATATATATTTTTTTAGAAAGATAAAATATTTGAATCTCACGAAACGCGAGTCAAATAACTAGTTCAATATAAATGAGCTCTTTGTTTTATTGTGGATTAAGAGATAAATCACTATAGATTCATATATTGATTTGTCTTTTTTATTTTTTTTAAATTAATTTTACTCTTCAACATTGTGTTTATCAGTAATTGAGTTTAATGATTTGTTGTGATTTATTTTACATAAAGTAATCATAATGTTTTTTAAAATATCATAGCATAAGATTGGTGTTTGATTCTGTGGAAAAGAATTTGTTTGTATTATTTTAAAAATTAAATAAAATATAGGATCCAGATTAGAAATGGAGAATAAAAAGATGTTTTTCTTTTCTTTTAAACTACTTTTCATCCAATGCTTTTTTGAAAATAAAAATATCTTCAAAGATTTTTTACGTTTATTTTTTGTCTTTTTAATTTGGAACTTTTATATTTTAGTTCAAAAGCTCATTTTGTTTATTTTCCAATATCGAGGTTTAAAAAAGAAGAGAGAAAGTCACCAATATACATCAAGGAATGAGAAAGATATTAAATTTTGATATTCAAATCGAAGGAGCATCATGTGCCCCTAATGCACACTTGGTCTGACATTGGTGATCATTTTTGTCCTTTCTCTCTCTCTCTCCACCTTGAATTTCACTATAGTCCTTTCAAAAATCAGACCAGCCCTTGTAATTGATTTCTTCTTCTCATTTGGTTCTTGTTCTTATGACTATAATTTTTTATTTATTTTGAATAAGCCATAAAATTACAAATATTTTTCAATTTCACTGTTTTTAATCTTTAATATTTCATATATGGTCCTTATTTTTTATTACTATTTTCATATAAGCTATAAAATTACATTTTTTTTTAATTTTACCCCATTCTAATTTGGTCCTTATTCTTTTGATTTCTATTTATTTTCTTTGAGATTATTTTTTAGGTTTTTTTTTTTTTACAATTTCATCCTTCATGGGTTAATTTCTTTTAAATTTGATCCTCATTGTTTTTATTGCTATCTTTTTTTTCTTCAACAAATTTTTTAAATTGGTTTTTTTTATGATTTTATTTTTTAGAATTAAATTGGTAGAGAATTAAGCTTCTTGATTGAATCTAGTCCAAGGATTTCATGAGTTGTGAGTTTTAGATATTAGACTAGGTTTAGAAAGTTGTTTGGGTTGACTTGTTTTTTTCCTTTTTAAAAGTTATTGTTTTTTATCTTTACCTGTTTTTCTTAAATATTTTAAAAAACAAGGCAAACCTAAAAGATGATCTGTTGTTGCCCTATATAAATGTCTTAATTAACATTGTCATAACAAGTATCATTTATTCATTCATGGATGAGTTTTCAAGATATAATAAGATCATGATGGTTGAGGCAAACAAAGAGAACCATTTTTTTTTACACTTTGGGGAACTTTATACTACAAAGTTGTTGTACATTGAGGTGTGATGTAAGGGTCAATAAAGTCACCAGCTAGTTGTTTGACTTAGGTTCACTAAGAAAACCTGAATATATTGGTTTTATGAGAGATTAAAGGGTGCAAGGACTTGTTGCATAAGGAAAATGTATAGCATCTCTAGTATGCCTTCTATGAGATAAGTTGCATTGTTTTTTTTTTTTATGTTTGTTGTGATCTGATTATGTCTGTTTTTTATTTTTCTTACCATGATGGGTTTGCTATAATAAGCAAACCTTAGTTTTCTAAACAAACAACTCGATTTGAAAAGGTGAAATATCCTTAATTATCATTGAGACTTTTTTTAGAATTTTTTTTGAATGTTTTGTTATTGTTATTGTTATTGTGCAAGGACTTGTTGCATAAATTAATTATTAGCGCCTCTAGTATGCCTTCTATGAGATAAGTTGCATTGTTTGTTTTTTTGTGTTTGTTATGATCTGATTATGTTTGTTTTTTATTTTTCTTACCATGACGGGGTTGTTATAATAAGCAAACCTTAGTTTTTTAAACAAACAACTCGATTTGAAAGGTGAAATATACTCAATTATCATTGAGACTTCTTTTAGAAAAAAAAATAGATGTTTTGTTATTGTTATTGTGCGAGTACTTGTTGCATAAAAGAAATGTATTAGCGCCTATAATATGCCTTCTATGAGATAAGTTGCATTGTTTATTTTTTGTGTTTGTTGTGATCTGATTATGTCTGTTTTTTATTTTTCTTACCATGATAGGTTTGCTATAATAAGCAAACCTTAGTTTTCTAAGCAAAAAACTCAATTTGAAAAAGTGAAATATCCTCAATTATCATTGAGACTTCTTTTAGAAAAAAAAAAATTGGATGTTTTGTTATTGTGTCATTCTAAATAATATTTTAGATAAATTCTCTATGTTTTTTTATCTTTTATATTAGAAGTGAATGAGTTGTATTATTCACAATAATATTTTGGATATTAACTCATGTAGGTTTTTATCCTTATATTAAAGTGAATAATAAAATTATTATCCCTAATAATATTTTGAATATTGACCCCATTTAGGTTTTTATAACATTTTATAAAATATAGGCCAATTCTTGAAATTTTATAATCTTGTTGTAAAATTCTTGCAATATATTTTTTTAAAGCATGCCAAAATATTTTTTAAAAAGGTTTTTTTTTTAAAACAAATGATGCTCAAATAAATTTTAGAATCTATGGACATATGCAAGAAGAAAAAAACTTGTTATTTTTTTTTTTGTATGTTTTAGACTTTATTTGGTGAAACCCATTTTTTTTGTAATAAGACTAACCAAAAAAGAAACATTAAACCCATGTTTGCAAAAAAAATCCTTTAAAAGAAAAGACCCTTAACAATAAAAATCAAAAAATCAAATAGGGTATAAGTCTTATGACCCAAGAAATTTGACCTAAATCGACTCGAATAACCAAGCTAGGCAGACCCAAAAAAATTAGGTTTATCCATAAATCGAATCAAAAACTCGGTTAGCCCAAAAACAAAACAAAGGCAGAAAACATATTAAGCACCTACAAACATAAAAGAAAAACTAAAAAACCTTCAACAAAACAAATCAAAACGTATAAAAATACAAAACATGAAGAAGACACCCATGGATTGAATGAACCCAACAAAGTTAATTTACAACCAAACCATATTTGGTTAAAACAAAAGCACATACAAATTGGGAGTCATGCAAGGAAAAAGAATATAACATCCAATCATGTCATTTTTCATTTTAAATAAATGATTTTATCGAAATGGGTTTCAATTCAAAACCAAAACCTAAGGATTAAAACCTATTGTAAACACGTTAATGATGCTAATAATCACTACATTACTAAATAATAATGTGTTATGAAGTAAGTATTATTGACAACGATATGGCCAAGAAATGGTCCAAAACACATAATAGGGCAATGTTCTTAGGAAAAGCATGAAGAACCTAAAGAGCATATCCTAAACTCGAAAGAAAAACTAGACTGAAACCTATTAAAATATATCATTGATGAAAATAAACAATAGATTATTTAATTATCATGCATAAGGAAGAGTTTTAGGCATAGAAATGGACCAAAATTGGTCCAAATTATAGAGTTAAGACAATGTTCTTTGCAATAACACAAAGAACATTACCCAACCAAAACCCAATAATGCCTATAATGCTAGCCATTGTCAAACCTCAAAAGCTGGCATTTTTTGCTCCTAAAATATTCTTTTTAGTCCCAATGGGTCACATTAACATATACAAACACATTTGAATAAAAAAAAAACTAACAAAACTCATCAAAGCACTAGAATCAAGTTTCTAGTATCAAATCCAAACAATAACAACTTAACACAACTTATATATCCCATGCAACATAGATTTAAAATTGATTTTTCTAAATTTGTTTTATGCATGATCAAGCTTAAACATGTTAGTGATGAACATCTTTGCATTAGCAAAACATGACCCCCCCGCCCCCCTCAAAATAACAATATTAAATGTAAAATGTAAAACACAACAACAAAAAGATGAATACAACATTAATTTTTAAGCATTCCAAACCTCTTTTTAATGCTTGTAAACAAAAATGTAGAACAAAATAAATAAAAACAACTGAAGTAGGGCAGAGGAGCTTGCTTTTGGGTTAGAGAAATACCTATAACATTTATTTTATTTTCTTTTCTTTTTTGGAGTTCATTCTCCTCTTTCTTTACATGCTTAAGGAGTATGTATATGGATTTTCTTAGAGTTTTAGAAGGTTGAAAATGTATTTCTGCCCTCTTGATCTTGATGGATGTATTGTAGACCCTTGATAGGAAACCCTTGAAGTGTCTTTGAGTGTGAAAAAACAAAGAGCATGATATTTTTTATCACGTGATTTCACTATCAAAGTTGAATAGATGGCCTACTTTTGAGGCTTTATTGGTGTAATTTTGATATCATTGTCACATGGAACCACTATAAATTGGTAGAGAAGATGCATATCTTTTATTTGGATCTGATTTTTCTCAATTTAGAGGTTTAGCTTCACATTCATGCGTTTGAAGTTGCCAGCTTAATAAACCAAAATTGCCAAAATTAGAGACTGAACATGTTATTCAAACTCTTTTTTCCAATATGAACGACATGTTGTCTAGATACGATTAGAATTTTTAATTTAGGGTTTGACAATTTCAAATTGAGTCTCTAATATTCTAATCTCTTCTAATTGCCCCTTTAAAATGTCTCTAAACTTTCAATTTCTTTCAATTCCACCTTCGTCATACTCAGTTGTCACCCTCTAAGTTGGACACCTTTTTTTTTGTTTTGAATTTGTGTATTTTAATCATTAATTGACCAATAAACTTTTAATTTCTTTAATCTGGCCTCTAATTTAGTTTATTTCAACTCCCTAAATTCACACATATTTTTAGCTTGGTTCTTGTTTATAGATTTTTTTTCAATCAAGTCACAGATAGCTCATCAAACTTTAATATTTATGCATTTCAACCTCCAAACTTTAATTTTTTTCATTAAAGCCTATAAGACCAACTGTTTTTATTTCAACATTGTTGGGAGAAATTGAAAAGCCAACCTAAATGGATGTTTGAAAATTAAATAAAGACCAAAAATACTATAAATGGGATTCTCACTACTTATTTTATTTTATGCAAAGTACAATCAACTTATAAAAAGATGATATTTAACTTGGTGACAACAAGTAACATGATGAAACCGATAGGTAAGAACACTACAAAGAAACAAGCTTTAAAAAAGATAAGGTTAGCACAAGTTTTCATTTTGGATCGATCATAGAAGATTACTAAGAATACAAAAGGAAAATGAAAAGTAAAAAAATGGACCTTTTGGATAAATATCACATAATTTAGAGGAAGAGAAAGTAATATTTTTCTTAATAATGATCTTTCACACAATGGTCGTGCACACAAGTTTTTATCGTGTGTGACGCACCTGTGAACATGTTTATTAGTTTATATTTAATAGATATGATTTATAATAATACCTTCGGGTATTCTTGAAATTTAAAATAAAACCAATGTAAAATGACAAAAAAACCATTAGGTGAGAATTTCATTGATTTTGTCCTTAAGAGAATCAAAATAATTATATTATTTTAAAAAATTCAAAATACAAAAATATCCCTTAGTAGTGGATAAAAAAGATGAAATTATCAATTTCATATCATACAATTTGTAAGAGACAATTATGATATGGTGAAAAGATTATCTTACTTTTAATGCATAATTTAAAGGTGATTTTGTTCGAAAGTAATTTCATAATTATACTACTATAATGGATAGTAATAAGAGTCTTGATGAAAAATAACTTTCTTAGAAGAATTAGTTTTTTTATATATTTTTTATTTAACTTAAAATGTCAACCAATAATAATAGTTAAGGTTGTCAAATATAAAAAATTATCCAAAAGATATGAAAAGTTGTGTTTTTTATGTAGTCAAGGTCTCTTAATTCTCTTCAATAAAACAACTAGGTGTAATGCACTTGTTTTAATATTCATGTTAATAGTAAAGATGCCGTTTTTTTATTTTATTTTTGTTTCTTTTTCATTCCTTATTTTTTTTTATTAATTTTTCTTTTTTCCCTTAATTTCATCATCAAATTTTTTTAACAATTGTTTAAGTTGTTTTTTAATCAAGTTGACCAGATTATAATAGGTAAACTCCCATATAGTTTAATTTTATACTTAAGTTCGGTAAGAAGTTGGTTCTAAGAGTTTTTTTTGTTTTATCAATTTCACCCTCAAATGTTTTTTACCGGCCGATTAAATTCCTTTTGGCTAGCCAAGTTGACTAGTTTACGCTATGAAAACTCCTACAATGTTTGATTTTAAACCAAGACTAGGCAAAAAGTTGGGTTATAAGTTTTTTTTTGTCAATTTCATCATTTTTCATTTCAATCTCAACCTTAGACTTTTTTATTGATCAATTATGTTGTGTTTTGGACTGGTCAAGTAGGCTAGGTCATATTAGGGCAACTCTTATATAGTTTAATTTTAAACCTAGACCAGTTAAGAACTTAGATCATGAGGTTTCAAGAATAACCTATCTAATAACAATGTTAAATAGTTCTTTATAACTTGAACATTTTTATTACATGAAAAATATATAAAAATGCAACTTAGAACAAATATATAAATTAGTAAATAATTATAAATTTTTTGTTAAAACCATATGGAACATGTGTGAAAAAAAAGAAAAGAAAACTATGGTTTTTTTTTTTTATTATTATTAGAAATAACCAAATTATAAGAACATATACACCTTGTGACTTTTTTACACCAGTTACAGTTACTTTATTGTTCACCTTCTCACATTTCACTATAGGTTGTAATAATGGTTGTTTTTCAAAATTTTCAATTTGGTCCTCAATCTTTTTGTACAATTGAGTTCTTCCAATTGCATATATTTTTCGGTGTGAAAGGCTGAATTGAAAGAAAGTTGAATGAAGTGATAAAAAAACAAGTAAAATAGATCATAAGTTTAAAATTTGTTTGAAAGTTTATTTTCACTTCCCATATTTTAAAGATATTAGGTAATCAACTTATGATATATATATATATATATATATATATATTAGAAAAATACATTTTGATACTAAATTTCATTTTCCTCTTTTTTCATGGAGGTGAGGGAGGAGGTTATTGAATTCTATTTTAGAGAGAGATTCTTGTAAGGAAAGATTTAGATCACCAAAATAGTAGATTGTTTTGTTTAATGGTTCTATATGATGGGGGTTATGTTTTTTTCATCTTCAAAATACCCAAGAAAGAAATCTAGGCTTAGGAAGATTTTTAGTTTTAGGATTTGGCATTTTTAGTGTTTTTTGAGTTCATGGATTAGTTTAAAGGTTCCTAGACTGTGTTTCTAGGTGTTTTAGATAAAAAAAAAATGAAAATGAGTTTTTATACAAAATAACCCTACTCTGTTAGTCACACCAATTGCTCAATTCTAGGATTAACAAAAGATATATCAGCTGCTGTTTGTTTTAAACAACGAGGGTGGATGATGCGTTATCGCCCATCAAATATTAAAAAAAATAAAAGGCCCCCACACGTGGGCCTTTTCTTGATTGGGTCAGGCATGAGGCCTAACTTACCAGACCCAATAGCTTTTCGCTTCATTCCTTTGCTTATTTTATTTTTATTATATCAATTGTTTTATTATATAATTTTTCAATTTATTTTTTAATGAATATAGTTTCTCTGATTTTTTTGGTTTTTTAGCCTTTGTTGAACAAAGATTATTTTTAATTATATTAAGTGTGTTTAATTTTTTAGAGGTTAGTGTGATTCATCTGTAATTTTTTATATATTTTATATAAAATAAATATTTTTAATATATGCAATCTTGCATAATATATTTTTTATTCAATAAATTTTATGTGTATCATTTTATTTTTTATTATAAATTATTTTTCATAAATTAATTTATTAAATACAACCGGTAAATAATCAATATTGTGATATTAGATATCTTAAATTTGATATTAATATTCTAATTTTTAATTATATTTTTATTTACTATTAATTATTACTATTATTTCATTTCTTACATAATAGTTGATGATTTATTTAAATGGTTATCTGCATAAATATTTTAATTTATATTTATAATTTTTATATATAAAAATCTGAAATTTTTTACATATTAATTTTTCTTATCTTGCACCGATATTTTTAATTTGTGTTTTTATTAAAAAAAGGACAGTTCTCCAGAAACTTCCTAAAACCCCATGAAAAACCCTACTGATCACCAATTCATAACTCATAAGGCTGGGACTCGCTAGAAACAGTGCCCATTTACTCTCGCTCGCTCTTTTTGTGGTCGCTTTCCGTCCAATATCTTCCTTCTGTGAACGAACGATGCACAAGCTATCGAGGCGTTCCGTCTCCTCTATCCTCCGCTCCACTGGCTCTGTCTCTCGTTACGGAGGCGCCGCCACTGCTGTCCCATTCTCCGATTCTGTACGCTCTTATAAAAAACTCTTCCCATTTTTACACTGGCTTGATTTCTTTTTATTTTCTTTTCTTGGTTGATTACTGGTTCTGCTTGAGATATTTTTAGCATCCAGTCTAATGACCATTTTTTTTTAATTAATTAAATTGTTAGTATTGTTAATGCAATTTCCTCGTATTTTTTGCAAAGAATGGGTGCAAAGGAAAACAAAGTTGTACAGTTAACCTTAAACACAATTTATGTTTATAGCAAATTTATCTATATGGTATTGTATTCAGATGTGGAATATTTATTTATGAGTCATGAGCAGGTTATCGACGGCGAGGCCAAATTCAGATGGTACTCGGTGTTAACCAGTGGGAGAGAGATACCAAGTAAAACCAAGCAGTTGAACTTGAGGCATACCTTTTTTTTGGGTACCCGTTACGAGTCTACGGCTGCAGAATCTGATTCGTCATCATCCCCTCCATCTGTGGGTGAAAAATATGAGTATCAAGCTGAGGTACTTTAATGGAGATTTTGGGAAATTTCATTCTTGTATTTAAGGAACCGGAGCTGAATATGGTTTTAATGATGTCTCTCTTTTTTTAATACTTGATGGCAGGTTAGTCGCCTTATGGATCTCATTGTTAATAGTCTATACAGCAACAAAGAGGTGTTTCTTCGGGAACTTATCAGGTTTCTTCTTTTCTTTTTTTTTCTTAATACTTTGACGCACTGGTACATATTTATATTTGCCTGGAAAGCAAGAGAGGGTATATTGATTAAAGCATTTCTCTATTAGGAAGCTTATCTAATAATGGATGCAAACAGTCAATAGATTCATCAGTCTTATTTTCTTTGCTTTTGGAAATTTATATGCTGTTGCTTGAATTTTGTACTTTATGAATTTATGTTCACAGTAATGCGAGTGATGCCCTGGACAAGCTGCGATTTCTTAGTGTCACTGACTCTGCGCTTTTGAAGGATGCTCCTGATCTTGACATTCGTATTCAAACCGATAAAGATAATGGAATTATACATATCATGTAAACTTTCTGATCTTCATCAACTGTTGATTATTGATTTTTCCTTCCAATTCAACTATTCCAACATATGGTTGTTTCTTGTAGTGATAGTGGCATTGGTATGACTCGTCAAGAACTTATTGATTGTCTTGGAACTATCGCACAGAGTGGAACTGCAAAGTTTTTGAAGGCATTGAAGGTATAATATTTTCTTTAAGCTGTATTGAGTTTTCTATTGCAAGTTTTTTGCTGGATTGCTTGAGTGATTAAAGAATTCATATTTGCTTAACAGGATAGTAAGGATGCTGGTGCTGACAACAATTTAATTGGGCAATTTGGTGTGGGATTTTATTCAGCTTTTCTCGTGGCAGATCGGGTATGAACTTAATGTAAAGTTTGGACATTTTTTATGTTTGTTATCTTATCCACATCAATATAGAGTTTCCTAGTTTTCACTAATAAACCTCTCATTGTTGAAAGGTTGTTGTCTCAACAAAAAGCCCACGATCTGATAAACAATATGTATGGGAAGGAGAGGCCAATGCAAGCTCATATACTATAAGAGAGGACACTGACCCAGAAAATCACATTCCTAGAGGAACTCGCCTTACACTGTATCTTAAGGTGTAGCCTTTTTTTCTCAAGCAGCTTGTTTCCTCTTTCCTGAATAGATTTGAAACTCACCATGTTTTTTTATTTGTTCTCCCTACTTCAGCGTGATGACAAAGGCTTTGCACATCCAGAGCGGATCCAGAAGCTTGTCAAAAACTACTCACAGTTTGTTTCATTTCCAATATACACCTGGCAGGAGAAAGGATACACTAAAGAGGTCAGTTTTCTCAGTTAAATTTTCCATTGTCATGAATACTCTCAACGCTCATAGCAATCTTCTGATGGATTATGAATAAAGCTCTTAACACTTGAAAAATGCTGCACATTTATCTATTATTTCTTGTTCTGTTGCAGGTTGAGGTTGATGAGGATCCAGCTGAAGCCAAAAAGGATGAACAAGATGATACCACTGAGGTACAAAGCATGGCTTTGTTATCATTTCATGGTTCTTCAAAATTTAATCCAGTAGCTTGTTGCTGATTATTTTATTATTCATTTGCTGTTTCTTGTGACAGAAGAAGAAGAAAACAAAAACTGTTGTTGAGAAATACTGGGACTGGGAACTTTCTAATGAGACCCAACCAATATGGGTGGGTAAAGATTGGTATTTTTGGATGTTGATTAAATGCTAACATATAGGAAAAGGTTTGATAAATTATCCTGACATGTGCAGCTTCGCAACCCTAAAGAGGTTTCTACAGAAGAATACAACGAGTTTTACAAGAAAACCTTTAATGAATACTTGGAGCCATTAGCGTCTTCTCATTTCACAACTGAGGTAACAACAATTATTATATGATAATGATTATATTCTTTTGTACAATTAAAATACATGAGATCTCATTGGATATATGCTCTTCTAAAATTGGGTGATAGTTGTCAAAAGCCAAGGAAAAATTGGTAACTTAAACTTGTTGGGCAAGGAAAAATGCATGTGTTATGTCCCCTGTGCAATTTTTTATTGTTCTGTAAATGATGAATGCTGAAGTCTTAACTGGATTCTTTTCTCATTTGCCTCTTTTCATTCCTTGCTAAGCTGGTGAAGGTTGCTCTTGCAGGGTGAGGTGGAGTTCAGGTCCATACTTTATGTGCCAGCCATTGCTGCCACAGGAAAGGATGACATAGTCAATCCCAAAACAAAAAATATCAGGCTCTATGTAAAAAGGGTCTTCATTTCAGATGATTTTGATGGAGAACTGGTAAGAGAATGTCATCCTTCCCTTTCTTAAACTCCCACCTTCTAAACAGATTTTTACTATATGGAAACTTTGTCATACTCATTCTTCATATTTTATGCTGGCTCACTCTTTATGTTTTGCTTGATTAGTTCCCACGATATCTAAGCTTTGTGAAAGGTGTTGTGGACTCTAATGACCTCCCCCTCAATGTTTCTCGTGAGATTCTTCAAGAAAGTCGCATTGTATGTACTTTTAACATTTATTTGTTTTTCCAAAACCTCAAGGTTGTAGAATTAATTTACTCTTGACTCATTTTAATTTTCTTTTGTCTGGCATTCTTGAAGGTGCGGATTATGAGGAAACGCTTGGTTCGTAAGGCATTTGACATGATTTTGGGCATTTCCATGAGTGAGAATAGAGAAGTATGCTATTTCTAATGAAATTACCTGTTTCCTCTTACATCTTCAATGAAAGCTAATATCTATGGGTTTTTGTTATCTCTGGTATTTTTTTTTTTAATCCTTTATGTTTTGTCCTCCATTGAATTTTGTTTCACAAATTCTCTTGGTAGTTGTGATGCCTTCTCTTTATCTCTAATTCTGTGGATTATAAGGTTTTTTTTTTTGGGAAGCTGTCATGAAGTTACCTGTTTCTTTTCCATCTTCAATGATATCTCTTGCTTGAGTGCTTTTATATTTTTTTAAATAACCATCTTGCTTCTTTTATTTGTAGGATTATGAGAAGTTCTGGGATAACTTTGGCAAACACTTAAAATTGGGCTGCATCGAGGATCGTGAAAACCACAAGCGTATTGCACCACTACTCCGATTTTTTTCTTCCCAGAGTGAGGAGGATATGATTAGCTTGGATGAGTATGTGGAAAACATGAAACCTGAGCAGAAGGATATCTACTTCATAGCTTCTGACAGCATAACCAGCGCTAGGAACACACCTTTCTTAGAGAGACTTCTTGAGAAGGATCTTGAAGTATGTATCTGGCTTGAAAAAAAAAATCTGCAACATTTTAGTTAATGTTCTGTGTGATATTATCATAAACAATCATATTATTTCTCTTTTGGTGTTATTTCTATAGGTGCTGTTCTTGGTTGATCCCATTGATGAAGTTGCCATCCAGAACCTGAAATCATACAAGGAGAAAAATTTCGTTGACATCACCAAGGAAGATTTGGATTTAGGTTAGTTTTTGAGATAAGGCATGGTTGTTTGTTAAATTTATTCTTCTGTTGCAGGCTTTATTCCATTGGAATAGATATCTTGTATTGGAGTGACTATCTGAAGAAAGTCTTTAAGATATGATTGTGATATATGCTCAGTTACCTTAATCATACAGTTCTATGAAGGTTTGGCTAGTAGTTAGCTCTGATCTTAATTTTACTCAGGCTTTCTCAATTGTGATATCGACTTGGAATAACTGTGCGGAAAGTTGAAGATAAATTATATTCAAACCATTGTTGCTTATTGGTTTCAACTTGGATGTAGATTTAAGTGATTTGACTTTTTCAGGTGACAAGAACGAGGAGAAAGAAAAGATCATGAAGCAGGAGTTTGGCCAAACTTGTGATTGGATTAAGAAGCGCTTGGGTGACAAAGTTGCTAGTGTACAAATATCAAATCGCTTGAGCTCATCACCCTGCGTGCTTGTGTCTGGGAAATTTGGTTGGTCTGCAAACATGGAGAGGTAAAATGCTCCGGTGATGTATGTCAAGCATCCCTACCCCACCCCTGCATGCTTGCTTAACCTATAAATCTTATTTGACTGTAGGCTGATGAAGTCACAAACAGTTGGTGATATGTCTAGCCTGGAGTTCATGAGGGGCAGGAGGGTGTTTGAGATCAATCCTGAACATGAGATAATTAAGAATTTAACTGTACAAGGACATTCCCATCCATCTCTCTCTGTTTTTCATTTGAGTCTCATAGCGACTCCAGTCTCGAGCTTACTTTCCCCCCCTTTTAATTTTTCTGCAGGCTGCATGCAGGAGCAACCAAGATGATGAAGATGCCCTAAGAGCTGTAGATCTCCTTTACGATGCAGCTTTGGTTTCCAGTGGATATACGGTTAGCATATTTGTTGTTTTCTTAAATATATAAATCTAAAACATCATTCAACCTTGCTGTTGTGTCTCATTTGGAGAAATAATTTGCCAACTATACCTGTTCTTGTTGGTGTGGCCTATGGAACTACATATTTAATTATTTTACCTGTTCAAGCAGTCAAGGAGACCCTAACAGTTTTGACATGTTTCTCCACGAGCCTTGCATTTGAACCAATAGTATTTGGCTGTTCTCTGACTTTTAGATTTTAATCCATGCAGCCTGAGGATCCAGCGCAGCTGGGCGGGAAGATTTATGAGATGATGGGTATGGCGCTGTCAGGGAAATGGTCAGCTCCTCCTGAGGTTCAGCATCCTGTATCTTCTCGACCGAAGATCCCAGAAACATTAGAAGCAGAGTTGATTGAGCCGGTTGAAGTTGATGGGCAGAAGTGAGAAAGCGAGAGGAGGAGGAGGAGGCGAAGAGCAAATGCATTTTTTGTTCTTTCATTTCCATGTTTCATATGCGTGCAATACTTATCTAGGAGGGGGAGGGGGATTATTAAGGTTTAGTTCATAAATGGCAGAGGGGAATTGTGCAAGACTGAGCTGGACTATGTTGCCTGAATGCTTCTAAATGGCTGTAGTTAAAATGATTATTTTTGTCTTGTTCGCGTTTATTCGTTGCACTTTCAAGATTGTTTGATGCAGTGGATGGCAGACCTCTTCATCAGGGAACTGATTGGTTAGTCATGGCAGAGACAAATGACAGGAGACCCGAACAGGCGGATGACGACTTGTTACAAGGGGTGCGAATGTCTAAACCAGAGATGGACTTCATTTTGGTGTACAAAAGCTGGTTCAATATTCTTAGGTATGAAAAAAAAAAAAAAAGAGTTAAGAGATTGAACTTGATAAATTATCAAGTATAAAAAAAAATCTTAATTTTATGGAAGTCAAATCGGGTCGATAGGATTAAATTGACATCCTAAGCAAAAGCGTCCTTTTAAGTGCCTGTTTGATCTTTTGGGTAAACAAAATGGTATACCTACCATTATGATACATATCAGTTTAACATCTTTGAATTAAATATTAAATTCTATATATATAACTATTCAACTCATTAATATAGCTCTACAAGTAAATTCAAGTTCACAATTTTTTATCCACATATAATCTATACAAATATTTAATTCTAAGGCATGTTTAGGTTTCCCAACAATTAGACATAATTTTTTTTCTAAATTGAACCAACATCATCTTAATTTATTTATTTATTCACACAATCAACTCAATTCATCACAGGAACCAAACAAAATTTCACCCCTCCTTGTTTGTTTTTTGGTTGAATCCTATGTTCCAAAAAGATGGGATTTTCTTTCAAATCTCAACTTAATCCAAAATTTACTAACAATCAATGTCATAACTTATTTATGAGTTATTCCCTCAATTTCTCTTTTTTCCTTCCAAAATAAAAATTATCAAAATAAAATAATAATAGCAAAGGGGTTAACATGGTGGGAAAATAAAGTTAGGAATTTTAGACAAAGTTGAGAGGTTGATCATACCCTAGTATGCTAAAGACTGGAAAAACAATGCAAATTCAATGTCAAAATAAATTATTATTGGACAAATCCGTGTAAAAATCAAGTTCAGTGACATAATTAAATTTTTAATAAGCTCATTCTATTTAATAATGGGACAAAATAAGATTTTAATTATGTTTAAGGATTAACTTGAGTACAATTAAAAATTTTAACTACGTGGAAGAACTTAATTATAATTTAAATAGGTCAAATAAATTTTATTATGAACTTAATTGATGAAAAAATAAGTTTATAAGTTAATTTGATTTAATTGAGAAGATTAAAATCTTAAAAGACTAAATTTATTTTTTACCTTTGGAAAAAATTTGAAAGTTTTCATTTAGATTAAATTTTCTTTCTATTAGTAATTATTTGTTTAAATATTAATCTATTAGCCAGCCATACCCCATAGCCGCCGCGTCTAAAAAGCTAGTCAATGCGCCAATGACAATAGCAAGCATGCAAAGCCGGTCAACAAAATATTAAAACACCGACTTAGCCCCTACCCCTTTTCTTTCGTTTACGATTTTCTCTCTCATACTGTCCCTAGGTAAAATCGTCGATTTGTTCCTGTCATCTCCAGTCAAGCCCCAACAGTGGAGGACAAAATGGTAAAAATGTTGATTCAATGATCTCTCTGCTCTCTTGTAATCCATATTGATCGACGATTGTTTCCTTCATCTCTTCCTCCGTCGATCCATTTGGCCTCGTTTCTTCAGGTCTGTACTCTCTCTCTCATGCTGTCTTTCTTTTTATTAGCTTCTGTTTGGCTGCTGAGATAACAGATAGAAAAAAACCAGAAGAAATGTTTTGATTTATTATTATTATTATTGTTATTATTATGTGATATAAGTGATAAATAAATAGATACAGAATTTTTTTTTAGATAACTGATAAGATTGTCAAAAAAAAAAATCATCTTAGGAAAGGTTTTTGAGAGGTGAGATTTGGAAACTTTATGTTTGACTTTGGTAGCTTTCTTTGTAATTAAACGGATCACTTCCTTTGCTCTGATCTACGCTTTGCTTGTTACAGATTTGGTAAGTTCTTTTTCAGAAAAAAAATCTTACTTTTTTTCTTAATTAGTCTGATTCATTAATGATGCTGATTTTAAAAAAAATAAATAAAGTGGTGGGTGTGGATGTGCTGCTTTCGTCTGTTATAGCTGAGTAGTAGCGGATATAGTCTCTCCATGTGATTGTGTTCAATTTTCATTAATTATGCTTTTATATATATGAATATCCTCTGGAAATCATGGTTAATTCTAAGCAAGCAACAAAAAAGTTCAAGTAAAAAGAAGGGTTTGTTACATATAATTTTGATCAAAAATTTACTGGACAGAAAAACCTTTTTTGAGACAACATCGAATTTTTATTGCAGATTTTTTCCTGAAGATTTTTTTTTTTTTTTTTTAACGGAGGTGTTCCTAGTTGTGTCGTGCTTCTCTGTATTTTTTTTCCACACATTTCCTTAACTTGAACTCTAATGATAGTGATAATAAAAGTAGGTGGTGATGGATTGATGATGTGTTATAGTTCCTTGTGAAATTGATAGGAAGAAACAACTAATTGATGGGCACGTCATCTGGTTCTAACATTCATCACCACCCTTCATCAAAAATGCTTCCTCCACGACAGCAACCGCGTGCAGCTGGACTACAAACATCTCTGTCCTTGGTTTCTTCTGATCCTCGTCTGTCTCCTGATGCACAGGAACTGAGATCTAACTCTGATAATATTCGTGAATCACCCACTGAAAGTGCTAGTTCACGAGAAACTTGGCCCACTGCTGATGCCATGATGGCAAAGAAGATGGAGAATGGCAAGGCGGAGAATGATTGCCCTGAACAGTCTGTCATTCGTCGTGTCTCAGGTGCAGATAAGATATTTCTTCGTGACATAGCTAGGGAACGAGTCGATGTGATTTCTGAAAAGATGCATCACCTACCTGATGATTTTCTTGATGAGCTAAAAAATGGTCTCCGGGCTATCCTTGAAGGGAGTGGTGGTTCACAGCACAGAGAGGAATTTTCGATTTTGCAGAGGCTTGTTCAGAATAGATCTGATTTGACAGCAAAGACATTGATTAGAGCACACCGAGTACAACTTGAAATACTCGTTTCAATAAACACTGGAATTCAGGCTTTTTTGCATCCAAGTATAAGTCTTTCCCAAACTTCCCTCATTGAGGTCTTTGTGTTCAAGAGATGCAGAAATATAGCATGCCAAAACCAGCTTCCAGCTGATGACTGTACCTGCGAAATATGTGCCAACAGGAGCGGTTTCTGCAATCTCTGCATGTGTGTGATCTGTAACAAGTTTGATTTTGAAGTGAACACTTGCCGTTGGATTGGTTGCGATTTGTGTTCTCATTGGACTCACACGGACTGTGCTATTCGTGATGGGCAAATTTGTATGGGCCCATCTGTTAAGAGTGGAGCTGGCCCAACTGAAATGCTTTTCCGTTGCCGAGCCTGCAATCGAACATCTGAGCTCTTGGGTTGGGTGAAAGATGTTTTCCAACACTGTGCACCAGCATGGGAACGAGAGGCCCTTACAAGGGAACTTGATTTTGTTAGTAGAATCTTCCGAGGAAGTGAAGACACTAGAGGGAGGAAATTGTTTTGGAAGTGCGAGGAACTTATTGAGAAAATGAAGGGTGGACTTGTGGAGTCAACAGCTTGCAGAGTGATTTTGATGTTCTTCCAAGGTACGTATTACGCTAAGCAATAAATAACATAGCTGTCTCTCCTTCAGTATTGGAAGAATATTTGATCTGGGGTGTTGGTTTGCATTGCCGTCACTGGCTGCTTGAAGCAGTACATAAGCTGCTCCAATATACCGCATTTTATGTGTGTAATGAATTGGAATCCTAGCAATGTATAAGAAACAGTGCCTAGTGAGTAGAATTCCAAGATAAGAAAAAAAATAACGTCAGGTAAATCAAGATTAATAAAAAGGTTATGTAAAGGTATAATTTAGTGAATGGAATCCTTAATTCATAAGGATTGTAGAATACCATCCTTAGAGAAAAAATAGTAAAACACATTTTTTATTTACTTATTTTATTGTAGGATGATGAAAGTTCTTTTTCGGCAACTGATAATGACATTTTCTTTTGTACAGAAAAATGACAAATTTAAAACGTAAGGAGTAAGCGTGGAAGTTTTTTTTTATTTTTAATCGTTTAATGTGAGCTAGTTTAGACAAGATAATTAAAAAAGAAATACAGTTTTATATCTAGACCAATCAAAGAAGAATTAAAATAAAAATTCCTCTTACAATGTACATGTGGACCAATCAAAAAGATATGTACATGTGGACCAATCAAAAAGATTTAACATAATGCGAAAACAACTAAACCTAAGCTTTTTAATCCAGAATTCTGGAAGAAATTTCCAAAGGATTGCAAATCTCTCATCTTTAAATGTGTCTTAAGGTGCTCAACTACCACATCCATACTTGGTGATCTTAAAGCCAAAATATATTGATAGAAAGTAAACTGCCATGATTAAAAGTATGTTGAAAAGCTAATGGATTACAAATAATTTCTCTTAAGATATGTACCTTATAATGATTATAGTAAGAAGAGATAAAACCTTGGCATTTACATGATAGCATATAAGCAGACGCGAGTTTTCTTTTCTTTGTTTTAAAGAGAGCATTATTTTTCTTTTAATAAAGTAGGGTTTTAAAAAAAATAAGTTTGGGAGTATTTTAGTTAAAGAAGAAGGAAATTTGGAGTTAATATGTGTGTGTGTGCGCGCGCGTCGCGGACGCACTCGCACTAAAGTACCCAGGATTATTATAACTAGTAAGCGTAATTCAACAGTTGGTGGTTTGTCATGTGGTTATGTGTGTATGATATGTATTTTTATACATGCTTCCCTGCAATATCTTTCTTATTCTCATTAAGTATATATGGCATGCTCGCTTACAAGACTAGCGGAGTCAGAACACTGCAATACCCTGCAAATATATGTTTTTTATACACGCTTCCCTGCAATATCTTTCTTATTCTCATTAACTATCTATGAAAAGAATGTTTCCATATTTGCAAGGGTGGAGAGAGTTCTCTTTCTTATTCTCATTAAGTACATATGAAAAGAATGTTTCCATATATGCAGAGGCAGAGATGGTTTTCTTTCTTAAATATGATAGTGATTATTTTATTGCAGAAGCAGAGTTTCATGAGTATAGGGGTATTACTGTGTTCTGACTCCGCTAGTCTTGTAAGCGAAGCATGCCATATGTAGACATGATAACACTATCTCACTTTGAACGGAACCTTTGCAAGTTCAAGTTCATACTGAACCCAAGCACTGATTAACTGAATTATTGAATTCGTTATTTGAAATTCAGTAGAAATCTGCTACATGAAATAAAACTACTTGTTCTTTTCTTCTGTCCCCTTATATGAAGAGCTTGAGGTGGACTCTCCAAAGAGCCTTGAAAATGGGGAGGGTGGGAGGCTGATAGCCCCGCAGGAGGCATGCAACCGAATTGCTGAAGTGGTGCAGGAGGCCATGAGGAAGATGGAGATGGTGGCTGACGAGAAGATGAGAATGTTTAAGAAAGCACGCATGGCTCTCGAGGCATGTGACCGTGAGCTGGAGGAGAAGGCCAAGGAAGTGGCAGATCTAGAGCTAGACAGGCAAAACAAGAAGGTGCAGATTGAAGAGCTTGAGAGAATTGTGAGGCTTAAGCAGGCAGAGGCTGACATGTTCCAGCTCAAGGCCAACGAGGCAAAGCGAGAGGCTGAGAGGCTGCAGAGAATTGGGCTTGCTAAGACAGACAAATCAGAGGAAGAATATGCTAGCAGTTACCTCAAGCTTCGTTTAAGTGAAGCTGAGGCAGAGAAGCAGTATCTGTTTGAGAAGATTAAGCTGCAGGAGAGCTCACGTGCATCACAAAGCAGTGGTGGGGCTGACCCTTCACAGGTGCTGGCATATTCCAAAATCCATGAAATCCTTCACGGCTACACTGTCCCCCCAAAGACAGAAGCACAGCCAAACGAGCGCCACCATTTCAGGACAAATCCCTGACCAAAAAGGCCTTATGCTAAGTTATTTAGTAAAGTCTTATTAAGTTCTTAAGAAATGCCACTCTCTTGCTGAACAAGCACGAGTGAAATGCGATTTGGATTGGTTTCAACTTTGTAATTTTGCGAATCGGTAGTACTGATTCAAGCTGTAAGTTGCTTTTACATTCCTGCATAAATATGTAGTTTTTGTGCATGCATGTTGGAAGGCTCTCGTTTGCATCTTTGACCGTGCAGCTTGGACTGATAGCTTACCAGGTTCTTACATTTGCTGCAAGATATCCATGCAATACTGCACATCCGACAGGAGGATTTGCTACGAGCAAGATGGTCTGCTTGGTTACTCTACTTTCTCACCGGAGGAGATGCCTGAAAAATCCACGGCTTAGCCGCTATTTGCTTGTATTTTTCATGCATTACCCTCCGTGCTTATACTTCAACCAGGCTACATCTTTTAGGTTCAAAGCCGTGCAGGGGTCCTCTTCACGCATGAGCAGATGAAGATTTTGTATTTCTGTAGGGGCTCACGGAATTGGACTCCGAATTAAGGACGTTGAGCTGTGGTGGTTCGACAGAAGAATCAACCGTGTTGAATGCAATGGCACGGCTGGTTCCGTCTCAAGCTGTGGCACCGTCTCCTTGAGTTCAAAACATCCGCTTGGAGCGGCAATTCTTGCTTTGTTCACGGACAGGCCTAATCTAGCAGAGAACATGTTTTTTTTTTTTACAAATTGAGCGATTTGGCAGTGAAATGAACCGAGTCCCCTTCCCTTTCCTTTCAGGGAGCTGGGCAAGACACAAGTAACTGTTTGAGAATGTTGATGAAGTTGTTTTTTAAAGTGTTTTTTGTTTAAAAATATATTAAAATAATGTTTTAATATATTAAAAATGGTATCATCTCAGCACCTAAGCAAAAAAAGTTCATGCCATGCCTGCCACATTTTCATTATCTACTTGAATGTTATATCTTTGAAAGTCCATGCATCTATTTTTTTTTAAATAAATAAATATAGAAACACTTGATTATAAAAATTATATCTTCACCATTGTCATATGATAAAGATTATGGTTGAAAACTGTATGCAAGCATGTGCACAGGCTGATTCTCCGGTCACAGTCTATTGGATTGAAGTGACTATAAAATTCTCTCACTAAATAAATAAACTTTAAGATCATATTACTGTTCTTCCTGCAGTTTTTATTATTATTATTATTATTTCCAGATGAATATTGATCCAAAAATGAGTCGGGACCATCTGTAGGTTAACAAGTCCTTGTTTTCAAAACTCCCCTGTTCCATGCTCAGCCACATCACGACATGGATTTCCATATGAAGTGTTGAGGAGGAGGACAAAGGAGGATGCGAAATCAAACTTTATATCCATGGAACTTGTTTGTATTCTTGACCTGAAAGCAACATCTGCGGAGATTATGTGATTGGATATTCATGGGATCTCGAGTTTCTCTCTCTTGTTTTCCCTGATTACAAAAGAGAGTGTCGCCCTCTTGAAAAGAAGAGAAGATCAATGGCAGGCACGTCTTCCTGTTAGAATGCTTCATCAGATCTGCGAAGCCATCGATCAAATCCTCTCGAGGTGGAGAGCAGAAGACAGCGACTGAAGAACTTGTTTGGGAGCAAGGAATGGGTAGGGGATTGAGCGGCTAGCTGTACACCACGCTCGAAACCCCATGTTTTCATCCTCTGCCAGCCACAGATGAGCGCGACCTTTGCTGGCTGGCTACCTGATCACCAGCAGGCTACTGCTGGTTGATGATCGTATTCTCCCGTCTGCCCGGACCCACCTCTGCACTGTTCACTGGACTGCAAGGAATTATAATTTACTTCTTCCTATATTTTATTAGTAAACCCAATTGATTAATCACTTAGAATAAGTAGATTAATCACTTAGAATTTACTGCTTAATGCTGGAGATCTGCAAAAGATGCCCTGTTATACAGGGTTAGGGGGGCTAAATTACTTAAGTAAGTAAACTAATATGATTTTTATTTATTAAATAATAGGAGGGAAATTTACTGAAGAACTTTTGAGCACTTTGGTTACCAATTTTTTATAAATTACATTTTATATATCCATGGTATTAAAACCAAGGTTGTCAATACTGTTCCGGTCGTCGTTCCGGTTTTTCTATTGGAACGGAACGTTTCGGTTTCGGGACATTTCAGGGTTGTACTGTTCATATATATATATATATACTGTTCCGGTCGTCGTTCCGGTTTTTCTATTGGAACGGAACGTTTCGGTTTCGGGACGTTTCAGGGTTGTACTGTTCATATATATATATATACTGTCAATACTGTTCCGGTCGTCGTTCCGGTTTTTCTATTGGAACGGAACGTTTCGGTTTCGGGACGTTTCAGGGTTGTACTGTTCATATATATATATATATATATACTGTCAATACTGTTCCGGTCGTCGTTCCGGTTTTTCTATTGGAACGGAACGTTTCAGGGTTGTACTGTTCATATATAATTAATTAATTATATATATATATATATATATATATATATATGAAAAAATTAAAATATTAATTTAATAAGTATAATTTAAATTCAAGATAAATTAACTTTAAATTATACAATACAAACACAAAGTCAAACAAACATAATCTCAAAATTAGAAACATCTCTAAAATTCCAAAATATTATGATACTAAAATGTTCTAAAATAAAAAGAAATATTATGATTTTGAGCCGGAACGGTACCGAGGCGTTCCGGCCGGAATTTAGCCGGAATTTCTGGAACGGGCCAGAATTAAAACCGAGACGAAAACGACACCGTTTCGTCTCGGTTTTTTAATGGCATGGAACGTTCCGACCATTCCGGCCGGAACAGAATTAATAAGCCTGATTAAAACTGACTTCACATTATATAATTTAGGGGTGAACATTTTCAATTCGGTTCGGTTTTTATTAATAAAAATAACTAAACCAGAAAAAAAATTCAAAAAAAAACCAAAACCGCAATAGACTCGGTTTAAACCGATTGGTTTTAGTTTGGTTCGGTTTTGCTAGGCTTTTTTTTTTCCACTTTAACCAAGTTTTTCCTTCTCCCATTTAACCAAAATAAAAGCAAACTAGAAAATTTGAATTGAACGGGAAGATTAAAAAAAAATTATAGCATTTTTTTTTAATTTAAATCGGTTTGATTTATCAGTTTTTTCCCTTAAAAAAATGAAAACCAATCTAGACTGAAAGTTTTTAAAAAAAATCTAATCGATTTGATTTTCTCTCGATTAATGTTTTTTTGATTTCTCTGTTTTTTTTTGCTCACCTCTAATGTAATTTATCTGTAAACTCAATCAATTGTTTATTTTTTTAATATCTAAAATGCTCTTAGAAATATTCTTTGCTTCTTTCTTCTCTCTTTGCTGTTAAAATAAAACAGCAAGCATTGCTCTCGTTATATATTTGGATTACGATAGCAGTTATTATTTAAAGTGTTTTTTTAGAGTTTGTAAATATATCAAAATAATATATATTTTTATTTTAAAAATATTTTATTTTAATATCAATATATCAAAATAACTTGAAAACACACATTTTTTTTTTAATTTAAGACAAAAAAAAATTTTTAATTTAAGACAAATATATATATATATATATATATATATATATTAAAAACACTATTAAAATATAAAAAGAAATAGGATAGTATACAAAGCTCTCCAAGAACTTTTGGCTTATTTCCATCCAAAAATCATTAAACAAATACCCATAATTTTCTTGTAATAAAATAAAAATTCAATGTAATAAACAGCAGTATATTCTCTTATAAACAGTAGATGTAGATCCTGCCAGCTCCAAATCCCATGCTCCTTTTTTTTTTTCGAGTGCTTACAGATGACTTATATTCTGACAGCATAACAGGCAGCTCAGCCCACCTGCCAGAAAATGATCGACGGATTCTCACTTCCGTCCTCCTTCTCCTCATCGTCCGGCGGAGTTGTGCAGTGGAGATATCCAGTGCCGACGGCGATAGGAATAAAAACAGCAGTGTTCTTACAAAGGATTGCTGGGGGGATATTATCCAGACTGGTTTCACCGCTTACAGTTTTCTTGGTGGCCTGAAAGCATTGGGTTCTTGAGCATCTTCGTCCAAGGAAATTAGTTGGTGGTCTAATCCTGCCATTCTTTCCGATCAAGTAACTGTTTGTGATTAGATTGAAGATGTTTTTTAAAGTGTTTTTTTTTCAAAAATATATCAAAATGATATATATAAATAAATAAATAAAATTTTAACACAGATTAAATATTAAAGCGAAAAGATAATTGTAATAATATAAATAAAATATAGATAGTCTATCCTTTTTTATTTTAAATGTTTAAGTGGTTAAATGTTCGTGCTAACAACAAATGATTTTTGTTTTTATAAGAAATTCAAACAAATACAATTAATTCATGTACAATTCAAGAGAAATTGTTTTTGATGCAAATCAAACTAATCTCTTCAAAGGTATCAAGCAACTAAAGAGTTGTGAAAATAGAATCATTATTCAGATCTAAATATTGAAAAACATTTAAAATACTAATCTCTATAAATCTAAATTTTAATTATTTTCTTATTTGAAAATACATTTAAAATACGATATAAACCTTAAAAAACTACGTACTAACCTTAAAACACTCCACAATCATTTTTAAAATACAAAAATCAACTGGATAAAAATATAAACGGATGTCAATCTATGTAGGGAAACAACATCTATATTGAAGATTTCTCCTGAGAAAAGAAAATGAAAAATGAACTATTGTTTTTTTTCTAGGCAATTGAAATATGACTAGCCAACAACTTTTTTTTTCTTCATTATTTGTTGGCGGGTTCTATCTATGTCCCTGAGAAGTGTGATGTAATAGTAGAAGAGTTGTGATTTGTACAGCAAGTTTTAAGTTCAAGTCAGAATATATATTTCTTGTAAGAGCCTATAACAATTGAGGTTTTTACTCGCTCATCTGGACCCATAAAATATGATTTTTCAGGATAGGTTTCCTTGCATAAAAAAGGTTTTATTATTTGTTGATTATTATTATTATTATTTGTTGATTTTAGTCCAATCAAAATTGAAGACAACGCCCACCAAGAGAGATAGTATTTGGAAATTAATGGCCCTGAGAAAACCCCACATTAAAATTCCGCCGAAAGGTCCACCTGAACAAACATATAAATTGCAATTATTTGACGGCATAACCATCCTGAGAGAGAGAGAGTATACTCTATGCCCATCATAAATTAAATTAAAATAAAATAAAATAAAATAAACATTAAGAGAGTATACTCTAATACAAGATTAGCAAATGGCTGCCATATATATATATATATATATATATATTAATGGAGATGATAGTGATTAGTGGAAGATTAACATTATTAATTCTCTTCTTTTAAGTGGCACTCGATGCCCGTAGAGTAAAAACAAGCTGGCATGAGGAGAAAGGTTGTAGCAGGTGGGACGGGCACATGCAAGGGCTGGAAAATAGTAATTTAATATTTTTAATTATTAGTCTAATCACATTAATAAAAAACAAAAAAAAACTAACGAGAGGAAGCATCATGGTGGAGTCTCTTCTTATTGATAATACTGTTCCCTCCTTCCTTAATCATATAGCTCAAGTCTACTCGTGGTGGATGCATGCACATCTTTTTAAGGGGGGTTTTAAAAAATATTTTTGAAGAAAACTGATTTTTTTATATTTTTATTTTGTATTTTAAATTAAAAAAAATTAATATTTTTAGATTATTTTTATATGTTAATATCAAAAATCATTTTTAAAAAGTATAAAAAATATCATATTGATGTATTTATAAATGAATTTAAAAAAAAAACAATCTCAACTATATTTTTAAACATACTCGAATAATTTTATTTTTTTTTCTTGGATGGAGAACATAAAAATAAATAAATAAATAAAATAAAATCCATTGCCATGAAATAAAATTTATATGTGCAGTGCAAGGCAATATTGGAAAAGGAAAGAAGATAGACTTGAAGATAATCATTTTCATTAAAAGCAGAAAGTGTGGAAGAAAACTTATTATGTCCATGGACTATGATTAAGATTGTTTTTTTTAATATTTTTTATTTAAAAATATATTAAAATAATATTTTTTTTATTTTTTAAAATATATTTTTAATATTAACACATAAAAATTATCAAAAAATAATAATTTAAAATAAAAAATAAAAATAATTTTTTAAAAAAAAAACATTTTCAAAACATGGTTACAATTTACAAACACCTAGTAATGAAATCGTCATCGGGGATAAGAGATTATTAGCATTGTGGTGGGTCCAAGTCCAACTGGATGGATTAATTATTGAGCCTAAAATGCTATTGCCAATACATGTACTTTGCTAGTTCCCATCACAGCACTAGAAGCGATGGCCAATAAGTAAATAAATAGCATTATTATTAAGGACCATCACACCATTGTGAGTGCCTTTTGATGTTCATCCATATCATTAATTGCTTGTTTATTGTTGTGGATAAATTGAGATATTACTAACTTTATCATTGCTCTTCTTTTTTATATAAAAAGAAAGGAAAATAAAAATAAAAATATTAATATTAATATTAATATTAATTAGCCGTGTTATAACTTTTAAATTATTAAAGGGATATTTGTCTCAATTATCGTTTGCAAACACAAACCCTTCTCTCAATGTTTGTAGATTGAATCTAGCAAGATGCAGACCTGCATGTGCTTGGATTTTACGTGTAGTCTAATTAAAGCGACTTTTTAGATTTTATGAAATCTTATTTTTTTTTAGATATTTTTTGCGGGTTTGAGTTAAACAACTAAAATCTCGACTGCCCTGTATATATTTTTATAAAATAAACACATTCTAACTTAAACTTGAGACTTACAAGATATATCATTATTTATTTGTCACCACATTACGCCATCTAGAGACAAGCGAGTTGAATATGGTAATATGCTAGAACAATATATATAAAAAATCTTTGGTATAAAATACTCTCATCAATTAATTATATGTATTTGTGACCTTAACTTTGAAGACTTCA
Organism: Salix viminalis; assembly: GCA_029228465.1. Taxonomy (NCBI): domain Eukaryota; kingdom Viridiplantae; phylum Streptophyta; class Magnoliopsida; order Malpighiales; family Salicaceae; genus Salix; species Salix viminalis. The sequence goes on from CM055439.1 coordinate 2,071,779, forward strand.
TTTAATGATTATTCTTAATTTTTTGGATTAACACCCAATACAATTTATTTAATTATTTTAAATACATCAAATTAAATAAATGAAGTGCTCTTTATCTTAACTAGTGTGAAATCTATTTTGATCATATTTCTTATTTTTTGTGATTAATGTGGGTGGCGGGGTCAGCTTGTACATATTTTAATTAATCTTATAAGCTCTGTAATTAATGACTATATAAACTTCTAGTGGTCATGTTTATGTATATATCTTTGAATGACATCATCAATTGGTGTGCTCACAGGTGTTTGAAGCAAATCAAACCTAATTATCTCTAATATAAAAATATTTTTCAATTATGGTCAAACTAATCATGGCACAATTTAAAGTTTATTAGATTAATGCCCTCGCTTTAACTATAGATTTTTTAAATTAATGGTGGTAAGGTATATAGCCGACATATATTGTCACCGGTGTGTCCATCATATATTATATAAATAATAATAATAACACTAATAATAATAACACTAACACTAACTTATTTAGTATTTTTATCAATATCGATCTCGATAACCCAAAACCAGTCACTGATACAGAAGAGGCCAGAGCTTATAATATATTTTATTGGAATTATTATTAAAAAAATTATGAAATTGAGAAGGAAGGAATAAGATTAGCTGGTTTTTTTTCCTCTGAATAAATAAAGCAAGTAGCTACTATTATTAATTAAAAAGACAATCTCACAACTCCAAGTTGGTCTTGGAGGAAGCGGCCATTTTTAGTTTTTATTTTATTTTCGGTTGACAATTATAAAAATAAATAAATAAACAACCAGGGATCAATAATGTTTTCCCCAATTCTAGGAATTTTCTATTTAAAAGTATTGTGAAAAATATTTAGAGGCTGATTGATATTATGGTATTTTCTGTTTTTTTATTCATTTACCCCATATTTAATTGCATTTTAAACTCTAGTTTTGCAAAAATTAAAATAATCATATTTTTATTAATATAGTCCTGTTATTTTACATGAAAAAAATCCGTTTCACAACAATCTTAATCATATATATATATATATATATATATATATATATATATATATATATATTTTAAAAAATATTAATTATTAAAAAAAAACACAACAACAAGAACTATAAATATGTGGGTGTTATAGCGTAGCTCTCTACTCTATTGTTATTATATATATATATATATATATATATAATGTTGAATAGAATAGAAAAATGTGGGGACATATGAGCATAGATTATTCTAGTCATGGGCATGCACTACTCCGAGAGTATACATTTTTATCTATAAAAAAATAATTTGATGATAAAAGATAAAAGAAATCAAGTTTGATAAACCGATTTAATTTTAATTGATGATAAAAATAGAATAAACAACGTTTTTTAAAAAAAAACAATACAATGGGAAATTTTTTTCTTGGAGGCATACAATTGTATTAAGAAAATTAATAAGAAAATTTGAGTTAACGTAAATCAATGCAAAAGATATAAAATCTAGGTAATAAAGGATGAACCAATACATTTTTTTTTTAACAAAGATGAACCAATACATGATAACTCGTAAAACTAATGACTCAAGTCATAAGATTAGAATAACTTGATGGAACAAAAAACACAACTGCATAATCAATTTATTTGCCGAAAAAATAAACTTTTAAAACTCGGTTATTAAATTAAAATAATAGTTATTATAAACTTGGATTGAATGATTAAATTAAAAACAAATAAAACATTTATAAATGGCAAAAAGGAAAAACTAGAAATTAAAAGAGAAACTTTTTAATAAAAAAAAAGTTATAATTTAAGGGCTAAATTAAAAATAGATAATTTTTTAATAAAAAATAAAGAAAAAAACTAACAAATTAAAAGAAAAAATACACAATTATTTTGATTGGATGATTAGATTTAAAAGATAAATAACTTAAACCATTTTCTTTTAAAAGATAAATAACTTAAACCATTTTCTTTTAAAAGAATGAAGATAAAAAAAAAAAATAACACAACATCAACTTGGATTGAATAGTAAAATTAAAAATCAATAATTGTTTTTTCATAAAAAACAAATAAAATAAAAATATCATAAAAATAAATATCAAAATTTAAAATACAATATAAATCTTTGATTACACATGTCACATTAAAAGAAAGAAAACGCTACAACACATCAAAAAAAAAAGAGACATGTTTCAACAACTGATGATGAATCAAATGAGACAAAAAAAAAAAAACAGGTTCCATCACTTGATAGCGTTGCACGCACCATCAACTTTTTAAAATTTAATATTAATTAATTTATATAAACATACCATAATATTCTCAATAACAAAATAAAACCAACTTGGAAATATAAAAAAAATAACTCTTGATTGAAGAATTTTTATTTCTAACTTCAGGGGCATTTAAACAATTTTATTATTCATCAAAAATTGAAAAACCGAAACTACCTCTATATGCTAGACATACATACATACATACATACATACATACATACATACATATCTTTCATTAAAACCAAAAGACCCCTATCACCCCCATCAACCAAAACAAATAGTATATGATTTGGGGTAAAATAGTGAATTTAATGATATAATTCATGATAAATTATCCCTAGTGGTGTATTAAAAACATTGATTAAACCCTTTTCCCCCCATATTCCTTATAGAATACAATTTCAACTCTTCCTAGAAAGCAAAAGCAACACCCCCTAAGCTCCTCTCTACCAACAAAAGCGTGACTCATGAGGGTATCTTATTTAATTTATATATATATATATATATATATATATATATATATATATATATTACCGTTTGTTTCTTCTAAATCTTGGTTAAAAAACTATAACTTTGTATATTGTTTTTCGAGAATAGAAATAACATATAGAAAAGATGAACTTCTAAATACAAGTATAAACACAGTATAAAACAAGAATTATTTTGCAATTTCAAAATATACGGAGAAAATGGCTAGAATAGTATACAGAAAATGACAGTTGCCATTGGGGTAATGCAACCACCCTTGATTGTCCAATAACTTACTGCACATTATTTCTTTATAATAATGCATAATGTATTTCTTTTTTTCAATAATGGGTTTGATTGCTTTTTTTTTTTATTCCTGCAAGTTTCCCCCACATAGATGATGAGATAATGATGTAGCCAGCCTAAATTTCAAAATGCTGGCCAGCAAACTGAACTTGAGAGAGAACAGGGATAGGGAGAGGGAGAGGGAGAGAGACCCCACTCTCTGATCATTGATTCCAGTTGGGCTTACACAGAAACCAACCAGTTTTTTCTTTTTCTTTCACCCGGGGAAGAGTTTTTTTTTGTTTTGAAAAAGTAGTTTCTTTGTTTCATTCTAGTGTATTGATGGATGGATTCTCCTACTAACTTTTGTGGTAATACATAGAGCTAGAAAGAAAGAGAGATGTAAGAAAGGAAGCAGCCATGTTTCTTCATACCTCATTAAACGATTCCCTTACAGCAAGCACTACAGCTTCCTAAACAACAACCGGGCTTTACATCAGCTTCCTGTTTGCTATGATTAGTTTCTTCATTTAACTTCTCTCTCTCTCTCTTTCAGACAACAAAAAAGAAGAAAAAAAAGGTGTCTGTTGTGATTTGGATTTAATTCTCTTGGAGAAAAGAAGCTTAGTATTGAAACATAAAGTGGAATATATCATAGATCGAAGAAGGTGGACCACTTTGTTTTTCCTTGCAAATTTTGCGCTCTAGTTCCTGCCTTCTAAGTGGGTTCTGTTTTGTAAAGTATAAAGCATTGATTTTGATGAGCTTTCCCAGGTGGGTTCTTACAGTGTTTGAATCTGTCATTGGGGAAAGGGGCTGATTTTGATGAGTTGTACTGGTGGTGGAGTTGGGGTTTTTGTCAAGTTTTCAAGGCTCTTTGTGAAGAGACCCAGGTGGGAGTTGGTGAAAATGTCTATTAATTGCAAGCTTTCTGGTTCAAATGGCACATCACAAGACAGTTTCAAGCCGAGGAAGTCAAAGGAGGTTTTGCATGAAACTTATGCTGCCAGGAAATGGAGGAGAAAGTTTCTGCTTCTCTGGTTTTTTGGTGTTGCTGTTACTATAGGTAGCATTTGGTTTCTCTTGAGCTTTGATAGTGGGGCATTGGGAAGGAAAGGTCAGAGTCCAGATTCGTGTGAAGAAGGGGCTCAGGTCGTGCTTCGCCATTTCAATGTCAGCAAGAACCAGCTTCATGCTTTGGGTTCTTTGTTCTTCCATTCAGATCAGGTTCTTTGTTTATAGCTCTTTAACTATATATATACACTTTTGTTTTTGGTTTTAATCGTGTGCTAGAATTAGTGGCTGTTGATTGCTTCTGCTAATTAGTCTAAAAGCTCATTTCCTTTTCATCATTTAATTTGAAATTTGTTCTTATTTGATTAACTTGCTGAACATACGAGTAAATTGTGCATTCTGGAATTAAATTAGGACGCAAAAGGACTTGATACTATACAAATTGTTAGATATGTATGTATTTGTAGAAATTACATGCATGCTGATATCATGAATCTTGTGCATTTCATGCATGGACGGAAATATATGGCTATCATATGTTGGGATAGGAAAACCGAATGCCATTTAAACACATCTTTTGAAGTGTGAAATTAGCAGAAAAAATTGAAGGAATACTTTTTGGAAAAGTTGCTGGAGAAGTCTCTTGCATTTCAGAAATAGAATGCTTGGTTCCAAACTTCTTTTCACTGGCCTGTGTATTGCAGATAGCATCCCTTGAGTGTACCAAGGAACCAGGACCGGAAATGCTAATAAATGATGGCATTGCCTGTGCACTGAAGGTACCATGTTCGAAGAAGCAGGAATTTCAGCAGCGCATGAGATGGGTCGCCGAAGATGGAGGGTCTAATGGCAAATGCCCTGTTCAAGACGAGAATGAATTCAGGAAGCTTGATCAATCATTGCCGGACGAGTCTGCATCATTTGTTTCACAATCTACAATTTCATTAATTTCACAGCATTTTGGAAAGGTAAAACCTTGTTGCTGAAGCAGTTGTATATGTATGTCTCTTGCTTGAAACTTTCCGAATTCTTGTTGTCAATATTCAGTGGCCTGAGCTTTTGTGCATTTTGAGTATATTAAGCAAGTTTTCACACACTGCATGCACTCCTAACACAAAATAAAAAATGAAAAATAAAATAAATAAAACATGAAAGAGGGGAAAAGATATATATGACTCTACTGCTTGGATAAATAAGAGGCTATGCTTTGTGTTATGTTGTGGGTTCTATGCTACATCGCATCAAACCACTAACAATATGGAAATCCAGTAAAAATAGTTCTTTTATATATTTTGGGTTTTTGATTTTTCTCTGAGTGTCTTGAATACACTAAGTTAGATAGCTCAGCAGAGTGTAATTGGCTCATCAGAATATCCACCAAGTGAAAGATGAAAAGAAGATAAAAATAATTTCAATGTAAAATATTTGCCAGATGTGGTTTAAAAACTCTGCTGGAGATTCTGTTATGGGATTCTTCAATCTATTTCAAGTTTGAAGCTTGGGCATAGGTTCTTTGGTGAAATTATTCTACATGACATGTTTTCAGTCTTCTGTTTGAGTTACTAACTGCACTGCCAGGATCATGCACTCAACTTTCTTAATTTCTACAGTAAGTATAAAGAACTGGAAACTAGCCTCTGATGCAAGAGAAATATGTATTTCATTACTCAAAGAAAACGGATTGGAGAAATCAAAAGCTTATACCTTTGAGTGATGGATGCTACATAGGTATTTTATTATCTCTAAGGCTATTTTGACCTTGGTCATAATATTTTGCAGAGAAGGGAAGTGGACTGTGCAGAAGATCATTGTAAACTTTTGTCATTTGATTTGATAAAAGAATGCTGGTGGGTCCTCGTTGGAATGATAGTGAGCTGCATACTATTCGGTTATAACTTAAAATTTTGGAGGAAGCAGAATCAGAAGCTAGCTCGGCTGGAGCCAGTGCTTCAGCAGCAGCAACAATTGTTGCAGATGAATCAGCATCAACTATCCCATAGTCCTCCTAGAGGTGCTGGCAAGTGGAGGAAGAAGCTTCTTATAATATTTGTTCTGGTTGGAGTGCTTGTATCTATTTGGTTGTTTTGGCACATGCATGAAAAGATAATATCAAGGAGGGAAGAGACTCTTGCCAACATGTGTGATGAACGGGCACGAATGTTGCAGGACCAGTTCAATGTTAGCATGAACCATGTACATGCCTTGGCTATCCTTGTATCCACCTTTCACCATGGAAAAAATCCTTCTGCTATTGATCAGGTGATATTTGGTTTCTATATTTGTTAATCTGTTCAAGGAATTATGTGTATAAAAAATAATTGGGAATGAAACTTGTACTAATTGCATTTCTGTTATTATATAAATCATGCAAAACCTCTCCAACGACAAGATGCTATGTTTATGTCAAACTTATGCTTAGGGACTGAAGATTTTAACTGAAGAACTTGACTAAGTAGCATGCAATGCCCAGAAGAAAAATGAGCTTACCTTGAACGCACTTTTATTTCACAGAAAACATTTGGTGAATATACCAAGAGAACAGATTTTGAGAGGCCACTTACTAGTGGTGTTGCTTATGCTCTAAAAGTTCCTCATTTAGAGAGGAGGCAATTTGAGGAGCAGCATGGATGGACAATCAAGAAAATGGGAACAGAGGACCAGACTCTAGTCCACGACTGTATTCCAGATAAATTGGATCCTGCGCCCATCCAGGATGAATATGCACCTGTGATTTTTTCGCAAGAAACAGTCTCTCATATTGTCTCAATTGACATGATGTCTGGAAAGGTGTGTTTCCATATTGAATACATAGCTTTGTCATTTCAGTTATTCTGTTTTTTTTTTATCCAACAAGTTCTTTTCCCTTGCTGATAAGCATGATTATAGTGCATGTTCTATTTGACTTCCTGTGTTTTTATTTTTTCCACGAGTATCTGGACTCTTAAAGAAGGACAAATGAAGTGCTTTTGTTCCAAAAATACCCTTCTCAAGATTTGATTAAAAAAAATAAAAAATAAAATAAATGTGCTATGATATCTGATTTTCCTATTGCAAACCTTCCATTTATCAGGGCTTCTATGTATTGTTTGGATGATAACTTAATTTTAAGTATGTCCAGTTTATGGCTCCAAGAATAGAACCTATTGCTTACTCTTCTTCAGTTTTGAAGAAAGCAGTAAGGGTTGGATTTGAGCTGTTGATTCATATTTAGGTGAATCCTTATAATTTTAGTGATTTTGGAACTATGAAGCTGCTTTTCTTAAAATTAGTTGATCCCAACCATACCAGCACCTGGTTAATAATGAATCTAGACTGTTGCATTAATTTTTAATATTAAAAACTATTAAATGGTTGAAGATGGTATTAAAGAAAGATTTGGCTCTACAACTAATGATGAGTGTTACACTTTTTTTGTTTCTTTAGCTTGTACGTTAAGCATTTTTTTAAGGGAAAAATATTATATGGATTATGGCAGAAATATATAGGTTTCATCTTATATTCAAAACCATGCTCATCCTGCACAACAATCGTGACAGGTAATATGAAGAGCATCTGCTAGTTGATAATTGAGATGCACACTGAATTTTATCATTATATATCAAGAGATACGAGCTCAGAAAAAAAGTATTTATATTAGAACATTTCTTCCATTTACCTTTATGGAGTTTGACTTAACAACAATTTTCATATTTATATAGGAAGACCGTGAGAACATCTTGCGAGCAAGGGCATCTGGAAAGGGAGTGTTGACATCTCCTTTCAAGCTTTTGAAATCAAACCATCTGGGAGTCGTACTCACATTTGCTGTCTATGATACTGACCTCCCTCTAGATGCTACACCAGAACAAAGAATTGAAGCCACTGTTGGGTAATTCTTTCTTCTCCAAATATTCTTAGTTTCTTGCACATGGTCTGGTGTCTTCAAATATGGTCACACGACACATTTCTTTGAGAGGAACTTAACTTCTAATCTGGGCTTGCTTCTTATAAAGGTATCTTGGTGCATCTTATGATGTACCATCTCTAGTGGAGAAGCTTCTGCACCAGCTTTCCAGCAAGCAAACAATTGTCGTGAATGTTTATGATACAACCAATGCATCTGTTCCCATTCTCATGTATGGTACTGATGTTACCGATACTGGCCATTTGCATGTCAGTAGCCTTGACTTTGGTGATCCATCACGGAAGCATGAAATGCATTGCAGGTTAGTTCTCTTAGTGACAGAGGTTTAGAATATCACAAAGATGAGTGATCTCTTATCTCCTCATTCCCATTGGGTACAGGTTCAAGCATAAACCTCCTTTACCTTGGACAGCAATAAATGCATCAGTTGGGCTCCTTGTTATTACTCTTCTTGTTGGCCACATCTTTCATGCAGCTATTAGTAGGATTGCAAAAGTTGAGGAGGACTACCGTGAGATGATGGAGCTCAAAGCTCGTGCTGAAGCTGCGGATGTGGCAAAATCTCAGGTACATTTCCTGGTCCATTTGATGGGTTTTATCCTATAGATATGGCCTCTACTCTTTGCATCTTTATTTATCTTCTATCTGAAATACTATTACTTTAAAAGCTCTATATTCTTCTACCAACTGATGTATTTTCATCCTTGCAGTTTCTTGCAACTGTTTCCCATGAAATAAGGACCCCAATGAATGGTGTTTTAGGTAATTTGAAATGGGTCGTCTATACAAAGCATATCCTGCCAATATGGCAAATTTAATATCTAAATGCTGCTTCCAACATATTTTAGGTATGCTGCAAATGCTGATGGAGACTGATCTGGATGTAAACCAAATGGACTATGCCAACACTGCTCTTACTAGCGGAAAAGATCTAATTGCACTGATAAATGAAGTTTTAGATCAGGCTAAGATAGAATCAGGCCGGCTAGAATTGGAAGCAGTTCCCTTTGATCTGCGTTCTGTTCTTGATAATGTTCTATCACTATTTTCAGGAAAATCCAATGAAAAAGGGATTGAGGTACAGATAGAGCAACTCTCTTAATTGCTCATTTTCTTCTTCTTTTCCTGGCATTCATATCATTTCTAACTCAAACTTGTCTCCAATTGTTCTTTTGGGTGAGAGAAGTTGGCTGTTTATGTTTCTGACCGGCTCCCCGAAGTTGTCATTGGTGACCCTGGACGGTTTCGGCAGATAATTACAAATCTTGTTGGAAATTCGATAAAGGTTGGTTTCAGAAATATAATTATGGCGACATTATTTTTTTTGTTCAATATTCAAAATAATGTTTAAAACAACTGTCATTGCGATATGATACATAGCTAATTGTGGATGGTGTCAGATCGATGATTCGTCACTTGTATATGCAGTTTTCTATTTGTATGTAACATCTTATTGGTTGTGCAAATTTGGTTCACTAATGTTTTCCGCTGTTACACTCAGTTTACACGCGACAAAGGGCATGTGTTTGTTTCGGTGCATCTGGCTGATGAAGTGAGAAGCCCTCTTGATGTCAGGGATGCAGTGCTTAAACAAGGCCTGGAGCTGGTTCAGGATACATCAAGCATAGTTTATGATTCATTGAGTGGGTTTCCTGTTGTCAACCGATGGAAAAGTTGGGAGAAATTTACAAAGTCAAGCTGCATAGATTCTAAGGTTGAACCTGAAATGATTAGACTACTAGTTACAGTTGAGGATACAGGCGTGGGAATACCAGAAGATGCACAGAGCCGTATTTTCACGCCCTTTTGTGCAAGCTGACAGCTCCACTTCACGAAATTATGGTGGTACTGGAATAGGATTAAGCATTAGCAAATGTCTAGTGGATCTTATGGATGGGGAGATTGGATTTGTTAGTAAATGTGGCATTGGCAGTACCTTTTCGTTTACTGTTTCTTTCAGAAAAGGAGAATCAACTTCTCTGGATACAAAGTGGCAGCCTTATGATGCAGCTGTTTTGGAGGTCCCTAGAGGGAGAGCCCTTGTGATTGATGAAAGAAGTGTTCGAGCTGAGGTCAACAAATATCACTTGCAGAGGTTGGGAATAACTGCAGATATAGTTCCCAGTCTGAAGTCAGCATGTGCATATCTATCAAGTGGTCACTGCACAAGGTACATTTGATTTTAGTAGCATAGTTGTGGGAAAGTTTGAGGTTGGCTTGAATGTGGTTATTGCTAAACTGTCATGAAAAAAAAACTCTTTTTATCACAAATGCCAATTCATGTGATCGCTGCTTGCAAACATTGTCATCTTACCTCACAATGAGTGAAAAAAAATGGAAATTTATGAAAGAAAGTTACTACTTGATGAGCATCAGAAAACAACTTTACTGTCATATGATATTCAATTTGATTTTCTGATGTGCGCTTGATTCCTTTTAACAGTATTCCAGCAGATTTGCCTATAGTTCTTATTGACAAAGATGCTTGGGACAAGGAATCTGGCATTGCTTTCCATCGTTTGCTGAAAATGCCCAAGAAAAATGACGGGAAAGATATCCAGGTAGACCTTACGAAGTTTTTTCTCTTGGCTACCACAATCAGCTCTGATGAACGATTAGAGCTTAAAACCTCTGGTTTAGTAGATAATGTACTGATGAAGCCTCTTCGATTAAGTGTCTTAATTGCTTGCTTCCAAGAAGCCTTTGGAAGTGGTAAGAAGAGTGAAGTAAATAGGAAGAAACCACCAACACTTCAGAATTTACTGAGAGGAAAACAAATTTTGGTTGTGGATGACAATTTGGTAAACAGGAGAGTGGCTGAGGGTGCTCTTAAAAAGTATGGAGCAATTGTTACCTGTGTGGAGAGTGGCAAGGCTGCTTTAGAAAAGCTTAAGCCACCACACAGTTTTGATGCTTGCTTCATGGACTTCCAAATGCCAGAAATGGATGGGTAATCTCTCTTTTCTAAAAGAATAATTATGTTTTTTTGACTTTCTTTCTTTCCTTGCAAATGTTCAATCACAGATTGTCTTTAATCATTACAGCTTTGAAGCCACCCGTCAAATCCGGTCTATGGAGAGTCAGTTTAATATGCAAATTACATCTGGGAAAGCATCAACAGAGCTACTCGGAAATGTAGCATATTGGCACACACCAATATTGGCAATGACAGCTGATGTGATTCAGGCAACAAATGAAGAATGTCTTAAGTGTGGGATGGATGATTACGTGTCAAAGCCATTTGAAGAAGAGCAGCTTTACAATGCTGTGACACGGTTTTTTTAGTCTAGTTGATAGAGTGGATTGACATGCTAGAAGTTGCTTACATCTCTTCAGCCGGCTGGTTGATCCATGAATTTTGGTTGACCCTATGCATTTGGTTGGCCAACTGGCAACAAGCCTCAGCTATGAGGTCATGGAAAGAATGGTCGATGCCACATTCTTCTAATCTTTCCACCTCTGGTAATTTCTAGCATCATGGTAAGTGTTTTCCAATGGCTATGCATATCTGCGTCAAATTCCCAATGTCTTCATGAATAAAAACTTTTCATCATAAGGCTTCGAAACTCTTAAATGGACTTACTCTAACTGACCTTCAATGTTTGCGGAAAACCTATCTTGTCCATACCGCATTATTCTCTGTTTCTTTTAAAGAATGTTTCTTTCATAGTTCTTCTCAAAGGGATGTGCTATGCTTCAATGTGAAAATAGGTTATGCAGTTGATATTTCTTCGCTTATTGAAATTCTTGTTCGCACTGAATTTCCCATAAATGATACTATGAAATACTCTTTGTAAAATTGAGAAATGTTAAAAGTGTCAGCAACAGCAGCGTCATCACTGTATTTCGTGAATTTTAATTGTTCAATTTCTCATATAACACCCATGTGTAAAGAATAGTTATTTGTTTCCAGGAATCCGAGCTTGCAACAAACTAAAGGGTTCAAGAATGCATGGATCTGGTGAGCGCAATCAGGTGCCTTTGATCAGTTGTTGGCACCATTTCCCACTCTGTGATTGCTCCAAGATGACCATAGTCGAATGATGCTGGTGGCTTTTCTGCACATACTCGTTTTGGCTACTATAATTCCATTCCCTTCTCAATATTTTTTTCTTTCCAAATGCTCCATTCTTGTAGGCAGTTCATAAAATGTCACCATGCTGCTTTCTTTGAACTCTAATGAGATGTTCAATTCGTCTTTCTATCCTCGATGGATCTGTGCGTAAAAACATGCGCAAGCTAAAGAGGTTAGATCGCGGAACGACTCATCTGATTAGGGTTGAGTACAGCATCATGGCATTTTTCCCTTTATCTAAATATTCTCCCTCCCAAGGAACACCACAATAATAGCAGGCGCAGTGGAGAAGCCCCAGAGTGTACAGGAAACCGCAGTTACCATGAGGATTTTTCTTGTTAAAGTGTGGATTTGTATTCATTCTGATTGTTCCTATGGTTTGGTATGTAGATGGAAATGAGGTGCTGTAACTGCTGGTCATATGTAAAGTAGGAGCTGTCTGTAGCTTGTTCATTCATCGTTGTATCATAAATAGTAACATGTATTGTATACGGTGTGAATACGAAGTTAAGTAGATTCTTTTTTTGGGGGGGCAAAAGTGTTAAACTATATCTGATGTATCCTTGTTCTGATTTTTTTTTATATTCATTAATGCATGCCATATTTATGATGTTAACTAGATTCTTTTTTTTTTTGGGGGGGGGGTCTGATGTATCTTTGTTGTACACAATTACTTCCCACTTGTAATCATGTGAGATATGCCACTCACATGGACACCTAAGAATAGGACAAGCAAGGCACCTTTCATATTGCACTGAGTAGAACATAGGATTCCTGCAAGTTGAGATTCCATTGCCATGAATAATCTGAATTATTTTAACTTGTTGTCTGGTAATTGTTTTTTAAAAGATGTAGCAGTTCGCTTTATACCATAAGAATCCCTTCAACTCAATGTAATAATATAGTTTAACAGAAGCATAAACTTTCCTTGTTGGGTTGGGGTGTAAATCAGCTTATCTGGAACGCATTTGCAAGCTGTTCCTCGCACCCCCCACCTCACATGATTGCCACTTTGTTATCTAGCAACCGAGTTAACAAGTAATTACTCGGCGTAAAAGTTTTTTTCTTTTCTTTTTGTGCTCTATATATGGATGCTAATCAACAAGCTTTCTGTGGATCCATTTCTGCATCGGATAGGGTTATTCTGCCGTTAAATATGTCCATCCTTTGGAAAAGGACAATGCTTGCCCTCCTTATCGTGTCCATAGCTCCTAAGAAATCAGGTAAGAAATCGTTTTTTCATCATCCATCACAACAATTGCTCTGCTGATGTCTCACATAAGTTCTTGTCTGTGTATGTTTTTTGGAAATAAAATATCAGATGGGGAATTAGAGCAATGGTGCATAGCAGATGAGCAGACCCCAGATGGTGAGTTGCAGATGGCATTGGACTGGGCTTGTGGGAAAGGCGGTGCAGACTGCAGTAAGATTCAGGTGAACCAGCCCTGCTATTTGCCAAATACTGTGAGAGACCACGCTTCCTATGCCTTCAACAGCTACTTCCAGAAGTTCAAGCACAAGGGTGGATCTTGCTACTTCAAAGGAGCTGCTATCATTACAGAACTTGATCCAAGTAAGCACTTCCTAAGCTGCTGTTTAATGTTTTTTTTTGTGAGGCCCCACCATAGGAATCTTGCATCATGTAAATATCAAATCATCAACTTGTTGATTATGAAAACAAAAGTGAGAGAATTCTAATTTCCACATGCCTGGACACTGCATGCCATGTGAGAGTAGCAGCTGTAAATCATTTTCTATACTTTCTGTGTGTGTTAAATGATTCTCACTGTTCTATAAAAAAACTGACGTGCAGGTCATAGCTCTTGCCAGTATGAGTTCCATCCCTGATTCAATGTCATGAGAACCATTAACAAAGAAGATCGGCATTTCACTAGGGATAGAGATTTTTCAGTTCTAGATATTTTGTTCCTTTAATTTTTAGCATCATCGAGCTTTTCACATTGGAAAGGTCCCTTCCTAGTTTTCTTCCTACAGATTTGCTTTCAATAACGTCCGTTTCTGGAACTGAAATTCTTTCTTCTTCTAGCCAGACATGAGATTGCTTTCATGAAGCAATCATGGAAGAAAACTTTATGCTAAGTCGCATATATGATGTTCTATGGACAATCACCAATTCACGATTATCTAAGAAAGAATCTTTGGAGTGGACATATTACATTAGAAAAGCAATTGCAAATCTCTTTCAGAAAAGTTTGAGACTCGAATTGAAGGATACACTGAAGAGTTTCAATACTTTTTCTCTGCCATAGATCTTTTTCATGGAACATAACAAATTGAAATCGTCACAGCCAAATAACGATTTCACATATTTTTTCCATTAGGAATACTCGCTGCATGATAGAAAATATCAGCAACTGATGGTAACATATATTTACTTTAAGTTCCCTTAGACTCGACCAGTGGTTGAGAAACTGCAACGAAGCAATCCAGTAATTTCACAGGTAACATGACATCTAATACATAAGGGATATGAAATATGAACCATCATCAAAGTTCCTTCATTATCTGCTAAAACCCTAAAGCATGATACTTGTGATGCAGAAATGAAGATTCACCGCCATCTTAGAGAGGTCTATCCTTAGAAAAGCAAGCTTGCCCAAGCACCAATAAATGCAAAGCCACCAAATGGAGCCAAAGCAGAATACTTTCTGTCCTCAAGAAGGGCAACAGTATAACACCTACATAATTCCAGATTAACTTCTTTCAAACTTTAATCTCATCCAACGGTGTGCGTTGCAAATGCAAAAGATGCTTAAAACAGGACACCAAGGAAAGAATAATATGGATTAAAGGAAACCTCCATAGGTTATTTGGTAGCTGAGGTTCTTTCTCAGTCCCACATCACCAAATAACAGCAAAAGCAGCTTTAGCATTAGAAAAACACTGTGGAGAAAATTACATTTGAATACTGTTAAACACGAAAACATAATGACTTACGTTCCAGAGAAAGCAATAATCCCAGCAGTCAATAGGCCTCCAAACTGAGACAACAAAGTTAATCCAGAAGTATCAAAACAAGAAATGAAAGAAGAAAGAGGTGGGAAAGTGGGAAGAAACTCACAATGTGGGGGCGTTTGAGTGATAGGAGCAGCAAGAAGGGCTGCAGTGTGAACCAAATGGTACAAAGACGCTGTTTGCCATACCTTCACAATCACAATCAAGAATTACTTGCTATCATTTAGTACTGACAATTAAAAATAGAAAGTGAAAGACCTCTTTGTAAGTGGGATTTTGGGGCTTGAAAACATGAGCACCATAGGATCCCAATCCGACAGCTGCTACCCCTGTTTGTTTGCGTTTTCCAATCAATCAACACATCAAATTATACGACCAGGAAATTTAAATTTGAAGGGGTAGAGAACCAGCAAGTACCGGAGACAGCAGCTATTTTGTGCCACATAGAAGGATCCATTCTTCTTCGATTTCAACTTCCTTACGCTTTGCTTCTGTCTCTCTCTCTCAATAATAACACCGCCAACCAACTACCACCGGGCTTTCTGCTTTCAGGACAGGACGCCATTGACAACCAACCACTCTAAAAGACTTATGGGCCGGGATTGATAATACGAATTGGGCCTATTATCGATGGGGTAATATCTGATCAATTCTACCTCTTTATTTTTATATTGGGCTGGACTTGGAGCCTAACTCCCCAAATCTCACACACCACAGTTGCCCAGCACTTCTTCAAACAATCCAGCCTTTGTTTCACTAGGCTCAGAAGTTGTTTTTGAAATTTCTTTTAATTTATAAAGTCGTGTTTCCTAGATGGTTATGCCATCATATATACGGGCCTTGATGCAAGGATGTCGAGGGCAAGAAAGAGAGATAGATGTGTTATAACAGTGAAAGCAAGGATCCCCCCCCACATGCTGGAAAGTTTTTAGTTTTCAGGTGGTGCCAAAGAATTATGGGAACAAATTAGGGACAGGAAAATAAATAAAGCTTAGATGGTTTTTGATGTGATGTGAAGGGCGTGCACGCTTTCCCCCTTTTTTTTTCTTTTTTTTTCCTTTTCATCTTTAAATTGTTTGGCAGGTGGTGAAGCTGGTGACAATTTCATTAAAGAATATCATAATCTATGATGCCAAACAAAGAGCAGGTGATTTTGTCCAGCAATCATGGAAGAAAACTTTATGCTAAGTCGCTTATATGATGTTCTATGGACAATCACCAATTCACGATTATCTAAGAAAGAATCTTTGGAGTGGACATATTACATTAGAAAAGCAATTGCAAATCTATTTCAGAAAAGTTTGAGACTCCAATTGAAGGATACACTGAAGGGTTTTCAATACTTTTTCTCTGCCATAGATCTTTTTCATGGAACATAACAAATTGAAATCATCACAGTCAAATAACGATTTCACATTTTTTTCCATTAGGAATACTCGCTGCATGATAGAAAATATCAGCAACAAATGGTAACATACATTTACTTTAAGTTCCCTTAGACTCCGACCAGTGGTCGAGAAACTGCAACGAAGCAATCCAATAATTTCACACGTAACATGATATATAATACATAAAAGATATGAAATATGAACAATCATCAAAGATAGAGAATAGATTGTTAAAACAAAGTTCCTTCAGTATCTGCTAAAACCCTAAAGCATGATACTTGTGATGCAGAAATGAAGATTCACCTCCATCTTAGAGAGGTCCATCCTTTAGAAAAGCAAGCTTGCCCAAGCACCAATAAATGCAAGGCCACCAAATGGAGCCAAAGTAGAATACTTTCTGTCCTCAAGAAGGGCCACAGTATAGCACCTACATAATTCCAGATTAACTTCTTTCAAACTTTAATCTCATCCAACCGGTGTGCGTTGCAAATGCAAAAGATGCTCAAACCTCCATAAGTTATTTGGGAGCTGAGGTTCAGTATAGCAATCACCCTCCCCCCCCCCCCCCCAAAAAAAATGGAGGAAAGAAAAGAAAAGAATTTCTCAGTCGCACATCACCAAATAACAACAAAAGCAGCTTTAGCATTAGAAAAACACTGCAGAAATTGCATTTGAATACTGTTAAGCATGAAAACATAATGACTTACGTTCCAGAGAAAGCAATAATCCCAGCAGTCAAAAGGCCTCCAAACTGAGACAACAAAGTTAATTCAGAAGTAACAAAAAAACAGAAATGAAAGAAGAAAGAAGGTGGGGAAAGTGGGAAGAAACTCACAATGTGGGGGCGTTTGGTGATAGGAGCAGCAAGAAGGGCTGCAGTGTGAACCAAATGGTATAAAGACGCTGTATGCCATACCTTCACAATCACAATCACAATCAAGAATCACAATCACAATCACAATCACAATCACAATCAAGAATTACAATCACAATCACAATCACAATCACAATCACAATCAAGAATTACTTGCTATCATTTAGTACTCATAATTAAAAATAAAAAGTGAAAGACCTGTTTGTAAGTGGGATTTTGGGGCTTGAAAACATGACCACCATAGGATCCCAATGCGACAGCTGCTACCCCTGTTTGTTTGCGTTTTCCAATCAATCAACACATAAATTATACTGCCAGGAAATATAAATTTGAAGGGGTAGAGAACCAGCAAGTACCGGAGACAGCAGCTATTTTGTGCCACATAGAAGGATCCATTCTTCTTCGATTTCAACTTCCTTACGCTTTGCTTCTCTCTCTCGCTCTCTCTCGCTCTCTCTCTCAATAATAACACCACCAACCAACTACCACCAGGTTTCTGCTTTCAGGACAGGACGCCATTGACAACCAACCACTCTAAAAGACTTATGGGCCGGGATTGATAATACGAATTGGGCCTATTATCGATTGGGTAATATCTGATCAATTCTACCTCTTTACTTTTTAAATTGGGCTGGACTTGGAGCCTAACTCCCCAAATCTCACACACCACAGTTGCCCAACACTTCTTCAAACAATCCAGCCTTTGCTTCACTAGGCTACAGCTTGCTTAATAGTTTGATTGAAATTGTTTTTAATTTTTTTTTAATATTTTTAGTATCAATAGCACATGAAAAATAATTTAAAAACATAAAAAATATTTAATTTAAAATTTAAAATAAAAAAAAATTATTTTTTTCTTCCAAAAATATCTTTAAAACACAATGCTAAACATGATATAAGACGAGTTGTACACAAAATAGAAATAGGCAAAACTATAGTATAGCATGAAGAAAACCCTAATTAATAAAGTCGTGTTTCCTAGATGGTTATGCCATCATATATATACGGGCCTTGATGCAAGGATGTTGAGGGCAAGAAAGAGAGATAGATGTGTTATAACAGTGAAAGCAAGGATACCCCCCACATGCTGGAAAGTTTTTAGTTTTCAGGTGGTGCCAAAGAATTATGGAAACAAATTAGGGACAGGAAAATAAATAAAGCTTAGATGGTTTTTGATGTGATGTGAAGGGCGTGCACGCTTTCCCCCTTTTTTTTTTTTCATTTTTTTCCTTTTCATCTTTAAATTGTTTGGCAGGTGGTGAAGTTGGTGACAATTTCATTAAAGAAGATCATAATCTATGATGCCAAACAAAGAGCAGGTGATTTTGTCCAGCAATCTGCTAACAATGGTAGGGTAAACATTCAGAAATGTCCCCCGGCTTAAGATCCACTCCAAGCTCGAATAATAAATGCCACCACATCTATATCATATATCATCCAAGATTATTATTAATTTCTTCTTTTTTGTATGCATATGATTTCCAAGTTCATGGATTATGTGGGAATACGGCAGGTTATCTTTTAATACGGGGTTAGAAGGACAATTATCTTTTAATATGGGATTAGAAGGAGAACACAATCAAAAGAAAAAAGGAAGACTTTTGATCTTTTCAAAACCAAATCCTTAACAAATTCTCGTAGACATTACTTTATTAGTTTTTTTTTGGATTAGAGGAAATTTCATCCTTTAAAAAACACGCTTCGTGAATTCAGTTAAATGAGTAAAATCCCCAGCTATTTTAGTCTCTTATAAAAGGATAAACATCATGACTTGAAAACTCGAGACCTGTTGTGTAGATTGCAACCTCTCTGTCATCACACATGTTTCTTGAAGACATTATTAGTTGTATCTTATTCGCAACTGTTCCACTCTTGAAATCTCAAGTTGAGTGTTTTCCGGTTCAAGATGAGTTATGAACAAATTCTCATATTGAAGCTTTGACAATGTCAGTTCAACATTCAACTTAGCATGTTCGAAACAATCTTAATCTCTGATCATCATAACCAGTGCTTGAGTGGCATTTTACTTGAATAAAATGGTAGGACAAAAGAGTAGGTATATATATAAATATTGCTTGCAACTTGTGTTCCTGGGCTATATTCTCTTCGGGATCTAAGCACGCATGCCAGCGAAACAAATAAACAAGTTCCCCGACAATAGCTTTACAAGTTCCAAGAAAGATGTCTAGGTTAGCTTTGAATCCCTAACATGACAATTCTATCATCATAGGATGTACTGCTGCTGGTAAATAGAGACGACGACAGCA
Organism: Salix viminalis; assembly: GCA_029228465.1. NCBI lineage: Eukaryota > Viridiplantae > Streptophyta > Magnoliopsida > Malpighiales > Salicaceae > Salix > Salix viminalis. The sequence continues at coordinate 2,091,304 of CM055439.1, forward strand.
TTGAAACTTGTCTATATTGAATTTGGTGCGTACGTGCACTTCACAAATGAACCACGCATGTGTTCTTAGACATGTGTGAACCCATGAACTCCACCAAAAAGAAAATAAAATTTGACACACTCATTGCATTTGCCTTGCCATTCCATGCCATGCCGACAGTGAATCGAGTTCAAGGGCCCAGATTATGAATGTGTTCGATCGCCATCCCTTGATCGTGAAAGTTCATCGATCGTCCTTCGTCATGAATCCCTGCAGGTTCATGCACATTAACTTGCTGACGGGCTCCATTGTTCTGTGAAAGTTATTGCAGAATTAGGAACTCAAATCATTGCCCGCTTGGCCTTCAAGAACTAGGTCTTGTAAACGAGCGACCCACATGGGACCCAATATAAAAAAATGAATAGTGGGGTCAATCTGAGGCTCGATTGAAGGGATTTTCTTGGCTTCTACAGAAACTACACCCAACGCATATGTAAAAAGAGCAGAAAATGCAAGTGTATCTTGGTGTAGCGGTTGAAAGGACTTGTTTCCTTACTACTGCATCGGGGGGTTTATTACTCTGCATGGTTGCCTTTACATGCTTTCATTGGGTTTGCGAGGGATATTCGATGAGTCAGGGGGATTAGTTGTGGTGTGTGTAAGCTGGCCCGGACATCCGGTTATAAAAAAAAATTAAATTAAATGGCTTTCCATCTCCCAAAACCCATATATTTGGTCGGCCGAGCGAGAGGGATGTTTGCACACACAAGTCAAAGTTTCATCATGGTCTGGTTCTTCTAGCTTGGTCCCATGGCTTCATAGAAATTTGGGATTTTGATTTTTAGTGTCATTCGCATGTATCATGCGCGCAGTTTTATCTGCACACCGTGTGCGGGGTTTTGGAATCCCACCTGAGCCTTGACTTTTTCACCGCTTTCTTCCCTTTTCATCTTGTTGTTCCAATCCAAATACAAAGAAAAGAAACAATTGACTGGTTTTGCAGAATTTGTCAAGAACGAACACTGTTAATTTTCTTTGACAACAGCATTTTTTCTGTGATAAAATTTGATGGTATTTAAAAAAAAAACAAAAGAGAGAGACGGCCTGAGCCTGTTCCCCAGCTCTGTTCCTCAATCTCTTCCCGGCTGCTCGGTGACGGAACTCATTTCCATGCAAATTTTCAAAGAAGTGTAACAGTTGACAGACACCGACTGCAGTTCTTACCTTTACCATAATTATTATCTTCTCTGGAAGAGTGACTCCTTTCTCGTCAAAGGTTATCTCCTATCAACTTGTCTTATTAAAATACACCAACAGTTCTTACAAATCTCTCACGAGCGCCAACCCTTCCCACCAATAACATGACAAGATATAGCAACTGATCATTTCATAGGTTATCTACGTTGTAAAGGAAGATATTCTCCATCATCACTTCACACTCTCCATGGAATAATCAGTTCTTATCACTAGAATATATTCATATCTCAACCATAATTAATGGAGTTTATAGCTATTTATTGTGGGATTTACTGCACACTCTCCGTGATTGAGCTCTCAGAAAGAGAAATAGAAAATAAAAATATTATATTTAATTGAAAACAACAAGTATGATGACTAGATAATAACATTTTGATTCCCAGAAATAGAGAGCATAATCTCCCAAATATCATCGATCTCTTAGCAACCCTAGGGAATCCAAAAGGAACAACCAAGGGTAGAGGATTATAATGATTTTATTTTGTCGGATCTTTACTGTACATTGTTGTTTCTTTGTCTATCCTCGTATGGCAGAAGAAAGAAGAACACAAATCCAAGTGGGCATGGAGGGGAGGATAGGAGAGGCCAGTAGCAGCCCTCACTGTGGAGGGGACATATAATTATGCCTTCTTCCTGTGATTGTTCTTCACATCCGATTCCCATAAAACATATTTTAAGAAGGGAATCACTTTGATGATCACATCATGGGGTTAACTTATCCCTAAGAAAGGAAGATTTCTCCGATAAAACTACTTGAACACGACGAAGATTTTTGTCTGCTTCCAGAAGGTAAAATTCTTTATCTTTTTTTTTTTTTGTATTTTAATCTCCAATAGAAATCAGACAAGAGATCTTTATTTATTTGTGTTGCTGTGCTTGTTCATTTGCTTATCCTAAGACCAACTCTTACACACTTTAGGATAAATTTATTTCAAGTTAAGAATTTCTAGTACACCATAATCTATATTCAGATTTGTGTGCTAAAAGGGTATGCATCCTCTCTTTTTTATTATTAATAGTAATAATAAGAGATTATTATGAATATCTAATCTGAAAGGCAAAAAAGCATGATATGATTGAAACTAAGGTGTTTGATAATATCTTTTAAAATTGTTTAAAAAAAATAATTTTTATTTTAAATTATTTTTTATATATTTTTAGATTATTTTTATATAAAAAATGATTTTAAAAAATAAAAAAAAACATTATTTTAATATATTTTAACCATATTTAGACAGATAATAAAAAAAGTTGTCAGCTAGCTGAAGTGTAAGGCACTGCTTCCCACGTCATCTATTTGCCTTTAACGTTAGCTAACGTGTAGGTAGGTCCTAGGTCCCTTTCCTCTCTCTCTCTCTCTCCAAACGACCTCTGATTTCCATTTTTTTTTATTCATAAGAATTGGCTAAATAAACATTTGATTATACAAAATAAAATACAAGAATAATGATAATTACAGATTTTATTTTTCAAAATTTATCGGCCAAAAACAATCTATCTTCTCATGCTTTAATTACTTGTGTGGTGGAATGGTGATGTCCATCGGTCAACATCCACTACCTAGGAAACAAAGACTACTTCATTAAATTTAATCCGTTAACTTATTTAATAATTCCTTTTTTTTTTTCTTTTCTTTCTTTAAGGTCATCTTGGCCTGATGATGCTTCCTCTAAAATGCTTTATTTTCTGTTTTTTCAATGTTTGGCGCCTAATTCAAAGTCTTAAAGTACTGGTTTAAATTACTTAAATAATAATAACAAAAACCTACTTAAACTTTAATTGATTTTTTTAAATATTTTTTATGTGAAAAAACTATTTTGAGCATGCTTTACTGTTGAAATACAAATATTAATTTATTTATATTTTTCTTTTTAAATAAAGGGGAAAAAAGCTCTTTGATCGAGTCGTACATTTTTTTTAAAAAAAAATTACATTTTGGGGATATGCATGAGTAGAAAAGTCAAGTGTCTGTTTACTAATTGTTTTTTTCTCTTCTATTTTAGGTTTATTTCACATTTCTTTTTATAGTGAGAGTTTTAAAAAAATGTTTATTTATTGAGAAGAAAGGTAATATTCTTTAAAAAATACAAAGATATCCATTAAGATAACAACGGTTAATGCAATAAAATCAAAACTATAATTTATAACACTCATTTTAATACTTTGTATTTGTGATAGTCTAATTATAGAATATTAACTTTATTTTATTTAAATTAAGATCTTCCATTAAATAAATTATATTCTTAACCCAAGAAAACACATGAATTTTCTATTAATTTTATGACATTAACTATAAAAGTTTTAAGAAATTAGTCTCTTGCACTATATACAAAAGAAAAGCTTATATTGTTAATGTCTTTTCTTCATTTGAAAAACAATAGAGAACCTTTTTTATTGTTAATGTCTTTTCTGTAACATCGTACTGTATAATTGTTTAGTTTAATTTTTTTTATTAAAAAAAAAACTTTAATGATCTTACTTTAATAAAAAATAAATATCTAATTTTTTCAATATCCTGGATGAGGCCAAATCCTAAATCAAGGAGTCAACAGTTTGACCCACCTAGCACGGTGGTCTCAAGATAATATATATATATGTTGTTTGTTATTATGTTTTAAAAGTATTTTTTTTTAAAAAATAAATTTAATTTAATTTTAATTAATTTGTTGATGTTTTTTAATTTTTTTTAATAATATAAAATTGATTTTATATTAAAAAAAAATATCATTTTAATTTATTTTTAAATAACCAATCATTTAACCTTAGATTAAACTAACAGTAAAAGACTTCTCTCACACATCAGTGGTAGAAATGTAGTTTTAGAATAATTAAAGGGCTCTTGCTGACTCCAATGTTTTTTTTCTTCAATTATTTTTATTATAATATAATGTTATGGTGCTAACAGTAGTAACAACACTCTGGTCTGGCAATGATCTTTAGAAGATAACTCTGCTCTCTATTGTTTGTCCAGCACTCTCTCTATCAAAAACTTCTGGTTTTTAATGAAACACCAAAAGAACTTGGAGATTCCTCAAAACAAGGTGGGTGTCTCAACAATATATCTTGTTTCTTGCAAGTGACAATGATGCCCATTATGAAAACTCCTTCTCCTGCCTCCTAGAAATCCTTTGTTTTTCCATTTTATGAAACTACTTGTTGTTTAAGATTTATTATCATTTTGGATTGACTGAGCTTCCATGGACGACTCAATGAAACTAAAAATGGTTTGGTGTTGGATTTCTCGATGGTGAGATTCCATTATAAGTTTCTAAATTTCTTTAGTTGACAAATTTTGTTGCTTTGATTTATTGAAAATTTGAATTCTGGGTTAGTTTGACCATGAAATGTGCTCAAATTTTGAAATGGCAGTGTCTCATATCTTTGTTTTCTTAAAAGACTGTTTAATTCAAGAAATGAAATTATTCATGATTACTTAACCTGCATTTCATATTGGTGTTGTCTTGGGATGGAGAATGTTTTTGGTGAACCTTTTCTTTCAAGCCTACATTCAAGCAATTTGATGATCTGGTGGTTGGAAAAAACATTGTTTGTAATAATCAGAATTTACTTTTGCTTTATCTGATATCATGTACCTTTCAATATTACTTGTTGTTTTCATTAAGGTTCATATGTCACAGAAACTTGTATTCTGACAAGTGGAGCAAAACTTCCGGGGGCAAAAAAAAACTATTTTTGACTCTACTGTAATTGGAGTTTTGCTTCTCATGGTTTCTTTTCCAGTCTGCTTTGAATGACTTCTAACAGTGAAGTCTTGCCTTGTTATATGCGTTTAGTTTGAATCCAAAAAAATGGGACAGGTCATGTTGAAATAGGTAATAAGATGGCGTGCTTCCTTGTCAATCCTTGTTCTGCCACAAAAAGAAAAAAGGAAATTACATGCTGCTTCGAGAGCAAATGAAACGTGAAGGAGAAGGCTCCAATTTATAAATTCATGCCATATCTGGGAGGCTTCTATGAAGTATCTTCAGCATTTGAACCATCATTTTTTGTTGACCAACTGGTTCTCTGGTTTGCGAACTTTCTTTTATGTTAATGCATTGTATTTCCCACCTGGTGTAGATATGTATTATGTTTGTCTCTGTAAGATGAGAGAATAGTTTTCTTTGGGGTATGGAACTTTTGAAGCTGAAATTGCCTCCTGATTTCTTACTGATGCCTGTGTACACATGCTGTCATTGAATTTATTGTGATTTTCATTCTTTTATGCGCAAGTTAATAAATATTTTCATTTCTCTTGCAGATTGGCACTTTGTGTTCTGCTGCTGAGTGGGTGTCCTGCAGAAATCTAGACGAAGGATTTCATTGCGATTGCGTTGGTGCTATCACAAGGATCATTTAGCTGATCTATCAGAGCAATTCAAAGGTTTCTGTCATGAAAGCCAAAGCATTCTAATATCGTTCCATATTTTGGTGACTGATGTTCAGTGAAGTTCTGAATCGTGAAAGAAAAGATTTATTGGGTTGTTTCTAATTTTATTTAAGGAATCAGGCAGGCTGGTTAATAATTCAATGCAAGCATCAAAACAACTCAGAGGTTCGGGCATGTCCAGCAGATTTCTCTATCAACCGATCCAAGAAGTTGAAGCCTACTGCAAGCCTCAGTTCCGAACTTTAGACCACCAGATATACTCCAGTGGCAGAACCGAAGGAACCCCCTTCACCATTCCAAACTCCCTTGAGCAATACTGCACGCTGGAGTCATCTTCAGCAAATGGCAGCTATGCTGCTTACAACTCCCCATCAACTGTCAGTTTCTCACCGAATGGAAGCCCAATGTCACAGCAAGAATCTCAGTCGTATTCACTTGAGCCACTCCATTCCCCTGACAATGCCACTGGCTCTCCAATAAGTGGCTCCTGCATAACTGATGATGCCCATGATTTCAGGCACAAGTTGAGAGAATTAGAAACTGAGATGTTTGCGCCTGATTCTGATATCTTTGACAGCATTGAAAATGCACTTGAGAGTGGGACAAACATCGAGTCACTGGAAATGGATAGCTGGAGACAAATAATGGACGTGATTTCTAGAGGAGACCTAAAACAAGTCCTTATTGCCTGCGCAAAAGCAGTGTCAGATAATGATCTGTTAATGGCACAGTGCTTGATGGACAAGTTACGCCAGATGGTCTCAGTTTCCGGCGAACCGATTCAAAGATTGGGAGCATACATGCTGGAAGGGCTTGTTGCACGCCTGGCCTCCTCCGGGAGTTCCATATGCAAAGCTTTAAGATGCAAAGAACCAGCAAGTGCTGACATGCTGTCTTACATGCACATTCTTTACGAGGTTTGTGCCTACTTCAAATTCGGGTACATGTCTGCAAATGGTGCCATTGCAGAAGCCATGAAAGATGAAAACAGGGTTCATATCATTGATTTCCAGATTGGTCAGGGGAGCCAGTGGATCAGTCTAATCCAGGCCTTTGCGGCGAGGCCTGGCGGGCCACCCCACATCCGCATTACAGGTATTGATGATTCCACATCAGCGTATGCCCGTGGAGGAGGGCTGAGTATAGTGGGGAAAAGGTTATCTAAGCTTGCCGAGTCATTCAAGGTGCCATTTGAGTTTCATGCCGCTTCCATGTCTGGCTGTGAGGTTCGGATAGACAGCCTTGGTGTTCGACGTGGGGATGCTCTAGCGGTGAACTTTGCTTTTGTACTTCACCACATGCCTGATGAGAGTGTCAGCACTCAGAATCACCGGGACCGGGTGCTGAGGCTAGTTAAAAGCTTGTCTCCAAAGGTGGTCACCCTTGTTGAGCAGGAATCTAACACGAATACTGCTGCATTCTTCCCGCGGTTCCTCGAGACACTAAATTATTATACGGCCATGTTTGAATCCATTGACGTTACCCTTCCAAGAGACCATAAGGAACGGATCAATGTGGAACAACATTGCCTGGCAAGGGATGTTGTTAACATAATAGCATGCGAGGGAACTGAGAGGGTGGAGAGACACGAGCTTCTTGGGAAGTGGAGATCGCGATTCACCATGGCTGGGTTTACTCCATACCCCTTAAGCACCTTGGTTAATGCCACCATCAAAACACTGCTAGAGAACTATTCTGATAGATATAGGCTTCAAGAAAGAGATGGGGCTCTTTATCTTGGCTGGATGAATAGAGATTTGGTGGCATCTTGTGCATGGAAGTGAAAACTGCATGCTGATTTCGCTCTCATTTAGGAAAGCAGGCAACTAGCTGAGGTAGAACCTCAAGGGTTTCCTTCTTTTTTTTTTCCCCGTTAGACCCTTGCCACTTTTAAGAGGAAGGCAGTGATCTCAGCTGTGTGCTTGGCTTCTGAAACTCTTAAGTTACCCTTTCTTTCTTTCTTTTTTTTTTTTTTTTTGAATCAGCTGCTCAATGCTTTGAACTTTTTTTGCTTTGCCTGGCATTTGGGACAACCAAGTCCGGTTCTTTTCTCCCATGTCTGGTGCTTTGTGGTTAGAGTATGTTCACTTTCTTGGAGCATTAGGTATTCTGATTCTGAAGGTTCTCCCTCTGGATCTCTGGCCATTCTGGTTTCCTACTGAAATTGCGGAATTTTTTTCAATATGAATCAGTCTAAGAATAATTAAGCATGCGATTCTTGCCCACTGACATGTTGTCTGTACTGCAAAAACTATTAGCAAGTTCACAGTTCGAAGATAAGCGCTTCTTGCAAGGGCAGTGGTGACTGGCTGAACTAAAATGTAGTGATGTAAATGCTTCAGTGTCACAAACAAGCCTACTCTCGAAACCATAAAATAAGGCAAGAGACACAGCACATTCCAAACCAGTTCCCGGAATTGTAAGAGTTTGGGAACATCTTTTCTTTACCAAATTCAAATGGTTTTACATCTAATCAGCAAAACAACGGGCGAAAGACGCTGTTAACAAAAAAAGAAGAAAAAGAAGTCGCATACTAGATACTTGCTGCGAACCTCTACAGATTTTATGATAAATTAAGCTATAGGAGTAATTTTTATACATCTAGAGGTCGTTCCCCTCCTCCCTGCTGAAAATCAATCTGTTTCGATTAGCTTTGAACAGGCTCTGAATTTAGTACGTGCTGTTCGTTTGGATTACTCTCTGGACCTGGGGTAATATTATGGACACCGCAAGCAGCGCTGTTCTCTTTTGGATCAATTCTTGACTCGCCATCATGTTGCTCAGTTGATCTACCAGCTGACACAGGATTGGTATTGACAACAATACCAAGGTTAGCAGCACCACTTACTTTCGTGGTATTTGTCTTGCCATTCTGCTGCTCACGAGATTTACTTTCTTTCCTTTTATTTATTGACTCAGAACTCGGTTTCTCCTCCAATTTGATGTTGGAATCTGAGCTGTTAAGCGCAACTATTTCAAGGGAAATGGCATTGCTTTCTCCTGATTTTGTACCCAACTCGTCATTCTGGATGGTAGTTGTACAAGTGCTGAGACCAGTTGTGTTTTGAGTAATAGTCCTAGAAGGAGGCATATCGTGATCATGTTGTCCCTCGTAACTGGTTACAACTGATTTTGGGTCATGAGATGCCCTCTCTACATGTTTCTTTACAGGACATCCAGGACTTGAACACCTGTAGTAGCTCCTACACAATGTGATGAAAGAACAAAGTCAGCATGTACTCAAACAGCCTAGGTATATTTTGTCTCTACATGCAGACTAACAACCAATTCAATATGCTACCAATATAAGGAGGCATCCCCTGACATATCTTCATAACCAGAGGGGCGAGATGTAAACTAAAAATGTATAAATCCCAGGTCTAACCTTGTTGAGTTTATTAAAATTTTGACAGTTACCTGGGATTTGGATTGCCTTTTACCAATTTCTGCCCATATTTACGCCAGCGATACCCATCACTGACAATATCGACCTCACTTTTTGTTTGAATAACAAGACGAGGCTCACTAGTTGGCATATCTACAGGAGTAGACCTGTCATTACTGCTACCTTTCTTCCTATTTTGTTCATTTGAAACAAAATGTGTTAGCTCATGCTTGAAACAATAGAGTAAATTTATAGCCATTTATTAAATTACCTTCGTTTTGAGCGTTGATCATCATCTACATCAACCTCATCCCTTGTCCTTTTTGGTTCTGATAGCACATGTTTCACATCCTCACTGGACGTAACAGAAGAAATCTGAGAGGTATTTGTTGACTCAATCGGATGAGGTTCATGACTTTCTGCATTTATCAATTAGCACTCAAATAAAAGAACACATTAATACAATCTTCTGTTGGTTAAGAGCAAAAAAAAATGGTCTAAATGGTGATTTTTCTCTGATACCTTCAACACCAATCATTAAAAGATGATCAGGTTTTTCTTCAACAACGGACAGGACACAACCAATAGCTTGTGGGAGTTTAAGTTGAGGTTTGGGATGCTCATGCTCACCAATGTGAACAATATCAGCAAGCTTCCCGTCGTGTGAACATTCCATTTGCTTTTTCGCTTGACAGCTTGAATGTGTACATTTGTAATAGCTCCGTATAAATTCATTTCCTTTAACAAGTTTCTGCCCATATTTTCGCCAGTGATATCCATCCTCTGACACTTTTTCCCGCATGATAGGAGCCCTTCCTTCCTGACCTGATTGCAAGGAACGGAGATCACTGCCAGGGGTATGTGGGACATTCCGCGGTGTTATAGAAGAAACACTTCCTTCTTTGTCTAACTCCAATATACGCCCCCCAGTATTCTCCAAAGATTTCTCAGGGGCATACGAAGCAGGGATTCCTTCTTGTTGTGAAGCATCATGACCTCCACCATTATGGGTCTGTGGTGTTGTGTCAGTCCCATCATCTGGGCTCTGTCTTTTCTGCAACTCCTTGGGAGAAACTTCATCTGGAACTTCCTCTGAAGAAACCATCTTAATTTGGGAAGTTATAGAAGAAACAAAGAGATTAATTCAAGATGCCATTACTGCAATTAACTGTGGACTTGAATGAAATACACATGTTGCTGGTTGTTCATACCTGAGGAAGCAACAAAATAAAGTTAATGATAGCAAGAATTTGCAAATTGACGATCGAGACCAGCTAATTCAAATTTCAAACAATAAATATTTTAAAGTTCTTCAGTGTTATGGGAACATTATGAAAATCTAAATATGTAAAGAAGGCTGGTAATCAAAATCATGCATGCTTGATATAGAATCAAGGCATGACATCCATTCAAATTTTGTATCAGTATCAAGCACTAGTGAAAATAAAAATAGCAAGCACTTTAACCAATATTCTTTTAGTTGTTGTTTTATTTTGAATGTTTTATCCAAACCGCGCACACTAATGAACTCAAGCATTTCTAGAATATTTGAAATAAAGGATACAGCATACTCACATGCTATACACAAATGGATGTGTATCGACATTTTATTTGTAAAATAACACTCCCATCTACCAAATCAACGATCTTGTGCAGAGATACTCCAACACTCCCTTTGCAGTAAACAAGCCAAATGATGCTCATATTCAATCAACCAGCAGGCAAGACAAATAATTCTTTTCACATATAACGTGACGGATTAAAATGCTTCAAAGCTAATACACAATTCGGAAACCATTTATTTTGCGGATACTCACACAGCATTTTCAAACATATAACTAATTTATAGAGCCTGTACTCTTCTTCCATGGAAAATAAATACATTCCAACAATAATTCATAAGAAACACAAAAAAAAACATCTATATATCCCTTGTTAAGTTGCCAAGAAAAATGATCCAAAATATCAATTCTTTTTCTCCAATAATTAATTCTTTTTCTCTAGGTGGAGTGGGATAACCTGATTTAATCAGATTCTTTTTCTCCAATAATCAATTCTTTCAATTCTGATAATAGTATAAAAATCAAATTGACAGTACACAGTACAAATTTATAATTTTACCATGCTAAGAACAGCAGCAGCAGCTTTTGGCTCCAGAATTCAATTTCTTGCTTTTTCACAACAGAGGAAATTATAGCTGACAACTTAAAATTATAAAAATTAGCAATCAAAGAGTAAATTAATATTAATTAGCAAGAAAAACACCAACTAGTCACAAATAATTCAAGTAAAAATTATTTTTTTAAAAAAAGCCATAAATACAGTGATAATTAAAGTAAACCATTTATCAAGTACTTTAGCAATACAAATTACCTAAATTATAACCTAGTCTTCATTTTATTTTACGATGATGATGATCAGGTGATCCCGCTCCCACGCGAAACCCTCGAATTTTGATTCCCAGCTCAATTAGGGTCGTAGATCATGCCGGAATCAACCGGCGACCACCGAGGTTTCAATTAAGGTTTTCCTTTTCGTGATTGGGTGAGTCGGAGATAATAATTTAGGAGAATTTAAGGTTAGAAAACCAAGAAAAGTATAATCATAAATAATCAGACAGGCTGATTACTAGAGATAGAGAGAGAGATAGAGAGAGATGGCCACAAGCATGAGTAGTAGAGAACAGCAAGGGAAAGGATTCTGTGTTACTCGGCAGAAAAAGGAATCTGTGCTCTTGTTCGTGTCTATTTAAGTTACCATTGGTTGATTTTATATATTGTTTTTTATTAATTCATTGTTTGATTTTTGGGTAATTGTTTTTTAAAATATATATTTTAATAAATTCACTTTTATTTGTACGTGTAAACTTCACTATGACCCTTATAGATTCACTGGACTTGCATTTCTATCCTTATTTGTTTCTTCAATATTTACTCTAGTGTTTTTAAGGAGTTTTCATATTATCCTTAACAAAAAGTTATAAACCTAGTAGATGCGGGTCTGCACTACTGTGAGTTCGTGCTAGTTTTTTTCCATACAAAAATAATAATATTTAGAGCTGCAGACATGTTTAATAAAGAAAGAAAATAATACACCGAACCGAATTCTCAAATAAATTGATTTTATTTTAGTAAAATAAAATGAGAGCACAAATAAGCTGAAAAGATGATTTTATTTTTACTTTAATCAAATAAGATGGAAAAAAAAAGATGATAGCTAAAGATTTTTCTAAAAACAAAAAGAGAACACAATATAACTTGGATAAAAAATCCTTTTTCCAATAGCAGAAAACCAATAATATTTAATTATTAGCTAATTAAATATAGAATGATAAACTTAAATAAATAAAAAATAAAAAATAAAAAAATCAACACGAGTCAACTTTACTTAACATTATAGACAAGTAACATGAGCAATAATAGAAGAGCTAGTCTAGGTTAACTTGTCAAACATACACCTTTGGTCATGAGATCAGGAGTTGGCATGATAACATGAGTTGTAAATAAAAGTAGCCCGGGTTAACTTGTCAAATCTATGTCTAAAATCATAAGGTCATGATAGCTCGATAGAAAAGAAATAAAAAAACCACAAAGATATTTTTTTAATAATGATGAACAATGAAATAAAAAAAATAATGTCACCTCTTGTTAGTTTTCAAACCTTGACCTAGTTTATTAGACTAAAAGAACCCATACATGGAAAAATCATGACGCCAATACCTAACAAATTAAATGTTGAATAATAAAATTGAAAAAAATCACAAAAATATCTAAAACAATAATTTTTTTTTAAAAAGAGTGGGGATAAAAATAAAGATAAAAAATAAATTAGAGGATAGTGACAATTTTTTTATTGGATGGTGAAATTGAAAAGAAAAATAATTTTAACAAAAGGACAAAAAAAAAACAAGATCAAATTGAAAAAAATATTATGCCATAAATTTAGATTGAATGATTAAATTAAAAACTAATAAAACTTTTACAAAAGAGTCAAGAAAAACACCTAAAAGTCAAAAGAATAAGGATCAAATAAAAAAATACATGATAAATTATAATTGAAAGATGAAATTAAAAATAAACAAAACCTTTACAAAATATTTAATAATAAGAAAATAAATAAAAATAAAAATAAAAAGAATTGAAGTTGAAATATCAACAATGAAGAGGACCAACTTATAATTTTCAAGGAGGCGAGAGAAAAGATAAAAAGTTTAACATCACTGACAAACATCACATTAGGAAAAACGATATGATGACACTTTCAAAGACATGATAAAAAAAATATTTCATTTTCCATCAAGAGACACAACACTAACCACTCGAAATGCTTGGGCGTCTCCAGACACAAACAACCTTTGCCATTTAAATAATAATTAATTTTTATTAAAAGACCAAATTGTTCTCGATGAACCTAGTAATAATGGAGAAACTTGAGTGTAAAGACAAAAAGGCCCTCAAAAGTATGATTTTATTTATTAAAAAAAATGAAAATGCAAATACCCTTATGTAGATGTTTTGAAATTTTTTATTTAGAGAGTAACCAAGTCATTTTACTATGCTTAAAAAATAAAAAAGATACTTATGCCCCTGATCAATTCTTTAATGACTAACGAGCCTTGTGAAAAGACCTAAATACCTCCAAAATCAAGACATTTGATTGTTTTTGGAAGTGGAAAAGGTAATTATATTATAAGTGTGAATACTAAAATATTTTTATGTCCATAATGAGTTTTGTCTTTTATTTTATATTTTTTTGTTATATGGTGAAAAATATTTTTTTTTCATGTTTATTTGTTTTTCTTAATTATACTTGTTATATTTTATTCAACCATCCTTTAAAAAACCTTAAACCCTAAATAAAAATATTGAAAATGTGTACTCATTGTTAGATTTTGTTACTTATTGTTTGATAATGAAGAATAATATTGATTTTTTTATATCTTAAAGCATTAAAAACAAAACTAAAAAAGGCTGGTAAAACATTATTGCCCAAGATACATGTCATTATGAATTTAAACACTAAAATGATCATTTTATCCTTCTCAAACAAAATACATTAACCTGTTTTGGGAGTAACAGTCTTTTCCTCAAAGTTCATCGGTCACTATCAAGTTCATCAAAGATAAATTAGTCTTTCTATTTTTTTGCACAGTAGAATGATTTATTTACCCTTAAAGGTAAAAAAATATAAAATTGAATATTTAGTAAAAGGGTTGAGATATTGACTTCGATCCTGATAGCAACTCAGTTCGATGGTCAACATCACTTCTAAAAGGGATATGTTTTGGCAATTCAAGTGGCATCACATCCCTATATTGCTCTAGCACATAAGTAGTAACATTTTGTACATCCTCAAATCTTTTCACTTTTTCATTTACTATTGCCATAAGAAACAATTCTTTACCTTTCAAAAAAGCATTATCAACTGTAATAGCCAAGACTAAACCTTTTCCACTCGTTTTCACTTTCCATCAAAACTTTACAACAAGTTTCATTAGTGATCATAATTCCATTAATATATGTTTTAATCTTGACCTTTCTTAAGAAATACATGTTAAAAATTACATCAAAATCATCCAAATTTCATTAGTGATTTATCTTTTGCTATTGCAACTATATATAGCTCAGTTAATTTTAAGGTTATCACTATATAGGACTATAAGAAAAATAAGCATTAACGACACTAAATAACTATATTAGAAGGATCATAAGGTGATATGACTTTTGTTGAATATGATCATAATATTAATTTTATTGCGGATGATTTTTTATTAGATATTGTCGCTCACTCAAATAGACAATGATCATAGAAACCTTCACATGTGGATTTTGTATGTGATGAAAATAAAAATAGTTTGAGAGGACAATAAAAAAGAACATTATATACATGGATTATTCATTGCATTATGTAATTATAATTGTAAATCTACAATATTTCAAAAACAAACTATATATATATATATAAGATTTTTTTTTATTAATTTCACAATCAAATCTCGATATAAAAAAGTATATTAACCAAACACATGTAATTGTTTTTTTGTTCGGTACCAATCTCAATATGTAATTTAGTTCTTTTGTTTTTCGATGGAGGCCAATAAATCTCGTTTTGATTTTTCAAGTTTAGGTTCGGGCAATTAGAGAGGTGGTTCTGAAATGCAATATGGTATTGTTAGCCCCTCGAAACCAAACAGTAATCCAGAGGAGCTGCTTCACATGATTTTCAGAAGACGAGGCTGCTTCAATGATTCAAGTTTCACTCACCACAGTGTTAGTGCTTAGCAAACATAGTTCTGCAGATGATGAATGACTCCATCGTTAATCCACTGCAGTGCTTACAACCTAATAAAATTCTCAGGAGCCTGTCTTTGAAATGCGGTTAACCGGTCACCATGGGATCCGGCGGCAAAGCACTTTTCCCGGTGAGCAAGGGCTAGTCAGTTGCCATGTCAAGGTTCAGCTCAGCAGGATCACGTTTTGTATTCCTGGTTACCAACGGCACTCCAGATGCAGTCCTTCTTCCAGAAACTACTGATTGTTTAGGTCGATTTTGTTGACGAGCAACATCAAGTAGCAGGAAGGTCACAGAAAGGGAGAGTGAGATTCAATGTTTCGGTTCCAGGGCAGGCACGGGTGACCCGTGAACATGGTCGGTTCCATGTTCCAACCCCATCGGATTACAAAGCTCTCACGCGTCAAACAAATCACAACACGGGTGTCATACGCGCCACCAGTTTCATTTGCTTTGCCGCTGGATAGCTCGCATTGCCAGCTTTCTGTTGCCAGAAAATCGGCCAACATTTGAGGTTTTTGATTCCTTTTTTATATATATATAATTTAAATATTAATATTATGCACGTGGCCAATTTGCTCATGTTAATAAGTCATAGTTTGGGGCGTTGGAAAATCGAATCAAGAGTCCAGACGACGTCGTTGACAAGAAAAACCGAGACACCGCGTGAACCGCTTGGCGAGTATAAATATCTGAAGCATTCACCTCGGTTTCTCCCCGCCTCCCTCACTCCGTGTTTGATTCTTGTCTCGTCGAACTCAAGGAAGGTACTCTATCTAATCTTCCTCACCGAGTCACATTCCATGTATTATCTCATCAGCAGCAGAAGCACCTGTTCAATTCAATTTCATGCATGTTTTTTTATTTTTATTTTTGCTGCTTCTACCCAAACCTTGATTTGATTTAATGATTATTGATTATTTAATTGGTTTGGTCTTTGAAGATGCCGGCGGCAAGAAGCAATACATTTGAGAGAGACGATGAGCCTTTCGTGGAGGTTGATCCGACCGGTCGGTTCGGCCGTTACAATGATTTGCTAGGTGCTGGTGCAGTGAAGAAGGTATACAGGGCATTCGATCAACACGAAGGAATAGAGGTGGCTTGGAACCAAGTGCGGTTAAGAAATTTTATAGAGGATCCTGTGCTCATCAATAGGCTTTACTCCGAGGTTCAGTTACTCAGAACATTGAAGAACAAGTACATCATTGTTTGCTATAGTGTTTGGCTGGATGAAGAGGTTAGTTCCCTCAATTTTATTACAGAGGTTTGTACTTCTGGAAATTTGAGGGATTACAGAAAGAAACATCGCCATGTGTCTTTGAAAGCTTTGAAGAAGTGGTCTAAGCAAGTTCTTGAGGGGTTGGAATTTCTTCATACGCACGATCCTTGTGTCATTCATAGAGACTTGAATTGCAGTAACATATTCGTCAATGGAAACAGTGGTCAGGTAAATAATTTCCCTTTTAAACTGTGTTTCGGATTCTTTTCGTTGAGGTTATTGAGTTTTGTTATATCTTATCAGTGCAAGTTATTTTGATGTGTGCAATCTAGGCTTTTTAAAACTAGTATAAATTCTGCGTATCAGGTGAAAATTGGGGATCTGGGGTTTGCAACAATAGTGGGGAGAAGCCATACTGCACATTCGATATTAGGCACCCCAGAGTTTATGGCACCGGAGCTCTATGAAGAAGATTACACTGAAATGGTGGACATTTACTCTTTCGGATTGTGTTTGCTTGAAATGGTGACGATGGAGATACCATACAGTGAATGTGATAATGTTGCCAAGATATACAAGAAGGTTACATCTGGAGTAAAGCCTCAAGCTTTGAACAAGGTGGCTGATCCTGAAGTCAAGGCTTTTATATTGAAGTGTATAGCTGAGCCAAGAGCAAGACCTTCAGCTTCTGATCTTCTGAAGGACGCCTTCTTTTCTGGGGTCAATGACGAGGAAACAGTACCAGCCACCGCTTCTTGATGACATTTCAGGTGAACCATAAGCCTTCACCTAGCCATTAATTCCAGTCTGAATCATGGGTTTCGGCCGAACTTGGAGCTTCAAATTATCTGTATCTATCTCTCCATTCTCTTCTCGACGTTTATGTAGCCAAGTAGTTGCAGGTTGAATTGAAAGCAACAATTGTAGCGGTATCAGTTTAGATAGGTTAAATCATTCTGGTAACTGGCTTTTAATGTAAATCAGTTGTGCTAACTACGTACCAGGAATGATCTGCAGTAAATTGTCTTATTTTTTAATTATCTTGAGAACACAGAATCTGCAGTCTGCAGAGTGTATGACCAAAAAACTCGAACGGTTCCATTCAACCTGTCGTTGAGATAGCTAGCAGAGCATTTTTGGGCCATTAGTGGCAGATATTTGAACAGTGATTAGAAGGAAACCAATTTTTAAAATTCTGCAAATGGGTTTCAAGGATGAATGACCTGAAAATATTATCGGCTGCTCATTGAAAAGAACGTTAATCGAGAATTTAGCATCGAATGGGAGAGCTTTCAGTATTCAGGTGATAAAACTCCCACGCAGCTTCTTAATTGACTTAATTTGAAATGAAGCCATAGTAGTGTCGAACTTTCATCATTGGAAGCATCAATCTCATCGACAATCTAAACTAGAAAGAGGACGAACGGTCACAGGGCCAATTTTCTTGTTGAAAATTTTGACCCCACGCGACAATCTAGTCCCCCTAGACTCAATGTTTTCACTTACTCGTATTTGCCGGCAACTAGTTTGTCCCACAAACCTAAGAGTTTCCCTACTCTTCCATTGTTGTAAACAAGTGGAATACATTAGCAAATCCGAACAGCAACAAGCACACAAGAAATTACAGGAATTCATCCCAATCTTATATTAACTCAAAAGAGTATACACAAGTCCATTTGTGTGGGTGCTATGCACATCTGTTCTGTCTATAGAACTTGCATGCTACTCCCATATATAATGTCCTAGACAATGAGTACTAATACACAAGAATACAACAAAAACCGTCTCCCTAAGACCTGGAACATATCTGTCCAGTTTTCCTGAAAATAGTAACTGATGAAAACTGTTGATGATTGCTCCAAACAGTTGCATCTCTCCTGACTTGCCACACAACAAGCCAGTTATCCATCCTATTAACTCACATGCTGTCAGAATAGGTGTATTCGCATGCCTTTGGATTGTACTCCTCAGCCCATCGCTAATAAGCTATTGTTGCCAAATTGCTAGACGTACACTATTGCAGATTCTGCCGATGCCCATCCACACTGCTTCTCAGATGGACATGCCAATGCAAGCTGCCAATTGTGCCAGTAGTGTTTTTTTTTTTTTGTCAAGTCTTGGATTGTCTCATCTTCATCGTCAGCCCTCGCTACCTCGCTACTGATTTTGTCGACACGGTAAATTTCATCGAAGCTACCAAACTCATTAATGCTGTTGATTTGGACACTATTTCATTGTCTCTTTTCAATACTATTTCTCGTCAGCTTTCATGGGATGAATCTAGCCTAGAATTCATGGCTTCATACTTAAGGATCCGAGCTTCACGTGGTAGCTGACAATGTGGTACATAGAGCTTGTTTCAGCAAGAAGCAACCGGTGCATGTACCAAAATGATCAGCATGCATACATGTATTCGAGCAAAAAACAATTACTCTACCCGTATATATACTTTAGGTAGAGCCTGTATGCATCCAAGCATACATTCGTTCCCTGTAGTATGTATGCACAAGCACTTTCTCCAAGTGTATTTGCAATTTTTTTTTTATTATTATTATTATTAGTCTTTCGTTAAACTTGGGGGATTGAGATTGACCGGTAGAAAGCAAGCAAGCAAAACCCAAAGCACCCGAATTTTCAGAAGCCGTGCCGTCTTGGGAGTTAGCATAGAATGGTATGAAAAGTAAACAAAACAAACTTCACCCGCACTTCATCTCTCCCATTGACCACTAGTTTATTCACTTCCAAATATCATCAATTTCCCCTTTTCTACTTCCCAACACACTCTTCACCCTTCTCACTTCTCCACACTTATGTATAAATATATATATATAAACATATATTCTACAGCAACTTCATAATATTGTTTAGCTTAATTACAGCTCATCATCATGCTTCCATTTTTTTTTCTTGGCCCACCAAAGGATGTTTATCGCCATTAATGTTAAACAAAACATGCATGAAGATAATTAAATGAAGCCATAATTATGAATAGAAGCCCAGATCAAAGGCGGAGAGTTGATGAGATCTCATTTAAACACAAATCTTGCCGAGCAAGCATACATGAAGGATTTGTTACTCCACCGTATATAATAATATGCTGGCCGATGCTATGGAGTGCTGGAATTCAACTTCTCAGCACTCGAGGAACGTTGTTGAAGCCTTAAATTTTGGAATTTGAGTTGTTCACTCGTGTGCATTTGACTTTTGACTAGAATGGAAAAACAAAAATAATGCACGAGTGTACTGTGGACACACAGATCAAACCACCTCTTTTTACTAATTCATTCCATCCCAAAATCCCCTCTGGTTGCTGGATTCTAGAAGCTCATATTCTACTTTTTTCTTCGATTGTTGAGACGGGTTTCAAGCATTTATGGGCATTGAAGGAGAGAGTTAACATCAGCCCAGATTCATTTCTGTAGTTTGCGCCATCAGTACTATTGAGCTTTGAAATCATTTTCATGAGCTATGCAAATGGAATCTGCAAGCCCCAAAGATAGTTCATCGGCCTCAAGTCCTTTCTCTTCACCTAGCGTGGCCGCCCTGTTAAAGATTAAGATCATTTCATGGTAGGAAATGCTAGACCTTGGGTTTTAATTTCTGGTAGCAGCATTAATTATAGGTCATCCGTTGTCTTTGAAAGTCTGATGAATGTTTTGTCTTGTTTCAGGAGTCAAGAGACTGGTTTGCCTGTTTCTGTTCGTGTTCGAGTTGCTGAGAGAACATTCCATCTTCACCGGGTAAGATCGATGTGATTCTTTTATTCCATATGAAAGGCTATCCTCCGCTTCTGTGGAGGCTAATTTACTGATATTAGACAAATAAAGGCCAGAGTGTTCTATTTTCTGAGCCAGTTATTTGATTTTAAAGGCTTCCTACGGTGATAACAAAAGGTTGAAAATATATAAAACCACCCGTGTTAACAACTTTCGTCCATTGAGAGCAGGCTTGCCTGCTCTCTTCGGAATATGTAAGACAAAATGCCTTAATTTGTGACGATGAACATAATAATTAGAAATTCTCAGAGTAGCTTCTGGTTTAGTAAGCATACCTTTTGAGTTTCATTCTTTCTGGTTTATGTAGAACCCCTTATTTTCAAGGAGTGGATACTTTAAGAGACGATTGATCGAAACAACTCAGCTCGAGCTGCCCCAGACTTTCCCTGGAGGACCAGAAACCTTTGAGATGATTGCTCTATTCATGTATGGCTCTTCCACGTTGATTGACCCTTTTAATGTAGCAGCCCTGCGATGTGCAGCAGAGTTCCTTGAAATGACAGAAGAATTCTGCTCTGGTAATCTCTGTGAGCGTTTTGATCTCTATTTAAACCAAGTCGTCCTGCAAAATTGGGATGATACCTTGATCGTTCTCCAAAGGTGCCAAGCATTGATTCCATGGTCTGAAGAGCTGCTGATTGTTAGCCGCTGCATAGAATCCCTGGCTTTCATGGCTTGCATGGAGATTCTTGACCCTGAGAGGAGAAGAGACAAGCCGGTTATAACACTGGAGGCATTGGCTGGTCAAGCCTGGAGCTGTGAAGCCGTCAAGGAGATACTGAGCCAGGAGCTTTGGATCAAAGACCTCATTGCTCTACCATTTGGATTCTTCAAAAGGATAATAGGATCCTTGAGGAGGCAAGGAATGAAAGAAAAATATGTGAGCCCCATCATTGTTTTCTATGCAAACAAATGGGTCCTCTCCAAGAAGACGATACAATACTGGGAGAGCTCCGGTGAGAGAGCCGGCGATGCCACCGCCAATGATAAAGGTTTCAACCATACTACAAGGCGTCATTGATTTACTACCAATGCGAGAGAGGGCTAGTAGAGTGGTTCCTGTCGGATTTTACTTTGCATTGCTTTCCAGATCCGTTGGCAATGGTTTGAGAAATGACAGCAGGGTCAAAGTTACAGGATCAGATCGCATCTCTTCTACACTTTGCGCATGTGGAAGATTTACTCATTCCAAGCAGCGGAGTCAGCTCGGATAGTTCCAGCATGGAGTTGGCTACGATGGAGAGCATATTCTCAACAAATGTATCGTTGAAAATGGACACAAACAATACTCCTTCAGCTGGTAACTCAATTGTAGCAGAACTATGGGATACATTTCTCTCCCATATAGCTTCTGATCCCAAAATCAGGCCTAAAAGATTCATGGAACTCATTGAAACAGTACCAATATCCTGCAGACAGAGCCATGATCAGCTGTACAGAGCAATGAACACTTTCCTGCAGGTAAGTCTTTCACAAACCTCATCATGCCTCGAATGAAAACTAAATGCCAGGTTTCGATCAATCACACACTTATGTTAGTGTCCTCTTTACTTCACCAGGCACACCCAGACATATCCCAGGAAGAAAAGGGGGCAGTTTGCAAATACCTCAACTGCCAAAAACTGTCACAGTGGGCATGCATCGACGCTGTTCAAAACGAGATGATGCCATTACGTTTGATTGTCCAGGCTCTTTTTGTGCAGCAACTGAATACGCACCAAGCGTTCAAAGAATGCTCGGACTCGTTTAGGTATGCGCAAAGCGGAGAGTTTTCTGGGAGTCTCTCAAGCACAAGATGCGCGAACACCAAAAGCCAATATCTAGCAGACAGCCCGTACATGGATGGAGCAGAGCCAGGCGGTCGAACATTGAGTTTCCTGCTACAAAAAGACATTGCTGTACAAAGATGTGAGTTCTCTAGAAAAGAATACGAGTCCACAAGCTTTAGAATCCAGAATCTTGAACAAGAGCTGTTTTCGTTGAAGAAGAGCCTGCAATTACAGAAACCTTCGAAGAGAGCAGAAACACTGCCAGCCAAGCCACAGAGCGCAAAACCGTATGGCTTGCAAAACAGATCTCTAAGCAGGAATAGGAACCCACTTGGACATGTTACAGGTTGCATTGGTTCTGTCAATTTCGCTTCGCAAAGAAAATATGCTAGTAAGCTACTGAAGATCTTTCGCCGGATTACCTTGTTTGGAAGTAGAAAATCCAAGAGAAAGTCAGGAGTCTCAAGCCTATGGGGCAAACCGATGTAGCAAAATAAAGATGGCTTGAGATGAATGAAAACCAAGATGAGTAATGCAGAGTCTATTGCAAACAAATGCCATGTAATCAAAAACAAAAAAGCTGGTATAAGAATATATGAATGAAGCCAATGTCTTCAACAGAAGTCCTGGTAGGGTACAACAGTACAGAGACGATATCGTGAGAGTGAGTCCATGACCATGAAGTAGTTCTGTTAAAAAAGCCATCCTGGAGAACTTAAAATTTGCGTGCATGTGTAGAGTTACATTGTAGAATTGCCGGTAGTATTATTCAACAATTTGAATGGTCTCTGGAATGGTTTGAAAAACGAATCTGAACAGCTAAAAGTTACAATTTAATTACAGAACCCAAGCTCGCAGCAGCTTAATTGTTGAAAACCATCTGTTGCAAGAGATGATAACAAAATATTTTAATGCATGTCAAGCAAAACTCAAAAAGAATGAGGAAAAAGGAAGACTACGGTGGATATAATTAAAATTGGGGGAAATCAGAACCCGTTGATCTTCTAATGATTTGTCTTCCAATGTCCGAAAAAAGCCTGCATAACATCTTCATAACACCTAAACCACTCCGATGCATCCATTGTTAGAAAATAATATAAATTATATTCTGGCCTTACTTAACAATTTAAATTTTTAGATGAGCTTGTTTCCTTAATATAGTATCAGAGTCTTGTTGATCAAATAGTCATGAGTTTGAATTTCACCATTCCATTCTATTTGATAAAAAAATCAAGTACAAGGTAATATGAATCTGTGCAAGTTCAAACCCAATGGGTTTTCACTTGAGGAGGTGTATTAGAGAATAATATAAATCATATTCTAGGACTTTACCTAACAACTTAAGCTTTTAGGTGAGATGGTTCCTTAACATCCATGTTATGAACTTTCTCAACCTAAAAAAAGGAACTGTTAGAAGAAAGGTACACCACATCTCTTCTCGAAGAGTCATTATACCACTTGAGCCTATACATACAAATAACAAAGTTATAACTTCAACATCCAAACAAACATTAACATGGCACTGCACCTCATCTTTCAAATAATTACTGCCACTTGATTCATGAAGACATTAAAACTTAAGAGAGAAATGAAGTAGTTGTTAATTGATATTTTGCATCAAAAGCAGAAAGTTTTAACTGTGGAAGCAATGAGAAACATTACAACCATGTTATCTAGCAAACCCTAAACACAACAATAACAACAATGCTAGTACTCTTCTACAACATCCTCTATTTTTGGAACACTAGTGGTGTCGGTTTTGAGATGTCTGTCAGAATATAATCAACTTTTTACTTGTTGACCTCATTAATAGCATCACTACAACTGCTGAACCTCATTAATAATAAAGATAATGTCAGCATGTAATATTCAAAATATATTCAAATCCCTTATCAGTTGAGATCTCTTATCAGATCAACTTGTATTGTCTAAATATTCAAAAGTTTATTGTAACTGCTCCTAGTTTGTAGGACATTCAAATTATCTCTTGGCTCTTGGCTGTGTATTTATACATGCATTCAATTATTAATAAAGGTGTGTGTTGCTTTATATTATGGTATCAGAGCATTATTAGAGATAAAAAAAAATTAATTTCTCTTCAAAAACCCATCATGTTTGCCTCCTCCCCAACCCTTCATAACACAGATGAATCCCAAAATACTCTTATCAGCATTAATGTTGTTGCTTAGACACCTCTCAAACTCACATCCACAAATTACCTCTCCTGGAAAATTACAATTCCAAACTCTTTTCATTGGTTATGATTTATTAGGATATATTGATGGCTCTGCCATGTCCTTCAGTCACTCTCACAGTTAATGACTCCTCTATAACCAATCCTGCTAATCTCTTCTAGATTCATCAAAAGCAAATAATCTTGAATGCAATCATTGGTTCCATTTCTCATACCATCATCCCCTTCATTGCCCAAGTCGAAACAACTCGTGAAGCATGGAATATCTTAGCCACTATTTATGCTACTCACTCTCGTGGTCGTATCAAACAGACCAAAACCCAGCTTAAATTGATAACCAAAGGTTTTGATAATATTACCACCATCAACCATACCACTAATCACCAGTCTCCTGCAATCATCCACAGATCACATCCCGATCTAAGAACAATATCTACAATCCTATTACCATGATGAATCTTCATGTCCACCTTAACAACAATAGTGATTCTGAACCAACAAGATTTACACAAGCCTTCAAAATTCCTAAATGGTGTCAGGCAATGTCTGCAAAGTTTGATGCCTTAGTAAAAAATGGAACCTGGACTCTTGTTTTATCCTCTAGTAGTCAAAACTCGATTGGAAGCAAATGGGTGTTTCAAGTGAAACACTATTCAGATGGTTCATGTAATAAATTCAAAGCTTGCTTGGTTGCCAAGGGCTTCCACCAACGACCTAGAATCAATTTTCATGACACCTTCAGTCCCGTCATGAAGCCATCAACATTCAGGTTTGTTCTCAGCATCGCAGTTATTCGTGGGTGACCATTATGACAATTTGATGTGAAACAATGCCTTTCTTCAAGACCATTTATCAGAAGACGTCTAAATGTCTCAACCTCAAGGTTTTGTTGATCATGATAGACCCTCTTATGTCTGCAAACTCCACAAAGCCATCTATGTCTTAAAGTAAGCCCATAAGGGCATGGTATCATGAACTCATGACATTTCTTTTGCATTTTGGATTTCACAATTGCCATGCTGATACATCATTATTTGTTTTTCAAATCCATGCAGTCACAATGTATCTTCTTGTCTACGTTGATGATATAATTTTACAGGAGATAATGTGGCAATAGTAAATCACTTCATTTCCATATTGGCATAGCGTTTCTCCATCAAAGATCTCGACATCCTCACTTACTTTCTGGGGGTAGAAGTTGTTCAAAATTATAAAGGTCTTTTGCTCTCTAAAAAATGCTACATTAATGAACTTCTTCATCAAACAAAAATGACTAATGCAAAAGTTGTTTTCACTCCCATTCTAACCAGTCCTGCTCTTTCACTTGCATTAAGGTCTACTCGTTCTGATCCTTCTGAATATCGACAAGTCGTTGGGAGTCTTCAGTATTTACTCATCACCCGGCCAGACATAGCTTTTGTTGTCAACAAATTGTCTTAATATATGCATTGTCCAACAACTGAGCATTGATCCTTTGTCAAACGCTTGCTGAGGTATCTTGTTGGAACAATAGATGATGGTCTGTAACTCTATAAGCTCTCTCCACTCAGCTTACATGCGTTCACAGATAATTCCCTAAGTCTCCAAACCTTTTATAATGCTGATTGGCTAGGAGACAATGATAATTTTTTGTTCTACAAGTGCTTACATTATTTATCTTGATCAAAATCCAATTGCCAGGAGTTCTAAAAAGCAACGCACAATAGTTACCCAATCCTCTACTGAAGCAGAGTATCGCTTCGTTGCCAATACAGTTGTTGAACTTAATTTTATTTGTTACTTCATGACTAATCTTGGGATTATGCTTCCCTACTGCCTTGTTATCTATTGTTACAACATTGGGGCAACTCAAATCTGCTTCAATCCTATCTTTTCACTCTCTTATGAAACATGTTGCCATTGATTTTCAGTTTATAAGGGATCAGGTTCAAACTGGAGTGCTTCGTGTTGCTCATATTTCCTTTGAAGATCAACTTGCAAATGCCTTAACCAAGCCCCTGCCCAGCAATCGGTTTCCAACTCAAGCACAAGATTGGAATTCTCTCCCGAGCACCATCTTAAGGGGGCATAATAGAGATAATGTCAGCATGTAATATTCAAAGTATATTCAAATCCCTTATTAGCTGAGATCTCTTATCAGATCAGCTTGTATTGTTTAAATATTCAAAAATCCACTGTAACTGCTCATAGTCTGTAGGACATTCAAATTATCTCTTGGCTCTTGGCATGTGTATTTATACATGCATTCAATCAATAATAAAGGTGTGTGTTACTACATATTAATTAGTTGTTGTATCAGAGAGTCACGAGGCATTGAACTTGGCAGATGCCTGGTGAAACTGAGAATCATGAGCATCACTTATCGTTTCCTGACAAATCTAGGAGTCACTCACCTTATTAGTTGGCTACTGGGACCCTTTACCTTGCTTCATGTTGACC
Organism: Salix viminalis; assembly: GCA_029228465.1. NCBI lineage: Eukaryota > Viridiplantae > Streptophyta > Magnoliopsida > Malpighiales > Salicaceae > Salix > Salix viminalis. The sequence goes on from CM055439.1 coordinate 2,118,003, forward strand.
TCAATAGTCACATGACATGGTTGGGAGTCATTCACATTCGTAGCGTCTTCACAAGGTTGAGGCTCATCAATGTCCTCTGTAGCCTTGCTAGGTTTTGTATCATCTTCCTGATTAACCATGTTTTGTAGCTCTTCACTATCACCCTCATCAGCTGTATTAGGTAGATGTTGAGGATCAAAATTATCATCTTCCTAACTAACTTTATCTGACCAACCTCACCGTCAGCCTGATGCAAGTCTAACTAATCGTTTTTACCACTTAAAAAATAAGACAAAATGAGAAAGAACAGTGTTGTTTGTACCTTGGTTTAAATTCCGGCCCATTCCATATTTTTCAGCCAAATACCGGCCGAAACGTTCTGCTTTCATTTCACCCGTTCCGGTTTCGTTTCGCCCGTTTCGTTTCATCCAAATAGTGTTTTTTTAAATAATAAATAATTTTACAATATTAATCATATCTCTTAATATGATTGTTAGATTGAGATGAAATTTTACAAGGTGTCTCTTGACATATTTATATATATTATGATAAAATTTTCAGAGCAATCATACAATGTAATGACTTTGCGAGATTGATGATGACATTCTCGTAATAGTATATATGTTCTTAATTTTGTTCAAAAAAATCATTTTATTGTGTCTTTTTTGGGATTAAATTGCACAATTCTAAATAATTTTATTTTTGAATTTGAACTAAAAATTTTTGAGGTAATATATTTAATTATACATACATAAATAGTATAATCTCGAAACGACGAGCCGAAACACTATGAAATCAAAATATTAAGTTCCAATTAAAAAAAACTCTAAATCATTGCATTTTTATGAATATCTATTTTAATTATTATATACTTAAATCAAGAATAATTTTGAAAATTGTTTCACAACAGAGTGTTGGCACTATACTAAAATACAATATAGGAATATGTAAATATACAAAACTTAGCATACGTTAACGTTAATATTTTTATTTTTTTACATACTATACAAAAAATTAAAAATAAATAAAACTCTAAAATATACTGATCTCTTTGGTTAAAACCCAAATTAGCCCTTGTACTACAAAAATATTTAAGTCATTACCATGAACTTTTTATAAATATCTTAATGTCTATTAAGCTTTTCTGCAAGGCAATTTCTTCAATTATAATGTCTTATAGCTACTTGCTACTAAAGATTTTTCCACAAAAAAAATTGATCTTATCATTTAGCAACTCAATTGATTATATTCGCAGTTCTCGAGTTTAAATTAAAGTATTTATCTTTATCATGAGCTCACAAAATACAGAGTATGGTTTTCCTCCCATTAAAAACTTAATTGATTACTTCGTAATTGTAATTGCTAATATAACAAAAACAAGAATGAAATCCAAGACCGATAAGAAAAAGAAATCATAAGCTTGTCAAAATCAGGAGCCCGAAACAAGATTTTAAAGCTCTGAATTTCCGATGATTGAAGTAAAAAAGTTATCTTAATAAAAAGCAATCACCGGAAAACTCTTGAAAAAAATTAAGCTTGATCCAATAATCAGAAGAAAAGAAAGTCGTATCCCTTTTGAGCTATCATTCAAGTTTGGGGCGACCAAATCTCTTCTTAGATCTAGACTTGTTCCATAAATGTGTTTGTTAGATCATCTATATAATCTATTTGTGACGAACCTATGCTGGACTGCTCACATTTATTTATTATTATTGTAAGCCTAACTATACCAATTTAATTTTATATTATTATAATAAAAACAATAAAATAAAAGGATAGCAAAAGTCATGTATATACACGAGTCTAGAGTATACTTTATCATTGAAAAGGTTTCCCGTTTCAAAGGTGAACATCAACTTTCGATAACCGTTAAAAACTAAAACATAAACAATAAAGGAAACACCATTGATTTCTTCATCTTCTTTTAATTTTTCCTGATTAATAATTTTGATCGGAGGTAACATCTCAACAAATATGCCAAATTGTTTTTTATAACATGTGATGTTGATAGGAATTTGTAAGCTTTCGGGGACAAAATAAAGCACTTTGTGAAATGCAAGTTGCAAAACAAAAAGAGTACTGCCTTGGTAGTAATAGCTAGCAATTTTAAAATATAAATCGAACCTTCAAACAAAGAAAAAAGATGTAGCCTTTGGGATTTTTAGGAGATGCCTTGGGCGAGGACAAGATTCTCCTCAACAACTATCCACCGTCTAGGGCTTACGCATAAAGAAAATTTCAAATCGGAGGGGAAGACAAATTTCACCTCATTAGGTCAATTTGGCAATGGAGCCCACATGAGCTCCTCCTCCTTAACCGGCCCATGCCGGTCAACTGTTTTTTTTTTTTTTGGTGTTGTCAGCTCGGAACTTGGGAATCATTGTCGGACATCCATACCAACCACCCCACCTTTCACTGTTGTCATGTTACAGTCTCGAACAAAAGGTCAATTTTTATCACTTTCGTTCTTTCTATATATACACATATATAATCTATAATGATGATGCTAATTATGACTTGTTCGTTCTTTCTATATATACATATATATAATCTCCAATGATGATGCTAATTATGACTATTGCTTCGATTTTTGTTACGACAGAAAACTTTATTTTTATAAAATATATTTTATGATTTCAGGTGAACAAGTAAAACTTCAATTATTTCAGGTTCTTACAGGACATGCACGTTCTGACTCAAACTCAAAATCTGTTACGCATCGCAAGTCTTCTATCTCCACGCTGCATAGATGCTAATTATGATTAGTACTTCATTTTTTTATATATATATACATTAATGCAAGTACATGTTGAAATCTTGTAAAAACTCTAAATTAACATAATGTAAAGTATAAAAACAACTAAAGTACTATGAATGGTGTTGTTATTGTCCGGGAGTTATATTTGGGAGTTTAAATATTTTTCATAAGTATAAGAATCGTTTCCACCTTTAAATATCGATTTTGGTGTAATAAAAGAAATTACAAAGAAAACATGGTCTTTTAATTATTGAATTATAAGATTGACATTATAATGATAATTAAAAAAAAAAGCTATAGCAGTTACAATAATAAATTAATTATGAATAAAAAAGCGTGGCTTAGATGAGAGAATAGGATGAGACATCAAGATCGGACAATATGTATTTATGGGAGTTTTTTTAAGGTTTCTTAGAATTTGATTGCCCATATGTATTAGTATATTCTCCGTATTTTAAAAATAATCAATTTTGTTCCAATAAAAAAAAAGAATAGCTAAAATACGAGACAAAATGAGACAAAACGGTGTCGTTTTTACCTTGGTTTAAATTCCGGCCCATTCTGTATATTTTATCCAAATATCGGCCGAAACGTTCCGGTTTCATTTTGCCCGTTCCGTTTCGGCCAAATAATATTTTTTTTCAAATAATAAATAATTTTATAATATCAATCATATCTCTTAATTTTACCATCAATAATTTTATTAATCAAGCCATATCATTCCTTGCAGTTTCCCTAGCTACTAATTGAGTGAGGCATTAATTAAAATGATGGCCAAATAGCTATAATTGTTAGGTGGATAGAAATTTAAATGAGGACCCACTTGTAAAAATTGTGACCATAATAACCAATCAAATTACCATGGCTTAAAGCTATGGGTCCGGGACGGGGGTCCATATCTTTACATAGGGTATATATTTCTTGAGGATTTCCGGCTTTAGGAAAGGGAATCATCAGAAAGTAAAGCAATTTTCAACTTTAGTAACTACACAAAGGGGGTGGGGGTGTAACTTTTGCGATGCAAGTCAACACTTTTTTTTTATTATTATTATTAATATAGTTGTTTTGAGCTAGCTTTTCATGTATCTTGATTAATTCTATAGACTTCAAAATTAACAATTATATAAATTTATAATAATCATTATATTAGCAACTATAATGTCGAGTAAAATTCTTAGTCTCTAAATGCTTTGGAACACTTGGGCAAATCATGACGGTTGATATTCATATTTACAAAAAGATGGGTTCCAATATATATACATTTTTTCTTTTTTTTTGTCTTTCCGACACCGAACCACCATAAATGGACAACAAATGGCAATGAATGCCTTGTTTTTCTTACGTTGCCAGCACTGTATAATGGGTTTTAGCAGTAAGCGAAGGCAGTGCCCTTGCCTAATGCCGAGTTTAAAAGAAAAGGCCATATATATGACTAAGAACATCGAACAATATTTATTTCGATGCAAGGAAATCTCATAAAAATATATTTTGTGAACTATGATAACGAGTAAAATCTTTTCTATTTCAGATTCTTATAAAAAATACATTTTTTAACTCGATCTCAAAACCTGTTATACCTATTATAAAATCTCATTCATCACATCACTACCTTTCAGTGACCTATATGTCTGATCACCTTCGTCATATTGCAATGTCCTCGCGGCATTATTCTGGTGTAGACAGTTCTCTCGTGATGAGTTAATGTGCCATCACAAAACCATGTGCTCGAGTTTATGGGTTTGGTACGACGAGTCCCGCTCACACGAAAGTGACCCTTGTTAGAAGAAGAAGATGCCCTTTTTTTTTAACTGGGATCGACTCATAGAAATGGTGGACGAAGTATGTTTACTCTACAAGTAGTCGAATTCATTTACTGAGAAAAATAAGAACTTTTCTTCAAATTTCTCCTTCAGAAAACTACAGAATCATCGGTTCATTTATTTTGATTTTCAGATAAAATTATTAACATCTTTCCTCTCTCTTGTTACCAAGTCATCGGCCATGAATACGATGCGGGGTAATCGAGCTGCAACCCCTCAGAACAACAAACAGAGGAACTAACAGCAGGGTTTTGGCCTGGTAGTCAAGAAGAGCTTCTCCCTTCCTCTCACCCCAGGTTCAAGCCTTGCCAGGTACGCCTGTCACCCCCGCGGTGTCTTACATGCTCATTGGGTTTGCAGGATATTCAGTGGGCCCGGAAATTTAGTTGTGGTGCGCGCAAGCTGACCCAGATACCCCGGTTATGATTAAAAAAAAAACAAACAGAGGAACTTTCTGCAACTCTCTCCTTCCCTTTAACAAAATATATAATAAAGATTATTAGAATAATAAAATTCAATCACTACAAGGGTCTCACAGATCAGACTCCCAAAATCAAGGCCAGGTAAAATTTAATTAAAAGAAATACAAAACTAAGGGAACCAAAAGGTGATCTCTTCATTTAGGTCAGGCCATTCATTTGATTTTGAGAAACACGTAAAGTCATCGACTGCTAGAAGGGAAGACAAAGCGAGGCACCCCAACGTGTGAAACCAAAAAGTGCCTGGTGTTAATTACCTGGCCCCACATTTAAGAAAATTAAAACCCTAGCTTTGAAAACAACATTAACGGGAAACGCTCGTCATCTTCTTGGGAACACCCTTCCTCTCCTTTCCCATTCCCTTTTTATATATATATATATATATATATATATATATTACTCTTCTTGTTGCGTGTTCAAGTTCTAGGATCGACGACACATGCTACTCGTCCTTACTTGTCTTGTTTAGCTATCTATTACTTCTCTCGATCTCTCTCGATCGCCATTGGAGATTACAGAAGCAAGCTCACGGAGAGATAAATGAAAATGGCTCTCAGGCTGATGAAGAAGAAGAAAAAGAAGAAGCGTGACCAGTTGTCTCGCAAGAGATCATACGTGCATGCTATACATTCGAATTTGCCTGCAAGTTTCTTTGGTCCAAACAAGGATTAGAGATGTATACGGGGTTTGCTTTTCGGAAGTTTGGTCTCGGAGAAGAATTCATCGAGGCAAACAAATCATAAACTTAGCGGCGTACATGGGAAAGCCAGGCATTTGACTTGCTCTATTTTATCTTGTTTATGTTCATGTTCTTGGTTTTTTTGTTTTTGTTTTCTATAAATTATGGAGAATGGGGATAGCTAGAGAGATAGGGTTACAAAGAAATACAATATTTGAACTGCTCTTAGAATTTCCATGGAAGATTGCTGGCAATGAAATCGATAATGTTTGGCTGGTTTCCCGGGTCTGCTGTCTTCTTTGCATGTTCTTTTTTCCTTGCAATTTGCAGTCCTTTTTCGTCATCATCAAATGATCAATTATGGAGTACTTTCTTTATACAAACAGTAATTTGATGATTGGATTCAGAAATCATATTGCTATTTTATGTATGAATTGATCACCTCTCTGCCGTGGATCATATTGTTCATCTGTAAAAAAGAAATCAAAGGAAAACGTCTATGTAAGTAAGGGATTTATCAATCTTGAGCTGCAATTTATTTTCATTTTTATTTTTTGCTGTTAAATAAATAAGATCATTTTCAATAATTTTAGTGCTACACCAGTTGATGTTGGTCCTACATACTTGTTTGGTGTAGTGTTGTGTCAACAGCGGAATTTAAATATATTTGGTACTTCTCATCTGTGGTGTCGGTTTGAGGATTTAATTTGAACCTTCACCCACCACCACCATGATTAATTTAATATCTGTACATTAAATAATTTATACAGTGCTATCAACCAAAATTAATTCTTGACAGTAATATATAATGTTAGATAATAACTTGAATATTGGTGTTCTTTTATTTTATTTTAATATAAAAAAATATTCAAGTTACCAGAAAATTCTTGGGTATTATCTTTCAATCGGATCAACTTCTTCAAAAATTATTTATTATTTAACATGAGTTTTAAATTAAATTATGTAGGAGTTGTTTTAATATGATAAATTTATCCTCACGGATTCAAAAGCTAAAAAATTCAAAAGACAAAAAAAAATATATTTTTTATAAATATTAAGATGTTGACATATTATAGTATTCAAATGTCTAATCCATTCTTTTATTTTTTCTTTTTAAGAGGAGGGTGACTTGTCATCCACCCTTTATTATTCTCTTAAAAATAATATATTATAAGTCGCTAGCTAGATTAATTATAACCTAAATTCTAGACATTACTTTGTGGCAAAAAAAAAAGAGTTTTTTTTGGGTTCAAAAATCCAATTTTTATCTCAAACAAACCTCCAAAACACCTAAAAAAATATTTATATGTATTAACAAAAATAACATCAGGGTTTTCTTATGTTTTTGTTATAAAAACATATCTGGTTCTTCTCTTCGAGTTGTTGTTTTTATTCTTACCAGAATTCGAATTCAAAATATAACATAAGAAAAAAGAAAATGATTTTACAAATGATGTCTAGCAAAGCCAGACATGAAAATATTAAATAGTCCATGTGCTGTCTATCTGCATGGCAGTGCATCGGCAATCAAATATTGTTTGATTAAGATGTAGATTAATAACATAATTATTTGACATATTACTAAGAGATAATTGTCGTGGCCGATTTACTATAGAGTTTTTCATTGCGCACATAGACACAAATTATTATGAATTGCGACAATAACATTACCATTTTACCCCAGGGCTGAAAAATTTAACCCTCGGGACCAAGGTCATTTTAGACATTTCCAAGGACATGAAAGGTGTTTCTGAATTCTTTGCACAATGAAACTATCATTTTATCCCTAGGTGCTGACAAAAGGACGCGGAACAATGGCGATATTTTCGATTTTTTTTATAAATTCGTGCATAGTAAAACTACGAAACTAACCCCCGAAAAAGACAAAAAAGAAGCGGAGGAGTCGGGGGTATTGTGGTACTTTCACCCTTGGTTTTTTGTGATTATCGCTAGGTCCAGGGCTGTATAGGTAATTTCCCATTATTATTATTTTTTTAAACACTGCAGGCGCGTCGTACGGACGCGCCAGAAGTGTTTCACACGCATGAGCCTTTCAGGCGGCGCATGCGGCGTCTCCTGGCAATGTAAAGTGATCGCTTGTCGTGTCACATGGTTCGCCGCTATGTCCTCTGCCTCCCGGTTCGGTGTGTGTCGGTTTTTGATGGTCGGTGAATCGTCAGTGAATGGTTTTTAGTTTTTTTTTCCTTTTATCTCCTGCCTTCAGAAATTGCAGGTAAGTGCTTCATGTTTATGATGATTATATATTTTATTTTTTGTTTTGGCTCTTATGTTTTGAATTTTTTATTTGGTATTAATTCCTTTTGGTTTTTCAATCTTTCTTGGACAATGCTTATTTTTTACTCGTATTTATTCACCTATATTTTTAGTTTTTGTTTTTAATTTTATATCATTTTATTTTTATTGAGGTTTTATTTTTATTTGGTTCAATCCTGAAATTTTAATTTATATTTGTGATCATTTTAAAATTAATATTTCTCCTTTAATCCCTTTATTCTTTTGTTTTTTGTGTTTTCTGTTATTTTTATCTGTTTTTCGGGTCAAATGATTTTATGATTTCATTGTTTGCGCAATAATAATGATAAATTTAGTGACTATTTTTTTATTGTTTTTTTGTAAAAATGTTTTCCTTTTTCTTTTTTATCAATTTAATAATTTTAATTGTTTGGAAATAATATTGATAATAAGTTTAACGATTATAGTCATGATAATGATGGTAACATAGGGATGGATTTTCAATGGGTGTTTTTTGTAGATAGAAAATTAACTACTTATTTTTGTTATTTTATTATTGCAGGTGTTTTCACAATTTATATTTTATTTGTTGTGTTTAATTTAAATTGGATTCTAAATTGAACTAATCTTAATACAATGAATTTGATAATTCAGGTATTTGAATTTTCTTGCTTTTTTCATGATGATGATAATTTTATGCTGGTGATTTTGTTAAAACCTACTAAATATATAAATTTATATCGATTTAAAATTCATATATTTTATAAAAAAAGTTGCACTTCACAAGAATTCTGCCCAAATTTATATTATAATAAAAAATCTCATACAATTAATAATTTTTTGTGTTAAAAAAAATGATTTCGGCTGCGACGAGGCGGGTTTAGTGGCTAGAATATATATATATATATATATAGACACACACACACACACTAAACACTAAATGATCAATTTACCCCCAGGACTGAAATTTTTTAATCCTAGGGACCGGGGGTATTTTTGATTTTTTCAAGGGACCTCGATGACATTTACAGATTTGTTGCACAGTGAAATAACAATTTTAGCCCCCCTAAACGACAAAACGTGCCACCTGGGACCGAGGGTATTCCAGTACTTGCACCCTTGATTTTTTCGTAGATATCACTGGGTCCAGAGGTGTATGGGTAATTGTCTAATTTTTTATTATTACTTTTCCCAGGACACTGCAGGCGCGTCGTACGGACGCGCCTGCCGTGTTTTGTCCCCACGCGTCCTTCGAGAGGCGTGTACGGCTCTTCCCGCTGTGGAAACTAGTCATCTGCCCTATACTCCGGGTGCGTCGACATGTCATCTGTCTCCCGGGGTGACACATGGCCTCTTAATATGATTGAATAATCGCCAGTGGATGGTTCCCCCCCCCCCCTCCCCGCTTTCTCTTTTGCTACTGGAAGTAAGGGTAAGTCCTTGACATTTGTATGAGTTTCATTTCAATCCCTAATTTTTTTAATTTTCAGTTTTTCTAACTGATTTTTCAATGGAAATTTTAATTATTTGCAATTATGTCTTTCAATTGAAATTTATTATATATGGTATGTTTCATTTCAATCCTTACTCTTTTGATTTTTTGTTTGTTTTTTATTACTTTATTAATTTTGTTTTGCAAGTTTTAATTTGCTCTAATTGGGTCCTCCAATTGAAATTGATCATATATGCTACTTTTCATTTCGGTCCTTATTCTTGTAATTATTTCAACAATTGTTTTTTTTTAAATCTTATTATTTTCAATCCTAAAGTTTTGATTTGTTTCATTTTTATCCTTCAATTGGAATTAATTATATATTTTGTTTTTCATTTAGGCACTTATTCTTTTAATTTTTTAATTGATATTAATTTCTTTTTGGTTTTTTTGTCCTTCTTGGACAGTGTTATTTTTCATCCATATTTATGTATTTATGTTATTAGTTTTTATTTTTAATTTTTGTCTTTTTATTTTTTGTTAGGATTTTATTTTTCTTCGGTCCCATTATGAAATTTTAATTTATGTTAGTTACACTGCATTTTGTTTTTAAAATTCTATTTATTGTTTTGATTTGTTGGTATTTTGTCATTCAATCGGAATTAACTATATATATTATTTTTTTCATTTTGGCACTTATTCTTTTAATTTTTTATTTATTGTTGATTCCTTTGGTTTTTTCGGTCCTTCTTAACAATGTTTATTTTTGTCTGTATTTATTCATTTATACTTTTAGTTTTTTTTTTAATTTTTATCATTTTATTTTTGATTGGGGTTTTATATTTATTCGATTCAGTTTTGAAATTTTAATTTATATTAGTGATTATTTTAAAATTAATATTGCTCATTTTTTCTCTTTGTTCTTTTTTTTTGTGTTTTCTGTTATTTTTATCATTTTATTTTTAATTGAGGTTTTATTTTTATTCAATTCAGTTTTGAAATTTTAATTTATATTAGCGATTATTTTAAAATTAATATTGCTCTTTTTTTCTCTTTGTTCTTTTTTTTGTGTGTTTTATGTTATTTTTATCTATTTTTGGATCATATGATTGTATTGTTTACGAATTGATAATGATAATTTTAGTAATTGTTTTTTTTATTGTTTTTTTTTATAAATATTTTGCTTTTTTTTTATTGTTCGGGCTAATTTAATGATTTTAACTATTTGGGCATTAATGTTGATAATAATTTTAACTGTCATAGTAATGATAATGACGGTAACGTAGGGATGAATTTTTAATTTATGTTTTCTTCTTTTTGGAGAATGAAAATTAACTTCTTATTTTTTTTATCTGATTATTGGAGGTGTTTTCACAATTTATATTTTTTTTTGTGTGTTCATTTTAATTTTTATTATAAAATAAAATAATCTTAATACAGTAAATTCAATAATTAAGATATCTAATTTTTCTTGTTTTTTTAATGATAACAATATTTTCATAATGGTTATTTCGCTTGAAACCTACTAAGCAGATTAATTCATATCCTTTTAAAATTCATATATTGTATAAAAAATTTGCACTTCACAGGATTTATTATTTTGCCAAATTGATATTACAATAAAAAAAATTCACACAATTAATATTTTTTTGCGTTGAAAAAAATGTATTATGAGGTTTTTTTTTCACTCCTCTATTGAAAAATATGATTAAAGTTGGAGAAAATAAAATACTATCATTAGCAACTAGAATTCTCCGATCCTCATCCGATCGATTGTCAATTTTTATTTAAGAGTATTTATAGCCTATTGTTAATTAATAATTTTTAAATAAATTCATGCGTTTTTTTAATTTGTATATTTGTTTTTTCATTTATGGTCTCAGGAAAAGTAACGGGACTTCGAATGTTCAACGACAAGGAATGTCTTCGAATATTATAGTTTGATTAAACAAAATTATAATCTTAATATTTAACATTACAGCAGCACCTCATTGACACGTGAACGATTCCCTTTTCTAAGATACAAATGGGAAAATTTTAAATTACTTTGAAAACTACCAAATTTAATAATTTATTTTGAAATGTAACGTGATGACGTGTTTCGTTTGATGTGCATGAATTTTATATTACTTTTATTTTTCTTATATATATATATATTCAATACAACCCATTATGGTCAATAAAAAAAATTAAGGGACACTTATGCCTAACATTTAACTTCAAACGATAGTTAATTAAAGAAAATATTGAAGAAGTTTGCCCTCATCAACCATCTCTCACGTTCAAACGTTTGGGACAGAATTTCTGCCATAATATGATAACAAGTATCCTATTATTAGATTGTTAATTAGTATAACAATAGCGAATCCACCCTTAATTATATAGAAACTCTGCTGCTACAATTAATAGATCAGCTATGAGAAGGGAAAAGAGCTGTGATGGAAATACTATTAATGCACAGCATCTTACCTGCAAAATGAGAAGTGTGCTCAGCCCCCCTCCAAGATCTTCCTTTACAAAGATTCAAATAGGTCTCTTCTGTGCACAGGCAAAATGGTTGTAGACATTCATTTTCTTTCCTGTTTCAGTCGTGTTGCTTTTTTTCTATTTCAGCATGCAGTGCTCTTTGTCCCTCAAGTGACCATCAACATATCTGAAACCAGTCATGGCCATCGCCTCAGTTGCTCAGCATGCAGCGCTCTCAGTGTATAATTAACATGTATAGATAGCTAATATTACAAAGGGTATACAAGATAAAAAGACTTTTATCATAAAACTGATTGTAAATAAAGATGAAACTGTCCAGACAGCTGAAGGAAACAAAAAGGCAGCTACAGTTATTCTAGTTTTTCACATGAAAACTCAGAATGAGTATCACAATAGATGCTATCATAGGTATTTTTTGAACCATAGACTGTCTCATCTACATAAGTCTTAATGCTATCATGGCCTTATAGTTACACGCTTTGATTTTTAGTGTGTTTCCGATTTTCTTTTGCAATTCTTTAGGGTTTGGTTTTCCAATATTTTCTCTTGTTTTCCACCAATTTCTTTCTTGATCCGCCATCGAGAAGGAAAGAATTTAAAGAAAGTAAGCAAGTAGTTCTCTCTGTGTTTGATCATCGAGAAAAAAAGTTTGTCTCTCTCCCCTGATGTTTCTATAAGTAACTCACTAGCGCAAACTCTCGGTCAATACACTTTCCTTCAAATTTGCTTGCTCCTCATTAATCCTCGTACCTTTCTTTAATTCCAACTGACAGTTGTGATATTACATAGCAGTAGGGTACAGTTTATACCACCCAACCCAGAAACCATGACCCTCGAACTATGATACGAACCAGCTCTAGAAACACCAACAAAGAACTTATGGGCTACATTTTCCTTTTGTTTCTATGATTAAAGGGGCTGGATGGAGAGCTATAAATAAGACTTATAGGGCTTTATTTAATTATGTTACCTACAACCCAAGGCTTGTTTGGGCTTAATTAAGATTTTGTTTTCAGCTAAGATCCAAGACTTGTTTGTATTAAATCATGGGCTTTCCAACTTAGGGTTTTGGTCAGTTTTGAGTGGACCTCATTTAAATTCCACATAAGGGGTCCATTAGGGATTAATTTTTAAAAGACTATTTAAACTCATGTTAGCTAAATTTCGGCAGTCATTGATGAATTTTAATTCTAAACTTTTCAGTTTATGTGTGAGAGTGATTCTTGCATTCTTTAGTTCTTGAACGAGTTGAATCCGACTTATCAAAGATTAATTGGCTTCGTGGTGTCATTCTACTCATTCCAATAGTGTTGGTGCCTTGGGGCAAGTTCTCATTCTGTCCCACTCCTATCATACCTATTTCGGCTTTCCGGGATCAGATCTCATTCTTGGTTGTGGGTTACGTGACCATGTGATTATGAGGTTCGCATCAGGTGGTATCAGAGCTAGGCTCCGAAACAAGGTCATATCATTCTATTATTTTCGTGTTTTTTTTTAGTATTCCTTAAAGTTTTCCAGTGTTTATGTTCATCTCCTTGTTCTTCGTGTCAGCGTCATCTAATAAAAAAAAGTTATATTTCATCTTTTTCTGTCTCATCATTTCAATTTATTAAGAAAACAAAAAAGAAAAGAAAAGAAAGAGAGATAGAGTCATTAGTTGAAATTTGAAGAATCATTGAAATTTTGCTGTAGAAAACACTACTCTGGGGAAACATAAACAAACCACATCGCAATCAATTGAAAATTCATATTCCATCTATTGGTGTTGAGATAGAATCATATGTCAAATTTAGGCTTATTCTAATATTTATTTCTTGAGGTTTTATTTCGAGATTCATTTCTGCCGTAGAAACACTACTTAGTGAACCCTTAGAAAAACACTTTAGAATCAATTGAAACTTTACATTCCGTGTCTTGGGGTTAATACGCATGATATATTAAATTTGGGTTTATTTGGATATTACATACTAGAGTTTTCAATTGGAGGTTTATTTCTGTCGCAAATTGATCACACAAGGGGTTGAGTACCTAGAAGTACGAGAATGACATATATTTTGAGTGTTGTTTTTAGTTTAGTATTACAATACTAAATCTTTAATTTGAGTTAATTTCAAAGGTCGTTTGGTCTAGGTTTCAATTATGTTACGTAAAAATTGCGTAAGAGGTTAGATTATGCTCAAATCGTAAAATGTGATCTTTTACTGTTTAGTTTTGTCTAATTCTCTATTTTTATTCTATTTTAGGTTATCTAGGAGTCAAGTAATTATTTTCGCTAGTATTTTCTTCTGTTTTATTTCGTGTCTTTGTATCTTCCACAATTTATACGAATTTGCATTGCTACTCGCGAAATCATAATCGTAGTTTTGTTTTGCTTTGTTTTCAGTATTTTATTGCTTCTTGATTCTAAAAATCATAATTAGAGTTCACTGCGAAGGCTACTGACTTTGATTTATTGATTTTAGTTCCGAAAGAACCAAAAGAAAGCAAGTTGTGAGGTAAAAGGTGTAGTGAGCTTATTAGAGTGAAAAACCTTGATTTTTTTTTGTGATACACGAGAGTTGTGAGGATATATTTTTAGCTAATAACCAAATTTTGCAGATTCAAAGGATGTCTGAAAACAACGAATCAACGACACAAAACGCTGACGTAGCGTTCCAATTACGAGACACGGGTCTGTAACTTTAGTTGTTGTCTAGGACATACAAAGATCTGAAAGATGAGGTGAATTCAATAAAGCAACAGAATAGCGGGGTTGATCACCGAGGAAATACGGTCTGTATGGCCATACAGAATAACAAATTTGATTTTGAAGAGTATGTTGATGAAAACGCCGATGTGGGCAAAGATGACTATGTTTTTGCATCTGTTGGGCAAGGAATTAGCTCTGGACCGAACAAAGCTAGGTGGAATGTGAATTTTTGTGGCATGGGGAATTATGAAGATATAGACTGGGGACACCATCAAAATGAAAATTTCTAACTTTCAAGGTAAAAATGATTTCGAGGCTTATTTGGAGTGGGAGAAAAAGGTAGATTGAATTTTTGATTGTCATAGCTATTTTGAACAAAAAAAAATGAAATTGGTGATAATTGAGTTTACAGAGTATGTAATGATTTGATGGGATCAGATTGTAATTAGTAGGAGGAAGAGTGGGGAGCGACTTGTTCAGACTTGGGGGGAGATGAAAGTCTTAATGAGAAGACGATTTGTGCCTAACCATTATTACAGAGACTTATACTTGACATTGTTGTTGATCATGGTCTTGAACATGGAGTTTGCAATTCAAGCCTTACTAATTGGTCAAGGTCATTTTCCTAACTGTACATAGGTTGTTCAAATTTTGTTTGACATTGGGTTTACGTAGACTATACAACTATAATTCTTAATAAAATCATGTTTTATCACTTCTTTTTTTGTTCTTTCAGGTAAAAATGTGATGAGCTATTCAATAGAATAAAATGATACACTATATAATTGAATTCAATTATATTATATTATTTGAAATACATATAACATGAAAGAATTAACAATTAATCTTAAATATTTTTATCTTTAAAAAATTAATCTCGATTTAGAATGAAAATACACAAACAATGAACAAAATAATGCTCGTGCATTCTTTCTGATAAAATTATATAATTTTTAATTCCTTGAACGTTATCTATAAATCATCCTTATAGCATAAAATTATAACTTTAAATCCTATCATCTGTCCTTATGTTATTATATGACGTGCTAAACTTCAATTTTGCCTCAAACTTAAAACATGAAAATCTGGTTCCTCGTCCTCATCTCTCTCTCATTCTCTGTGTTTTTTAAATCAAGCCTTCTTCAACATCCCTCAAGCATGATCCTCTAATCTTTCCTATCATCAGTAACATCTTATGGCTCTCCAAGATCCTTTCATAGACTTGCGATGTTGTTTTCCGGTAACTGCCAACATGCATGTTCTTGCTCCTTGCAAAGTGAAAAGAAAAAAATTACAGTAGTAAGAAACAACTGTAAGATATTGAGAGAAAATAATGGAGGTCAAGTTATATATTTGAAATTACTATAGCAAATCAGAGGTCTGATCTCCACCTTTTATTCAAGAAATGCATGCAATGGCTTGTGCATACAGGAAACCATTTGCATTCCATCACATCGTTTAGTTGCTCATCTTAAAACAACATAGTTAAGTTAATTATAGCAGGTAAGGATATATAAAAAATTACCATGCACTTACAGATCAAGAAATTAATTATCATTAATAGAGATGGCATGCCCAAACAATTAAAGCAAAGAAATTGTCAACCAAAATTCGTTAAATCATCCATTTGAAAAATGTGAATACCCCTCTCATGTCAAATTTGTGATATGTTTGTGATACCGAGATAAACATGAATGTCATTTTTTAATAAATTAAATATTAAAATATGAAATAAAAACAAAATCAATTTTTTTTTAAAAACTTAAAAAACATCAAAATCACCCCTAATTAACCTTCAAAACCCATGACTTTGATTATAGGTCCAAGCCCAAGCCCCAAAGAATGCAAACCCTAAAAACTAACAAATCAAAATTCTAAACCAATAAAATATTGATAAATGAAATAAAAAAAATACAATAAAAAAGGCTCCAGAACAAAATTATAAAAATATGGAAAAGGGCAATAAAAATTACAAGGAACAAATTTATATAAAAATATTTTGAAACTAAATGTTGAGAGATGAAATTGAAAATAAAATTCAATTAAAAAATAATAATAAAAAATAATAAAAAGAAAGAGGACCGGATTTGATATAAAAATTAAATGAAATCAATGCAAGGGACTAAATTAAAGAAAAACCAATAAAAAATAAAAACAAACACAATAAAGAAAAGATGACCATATTGAATAAAACAACAATATGTTTGTGATACGTGTTTAGAAGCATAATAAATTGACCTCGCCTTTTAAGTTTTTTTTTTAGTGTTTGTTTGATATTGTGGTGTAGGGTATTATTCAGTGGAGAATATATTAGAATATATTTTTTTATATTTTTGACACCAATATATTAAAACCATCAAGATATACTAAAAAAATAATCAATTTTATGCTTTATTAAGCGAACAAAAACTTAATTTTGACAAGCAGCTAAAAACAAAGCAATATTACTCCCTAACCCATTCCAATTTCATTTGAAATGATTTTTACAAAATAAAAGAAGTTAGTTTTTATTTTTTATTTCAAAGAAGTCATAAAATGGTTAAAAAAAAACAAGTTTTCATTATAATCAATAGTTTATTCCAAAGTTATTTCAAGATTTTTCTCCGATCAAAAGTTAAGTCTTTTAAGTTTTAATTTATAAATTCTAATTTTCACCATATTTTCTAAAAAAACAATGTTTCGATTTTTTTGATCAAGCATACTTTTACTTGAATATAAATTATATATTTATCAAAAATAAATTATAAATAAAAATAAAATTATTTTTTATGTTAGGCCAAACAAAAAAATTATATAAAGAAAATAAAGTTTAGAGAATAAAATTGTTTCTCCGGGAGGTGGCAGGACATAATTTTAACATTGACAACAATAATTTCGTCCGAATCTTTGTATATCAAAAAGCTTTATAAGTTATTTTGAGATACTGTAATTATTTTGGAGTTTATTTAAAGTTGTTTTTTAAAGTAATTTTTGTTTAGAAAAATATCATAACTTAATTAAAAATAAATAATAAAAATCATTTTTTTTAAAAAAACATTTATAAACACAATGACAAACAATCAGATTATATATTAGGCTGTTGGGATCATCAAAGCTCTTCAATCATGAGGTTTTCAAAAACTATTTTTGTTAATTATCTACAAAAGGGACCCTTTAAAATTTAAAAGTTATCTGCCTCAAATACACGAATGAACTTCAAACGAAGAACTCTGCGTCCACGCATGAATAACCTTTTCATCTCACCATTTTTATCCGCCCTGATCTTAACGTAAAGTTTCCGATCTCCACATAGCTTCTACAAAAAGCAGCCGCCTCGCTTGAATGCAATTATTCTAAGAAACAATGCCTGGAGAAGTGCTACATTGATTATTTAGGGTTCCTTTGCTTTGCCTGCACTGCTCTTGAAACGGACGTGGCCTTGTCTTTCAGCAGAAGAAAAGAAATTTGATGGCTTCCATGTGGAACAATAAT
Source organism: Salix viminalis (assembly GCA_029228465.1). NCBI lineage: Eukaryota > Viridiplantae > Streptophyta > Magnoliopsida > Malpighiales > Salicaceae > Salix > Salix viminalis. The sequence goes on from CM055439.1 coordinate 2,136,050, forward strand.
ATCAACCAGAAGGGATCGACGACAGTCATTCATCGAAGTAGGTCTACAAAGTAACCTCTCTCTCACACTGCGGCCAAATCGCTGTTTTGCTGATTTTTTTTTCCATTTTAAATGAATATATTTTGGTGTTTTTAGATTATTTTGATGTGCTGATGTCAAAAATAATTTTAAAAAAAATATAAAAAAATATTATTTTGATGTATTTCGGTATGAAAAACACTTTAAAAAGTTACCGTAACTGCTCTCCCAAACAAGCCCTGAATGCTAGCAGGTACTAGATGTCGTCTCTAGCTAGGCCAATAAATTATAATCCCAATAACATGAATTCTTTTTTTTTAAAAAAAACTTTATGAGTAAATCTTAAATTTGATTTTATATGCTGCAAAACAGAAGGAAAAAACCCTACCAAACCCTAGTAATTAGTCTGTGGTTGATCAACTACTACCTTCATAAGTGACGCCAGCGAAGACTCACTATTCTAGCTGTGATGACAATTATGCCTAGTTATATGATACATAGTAATATAGATTATACTTGGCGACTTTATTTAACATATTAAAATTTCAGATGAAATAGTTTTTTTAATATGATATTTGTCGATTCAGCAGTTATGAGTTTAAATTTCATCATTTTTATTCTATTTGATAAAAATAAAATATAAAATAGTGCAAATTTATGTGAAAATTTCAAGTCCAAATAATTTTCATTTAAAAAGAGTATATTAGAAAATAATATAAATTATATTATAAAATTTTATTTAATCGTTTAAACTTTTAAAAAATAAGATTTGATGGCTGAATTTAGTCTCAAATCTTAATTTCAACAGGGAAAAGAAACCAATCACTTCTTTAATTAGCGAGGACGCACCTGCTGAGAATGGTCATGTCAACAGGTTACCGCCATGATCTGCGGAAAAATGGAAACATGCATGGCTGTTTGCCACTTGGGGGAGGTCAACACCAGAATTATCTCCTTTTATGATCATGTGTGCTCGTCCTCGTCAACTAGATTAATAGCAGATGATCTTGATCTCAGCATACTAATGATCAGCCGTTCACAATTGTCCACGTTACTGTAACCCTATACGAATGATTTTCTGAGGTTTTTCCGTACATTAATTAACCAACGGTGAGGTGCAAGCAAACCAAGCCTCCCAGTTTTCGTTCTCGTCGGAGGACCATTGATCACTTTCCTGGATGATCGTCGCAAGTGGGACCCAGCCCTAGACTGGCCCTAAGAGTTTCCACCTGTCCACCTGTCAACTCACGATTACGAGGTCGTGGGCTGGAGTAGATGACATGCTAGACAACTAGCCTCCGACTAACATTATTTTACATTAAAAAAACTTCAGGAAACAAACTTTGACAAGCTCTTTAAATCTCATCTAGTGCTTATACTTACTGGCTCATGGTTTAGCTCAATATTCAAATCAAATTGTTTGAATGTGATTCAATTAATTAATTTAATAAGATTAAAGACTTGATCTACAAATTTTGATTTAATAATTCTCTTAAAGAAAACATTGAATAATATGTACAATGTAAAATGTGGTCTAAGTTTTTGAAAAATTCAAATAATATTTTAAAAAAACATTAAAATAAGGACATATTCTGGTTAGGTTAAATTAATTTATCAAAATTAAATTTAAATTTTTTAAAGAACTACAAAGGAAAAAAGAAGAAGAAAAGTAAATGAAAATAGATTTTTTTCTTGCGAATTTATGATTGACTATATATATTTTTTATTTTACATTTTGATTTTTGAGTTTTCTTTCCTTCAAAAATTTTAAGAATTTTATCATTAATTTTAAGCATAAAAGGAAGCAATAAAAAATGTGAGAAAAACTATAAAAAAAACTAATTTATTACTATAGTGTTTTACCTAAATATATATATATATATATGCAATCCTATTGTATTAAAAAAATATTATATTTTCTATATTATTCTAATTTTATAAATTGTTTATCACCCATGTTCATTATAGTTGTTTTTATCAAAGAATAAATCAATTATACTAAAAAAGAAGTATATAAAAACTAAATTTTCAACGTTTTAGTTTTTATATTATAATTTTTAAAACATACATATTATTGGTATTAATATTTGAAAATACGGAATATATTTAAGGAGGATCTCATAAAACAAAATTAAGTTGGTGATAGGAAGTAATTATAAAAAAGGGATAAAATCTAAACATGCCATTTAAAAAAATAAATATTAATATTATCTATATTTTCTGAAATATAAATATAACACCAACATTAAATATCCCTGTTGTTCATTAAAAATATAATTACCATCGGTGAAAAAATATCACTGCAAAGTGCAAACAGACGCGTGAAAGGCTCCAAAAACCAGACAAGACAGCAAGGACAAGGACACCAATCTTTCTCTTGTCGTTTGTCTTGATTTGGACACAGTGACATCCTGTCACGTGACAAATCTCGCACGTGTAAATATTGGCAACGTGTCTCTCACTTGCGAGGACTCTAGTCTAAGAGTTTGCCAGCTCGCCCGCAACTTCAGATAATCATTGCTGGTGTTGTGTGGCCGTGGCTGGGCCTCACAACTTCCCTCACAATTTATTTATTTTTCATAACCAATACCGCGTCCAGAATATACATAATGACTATATTGCCCTTCCTTCCACTTTTTTTTAATTTCTAAGGGATATTATAAAAATATATTTTGTACTGGAGATGTTTGACACTGTGTTTTTAAAAGTATTTTTAAAAAAATTGAAAAAAATTATATTTATTTTTTAATTTTTTATTACTATTTTAAATTATTTTTATATATTGATGTGAAAAATAATTTTAAATCAAGAGATTTGTAGCTCCGGTCGGATATTTCACTTTTACCGCTGACATTCTGTCTGTTTTAAAGAATTTTTTTAAATCAATTTTTTATATTTATATTTTAAATCAAATTTTTTTATATGTTATAAATTATATGATGATATTAGAAATAAATTTTATCTTAATGTATTTTGAAATTAAAACGATGATTACTAAAATACTAAACAACTTTAAATAAAATTATATTTTAACTATATATTATCCAACTAAATTTTTAAAATTTATTTTTAATACTACCATATAAAAATAACATAAAAACAATCACACTTCTAAGGTGTGTTTAAAAATTACTTTTCCTGATTTCCGACACGTTTGTCAAAGCACATACAAAATGAAAAGAAGAGAAAAATTCTGCTTGAGCTGCCTATTCACACACACAAAAAAAGGAAAAAAGAAAAAGAATTATTGTGATTGGTGAGGCAACCACATCTATTGAGAGGGTAGTTTAGTAATTGAAGCAAATGATCAGCCACGTATTGCGAATTTTAACCTACACTTCTGCACGCCCTTTATTATCCACTCTTGTAACGCTCTAGAAAAAAAAGTATTTTCGTCCAAAATGACAGATCAGACCCCCAAAACTAGTGAGCAGTTGCAGTTTCGTCCCTTCAATAATTTCCAAATCCAGCTACCTCATCAAACCATCACACTTCCATATCTTCTCCAACCTCACACCTCAGTGACAGAGTTCACCTTTTTTTCCCGTTAGGCCCTTCTTGATTTCATGCTTTCTCTCTCTGTTTTCTCTCTCTCTCCTTAAAGGCTTTGATCACCCTGAAAAATCGGGTTTTTTTCTGTTACCCATTTGTTTTAAAAATCCTTCCTTTATTTTTTTTTTAACTGGAAAGATAGGAAGAAAACCAAACAGATTCTTCAACCATCATCCCTATCTTTCTCTCCGCATGTTCCTTACCAGGAAGATCTGTCTTGTGAGTTTTGTCTGTTCAATCTGTTTGAATAAAATCTGTGTTTTTCCTGGTCCCTCTTGGGGTTTTAATATTTATTTCTTTTGAAGTAAATGGAAAGTTTAAAGCTTTTTTTCTTCTAAATCAGTTGTAAGCTTATAGGAGAAAGTGGTCGTCCAATTCTCTACTCATCCCAAGCCAATTCAATTTTAAGCTACAAAATTGACCGTTTCTTATGTTTCCAACCCACTTGTGGCCTTTTCACATTTGATTAATAAAATCATAAGAAAAAAGAGCCTTCTCCTTTTACCACCGCTTCTCTCTTTATCCTTGCCTTGTTGATCTATCAAAGAAAGAAGTAAAAAAAAAAAATGTATCAAACACAAAGCAAAAGAGAATTTGCCATAGAATTCCAACCTCAAATACATATATTGAGGCCAAGCATCCATTCAAGAAGGGCAAATTTAGTGGTAAAATTTCAAGACCTTTATGGGTTCACTGTGGAGGGCAATGTGGATGATGTTAATATATTGAATGAGGTTAGAGAGAAGGTGAGGCAACAGGGGAGGGTTTGGTGGGCGTTGGAGGCTAGCAAAGGTGCGAATTGGTATCTGCAGCCACAGGTTTCTTCGTTAACTGAAGGGATTGCACTCAAATCTTCTCTCAAATTGTCTAATCTGGCTAATGCAATTACTTTGAAGAGGTTAATAAGGAAGGGCATACCCCCTGTGCTTAGGCCCAAGGTTTGGTTTTCTCTCTCTGGTGCGGCAAAGAAGAAGTCTACAGTGCCTGAGAGTTATTACAGTGATTTGAGCAAGGCCGTTGAAGGGAAGGTCACTGCAGCTACAAAGCAGATTGATCATGTGAGTCTTAATTTCTGTTATGTTGCAATATTCCAATGCTGGTTTTGATATAATTTGGATTGGTTTTCTTCGTTTATTCTGATTGTAAATTATGTTGTTTGGTACTTTGGTGTTTTTGTGCTGCCTTGATGACGGGCCTGGACAATTTTCTGGTGGCTTTGATTGTCAAATTATGATATTATATTTGTAGGTCATCCTGACTTTACTATCATGCGTGAATCCGTTTGCTTATTTTGTATTGCATTGATGGTTGTGGCCATGATGTGAAATTGTTTTGTTGTCTTGCTTAAAGCCTGACGTTTTAGATTTACCTGCGACGAGCTCTGTTGGGAGACCAGATTTCTTTCGAAAAGATAGGTGTTTGCATCCTAATTCTTCAAATGTTGAAAGTTTTTGTCTAGAGTGTGATGCATGTGAAGATAAGGAATTTTGTTTTAGATTCATGTTCTGATAGAATCTGATGATTTTTTTCCCTGTCTTGTGCCTAAAGAAAATCTAATTGTGTGATTCAGCATTATTAATTTGTTCTTTTTTTTTCTAATGTCAAAACAAATAAGAGCGTATCATTCATAACAAAACCTGTCAAGAGTGCATGTAATTCTGATGTTCCTCCAAAAATTGATTCTAAATACGCAAGGTGGAACATTACTAGTCCAAATAAACATAGCAGTGCACCTAGAAACCAGTTTAGCAATAGCATGCAGGGTATGATTATTACTCCGTTTCGCATGCTTAATGAAGAGGAATCTGTACAGTTACTCATCTGCAAAATACCATTAACAATGGCTTCAAATTTCCCAGGATCAAGAGCCTTGCACAATCACCACTTCAAGCAATCGCATCCAGCTTAAAGCCTTCATCACTTTTGAACTAGCAACAGTGGAACAATAGGCTGCTTTAGCAAAAATCAAGTGACCATGAGTATCTCAAATTACAAACCTATACCATCTTTCGTTCAGCATTATTTTCTGTTGCCATTTTCAAACTCAATTTTCAGAATCTGTCGTTCCTACTGAAAATGGATCAAGATATATGGTGGCTGAATTCTCACCATTTTCATCAAAGTCAAACAATCTTTCTTTATTTGCTTCTTTGATTTCTCTTGTGGAAGACATGTTGTTCTGCTGTCTGAACACATTGAATGGGGGAAGTAAGAATCATTCAAATGAATGAAAAAATACTTTTGATGAGTGTTTATTAAGTACCTAACTGTGTGCCTTGGAGACAAACAACATATGCAATGCTGGTTCTCTTGTACGGTTATAAATGATGGGGTAAATTTTCCATAGAAAGAGGTTTTGGCATCGCTTTATTCTATTTATTTTTATCAAGCTTATGTTGGTTTGCTCAGCAGCAAAATTATTGTACTATTTTCCAATAGTATCCCTTACATTACAGGTGTTGTTCATTTTGCTATCATATTATTTTTTCACTGTGTTCATTTGTTCTTGCTTGCAGGACCTGCCACGGACCTTTCCGGGTCATCCATGGTTGGACACTCCAGAGGGCCACGCTGCACTCCGACGAGTTCTTGTCGGATATTCTTTCCGTGATTCAGATGTTGGTTATTGTCAGGTAGGTTCCTTATGGGGCTGACATTGTTTTATTAAAATAGGTACAGTAATGATATTACTCAGTGTCAAATGAAGTAATTCAAAAGTTCTTCCATGTTTCGTCCTTCACACTTTGTTTGCTTGATAATAATGCCCTTACATTATTTTTTCTACCTTTGGAAGCACATCAGCATGAGCTTGGCCTGGAATTATTCTGTATAGATTTGGCAACAGGGCAAGATGATGCAGAGTTATACTCGGAATTCTCGTGTCATAGTCAAATTCTGTCTGCACCTTGCTCAAATATTTTAGCTGTACCGAGCTGATAGCCTCTAGATGTACTAAATGCTTAGTCTCTGTTTCTTCTGTTTTCCTATGAGCATAGCTTGTAGATCAATTATCCTGAGATTTACTATTTACTCCTTATTTTCTCGGTAAACTTTCATTTGTGTATCATCATGTTCATCTGTGTTTGTATTATTTCCTAATCATCTCATTGTCTGATCTTGCCCCAAATCTTCTTCATTACCATTTTGTAAATCATTAATGGCTTCCTTGTCATCTAGGAATAATCTCAATTTGTATTCCCATGCTGGAATTACTGCTTCAATATGCATGTCTGGCATAGCATATTTATCTTCCTGGAATATTCATCTAAGGAACCAAAAAATGGTGCCAGTAGATGTGTACCAGCTAGGCATCTACTTTTGTTTTGGAACTGGTCATGGTTTAATTTCATAGATTCATTATTTCAATTTTTAATTTAACAAATTCTAATTTCATAAAATGTGCTCTAATTATCTTTGGAGCAGGGCTTAAATTATGTTGCAGCACTGCTGTTGCTTGTGATGAAAACAGAGGAAGATGCTTTCTGGATGCTATCAGTTCTTCTGGAGAATGTCTTAGTTAGTGACTGCTACACAAATAATCTGTCAGGATGCCACGTTGAACAAAGAGTTTTCCAGGATTTGCTTGTTAAAAAGTGCCCAAGGTATTTTCCTTTTGATGGCCTAGTTAGTTTGGCTTTTTAATGGTTATCAATTTGCTAAAATTTGTGGGGAATGCAGAATAGCTACTCATTTGGAAGAACTAGAGTTTGATGTCTCCCTTGTTGCCACCGAATGGTTCCTATGCCTCTTCTCGAAGAGCTTGCCATCAGAGGTTGGATTGCTGCTCTCCCTCTCACGCTCTCTCTCCTGAGTAGAAAGATTCTAATGTTTTCATTGATGACTAACAATTTTTCCTTGCCTTGCAACTTCCCAGACAACTCTGCGGGTGTGGGATGTACTTTTCTATGAGGGAGCAAAGGTTCTGTTTCATGTAGCTTTGGCTATATTCAAGGTGCCAGTGCTTTGCTTTTGCAGTGGGCTCTTTATTTAACCTGTTTGAATCTACATACATGCGTAGAATTTTCTTGAACATCATTAGTAAGAAAAACAAACAGTAATTTGAGATTTGTGACTGCAGATGAAGGAAGATGAGCTGCTTCTAACTCACCATGTTGGTGATGTAATTAATATATTACAGAAAACAACGCATCACCTCTTTGATCCTGATGAATTATTGACGGTAAGACATTTTATTTGCTGCCTCAACCCCCCACTCCTACATAAAATAGTTTTCTAGAATTATGATGAGTCAGGACATATTAGAGAATGTAATCTTTGCTGGAGGACAAACCATAATTTAATTTTTAATTGACTAGCAAGTTAGAGACGCACCGGCATTTTCTTGTTTTGAATGTAACTTCCCTCAATTCATAGAAAAAATGTACATTGAAACTTCCCCCATCCAAATCTTGCAGGTGGCATTTGATAAGATAGGTTCTATGACAACTAACACTATATCAAAGGAAAGAAAAAAGCAGGAGCCAGCAGTAATGGCAGAGCTTGATCAAAGATTGAGAAGGCTGAACTCAATCAAAATGGATGATGAGAAATAGCAGTACTCTTTAGCACTGTGATCAGAAACACATCTTAGAAGGGGCTCGTTTCCCCTGAGGATAATATTTATTAATCCCCCCCCTATCTCTGAAATGGAAGGACAGTAAAGTGTGCGTGTTGTTGTTTTCAAGGATGTTGTAAGTGGCTGAATGTAAATTTGAGCTTGTTTCGACACAAGCATTTGAATCAAAATGCAAGTCAGACATTGCTGGCCTTTTACCGCCCTGCAATTCTCATTTCTGATCCGGAGCATTCAAAAACTAGTTTGGAATTGTTTTTATTCCCCGAAACCACAGATTCTTGTGTCCGACTCGAGGTAAGTTTACCAGTTGATATCAAGCTGCTCTATAGATTGGAATGAATTCTGTCACATTAGAAGGCAAGTGATTAAGGGACCCCCTGACTAGAACAGCCTTTGCTCTGCTCACAATCCAATCTTCTATCTGCTTGCCATTCGCATCAGCTGATCCAGACAGATAAAAGGACTGTAAAACCAAGAAAATAAATAAAATTTGGGATGAAGTTTATATTTCATATAATGTCAGCAGGACTTCTGATGAGCCGGGATGAAGTTTCAAAATATAATATACTCAGGAGTTGTAGTTTTGTTTTATGAGTAATTGGGTATACAGTAAACACACGTTCATATTAATGTTTTCTTCTATGGAGTTCACAGAAGTGATTGGTGATAGAAAATCCAACACTTGTAAAACGATTTCTTTTGGGAAGATTTAAGAACTCTTCGATTCAACAAGAGGTTATAATAAATGAGAGAATGAACTTTATTTTTTTAAGAACAAAAATATTTGTTATCATATGTATTATCATAATTGAGAAAAATATAAACCTCTTACCTAGATAGTTCAATGGGTATATATAGTCTTGAACTTTGTCCTGTTACTTGAATGAAGGGGTTGGAATGTCATTTTCACCCAACAATATTAACGAGGGATGAATATCTCTTACATGTCGTAGGGGGTGGTTATTCTTGAATTTTAACATTTCATGTTAAAATAAATGAGAATATATGAAAAAATCCACATGACCCAACATGAAGCCTAAAGAATTATCAACTTTATATGTATTGGGTTTGAAAATATTACAAACCCAAAGATGATGAATCTAACATCATGTCAAACTAATGAATTTGGGTTTACTGCGAGGATGAACAAAAGATGTTTGGTATAAGATTTTACCGGACTCACATGTACTTGGACTTAGAATGTAATTGAACTTAAGGATTTTGGGTATAACATTTCACTAGACTAACATGTACTTAGGCTTACATGTACTTAGCTTAACACATAACGGAACTTAAAGGTGTTGGATTTATCATCTTATCAAATCCAAATACACTTGAGCTTAATGCGTAGTTGAACTTAATGGTGTTGAGTTTATCATCTTGTTGAATCCAAAAGTAATTAGGCTGAATGTCTAGCTAAATCTAAAGATGTTGGATTTATCATCTTGCCAAATCCAAATGCATTTGGGTTCATCGTATAGCTGAACCCAAAGATGTTAGGTTTAACATCTTACTAGACTTACATATACTAGCTCTTAGCATATAGCTGAAACCAAGGGTTGTTAAGTATGCTACCAAACCTAGATATGTTAGGTTATTACTCCATTTCCAACCCTTTGAATCTTGAGATTTTAAATAAACATATCATAGATATATTGACCCATTAGTAGCTCTCTAAATCTTATGTATTAAATACATAAAGATTTAAAAGGTCATCAGGTTTAATAAAAAAAATTTATAGTTCCCTTGTTGGAATTCTTTGTAATTAGGTCACTTGTGACTTGTTCTTAGTCTTTTTAGTGATGAATGAATTTTTTTTTTTTACTTTTCACATAAGATTTTTTTATCTTATATAGAACGATGGGGATTCATTATGGCTAGATGATTTGCTTTCATTAGAACATGTGTTAATTGGAAACAAAATGAACGATATGTTTTCAATGCAATAAATGACTAGATTTATAGAGATTTGAGAAGACATAAAAAATCATTTAACCAATAAAAAAGGTGAAAAATTGTTTTATTTTATAACCTAAGTTATTCTTACTCTAATCTTTTTTTAGTGGAGGATTTAAGCCGGAATTGAGAGATTCACATGAGTTCATATATTATTTTTTTTGTAAACTCTATTTTTTAATTTTATCATTTGATATTTGATTTAATTGGATAGTGGATTGTATAATACACATACACTAATTATTAGAACAAAAATATATTTATTTGATATTATATAGCACAATATTTTTTCAAAGTATTTGTTAATTCAGAATATATTAAGATATTTTTTTGAATTTTTCAAATTTCTAATATTAATATATTAAAACTATAAATAATACTTTTATAATTTTAAAATTATATATAAAAGCATATCGAAACGCAACGTCAAGCATCTCCTATAAAACCAAAGAAACATTTCCCTCCCGTTCACTCTTTCCCACCACACCTCGCTCGCTCAATCCCATCAAACGCCCGATAAAACCCCAGCCATCCATCCAATTAATGCCCCCGAATCGGCCATCATCAGGATGGATAATCGACCCGGACCTGGACGAGATAGACCTTGACCCTTCCGATTTCACTTCCTCGCTCCCACTTAAAAAAGTCCCCAACGGCGACGTTTTCCAAGCCTCCCGTGCCGGTGACGTCGAACGCCTCAAATACTTGCTAGAATCAGGCGTCAATGTCAACGCGCGGGACCAGTGGGATTCCGTTGCCCTATACTACGCTTGCCTCGCCGGACACCTTGATGCCGCTCGCATGTTACTGGAGAGTGGGGCTATTTGCTCCGAGCACACTTTCGACGGCGACAGGTGTCACTATGCCGCTTTGAATTTGAAGGTCAGGAAATTATTGAAGGCTTTTGAGGCTAGGCCGCCGCCTTTGGCACCGTTGCAGGCTGCCTTGAGAGATACTTTTTTGAGCTGTGAGGCTAATAAGGTTTATTTGGAGCAGAGCGAGGCTGTTTATCACGGCTCAGGTTGGTGCCTTAATTTAATTTTTTTTCCCCCTTTTTATTTTGAAAATCACTGTTTTTGTTCATCGTTTGGTGAATTTGTCAAGTAATTTTCTGTATTCAAATTGTTTGAGCCATTTTGGTTGGAAATGGAAATGGAGAGGTACCTCTTGCTCTATTCCTTTCCATATGCAATGTTGTTTTGTTTGCTACTAGCGTGGATGAAGATTTCGCAAGAAATGAAATATTGTTCGTCACGTTGGAAAATTATTTTATATTGTAACATGGAAGTAGAACTGAAACTCAAGTCCCATTATCGAGTGATCCAAACATTTCTTAAGCTAATGTCTTTCCATTTGATTTTTGGATAAACCAGTCGTTTTAGCATCGTTATGGTGTCAATGGGACTAGCCTTTTTATTTTTTGCTTTATCAGACTGCGTTCCACTTCATGCGTCTTAAAGTGGTGTTTCTCTAGCAGATGTTCGGTCAGAATGGAAAGCTTTATCCCGCTAGTTAATTGAGCTGCATTATTTCTTGGGAGGATGCCTTGACCTCGTGTTTGTGTTTCATCAATAGCATTTTTAGTTAATTCTGTCATTTTCTTTCATTCTATTATGTTCTCAACCAATCTTTGCATAAGTTGTGGCGAAACTTATGTTGTTTGGAGCTATCTATCTCACTTGAGATTTAATTAGATTTATCCTGTCTTTCAATTTACGAGAACCCTCCCCATTGGATTAGGGAAGGTTATGGTGGATTTAGACAAAGTTAATTTCATGGAATCTTATGCATGGGAGATGGGTTAGAGAATTGAAAGTCACAAAACGTTCAGATATTCTGGTGAGACTGATAAATCAATTCCACAAATGATATGATGCTTTAAAATCTGAATCAATTGAAGAGACTTGTGCATAGAAATGGAAAGGACAGGGTTAGCGTATTTGTGAGAAATGGGGCTGTGTATTTTGATGTTTCAGTTTGTGATGACTTTGTGTAGCGTGTAAAGGTTTATTTAAACCTGGATGATATGTTTCTGTTTCCTGGACTAGCCTTTTCATCAACAATCATGAAACCTGCCTTCCTTGAGGTAACTTTTTGGGAGTAGAAGATCTGATGAGCATGAGCTTCCTAACACCAACATGAATTGCTCATAAATAGTCTCACCTTTTTGTGAAGGTTTTGTTTCTTATGCATATATGTTACAAACAATGGATATTCCAAAGTAATTACATTCTACTTCCATAATCTTGAATTTGTGTATTTTGCTGCTTCATGAGTTTTTGATTGCTGGTCAGATTATTGTGTTAGTGCATTTTTTCTCCTGAGAACAATATGGATTTGACCCTCGACATGTGATATTGTTGAGTAGGTCTTCCATCCAGTGGGCTATCCAATGTCAATCACTTCCCTCCAGATGTCGTATTTTTTGTGCAAGGTAGGCCTATTGAAGCTCACAGAGTCATATTAAGTGCTCGGTCACCTTTTTTTAAGAGAAAGTTTGAAACTGATTGGAGAGGCCGCAGTGAAGTGAGATTAGCAAGGGAAAAATTGTCATATCCTGCTCTTTACAGTCTCATTCACTTCTTTTATTCAGACAGACTGGAGATTGCTGTAGATGACATGGAAGATCTGGTAAGAATCTGCAAAGTATGCAAATGTGAATCCTTACAAAGGGTTCTTGAGAAGGAATTGATTCACCAAAAATATGCAGAGCACAAGGCACTGAGAGATCTAGACAACTCTCAGAAACGTTATATCTTGCAGGGCCTATCACTTCCTGAGGAAGACAGGCTTCCTGCTGCCATGCACCAGATCCTTCAGAGCTCTTTGGCAAGGTCCACTACGCTACAAAACCTAGAGAATGATGTTGATAGGCTAGTATCGTCTTTTGGTGTAGTGCATATGAATGATTGTGTAGATGATCTTGCTGATATTTGTGTAAGAGTTGATAATAAGATTTTCCGTTGCCATCAAGTGGTTTTGGCATCAAGGTCAGAATACTTTAGAGCAAGACTGTCCCATATGAAGGACTTTCATGAAGGGAAAGTGGGGTTACCTAGTGATACTGTTCCTTGTTTTGAAGAACGTGATTTAAGCATGGAGGCATTTGAGAAAATGGTGGAGTATATGTAAGTGCTTTCTTTTCTTGTAGAAGGCTAAGCCTAATTAAAATTGTCTAGAGGGTAGTGCCAATTATTCCTTGTAGTAGTGGTCCCTGGGCTCTGTAGATTTAGAAATAGTCTTCGGTGTGGTCTGAAATGTGTTGCTTAAAACCAGCATTCTCCTTGCCATGTGTGTTGCATAATCAACTGTTTTAATTCTTGGAATTATTATATGCAACAACGTAATTCACTTAGCTATTCGCAATGCTAAGCACAACTGCCATGGGGCTTATTTTTCTTTCTTTGGTTCAGGTATACTGATGGTTTAAAGGATATAAATCCAGGACAGGTACGTTATGTGTCCCTCTAAATGGCATGTGCCTGACTTGATATTATCAAAAACTGACTCTATTGTTTGATCAGGCAGAGGAAATGTTTGATGCTGCTTCCAGATATCTCTTATTTCCTCTTAAGCGTGCAGTTGCTGATGCACTGTTGCAACAACTGGAAATGGTCTCACCAGCAGAATTGTGCCATTGGCTGATACTGTCAGACATGTAAGATGCGTGTTTATTGACTTATTTCTTAAGTATTTAATTGATTTCTAGGTCATAATGTATTTGAAGTTCAATTTATTCAAGTGTTGGGGTGTGTATATTTGTGTTGTTTCAATCACGTGTCTGGTTGTGTTGAGTTGAGACTCATTGAAAACAGGTTTGGGAATCTAAATATCACCCACCTTTCTCAATGAACAGATTGTGTCATGCTATCATTCAGGAATTTGGTGGTTAAGCAACTAATTTGAAGTCCTGCTTTTCTGATTTTTCTGGGGGAACTAGAATTCAGTTTAGCTGATGGCCATAAAACTGACCTACTGGTTGAACCCTAAATTTACTAGTTAGAAGTAAATGGTGTCTATCAAGTTGTTAACTGGTGAATTTACTTGTGTAGGTATGGTGTCATTAAGATCAGGGAGTACTGTCTGGATACAATAGCCTATAACTTTGAGACATTTGCTGACACTCGTGATTTCCGAGCAATGCTCTTAACAGTACCTCCACCATCTGGAGATTCCTCGCTCCGCACAACTGCTCCAAGTGCTCCTGGAGCTGCCGAGAATACAGACCAAGGAAATCTCCTTGATGATTTGCGAGAGAAATGGCTCGAAGCTGAAGCAGCTGAGCTTGACAAGAGAGATGAGAGTGCATTACTTTTTGACAAGCGCCTGGAGATGCTTATGCTTGTGGCAGAAAAAGAATCTGAAACAGTAATTGATGATATTCAGGATTCCCCAGCATGAACATTCCTCTTATGTGAGTTTTTCTTGCGTAATTTCCTTTGCACGGCCTCTCACAAAGGTGGCAAAAGAGAAGGTAATGTTTAGACTCTTTTTTTTCCCGACGTATAAATAAATATATGACAGCAAGTTTGCAACCAAAGACGTACCGTACAGAACATGACTTGTAAATCTTTATTTCAGTTGAATGGCTGGAGGTTTACCTGAGATGATTCATGTCGCATGAAACTCTTTTTTCAAAGTAGACAATTGACTTCATGAAAGATCTGGGAAACAGAGTTCTCTGATTTCCTTATTGGTGGCTTGAGAAGTTGAACCACTGGTTTAAGTTAACTTCAATCCAAAATGTGAGGGATGACATCCATTTGTAAAGAAGACTAGGTGATACTTTTTAGCAGGAGCAATCATTTTAAAGTCTCAGGTGGTACATGGGCGGACCCTACATGGGAGAATTTGCACGTTGCGTGCCATATTAAACAAGTTTTTTTTTTTTAAATCATATCTAAATTCTAAAGCTGCCAGATGATGGTCATGGCCATCAACTTCCTTGAGAACAAGTGATGAATTTTCCTGCGAGTAGCCTGGAAATCCCTTCCTAGATTGGCCTGAGGATTCAAGTTCATAAATCTAAAGATCAGGTTAGTGTAAAAGGAAGTGATGAAGAAATCCACTTTCAAAATGTAGAGGAGCATTGTAGGAAACTTAATGAACAATGTTTAAGAAGCTTAGGGATTTAAGCAAATAGGGTAGTCACTAATCCTAAAAAGATTGAAGTAGTGAAGAACTAATCATCACCTAAATCATTGAAGAAGCTTAGGGATTTCATTGGTTTGGCATGCTAATATAAAAAGTTTATTAGAATATTTGGTATCATTAACAAGCCACCCATAAAGAGGAGTTATGAACGTGAATTTACCAACCATTTTGATGGTGGCGGGATAAGAATTTATCTGGTGGCAATTTTAGATAAGAAGCTTTTGAAAAAGAAGACTAATTTGGTCATGTATTCTTGTTTTTTCGTTAGATTTTGTCCTCGTTTAAATTTTACTTATGGATTCTATCCCTGTTCTATTGTTTTATTAACATTTATGCTCTTCCATTAAATTGGAAAATGAAAAACATTTTTTTAATGAAACCGAAAAAAGAAAAATATAAGGGTGTAATCTATATATATATATAAAATTATACAAGAAGAAATTCATTAAAAAAAAATACATGAGCAAAACGTATAATTAGCCCAATGATTTCAGCATGGTGAACGTGTTAAAGAATATGCCTAAGAACATCGGGCTCTAATTAAAGAATGCAATTTAATTTCTTATTTTCTTGTGTTCTTCAGGAGCACATTGATTATGAAGACTCTCCCGTCTGTTCTGGACATAGAAACAGCGTATCTGCTAACTGCTTCTGTCTTCTCCTTCGATTCTTATCTTTGGAAATGCCGCAGCATTTTCAGGTCATTTTATGTCAGGATCTTTTTCCTCAACGTGTGTAGATTCCGTAGCATCAGAAACCGCATCATCCACCGTCAGATCGGAAACCTCACCAACCAGAACCTCCTCTTTCTCGCCATTTCCAGACGCGGGAGGGGATGCAGCAGGAACATCACTGTCGTCGGCAGCAGAGGACTCCGAGTCACCCGGTTGCTGCAGGCTCCAGTACATTATGCTGGCTGATAAAGTAAGGATCATCTTCTGGTTTGCCTGTCAGATTCACAAACACAAAAGCAAAGTTGATCGTTACGATCTGCCAAACTAATATATTGTACTCTGGTTAAATCCAGTTCTGCTGAACTCAGTCGGGGCCAACTCAGTACCATCCGTTGACAGACTTCCTTGCATTTCTCTCATAGAGTTCATTAAAGACATCAAGTAAGGTCGTCAAAAGATAAGGCTAAAGAATATGGCAAATAAGACTTGTGGTGCATGGAGAAGACTCGGGGACTGATTCAGCCTTGATGGGTTAAAAAGCAACCAATTCACGGTGGCCTTTTTCGTATCAAACTTTCTAGCTAGACCTGAACAAGTAACCTACCGGTGACAAATCGGAAGAAGACACTGCACTTCATTTAATATTCTAAATATTTTCGTTCTATGCTCAGAACAGTGATCCCACCTCTATAATGTCCTCGGGTAGTAGGAAAATGGAGCATCCAAGCTTCCGGGCAACACTGATTATATAGGTAGCATTCAACTTCTTATCCTCATCTGCAGAGTGAGAAATAGATAAAGTGAGACATGATGGTATCAAAGTAAACTAGGCACACAAGTTCCAGTGTAGTGCTTCTTAGGAGGCCAAAATGGTTTGAGCTCGGCATGTTCCCCTTTTGTTTGGGGATTGCCATGCAACTCCAAAATCCGCAAGAAAACAAGAAAGATATTGAGATTGGAGTGATAAAGGATAGTGATGTACCGGTTTCTCCTTTTGTAACCACAGTCCAGTTGACCACTCTAGGCTCCACTGCGCTGAGAAGCTCGAGGAAGAAAATTCCATTTGAAAGGTTCTTATCCTAGAAGCAAAACATCAAAACAGAAAAAGGTAAATCCTATGGTAGAGCTTTGAACAATATTGTCAAACACGGTCAATTATTGTCTTTGATTACCTTGAAGCTCTCCATTCGAGACGTTCTACCAGCTTTCTTCACTTTGTTGTTTGCCCATTTTAGAATGTCAGCATCTGTAATCTCCTTACCCCGGGAGTGGGAGGAGTGATATCTTAAGTTTTTCAGGAGTTGAAGCATCATAAACCTCATTAGTTGCCATAAGTAGGCTGTGGGGAAAAGAGAGGGAGGAGTCAGGTGTTTGCAATATTATAAACTGAAAGCAGTCACAGACAACCAACTTGGGACAAAAACGTTGTCAAATCAAACGGAAGGGAAAAGAAAATTGTTGAAGAGATTGTTGCCGAAGCTAGAGAAGTACGTAAACTACCACCGATGCCTAATCAGCTATAACCAATCAAGAAGGAAGAAGCCAGTGGGTTGAGTTAAACAAGATAACCTAATATGAGCTTTTTATTTCCTTGGACAATGTCATTTCCAGCTACATTCACAAGGGAGAAGCACAAGTCCTTCCCTATCTGTATTACTTGGTTGCAATTCTCAACTTTTCTGAATGGCATCTTTATAGGAGGCTTAGAAGCCAGCTTCCAATTAACTGATCCAGGAGAAACCTTGTCAAGAACTTCTAGAAGAACCCATCTGCAGTGCGAATCATAAACATCAATGAAGGATCAATGAGGCTATGTATCGAGGAGGAAATGGAAATCTCACCCGTTCCTGATATCCTCAAAAACATTATTGACATATGTAGCAGTTCCGAGACTGTTAATCCACAGTCGGAAGCACCTCTCTTCTCGAGAAGTTTGTGCATCATCTGTCATCATTTCAGCAAAGGACATCTTACTGGTATCAGCAGATAGCCCATTTCTGCAAGAGAAATTCATGTACTGGTGACACAAATTTCAAGAATCATGCTTACAGAAAAAAGCCAGTGTTTGCACAAAGGCACCAAAAAGACTTTCTAATTCAGTAGAATCAAGTTGCATGGAATGCAATAAATAGGAAGCTTTTAGCAATATGAAAGAATCAATGTGAATGAACAAAGAAGCTGGCTGGCAGATTGAATATTCCCTTAGCCACAACATATCGATGGTAATTGGTAAGAAGCAGACGACGGTCAGGCTGGAGTGAAAGAAATTGATAAAATAATTGACTACATAAATCTTATTTCGCAACCTAGACAAGACCATGATTCTCCAGAAAAGTTTGATAGAAGAAGCAGGGAGATCAGTAACCTAATTTAAATATTTTAATGACAAACTAAACTTCTAGAAGAAAATATGGATAACTAATGGGACAAAGAGCATCAAAAGGTAGAGGAAACGCAGCAAAAATGTCACACAAGATTCTGTATTTTCTAAGTACCTGTGCTGGAATATTTGAGCCACAAATGCAAGATTAAGATTCGGTGATCCCTCAACAATGTCTTTAGAAGTGAGATATCCTTTACAATCCAGTTTCTCTGCCTGCACAAGAACCATGTTTGCCCTCTCTTTCGCATCCTTGGTATCCAAGGAGGCAGGGCTACTGTGTTCTGGGGCAAGAGCATTGAGAAGGTAAGCATAGGCCTTTCCATCCTGCAAATTCAAGGGTTAAACTTTAAAATTATGAAGAGAATAAGAGATAAAAACAAGAATAGCAGAAAGTTTTAGTTTACAAAATCCCAAGTGAAGTAGTTTATTTATATGGAAAGAATATCTACAACAAAAACTGATTTTGTTAATGCAAATATCTGCTTCTAATGCTCAATTGATTAAGAAGTGCATGGGAAATCCACTCAACCAAAGTTTTCGTGCCAAATTAGAATACCATCAATTGCATAAGATATGATCATGAAGTATTTTGGCATGGATAAATACTAAATTGCTGAACTTGCTTACCTTCACATCAGAAGAGAAGTTTGTAACCTGTTTACTGTAGCCAGCTTTCTTCAGATGAAAATTCATCCATTTCAGTAGAACCTTTTCAGGTGCCAAACCCAAGAGCTCCTCCACATCCTGCAAATTTCTTCTAAGTAATAAGCAGACGTATGGGATAAGCACAAACAGATTCACTCAACATTACTCATACAATCGAAACATGGTAAAGAAAGTAAATGAAAACAACAACTTCTGACCTTGCTGTCATCCACCAATTCCACAAGTTGAGGAGTTTTCTTAAGATTAAGATCGGCTAATAGCTGAATCTGAAAGTTGCCACCATATTGGAGATGACATGTTAAAAGCATAGACACCCAATCTTCAAGTTTTTAATTTAAACAAGACTATCACCATTACCATTGTTTCTATATCCTGCTTCACAAAATGAATTTTACACATGCAGTGGACGAAATTTCAAGCTGAATACCTTAATAATTTGAGAAATCAATCCAAGTACCAGATGGGGCTGCAAAATAGAAGCTGCAAATATTGAGCAAAACTGAAACCACAAAGAAAAATATATCAAGACTGCAGGGGATAGCTAAGCAGCTCAACTCACTCTTGCTTCAATAAGGTCCTGTGTGCCAATATTAACGACTGTACAACCAATAGCCTTTGCAGAATTAAGGCAAAGGGTGTGGTTCTCATTCCTTTCCCATGGATTAAGGGTCCCTTTTGTGTTAACAGCTCGCTCATCTATGGTCCCAGGAACAGCCACATTTATAAGCTTACTGCAGTAATCATTAAAAAACATCAACAGATATTCAAAACATTCTCCAGCAATAAAATTAGTGTCAAGCGGATGCAACTCATTTACCATAGAAGAACTCCATCTTTTACAAGATCAAATAAGTCATTTGTTGCTGCATCTAGTGGAAGATATCTCTTGAAGAAGCGATCTTCCGCCAAGTATCTGTTAATGTGGGACACATAGGAAGCCTTCTCTGACTCGTTGATGTTATGGTGAAATGTAGTTGTGGCTGCCTTGAGAAAGGAAACAGAGCTTTTCAGTTTCTTCCCACCTGTTTTTTTTGTCGCTCGGCTTTGCAAATTTATGTATGCCTGCCAATTGAAGTTTAGCAAGGTCAAAGCTTAGAATTTAAACACCAAGATAGCAAGAAAAGCATTTTAGCCAATCCTCAAACGAGAAATTAATCAAAGAATTGAAAGCTAATTAAGGCAAACAAGCTTTAATTGACCTTAAGGAAGGATTCGAAGTCGAGTTCTTCTTCCATGTTGAAACCAGCCTCCCCCAACATAGCCTTAATCCCATCCTCATCAAACATCTCGGTGAAGGCCCTCAATTTAACAAAAATAGGTGGCAAATCCCCCACCGTGACACGACCGGACCGAGTCCTCGTCGACACAAACTAAAACCAAAAAAAGGAAAAAAAAGAAGACAGTAGAATATTAACAATAAGGAGAACGTAATGGAAAGAAGAGAGAGTTAGTAAGTTACCTTAGATTTGAGGGAGCGTAACTCGACTTGAGTGAACTGGCTTTGAAGCCATGGATCAGAAACAAGCACACCCACAAAACCCGACATCTTTGCCTCCTGGGCTGCACAAATTCATTAATAAGCTAATTAAGCTAAACCTGATTGCCACCCTGCATGCATGCATTCATTAATTAATAATGTAACAACAAAACTCATTCATTCAAGCAAGACATTAAAAGTTCTTATTTTGATTCATAAAAAAAAGGAAGAGAAACAATAATGGTGATATGCATGAATATGATATCTGATCAAACGTCATTGAATCACGAATGTCTGTAAAATCTATTGCAGCATGTGAGGGTCAAATCCGACAAAGAAGTGGTGTTTTATATAATCCAAAAGACGAAGAAAACGAAAGCAAGAACCAATGACCTGAAAAACTCAGAGATTGATCATAACGTCCTTCTTTTGTGGGAATTTGTACTGGAAAGATGAGCGAGAAAGAGAGAGTTAAGTGATGTTTTGAAAAGGAAAAAGGATTTGATTTGATGATGGAATGAGAAGGAGAGAAAAGCGTGTTGCCTGTAAAAACCCGCGAAGACGCAGGGACTAATAGTAGTATGAAATTATTTTTCCTGTAGAGCGAGAGAGGACCCAAAAATACTGGGCTTCAGGACACATGTAGATAGTTAGCCAGGTTTTCTAGTTTAGTTTACACTTCTAAAACTTCCCTGTCCTTTCCTTGTTCTTTAATACATTAAGTTAGTGTCTGACAATTTGTTCTCATCTGGAAAAAAATAATAAAATTATTTAGTTGATTTATTATTTATATATTTTATTTTATTTTTTCAGCCTTGTCTAGGAAGTTTTACCGGGTATAAATAAAATTATTTAACTTGTATTTATATTTTAGAGTAATTTTTGATTTCAAAAATAATAATTATTGATGCTTAGAATTTCTAAATTTAGAAGTCATTTTTCTTATTTCATTTGCAAATGTCTTTAGTGCTAAAAAACATTTATGGTTGAATGATGATAAGAATTATGGTTGAGATGAAGTTTTGTTCACGAGATATGATCCATTATTATTATTATTATTATTGTGTGTGTCTAATTCAAAATGTTGACACTTGAAAATGTTCTATTTTAAGAGAGAATCTACCAAAATCTTGATAAACATTTAAATAACCTTAAAGAAGTATAACCAATTTAAATAAACTTGAAAATGTCTTGTATTCTCATATGTCATTTGATTTGGTTCCAATCTTTAGTAATAGATTTCTTTTTATCCCTTTATAATTTCAAGATTTGCTCAATCATTTCTACTATAGTCAACACATCCATGAAATGGGTTAAGAAATTACCAATTAAGTACTCAAAATATAAAGATATGAAGGTATTCATAAAAAGTAATATGATAGTTTTTCTCCAACAAAAAGAAGGGTAAGTTCAAGCTACCATTCCACGTCATCTAAAAATATATATTTTTTCAAACTTTTTATATATTTTATCTATATCTTGAAGGTCAAACACATTAATGGTTCATCTAGAAACTAAAAATAAGAAAAAAGAGTCATCATCTTGTTTTATGATAACTAAGAATCTTAAATGCTCTACTTAAAGGGGATAGTTATCAGAGTTATGAATCCCGTTCCGTTCCGGCCGGAACGGCCCGTTCCACTTCAAAATCCGGGACAAAACGGCGATGTTTTTGTCCCGGTTTGAATTCCGGTCAGATCCGGAAAATCCGACTAATTCCGTCGGAACGCCTCGATTCCGTGCAGGCGTTCGGTCCGGGTCCAGCCAAAACTAAGAGGAGAAAGAGCAGAGTGACGGAGGCAAAAATAAGAGGAGAAGGGGAGAAGGGGAGAGGGAGCAGATGGATTCCTGCCTCAAGAGGTCGATTAGAGGTTCGGTTTCCTTCTCCAACCACCTTTTAGCGTTTTGGGCCCCTGAAAAAGAAACCCGAAATCAAAAAGAAAGAAGAGAAATTCATGGGAGAGGGACGACGGCGAGAGGTTGCTGAGAGGTGAGTCACGGAGGCGAGATCGAAGTGAAGAGAGGGACGGGGACGAGAGTTAGATTTTGGGATTTGGATTTTCTGACGGTTAACTTTGGGCCGTTGATTGTGGATACAGCTGTGCTCTTTCACTCTTTGGTATGCAAGAGTGTAAAGGGATAAGGAGCTGCCGCAAAGTGTATTTTAGTCCTTTTAGTTTATCAAATTGAAAAATGTTAACCATTGATTGAATTGTTAATAATTACTAATTAGTGATTAAAAACAAATGTTTAAGATGGAATGTATAACCAAAAAAATGATTCAATTTAATATAAAATACTTAAAAATCTCACATATGAACTGATATATATTTTTTAATTATATCTGCAAGTATAAATAAAACTTAAAGAAATTTATATTAGCACAATAATGTCAAGAGTTGTAATTATATTCAATTTTCAAATCATTTATTTCGGTTAGCAACATCATTTTGGAATTTTAAAGATGTTTCTAATTTTGAGATTATGTTTGTATTGTATAATTTAAAGTTTATTTATCTTGAATTTAAATTATACTTGTTAAGTTAATATTTTGTTTTTTTCATATATATAATTAAATAAATATGAACAGTACAAAACCGGAACGGAACGCCGGAATGCACCGAAACCGGAACGTTCCGTTCCAAACAAAAAACCGGAACGGTACCCGAAACGGATTTTACAACCATACTTATGCTACAAAAAAGATTAAAATCACCCTAAAATATCTTACCCAAGATAAGCTACTTTTTGTTTGTTTTCAATGATAAAGTAGTTTATATGCTAAGAATTCACATAATTACACACATACACACACTTTCATTGTCATAGATAAAAAGACTATTAAGGCTTTAAATAATGATTTGAGATATAGCCCGACAACATAACATAATCTTTATTTTTAAAGTACATGCAATGGACCTGAAAAAATGATATATGATAAATTGAAATTAGGCTCATCTCTTATGGTTATGTTCATAAATGGGCTCAAAATCCATTAATTGTACTCAATAAGGCTCTACAAGATCACAACAATCCAACATAATTTCTTTTAAGTATAAAGGAAGGATATCACCCAAAAATAAACTCGTGTATATCAATATAAAAAACTAAAATTTCATATAATAAATAATTTTTGTTTCTTGTGTTTTAATTTTAAAAATAATGAGTTGTAAGTTAATAACTTTTATTATTTGATTGTCAACATCCTTGAACTACGACTAGATGGTTCATTTACTCCCTTTCCTTTTTTTATTTTCAATTTTTTTATGTTAGTTTTTTTTTACTCTTTTCTTATTTGTGGAATCTTCCCCTATAATATATAATTCTTTATTATTTTGATTTTTTCCTTCATCATTTCATATCTTGATCTTTTTTTTTCATTATTTACTCTTACTAAACTTATATAAAAAATACAAGTGATAAGAAAATCAATGAAATGGAGTAAAAAATGGATTATAACAAAATAAAACTAGGAAAACTTGTAAGAAATTACAAGAAAATAAAAAGAATTATTTTGAAAATGCATAAATAGGCTAACACGAGAGGTGACAAAACTCAACTTAAAAACTAAATGACAAGGAAGTTGTACAGGTCCACTCGAGAAAAGACCAACCACGATATGAAATCTAAATTGAACAAATTAAGAGGTGACTATCTTTGATAACAAAACTAAATGATAAGAAAATTAAATAGGCAAATTAAAGGGTTTAATTTTCATGACTGTATTGCTTGAACTTGCTGGGTTTCTCTCACAAGGCCATAACTGGTAGATTGAAGCAGTGAACACTGGTTTCATCGCATTACATTTTTTTTTATATATATAAAAAAACATATATTAAAAAAGCATAAATGGCCCATGCAGGTTTCGAACCTGCGACCTTCGCGTTATTAGCACGACGCTCTAACCAACTGAGCTAATAGGCCAATTTGTTATGCCTCTTAATTGTTTGTTAATAATCTATATTTTTGTTGTTTAATGGTAGAAATACAAGTAGATTTTATTCCTGATCAAACATTCCATATAAAAGAGAAGAGGTTAGATCTGATCCAAGTCTGCAAGTATATCATTTAAAATACCCTTCAACTCTTTGTCCCCTTCCTGTTTCTTCTTCTTCTTCTTTTCGTAGAAATCATCTTAGTTCATACCTAATTCAGATGACATGGTTAAAATTCTGATATTCAGTGAGCCTCCCTCTTGTTAAAGAAAGCTGATTGCCCTAGCAGAGTCATTGGTGAGTGCAGGCCAGTTTTATGAATTGGAATTGAGTCTCTTATAATCATAATCACGTAGAGTATGCAACTTCGATACAGGAACAAGTGATAGATATGGCCATGGTAGGCTATGCTTTTAGCTTTTTCGCCAAACCCTTGAAATTTTTTGTTGTGGTTGGCATAATGGGTGGTCTAACTGTTGACAGGGTGTATATAATGATTCTCATCCAAAAACAATAAGGGGATAAAAAAAGATTCAGGCATCATGTTTTGACAATGTTTAGAAAATTTAAGCGTTGCCCGTTTGAAAGCCAGCGGTATTTCTGTTGATGGTCGATGCCTTGGAAAATAATTGTTCGTGGATGGGTTTCAGTATCAAACGAAGAACTGAAGATCAGGAATTCAACCCAGTAAACAGGCTGGTATCTGCTAAGATGGTGGATACAACATGAGTTATTGCTAAGATGGTGGTTTTTGTTTCCCCTTGGATTCTAGGTGAAGCAGTGATGATAACTGGAAAAAGCAACATTAATTAATGATATTGAACTGGTTAGGTGAAAAGCACATGAAAGTTTTCAAGATTTCCAACACATTTACAGGCAAGCAATTATTTTCCAAATCACAATTACATGAATTTCTCAACATCATCATTTATACAAACAATTGGGGTCATAAAGTTCCAGCATCATAAAACAAAATGATTGCTTCCAAATACAGCTATGAGAATCAAGAAAATGATAAGAGTACTCTAGTTGAATAGAAATAAAACTCTCAAGTTCACATACATATATCAAATGACATGTATAATAAAAAAAAATGGGTTTAAATCAAAGCAAATGACATAATCCAGATATACCCTCTTCTCTTAAATTAATACACAGCAATGAAATCCTGTCTTACAAGAACAGGACCACCACACCTGCAATAACTAAAACCAATTGGCTCCAAATACCTACACCATTGATCCTAAAAGAAGAATTTGGGTGGGAGGTTGCTGGAGCGCTCCCTGTTGTGTCGTCAGATGTCGGGGAATCTGCAGTAGGGCTAGTTTCAGGAGCTGGTGCTGGAGCTGGGGTTGGAGGTATATCGGTGCCAAAGATTGCCTCAGGAAGGAGGACTTTGTCAACTTGATAAATCGCAACAGGGTCAGTTGCATGCACACTGCTACTAACTTTAGTTTTAGACCATCCTGAATCAAGGTGCACGGTCCCAGATGAATCTGTGAAATTCAAAGCATATCCTCCTGCACCAGCAAATGTGCTAATAGGGCTCACTTGGCTAAGGTTCTTGAAATCAGACAACGAGTAAAAATGCGGCAAGGCATGAAAAAGAATGAGTTGCTTGAGCTGGCCTTGAGTTAGGTTCGACAAAGAAGGATTCTTAAGATTTTTGAAGGCATCATCTTTTGGCACGAAGATCGTAATGCCTTCATCAGTGTTGTTGGCTTGGTTTTGGAAGGTGTCAATGACCTTAGTGGATTCAAGGTAGTTAAGGAAGTTCTGGAATGGGCCAGCAACAGAGAGTAAAAGAGTGAGGTTAACATACGGAGGTGATGGTGCCGGTGCCGGGGATGGCGATGGGGTTGGGGTTGGTGCTGGCGGACTAGCTACTTTTTGAGCATATGCTAGTGGAGCGCACGCAAACAGCAGTGCGCTGCTAAGCACAAGAAGCATAGAAAACTCCATGGTTTATCTTCTCTAAATTCCTGCAAGAACCAAATCCCATCATTGATTATATCTCAATTTATGAGGACAAATCAATCGATGGCAAACCAATGCAAATCCGCATTATGAACAGAAAAACTAGCTAATTAATAATTGGAGAAATCAAAACCAACAATTCAGAATACAGGTAAGATTCCCATATCCTCAATCTGAGTCGCCAAATCTTTGTAATGACCATGGAAAACCATGGCTATCACTGATGTTCTTTTTTAAGAAAAAAAAAGATCTTTATCAACTCATCTAAAGATAGTTTCGAAAACAATTACTGTGGCAAAATCAACCCTCTCTTCCAGGCACAAATAAAATATTAATTTAATTGAGAAGGCTAGGAAGAGGATCTAATCTAATGACAGAGAAATGAAGCAATGACGGATGGCATAAAAAAGGCAAATGCCGTAGAAAAGAAGCAGCATGCACGAATCACAAGGATGAAATACCATACCCAACTCGCTAAATCCCCAGAAGATCAAGTGTTCTTGCAAAAACCAAGATCAAAATCCCATTCAAAGTACAATACAGCTTGTCCTTTTTTAGGTAAAAAAAGAGAGAAACAGTGCAACATCTGTTGCTTTCCTTTCTCTTTCGAAGCTAGTAAAAGCAAGTCAAAACAATTTCTGTTGGACAAAAGAGAAGAGAAGAGAAAACCACAGCCACCACACAATGTAGTTCAACATAAAGCAAAGAAACAGATCTAGATCAGCTAATCCCTTAGCATATTTAACAAAAAAAAGAAAAAAAGAAAAAAAAAAAAGAGTGAAGAAGTGCACTGACCTGAGCAAGAATTCAGAGAGAAATGGAACAATTCTGGTTTTGGTCAGGGGATGCCAAATTGCCAACGCTAATGCTGCAACGCAAAATGAAATGTGTTGACACTATTATATAAAGATGGATTTCAAGCAGAAAAAAGAGGATAAAAATAAAAAAAAAAATAAGAAAAAAAAAGGTAGGGGTAGGGGTAGCAGCTGGTGATGGTTCAAGAGTTAAATGTAAAGGTAATTGTACAATGTCAGGGCACGAGGAGGGGACTGGGGTGGGGAGGTTCTCTATTATTATTATTATTATTATGACTGGGGTGGGGAGGCTCTCTACTATTATTATTATATTATTATTATTTATTAGATGTTGTTTTCACTTCCCAAACTTAGATGGTTCTTCCTTGCAGAGCAAAACAAAGCATGCTTTCTTGGAAATCTTTTCTAGGTAACGAAAATAAGAAAAAAATGGGTGGCATTTCTTAATCAAGTATCATCTCGTTTTTATTTTTTATTTTGTTTTTTTAATTCTTGAGACACCCACCTCGCACTCTACCCTTTCGTTACCCTAATCTCTCTCAACTTATCATCTCATGATAAATTGGCCTTCTAAGGGATTTTGATTTCTTCATAGATGGCAATGGTAATACACCGATACAAAATCTTCTTCATTTCTTCAAGGATTTTGATTTCTTCAGTTCCGACCAACCCCTCAATTCCACCAGTGAACCTGGAAATTCAAGGATCTCATTTTTTACGAGGGAAACGACATCGTTTCTTCCATCACTCTCCACCGACACATATTTGTGTTTAGTGTCTAAGTTGACCAATATATCGTGAAGGAATTAACTCAACTATTGTTTAATATGTTCAGCACGTGAAAGTCATCTTTCATATCACCATACCTACATTGTTTTTCTTTAGAGATTTTCTTTTCCTTTTCTTAAATAATAATACCGTAATATGGAAAAAAAATGTTAATTACATAGGAACATAAATATACTTATCAAAATAAAGAAATAAAAAATAACATTGATTTTCTTTATAACCATCTTTTATGCATTTTTTTTTTTTGCTTAAAACTATTTTTTTATATATTTTTAAATTATTTTGACGTGCTGTTAAAATATGAATTTTTTAAAATAAAAAATATTATTATAATTCATTTATAAATAAAAAATATTATAAAAGTAATCAATTACAGGTTCCAACTAGGAGTCCGGTTTTGATTCTTAGATGGATTTATATTAGTGATTTTTTTTAGGAAAAAAAAAGAAATTAATAAAGCATGTCAAGTGGTGATTTATTATTAATTGTATATTTATTAAGGCATGAGGCATGTGAGGTCATGGGGATTTGAGGACATCGTGTACAAATCATAGCTCTTAATCAACATTGACTTGCTCTTATGGCAATATCAAGACCAAATTAGTTGGTTGGACCTTGATTTTCTCACATGGGTTTTGTTTTAATTAATCATGTCATTCCAATTAAACTAATAAATATCATTATCAATAGGTCTAGCAATATAAAAAATTACATTGTTTTTTTTTCTGGTGGAGGGTCTCTTCACAAGTTTATAAGCAAATCACGACCTTGTATATATTTTGATTTCACCCATCTATACAGTTAAATTCAATTTCCCAGTTAACAACCTGATTAAGAACCTAATCTAACGGTCGAAAGAGTAGCTTAAAAGCTACTTGCCATTCCCAGCAAGCTCTGTATTTTTCCTGGAAAACAATTATTACCACCAGCAAAAAAAAAAAAGAAAAGAAAAGAAAAATCTTGGGCCAAGATGGATTCTTAACATGCAGGGAAAGGCTGCTATCAACCTGGAGCCAGTGAAGAGGTCAGATGGGAGGTTACTTTCAACTGTGTATAGCAGCTAAAGTGGCCCTTTCATGCTCAATTGCTGCATTTTTTTTGTTGTTGCTGTTGACGAATTTGGTGGCCCTTCTAGAGGTCGGTCTAGATTCTGAAACTTCCATGGAGAAAAATAATGTTAATTTCCATATCTTTTTATTTCGTAATAGAGTCGTGTTGTGTATATGTTGATGTTGCCAAGGAAAGCAAACATATTATAAATTGATTTGGGTTTTTCATTAATATTGATGTTCGGGCTATATTACACGCTCCTAGACTAAAAATCACTGGGCATTGAAGTTAACTACCATGTAACTCTCCAGTGATCATTATATTAGCAACCACATGATTCGAACTTGAGATCACACAAGGGAGGAAACCCCTTAGTCTTGATACTTTTACCACTAGATCATTTACTAGATGGTTATTCAAAACAACTTTTTTGCATCATGAGTGGGTGTTAAGTTATTATTCATGTTTTAGGTTCCACATATCAAAAAACTCTGCAGCCTGAAACTATAGACCCAACCCTTGAAACAAAACACCAACCCTGCTAAAATTATCGTGTTTTGTCGTGGTCTATTAAGTGTCTATTTGAAAATGTGGTTTAGGTTGCTTTTGTAAGTATTTTTTGTTCATAAATACATCAAAGTGATACCTTTTATTTTTTTAAAAAAATATTTTTGACATCAACACATGAAAAATGATCTAAAAACACCAAAAAATTATAATTTAAAGTAAAAAATAAAATCAAATAATTTTTTTTTCAAAAGGGTTTTTGAAACGTAGTACCAAACATGACCTAAAGCTACTATGGCTGCCATCCGGCCTTGCATTGGAGAATTATTTTATTTCATACTCTTTTATAGTTTGATGCTCTAATAAAAGTTTTTTTTTAATTACAATCTTATGCTTTAATAATGTGTTTTATAATTTATTTTGATAGTTTCTTATAGTTATTCTAGTTTTATAATATGAGTTTATCAAGTTAACCCGAGTTGTCTTAAATTGTTTTTTTAATAGGTTTTTTTATTCAACTTTATATTTTAATATTGGATTGCTTGAGAATCTGATTTTATATTTTGTTTCACTTTTCTTTATATGCGGTTATCATGGTCTCATGATTCTGGTCTGATATGTCAATTCGAGTTGACTCTAATCATTTTTCCAAATGAATTTTATTTTCAATTATATGATTTGATATTGGGTTGATTAAAAATTATACTAAATATTGTTTTTACTTACTTTCTACGGGGTAATCAATGTCTCATGATATAAATTGAAGATTTGGTAGGTTAACTTAAGTTACTACAAGTAAATCCAACTACATCAAAGTAAATTCAATATATTGTCGTCTTATATTTTGTTAAAAAAAAGATATCATCTTGATTTTTTAGTCAAATTATATTTTTATCGGTTATATGAGTTGTCTTTTGACTTGTAAAGTTGACTATATCATATTGGGTTAACCTCCACATTTTTTTTTCTTTGAGAAATCATGTTAAAAATATTTAAAAATAATTTTTATTTTCAATAATAAACTTGATCATGCGATAACTTGGAAAATTATCTATTTCCTTCATAAATAAAAGAATATGCACGTTGGACAATCCTCTCAAATTGACCATGTGTTTGTATCATTAGGCAAATATATAAGTTCTTAAGAAAAAAAATAGTCTAATCTTATTAGAAGGTGTTTGTAAAATTTATTCCATTCAATCAGATAAGTTTAAATTGCATTAATTGTAAGATGGATAATAATTATAATTTAAAAAACAAAAAAACCCTTTTCTTTCAAAATGTAATTTTTTAAAAAATATTTAATGAAAACAAAATAATATTTCCACAATAAAATAAAATTTTCAAAAAATCATAACAAACTATTCTTTTAAAAACTTAAGACATCCAAAACGATCAGAAATAAGAACAATTTCGGAAATTCTCAACCATGCATTGGAGTTCTTAAAAATATTTTTCTTAGTCAAGGATTCTATTAAAAAACTTTTTACATAGACAAGATGATATTGACAATCAAAGCCATCATCTACATGACTATGAACAGTCTTGGAAGTACTCCTAACTGATACAACCTCGAGTAACTTGAGGTACAACCTGCTGCATGAAAAATGGAGCTCAGCCTGCTCGTATGAAATCGGGGTGCTTCACTGTCTGTTTGATCTGCAAATGTAAATTTAGAAAAATAATAATTAAAAGGTCCTTTAAGATTGCATTTTCTTCGTCTGTATTTGCTGTGAGATTATCTTGCCACAGACATGATCACAGGAGGTTAATGGGACTCGAGACAACAATTAAACATGGCGTGAAGAACAGGAACAGGGAAGACTTGAAACTAATAACAGTTTAATAATTATAATGGAGCAAGACAGATGTGTGCAAAGGTTGCTGGAAAAATGATGTTTTAGAGTTGATCGATCCTTCAAGTAGCAGCCCATTCTTTTCGAATGTCAAAGGTGTAGTTGATCTCCAAGTAACGCTTGTTATCATCATCAAAAAACTGAGCAAGAACAAAGAAACGGAGATGGTTAATTAGGGCAAAAGGGAGATGTCATATTCTAATATAGAATGGAGATTTCTTTTTCTTTTTCTTTTTTGAAATTGTATTCAAAGAAAAACCTCAAAAAAATCAAAATCAAAGTCTAACCTTGGACCTTGCAGAGTATGATCCTCTAGCAAACATGCCCGAGGGTGTGGTCTCCGCTGGATTGACATGCGTGTAAGCCTCTGGCTGAGGACTGTAGGTTCCCAGCATTTCTTTTGGTGCTGTCCACTGAGTCAATAATTAAAGACTGGTTATGATGAGTTCAAGTGTTTGAAGCACAAGTTTTGGGACGAGTCAGGATGGAGATGACTCACCCTTGACGCCAGTTTTCCAGACAGTATTGGTGTACTTGAGGCCAGAAACAATGTTATTACAGACTTGGAAGGAGAATTTCAAGCTATAGGGACTGCCTTCTTTCAATGTAAACCATGAGCCTTTAGGTTTCCCATTCTCAGGAATAGAGAGTACAATGTCAGGTCTACCTGGAGAGAGGATCGACAGATTAAGAAATTTCACATCTGGCTCGAGCGTTTCTGCAATAACGAGAAGAAACACATGATTATTTAGAGGATTAAATAAAAAATAAGGGAAAGAATTCTATTTAAAATTCGATCGGCACACGCACAAGGAAAGGGATTCAAAAGTTCTCTGCGTGAACATGTAGCATTAATTAATTATAGAAATGAAAAAAATTAACACAAACCAGGATATATTTAAAGAATTTCAGATGTTAAATTCCCAATAAACTCGTATAATTTAAGGTAAGGAAAAAGAAAATATGACAACATGTACCTCCAATGTTGTTCAAATCCACACTCCCAAGAAGCTGTTCCTTCCATTTCCTCAAGCTCTCATCATCCTGAACTTCCAAAATCCATGCACCAATATATGAAAAATGAATTAACACATAGATTTTCATAATAAAAATGGAACATAAAATAATAACAGCAGCAAAAAAAAATCAGATTAACCTTGTCTTTTTCAAGCTGTTCTTTGAGGGTGTATTGAGGACCTAGCTCAAGTTTGTTGGTTCCGTTCTCATCATCTTCTTCCTCTTCGTGATCAGTCGCATACATCGAGGTCTCACTCTCGCTCATCTTCCTTCCTATCCTCACTCCACCATCACCATCCTCGTCAAGTGTTTCCAGGACTCCACTACTCTCTTCTCCTTCCTTGTTGTTGTTGTTGTTGTTGTCGTCGTCGTCATCAAACCCCATGTTTCTCAAACTTGATGGAGCTCCAATAGCCAAAGACATCAACTTTAAGACCAGCAGCACACCTAACAAGCCAAATTTATAAACTTTGGTCCCCACCCCTACCCCCCCACAAAAACAGAGCGACGATAGAAAGATTACTGGGAAGAATTTGTTATATCATAGAAAGAATGAAAAGATATTGAAGAGAATCCAAAATGGGAGCAGAGTAAAAGTATCATTTGATTTTTGCTGTGTCTGAGAAGAAAAGGAGGCAAGAAAAGGCCAAAGATATTTTTTTTCTTGGAGAGAGCAGACCCCCCCTAATGAGATCGACAAACAAAAAGACCCCCACAGTCCACGAACAAAAGCTCAGCAAAGACCAAAAAAGAATAACTAGGTTTGTCTTGTCTCCTGGCTTTTCTCTTCCTTCTTTTCTTTTGGTTCGGATGGATTGTTGTTGAATCTCAAAACAACTTGAGACAGCTCGAGAGAGATTGAACGGCCAAAATAGATTGGGTATTTTGATTTGAGGTGGCTGAGAAAAGGTCATGTGGTGATCCGAAATATCAGAAATTTAAGAAGGTGGAAGTCACCACTGTGTTATTTATCTATTGGGAGATGGTAGGTCGACGAACTTTAATGAAGCATGCACAGTCTCAGCCTGAGATTGAGGATGATCTTAACTGTCACTTTTGACTCTTTCTTTAAATATTTATGCAAACAATCTAACAAGAAAAGAAAAACTTATTAGCAGTCAATGGATCGTGATTGGTTGTCTTCTACCTGTTTTCGTTAATTAATGATGCCATGCATGAACTTACTAACTTCCCATCCTCTCTTTTTTCTCTTCAATGACTCAAGAAATTCTCATGTCACTTTTATATTCCAAAATAAAATTAATCTTTCTAGCACAGTAAGAAAATACAAACTATTTAATAAAAGTGAAATATTAATCCTTGATAGGTGATAAGAAAACAAACCTTTTAATCTTTAAATCAATCTATTTATGTTATATACTCAGATTATTTAATCTTTGCAATGTATGGACTGGTTTCGTGTCTGGGGATTGAGGTCACAACATTAATTTCCTCTTAAAATTCCCAACACTTTTATGGGGTTTTTTGCAAGTCAATAGTAGCATGTGAGGAGCATGCACCACCAAACCTACAACTTAAATTGTCAATAGTAGCATATGCTAACATTGTTTTGCCTTGTTCTAGGTCATTTTTTACAATTCTAGAAAGTCTATTTTAAATCTAAAATTTATATTTTTCTTTGTATAATTTTTGAAATGCGTTTATTGATTCTTTTATGGATATGATTAATTTGTATGTGTGGATAGTTCGCATTTGAATTTCATGTTCAGTATGGACTTTTTATTCAAAATACAAAAGATTTTAATTTTTTTTAAAAAGATGGATGGAGTGTGTGTGTGTGTGTGTGTCTATATATATATATATGTATAACAAGATATTTTTCAACTTTTAAAAGGCAAGACTCATCGAGTGATCATACTACCAATAGGATAATCCCTTGATAAAAATATGAACACAATATTTTCTTTATACACACGTGTTATTTCGTTGAAATATAAATTCAATAGGCTATTTGAATCTTTTGATTCATTTTTATTTTATAAAATACAATGTTATCCTACTACTAGTTGCCTCGTAATCACAACATTTGTTTTCTAAAAAATGAATTTTATCTTTGTTTGTTAATATTTTTTTACTATGTCATCAATGTGTATAACTGTAGAAATTATCCCTTTGTTTTGAACAAGCTTGGGTGGCGAATATGACCCCACAAGTCTTATTGATGAGTGAAAGGTCGTTTTTATACCAATTTTTAAACATAACACAAGATATAGTTTAAACCCAAAGTCATCGTTAGCATCCTCTGTGTAATGCTTGTGTATTAAAACTAAGATTTGAACCTTGTAGCTAGGCTTATGTCGTAAATCACCTGTTTAGGATTAATATCCCTTACCAAATATGCATATATTAGTTTAAGCCTATTTCAGCATAAGCACAATATGTATTTTTATACTTAAAAACAAGACCAATATAGCTTGGATTTTGTATTTCCATAAAATTTTACTCATGAACCCTAGTTAGAAATTTAACATTATGACATCAAATCTTAATTGAATTCAAATGGATTGCATAATTGAATTTAGAACTCCTTACATGGTGATAATCTAAACATTGATTCTTACCTAGTTAAAAGATTTTTGTTCCTTTTCTTCCCAAACCAACCTGCCCTTATATTCTTTTCTTCTCTCAATTTCTTCACTTGTTCTTTGTTAATTTCCTTACTCAAAAGTTTTATCCCTACCAATTGAACTTATTTTTTGTAGAGTTTTAGTCAAAAAAATTTGGCATTTCTCTCTAAAGTTTTATGAAAAATTCAAAACCATGTCCTCTGTCATTTAATTATATTGCTGGCCACATTGAAAGGAAAATGGGGTATTTATAATCATATTTTTTCTAAATTACATAATTGGCCCTATTTAAGTTTTTTTTTTATATATATATATATACATTAATTATTTCATTTTGATTTGTTATGTTTTTTATTTACGCAAAAGTTTATTCACAGGGTTTATATTCTATCCTCTAATAGAATTTTTTTCCTCAAAATTGAATACACATACTTGTATTGAAGAATAGGTGTAAATGTTTTTCCCTAATCTCAGATTTTCTTTCCTATGTCTCCTCTTCTATATATGAGTTTCTCCATAATATTTTCAGTAAGGGAATTCATTTATTTTTCATCACCTTTTCTCCCTAATCCAAATCTTGGTGCTCTTGCTTTCTAAAGTTAAATCCTCTTTAACCTCTACAAGGAAGGAGATGAGTTTCAATGTATTTTATAAACTCAGGTACACAAGACTTTTTTGGTACAACCATATTTAAGACTAAACAAATTTTAGTGGCTAGTACAAGATAATATAAGCATACATCCTCGATAACCTTTACATTTTAGTTGGCTTAATTCTCCTTCAATTTCTAAATTTTGTTTTTTAGCTTCTTTAGTTCTTCATTCTAGATTTCTAAATTACCTCGATGAATAAAAAAAACTCAAAAACTTTAACAAAAGAGAAAACAAGAAAAAAAAACTAAAATTATTATTATTGTGTAAATAATAGAAATAACAAAATTACCCCACGAATAAAAAAAAAAACCCTAAGAAATTTAACAAAATAGCAAACAAAAAAATAAAAAAAAATTATTAGATTAAAAAATCATTTGACTTGAAGAATAAAGAAAAAAAAATCAGAGAAAAAAGAAGAAATATCAATTTTCAAATAATCACCAACACAAATTAAAATTGAAGGACTAAATTGAATATAAAACACAACCTCAACAAAAGAGAAAATAATAAAAATTAAAAACCAAAACTAAGAGCATATACATATAAACATGGAAAACAATATGGACTATTTCAGAAGGATCAAAAAAATAAAAGGAACTAAAATCATATCAAAAATAAAAAGAATAAGGTCAATAATGAAAAAAAAATTAATACTCTCAATCAGAGGATAAAAGTAAAAAGAAATACAAACTTCTATACCAAAAAAATTAAGAGAATAAACCAAACCCAAAATTAAAAGAATAAGAACCAAAATGAAAGCAAAATATATGTTCAATTTCAATTGAATGACACAATTGAAACAAATCAAATATTTTATAATAGAAATCAAGACAAAAGAAAAAACAATAAAAAATACCAAGAATTGAAATGAAAAAACCATAAACCAAGGGGACTTCTATGTAATTTAGGTTGCAGGAGAGAGAAAAGGGAAAAAATATCAACCGACCACCATCACATTTCCAGCCACCTTGAGACAACACATGCACTACCATGTGGAAGAGGACATGGCAACGCATTCGATGAGACACTGGATGAATATTTTTCATCATCGCACGACGTCGCACGCGCCTCCTAAAAGGAGTGTAAGAAAGAAAGTCATCGACGTATCAGACAAACACGCCATTAGTTTTTCTACAAAACAATAAATTAAAAACATAAAATTACCTAGAAACCCCTTACAACCACCTATTAGATTTTGTCTTTCCTAAGGATATATCCGTATTTATACTGTTTAGAAAAATTTAAAATACCAGAAACCCCCTCACCAAAAAATCTTGATTTTTATTTTATTTGAGGGTAATGTGGTTATTTTATTTGAGGGTATTGTTTATTGTTTACTGCTAGTGGTAAAGAGTATAGTTTTACTGTGCAAGAAAACCCGGAAAACACTCAAATACCCCTAAACAATCAGAGAATGTCAATCGGTCTAATGAAAAAGTCTAAAATACCCTTAGTCCAAGAATTAAAATTTTAGTGAGGGGCAAAACAATAATTATACTATTATAATCCAGAGTAATTTGTGTCTACCTATTATAGTTAAAAACTCACATGGTTTAACTTCTTTTAATAGTTTGTACTATTCATAAATAGTAAATTTTAACATATGTCAACATCATTCGGAACGAGCACCAAAACTCGGTCAGATCAAGTTTAGTTTCTCCAAAGTTTTCCCCATCTCTAATTCTCTAATATTGTACAGTTCTCGTCTCCAATATCGCCAAAAAAATTAGTTTTCTCTTTAACATCTCTAAAGGATCATCTCTAGTTCTTCTCCAGTCACAATTTTCTTCATTCTTCTCCCGTTTGTCTCCATGCATAACTGGTTAGTTTTCAAGTTTATCTCAATCCATAATTGGTTTTCCATTATGTATTTGATGAACATGATGGAAACTGTAAAATTTCACTTCATTTTATTTCGAAAACATCATATTTGTTACATTACACATCAGTAAATATGAAACTGTATAATTTCACTTCATTTTATTTTGAAAACATCATATCCGTTACATTACACACCAGTAAAATATTCAGATAAAAATACAAACAACAATTATTAGCAACTCCTGCTCAACTTGAGTTTGTTTTTTCTTACCGAGAGTGATTACCTAATGAGCCCAACTAAAAGAAGAAACATTGTTGAATTGGATATATTTTAAACTTTGATAAGGTGGTGAAGCTTAATGAATACACCCTGACCCTATTTATCTTGTCTTTTAGATTTTTGCTTAGAATGTTCATTACACTAGCTATATTGCCCGCGCGTTGCCGCGGGCATTTTTGTGTATATAATTTGATATAATTAAATAAACAACGATAAATTTATATGATATAACTAAATAAAAATTATAGATCAGGAGATAAAATATAAAAAAAAATTAAGTACAGTTTATTGCGCAAGCATAGTTTACATCTTTTAGAATGTAGATATTACGTTATGAAAGATCACAAAAGAGCGCGAACTAACATTTTCAAAACCAGAGCAAAATATTTTAATAAGGAAGAAAAATTAATCACAAAATCATTATTGTGCAAATAATTAAATTATTATTATTATTATTATTATTATTATTATTATTATTATAATTATAATTATTATTATTGTTGTTGTTGTTATTATTATTATTATTATTATGTTAATAATGAAAGAAACAAAAATAAATGAAAGATTAAAAATATCTCAGAAACTTGATCAAAAGATTAAAAAAATATCATTGTTATTACTTGGAAAAAAAAATTATTATCAAATTATCGGGAGGAAAAAAAAATAACAAAAGAGTAAGAGAGAAAAAATATTATTATTATTATTATTAGGATTATCATTATCATTATAATAATAATAATAATAATAATAATAATTATTATTATTATTATTATTATTATTATTATTATTATTATTATTATTATTATTATTATTATTATTATTATTATTATTATTATTATTATTGTGTTACATACACTTATATATATATGGACAAAAGTTACACTGAGGACAAAAACTAAAAGCATAGATGCATAAATACCAATAAAAAATAAAGATTAAAAAAAGAACATATGAATTAATATCAAATAGAAAATTAAAAGAATAAGGACCAAAATGAAAATTGACATATATAAAATTAATTCTAATTGAAGGATAAAATTGAAGACAAAAAATATTTGGAGGACCAAAAATAAATAATGAAAACTGCTGCCATTTAAAAAAAAATCAGAAGAATAGGGACTGAAATCAAACTTTGTATATATTACTAATTTCAATTGGGAGGACCAAATTACAGAAATCAAAACATCCGGACCAGAATAATTTAAGGAATCAGAAGCAAATAAAAAATCAAGACTATAAGGACTGAAATAAATACTTCTTATATCATCAGCTTTTAATTGAAGGGCACAATTGAAAACAATAAAACTTTAATTTGAATAAATCAGTAATGAAAACGAAATAGAAACCGCAGGGACCAAAATAAACTTTACACAAATATCAGGGACCGGAGCTGACTTTGGGGGCGGCAGGAGAGAGAAAAGCGACGTCCGTCAGAAAACCGGCCGCCGTGGCCTAACCGGATAGATATGACGGGAACGCGCCGCGACGGAGGAGAGATGACCTTAAGGCGCATCTTCTGGCGCGGCGGAAGTAAATTTTGGACGCTAGGGAAGAAGGAGCACGCGCCGCCTCAAAGGCGTGTAAGCGGGGAACCCCGCTGGCGCGGGAAGGCGACGCGCCAGCCGCCCGCACGGAAATATAATAAAATAATGGGGCAATTACGAAGACGCCCTTGTCCCCACCACTAATTACGGAAATACCTGCGTGGAAAGGACGCCGCTGTCCCCGAATACTGTTCGCTAATTTCTCTTTTTTCGGGCCCATTTTTTGCGTCTATGCACTGTGCTAGGCAAAGCTGGAAAAACCGAGAGAGCCCCTGCCCCACCGTGCACTATTTTGTCTTTTTCGAGGGTCAGAGGCGTCAATACACTGTACAAAAGCGGAAAGTTGAAAAAAAAAGCCAAAAACCGAAAACACCCCCAGGAAAAAAAAACACAACATGCCTGATCACCAAGCCCTTTTCCGTCCCTACACTGTCGCAATTCACAGTGTAATGTGAGAGGGTGCACAGTGCAATAGGCCACACGGTTTATTTGGTTTGTAATATACTT
Organism: Salix viminalis; assembly: GCA_029228465.1. Classification (NCBI taxonomy): domain Eukaryota; kingdom Viridiplantae; phylum Streptophyta; class Magnoliopsida; order Malpighiales; family Salicaceae; genus Salix; species Salix viminalis. The sequence goes on from CM055439.1 coordinate 2,175,845, forward strand.
TAAATTTATCTTCTAATTTAAATGCAATGGATATTTGTTTTTGTGTCTTTTCTTAAGATGGTTAGTTATTCCCATGATTAGCATTTATATATCCTTTTAAGTTTTTTTTATGCTTTGATTTATGTGTTAGAAGGTGATAATAGAATGATAAATGATAATGTATAATATTGTTTCCAATGTTTTGATGTTTAGTTATGAAAAATTCAAGGTAAGAAAAAATAAAAATGATGTTTTAGGATAGTAGGATGTTATTGGATTAGGTTGTGTAGGGATAGTTTACTAGTTTTGGTTAAGTTGTAAACATGATGTTTGAACTTAAGGAAAATGAAAATGATTAAGAAAACAATGCCTATGCCTAAGAAAATGCATTTATGGCTTTATATAGATAATAGTTTTTATTGCTGTTTTTAAAGTTTTATGTAGTTTTTAATGTTTCAAGTGAGTTTTATGTAGCATGTCTAATCTATAATTACAATGTTAAAGTATTTTTTCTAGTTTTATGCTTATTTTAGTCTTTTCAACAGTTCTAGCTTTTTTTTTCCTTGGTTTTAAATTTGAAATTTTTTAGCTTTAAAATTTAATTTCTCACAAACTAGTATTTTAGCCTACCCCATGTATCTCAGCCAAAGCATTATCCTATATATGATGTTTCTCCATTATTTTCTTGTTCATTAAATGCTTGTTGTGGATCAAGTGATCCTTTAATGTTGTTTGGTTTGATTTCAAGTTATTTTTGCTTTATTTTTCTTATCTAATGCATCATTAAATTTCAATATGCCATGCTACATATATCTTTGCTTTTGACTTGGTTTGATCTAATCTTGAGATCTAGATTTGGTTTTATAGTTCTTTTATTATTCTTCATGTTCTTTAATAATATTCAAACAATCTCTCTATTTTATCTTTTTTTTCCTTTCTTTTACTAGTTTGGGTCTTGTTTTTGGATTGAGAAGCCCAACTCACATGGCTAGGCTAAGCTCATTAGTTTTTTAAATACCTTTTTGGCATGTCTTAAATTTACCAAATAAAAAATGCATTTTTTTTTTTATCTTTATGGTATATTTTCCAAACATGACCTTAAGGTAGATTTTAATCTTATGATTTCTAGTTAAAGATATATTTGGCAAACATGCCCTTTAAATATTTCTTAGAACTTGTTTTTTTTTCCTATTCGTGTGTTTGGCAAACAAAACCATATTTTTTTCAACTATTTCATTTTTTTTCCATTTAAGGCACTCATTTGGAATAATCTTTCATGTCTTTTACATTTTTTTATTTATTTAGTATTTGGGATTATGACCTACATACGAGCTGCTTTCCTAATATTAAAAAAAATCACTTTTTTAAAAAAAAATAATAGCAAACCAAATTATTTTCTCTTTCAAAAAAATAAGTATTTTAATTTTCATACGACCAAATTCTAAAAATTATCATATATATTTTACAAAAACAATTATATTTTTATCATACTTTGAAAAATATAAAATCAATTAATAGGTATCATAACAAGTTTGTAATAATTTTATTAGGATTTCTGAAATTTCAAAAACCCTATAAAAGTTATTTTTTTGTTAATTAATATTTAGGGTATGAATCTTACAATGTAATGCATATTCTCGCTATTAAAACAAATGAGTTGATAAAAATAAAATGTTAGAAGTTAATTGTAGATTTTAATATTTAGGGGTATAATATTACATTGAAAAGTATATTCCCGTATATTAAAGATACAAAATAAAATAAATTATTAAAATTTGAGCCTTATAATGGTTAATTTTAGCCTAATAAAGCAATGCCCTCTTTATTGATGATGATCTGTCTTTATATTATAGAGATAAAGATCTTTTTACTATGGAGTATTTACCTCAAATCAATAAGAAATAGACTTCTTTAGTAAGGGGAATGTACCTCAAATTCATAAGAAATGGACCTTTTTGCTATGAAGGATCTTTCTTGAACCTTAGATAAATCAATAATTAAAAAAGTGATGTAGAAAAAAATAATTAATTAACAATATGACTTACTAAATGTATAGTGAACAAAGGATAATATGTTTTTACTATGCGCAACTAGTCCCCTAACCTAAAATTTTTATAGGCCATAAGCTTTTTAGTCACTATAATACTAGATGAGAGCTCCTCAACCTTTCAAATCATAATTTTAAAACCTATCCTAATAAATCTAAAACCACCTTGATCTAGAAGGAAGATCCATCATTCAACAATGCATTTCATGACAAAAAAAAATTTTTTTTATCAACTTTGTTATGATTTTATACTACCCATTCACATCTTGTTATAGGTATAAAGTGGGGATAATCATTGTGCATAACATTGATTATTCAAAGTACGTTCTTGTTCGGTCAAGTTGTAAACCATACAAAATTGATTTTAGCATATCTTTAGAGATGTTCACATTTTTTGCTATTAGAGCTTGTGTTATTATCAAATTGTCAAAACCTGAACCTAGATATTTGTTAGTTTGTCGAACTTTCAGACCCATAATTTCCAATACTCTAATATGTTGAAGATATTTTATGTCAAAGATATTTTTTATATTATTAGTACTATTAGGACAATAGTATATTTTAGCCCTTTAGCTATAAAGAGACTTTTAAGTTATAAATAAACCATACATTCTTCAAAGAATATATATATATATATATATATATATATATATATATATATATATATATATATATATATATATATATTATGCATGTTTAATGTTTAATTTCAGAATATCTCTCTTTAATATTATTTGACTTTCTCTAAAAAAACCATTGACTTTGTCATCACCCAAAAATGGGTTATTCCCCCAAATGTACCAAAAAAAAACAAAAAAAAATAAAAAGGGCTAGCGTCGGTAGAAAAATCTAGGTGGACAATTTCATCGTTTTTGAGTGCCCGGTCGTACCTCTTTTGTACCCAAAAATGAAGGAAAATGAAGATTGAAGGCTGCAATAATTTATTATTGGATAAATCTGCATAAAAATTAAGCCAAAACACATAATTATATTTTTTTATAGGCCAATTTGATTTAATCATAGGCCAATTTGATTTAATCATAGGCCAATTTAGAGTATCATTATGTTTAGAAATTAATTTAGGGTTCAATTGAAGGATTTAATTAAGTTCCAAGACTTAATTATACTTAAGGGTGTGTGTGGTATTGCTTTTGTTTCTGTGGTTGAGGTTTTAAAAAAACAGTTTCATGAAAACACTTTTAGTTACGGTTCATAATTGAAATTGAAGTGTTTGGTTAAAACTATGGTTGAGTTTGAAGTTGATAAAAAATAATTTTGTGTGTTTGGTTATCATGTTTTTCATATTGCTGTCAACTTGTGAAATTACTTCAAAGGACACACACACACACACACACACACACACACACACATATATATATAGTGTTTTTAAAATTTTGTAGATTAATAATCATCACCATAAAATATAATTAATACTTCATGAAAAAAGCAAATATTTGTTTTTATTCTCCCATCAAACTACTTGTAATTTCATCACAAACTAAATCTATATGTGAAGGCCTCTACGATCCCTAACTATTTGATCGTGGAACAAGATATGGTAAAATATCTTCTGAAATAAAATTAGGATTGCGAGGCAAAAGCTATATTGTGATCTCCTTCTAATATATTTATTTATATTTTAATTAAGTTTTTAGATTATTTTAATATTAAAAATATATTTTTTATAAAAAAACTTTTTTAAAAAATATAATAATAAACCATATATCACCCCCCCCCTCTTTTCCAGTCCCCGCCCCTCTCTAACCCCTCTCTCAAATAAGCAGGTATTACTTTATCTCTAGAAGCCCCCCCTTCTTTCCACCGCCCCACTCTCTCTCTCACCCCTCTCGTAAATAAACAACTATTAGCTCTTCTATCTCTCCAGAAGCCCTTCCAGTCCCCGCCCCTCTCTATAATAAGAAGCTATTAACTGCTTTTCTTGCACCTGCATTGATCTCATTTTATTTTGTGGGACCCATGTCATATTTCTTCTTTTCAAATTTAACCAAACACTATAATCGGTAGCCTTTTTGCAAACTCCATTTGCACCACAAAAAACAAACACCCACTAAATTGGTCAAATTAATTTTATTAAGGGCTTAAACAATGAAAAATCAAGTTCTTGAGCTATACTTTGGGTTCAATTGAGAAAATTAGAATTTTCGGAGACCAAATTGAATTTTTTTCAAGCCAATTGGGCGAAGTCAAGGGCCAAATTGAAGACAATTGAGAGTTTAATGGTCAATCAAGGGTCAAATTGCATAAATTTAGAGCCAAATACCAAAATAAAAAAGGCGTACAAAGCTAAAACTACTGTTGGAATTTTTACGGGGGTATAATTGCACAAATTAGAAACTTAAAGCTAATTGGAGGTGCAATTAGAACAATTACAAATGGAGCGACCAAATCGCATTTTCACCCCCTCCCGAATCCTTCCCAATTCTGCATAAATAGCATGTGAACGAGCAAAATAGGGGGGAGAAATTGCAAATATTGCAACTAGAAAAAACTACAAACAATCGATAGTAACAATCCTTTTTTTCTTCCTCATCACCAGTAGCCACTCCCCGTGACTAGAAGCCTCCCATCGTCACTAAACCCAACAACCAACCTCTGTTTGCAATGTTAGTTCTCTCTCTGTCTTCTATAGTATCGACAACTCTCTCTCTCTTTTTTAGCAGCAGCTCCGGCCGAGCACCAATGGTTGTTCCTTCTGCACCGGTGGCTCCTCCCCCATGTTAGTAGCTCTACCATAACTTCCAGCAACAACAGATGGCTCTAGTGATGCATAATAGCTCCCCCCTCCACGAACCAACAACCAACTTCTAGCAGCTCTACTGGCCACCATTTTCGACACCGCCGCATAGGAAGAACCACCTCAGCCTCCTCTACCCGGCAATAGTGACAGAAACGCCGATCATCACCCTCGATCGACCACCATTTCACTGTTCACCATGGTGGTGAACAGTGGGGGAGTGAATTAATTCGCTCACCCATTCTATTGTTCTACATTTGAACAATGGGATTAAGTGAACAATGCAAAATAGTGGGCTAATTGGGCCGGGCCATGTGCCCAATCTGAGCACCTAGAATGGGTGGGTTGATAGGCCCAGCCCAGCCCAAAAACTGGGTCGTTCGACCCATCAGCATTGGGCACCGACCCTACCAAAAATATAAAAAAAATTACAAAATCTGCATAAAATAATATTTTTTTATTTAAAATAAATAATAAAAATATGTTGTTTTTGTACATACAACTAAATTCCAAGGTTTTTCAAACATGTTTTCATAAAAACAATATGTGTTGCATCTTTCACATATTTTGAGCGAAAATTGGATATCGTAACCAATTTATGATTATCCGCTGAAATTTTGCCAAAATATCAAAATAATTTAACAATTATTTTGTTTCATCTACTACGGTGTAAAATTACTTTGTAAAGTACACCTGCAGATAGTAAAGAAGTTTTTTTTTTATAAAAAAATGCATTGTAAAAATCTTTAAACTTTAGAATGGTCAGGTTTTGACTCCCAATGAGGTAGAAACTTTCTCACGAAGAGAGATTTACTTCAAATCTTAGGAAAGACCAACGAATAAAAAAAATCAAACTTAGAGAAACAATCAAACATCAATACAACTTGTCTTAGATAGAGTGCACTGGGGGTGATGTGTCTTTCTGTTGTTCAATAATTCTCTTTACTCACTTATCATATTACTAGGTGGCGACTCTTAAGATTTATAATCGTGACCTTACAACTATAAAACCCATCCTCTTACCACGCGTCGTCTCCCTCTGGGGATAGCGGGGCACGCAAACGCAAAAAAAAAAATACTATCTCGACAGACTTAACCAACAAATAATCCTTAAACTCACTAAAGATGATATTTTTTTGAAGGTATCAAGAATCAACATAAGCCACCTTAAAAGGATAATATAGTAGATTTTCATAACAAAGAGATCAACCAATTATACAAGACATGTGTTGCTCTATGTTACTTGAATTTTTTTCAAACCTAATTAGTTATTATTGCTTATATATCTATAAAGAAGGTTATTTGAAGGAAAAAAATTAAATAGTTTAATTTAATATAATCACTAATTTGATATATCAAATATTCCAACAATCCAATCATTGCAAATTTGTAAATGTATAATATGTTTTCATAATACTCACCGTTAAATTAATGCACTTAATTTCAATTTATTATGGAGTTTTAACATAAAATTTATACTTAATTTCATGAATATCCTTGATTTAAATATAATAAACGGAAACAATTATTGTATTTATTCCATCAATAATAAGTTATTTTAATCTTTTATCCCTTTACAAGTCTTAGTTTATCCATAACAATAAACAACTCTTCGCCATAAAAATATTTTTTTTATATTCATTAATTCTAAAATTATCATGTAAAATCATCTGAAACCACATAAAAAACATTCAAAAATCTGAAATAGAAGAACTCTTTAGCACCACACCCCAAATATGAAAAATCAAGTGTGCATTCAGTAAATGCACAATTAAATGAAAAGTAGTACCTTATCAATAATAATTAATGTCATTTCATTCAATAAATAATTTAGAAAAAAATTTAATGTTAAAACGAAAACTAGTGTGTATTTTCTTTCTTAGAATCTATTAAAAAAAAATACTAAATCATGTCAAGAATTCACTGTAGTTATACACATAACTTACTAAAACTAAAGATCTTTTTTGGATGCGAGGAAACCTCACCCTTTGGAAAGCGTACTTTATGAGATCAGTGAGCAAGTAAGACATTGGTTGTTTGAGGGTCTTACAAGGGGTGCACGTCGTGACTCAAACTCGAGACTTGTTGTGTAGATCACAATTCCTCTGTCATCATGCCATGCTTCTTAGGGAACTCTACTAAGGATTACTACAATGTAATTACTCTTTTGCTCTATGTTTTGGGGTATTGTATTCTTTTTCCTCTTCAAAACTGTAGTCAAAATCTACTAAGGTTTGATTTCTCAATGTACTCTTTTATTTTTATTTATTTTCTAAATTTTATCATTTAACATTATTCTTAAAAAAATCATATTGGTTTCGTTCAACATGATGTCTTCTCTTTCAACCATATTGACCATCGATTTAAGAGAATTGTTTTTTCTCTTTCTATTTCGGCCTTGAGATGCATGGTGCCCAAGTTTATCACACACAAAACAATTTCCCTTTTTCTTAAATTTATTGGTTTTGGGTTTGAACACAGTATTATTATCAATGGACTTAAATTTTTTTATTAAATTTATTCTCATACCTTTTTTTATGTGAATTCCCTTCTACCAAGTTTATTTTGGTGGTCATCTTGTTTTTCTTAGTAGCTTGTAGTTCCTTTCTATTTGTGTCTTCAATTATAATGTGAGTGATAAGGTCAATCAATGACAATTGTTTATGCTTATGCTTAAGTTACTTCTTGTAATCGCTCTATGAGTTAAAAAAAAATTTTTAATTAGTATTCCAACAATAAATGCTTTAGGAAGATTGATACTTTCAGTCTTCATATCTTCAAGAAGTCTATGGTATTCATTAATTTAAGCATTGATGTCTTTGTCCTTAAAGTTCTTTCTCAATAGAAGAGGACAAAACTGCAAATGAGCAGAAGAGAAAAATATTTTGGGTTCTATCTTGTTTGACAAAACTGCGTTGTATTTATAGAAAACCATGATGTAATAGTCATATTTGAATTTATTATGAAATTAAAATGATTGTTACAAAAATTTAAAATATAGTTATAAAATTAAATTATGGTGACAGTTATAGTTGGAAAAAATAAACGGAAAATGTTTTAAAAATTGTAACTATTAAAAATAAATTTTTAATTGTTACAAATACTATGATTTCATTTTAAAGGTCATAAAAACTATTTTAATAAAATAACAAAAAAAAATAGAGAGTATAGGCGTTTCTCACTCGCAGGGGGAATTAAAGGTTTTCCTTTTCCTCGACTCTTCTTTATGTGCGCGAGCTCACTTTACTTCTTTTGTTGGTTACTATCTCATCTCAAGTTTTATTATATAAACACTCGATGAAAGTGTTCTTTTTCTAATGTGAGATGCTAATTTTTATATATACTCTTTGCACTCAAAAGATTAGTTGTCTTTTACTAATATGGGATAAACTCTTAAAATACTTTTTATAACTCTTACAACACATTTTGAAGAGGAAAAGAAAAGAAACGAAGGTACCATATAATATATTGTCTGGTCCACTTAGATACCCATGTGACATGTCTTCTGGTTACTGTTAATTATCTTTTTTCTTATCCACCCAAAAAAACAACTCAAATTTTTTACTTTGTAGATGCATTTGATGACTCTATTCTTCGTTAAATTTGACAAACCATATATCAAAATGATGACATGATATTTTTATATATCACCTCGCAATGATGAGCTCAAATGACCTGAACTCACAAGCCAAGTTCAGCAGATGGTGCCAGATTGCCAGGATTGATTTTACCCCCAAGTCTCAAAAGATTACCAAAACCTGGAAGTTGGTTCAGCTAGCAGTCATTCGCCATCGCTGAACCCAGAAAAGACTGGTTTCCCCCATCCACAGTCCATGAACAGCTCCCTCATTTCATTCCATGGACCCACCTCTTCTGCATCCAAACGACCCTGTCCCGTCAATTATGACCTGTGACTGCATCACCCCACGTGGTCGGTGACGTGCACTACACGTGGCACGATCCGACTGGCATGCTGTCCGAGTGGGCTCCACGTGTGGTAGGCCAGCCCACCGCCCAAAACCTGAACCCTAGACCTAAAAGGCAGACCCTCGCAATTCCTCGTAGTTCTTGCAAATTCTAAACGACAAGTTGGATATCGAAGCAGCAGCTAGTGCTGGGTGCCTGCCACCGTACGAAGTTTTCAATTAGGAGCGATGATTCATGGCATCTCCATCTTTCGGTGCTCATCTCCAATTACTACAGAGAGAGTTCACATGATCACACATCATTACGTTCATGAAAGTTAACAAAAATAAACTCCATCAAGTGTTAAGATTGTGGGATAACATCCATTTTGGTCCATCAAAAAGAGAGGTTAGGTTACTAAGACATGCATTATAAATAATTCTGATGCAATCAAGCTGCTTTCATGGACAATACATCCGTGATATTGATTTGATTATAAGTAGTTAGAAATAGTGTAGAAAAGAAAAAGGTAGAATGGATATTTTTGGATAAAAAATCTTTACTAGTTTTTTTAGAATTTAGTTATAATGTTTTGGATTTTTAAAAGTAGTTTTTGTTTAAAAATATATTAAAATTATATATTTTTTATTTTTTAAAAATTATTTTTGATATAAGTATATTTTTCTGAAAATAAAAATAAATTTTAATTTAAAATATTGTTTTATTATTAAAATTTAAAAAGAGTTATAAAACACTGAATAAACAGGGCTATCATTTGTAGGATTTCAGCATAAGATTTCTAAATAAAAAACTATGAATTTTAAAGGGCAAGTTATCAGAGGCTTGTACCAGTCGGGGAAAAAAAAATTAAAAGAAAGACTGTTGACACGTAATCAAGAAGTAGGAGCTCCGCAGACATGGCCGTCCTCCAACTCAGCTATCCAGTCTTCGTTCACTAATGTCAAAATCCGTCTCTGCTTTCCATCTTGTGGGGTCCACAACCTTTCGAAACGCTAGAGAGAGTAGACTACCTTAAAGTGCCACGTCATAGTTTCACTCGTTTCTTTCACGTAAATTACACCCATTGGCTGTAGGCGACCCTTCAGCTTCCACAAGACGGCCCCGTTCGCCGAACTTCATATTTTTTTAGAAAAAAGGTTAAAAAAACAATAGTAATTGGATGGACGTATTATAAAGACAATGATAGTGATCTATAACTTATTGAAAATTTTATATGTTAAATTAAAAAACATATTTTTTATTGATTTCAATACATCACTTGAGCTGGCGGTTTGATTTGCTTGCCTGGTGATGTGATTTTATAAGAACATCTTTGAATTTCAACTGTTTTTTTAATAATGTGATATTAATTATAAAAATATTACTTAAAAACATTAAATGGATGTTTTTTAACTTCAAATATATTTTACAGAATAATTTCAAACACATAATGTATAATATGATTAAAAAATTTTGTTATAATTTTGTTTTTTATGCAACGGTGTTTCACATAGTCAAAGAGATTTTTTCCAAATCTGATCATAAACAACGATAATAGCACAAAACAAAAAAAATAAAATGCAAACACAAGTTATAGAAAATTTATCCCGACCTTTATTAAAACTCAACAAAGAAGACAACACAAATTTCAATATGTATATATTTTTAATATTAAAAGAAAAAAAACAAAATCCCTTCCTAATTGATAGAAATAATAAGTAAAAAACAATGATTAGATTGTAAATGCTTGATCCAATAAAAAAAAAGTTTAACATGATTTTATCATTTAAAGAAAAATAAAGTCATTCAAGACAACAAAAAAATAATAAAAATAAAAAAGGCATGATTTTATAAAAATTGTCGAGCAAAACTATTTTAATAGTAACCAACTCGGGTTGACGTTAGACATTAACATGAAAAACATATGATATATTTCAATCATGGTTTATGTTATTATGGATAATAGTATAAAATATAAATTAAATATCTTTATGTATTTTTACCAAACATCTATTTTCTCAAGTTTACATATAAATCAAAATGTTAATGAAATATAACTCAACTTTTTTAATGGACTAACTCCATGTGAAGAAGACAAATTTCATCATCGTGAAGTTGAAAGGGTGGTGCCACAATTACCCGAGGTAAACAGCTTGGTAAGATCGGTAAGATCGATGCCAAACAAATAAAATAAAAAATAAAATAGATTGAAATACGAATAGCAAGTTGAGAACATGAGAGGATGATAATTAGGTCACGTACGTGACCGACTGCACAAAGCACACAAGCACACACAACCAAAGAAGATGATGGTGATGATGGCTGATATGAAAATGGCCTCCATTATTTTAGCCTTTTCCAATCAAAAGCTTACAAGCAAGTTGGCATGGAAAATAGTAAAACCCCATCTCCAAAAACTTTCCTTAACATCATTACCAGCCATGCTAATCCCCTTTGAATTCAGTGAGGCTGAGGTGTCGTATCCCAAGATTCCTCAGATGGTAGCCCCCTCACTCAATTGAGTGACCCTGATCGAGGCCACTCACTTCTCTATATATATAAACCCACTCTCATTCATCACTCAAAGCAATCTCTCCTCATCTTCTTCTGTGATAATTTATTTTGCTTCTTACTTGAATCCCATCTGCTTTCAGTTCCAATGGCCACTGTTGAGGTAACTCATTCACTGTTAATCGATTGATGTCCCTGCTGACAGACAAACTTATCTAACAGATGTCATCTTCTTATGTGATTCTTAATTCGTAGTCCTTTGTTACATGTTGAGTGTTAAAATTTGAAAAATCTTGATCGATTTTATGATCTTTACTTCTTGGATGATCATATTTGAAAGCTCCTATCCTCATCTCTCTCTATATGTATAACAAATGGTAAAACCCCATCAGCATTTTGGTGAACTTTTTCTGTCATCACTGTGACACTTGAAGTAACAGCTCTTTCAAAAAGAAGAAGATAGTATCAGCATTTTGGTGAACTTTCTTTAATCATCTGTTTATCCTGCAGGTTGTGACAGCGCAGAGTGCATTTGCAGAGGAAAAAACTGAACAACCAATCAAGATTGAGACTGCCAAAGAAGAAGCTGTCGCTGTCGCTGCAGCACCAGAGGCAGTAGCTGAAGAGCAGAAAGAAGAGGCAGAGACAGCTGCAGCATCGGAAGAGGCCGTTTCACCGCCCTCCGATGCCCCAGCTACGGCTGAGACTAAAGAGGTGGTAGAAGAGACCAAGATTCTTGCTGAAGAACCAGCAGCGGTGGAGAAAACTGAGGAGGACACACCCAAGGAGGAAACACCGGAGCCGGTTGCCGAGGAGACAAAAGAGGAGTCTCCAGAGGAAGTACCGGCAGAGCCGGTTGTTGAAGAAGCTAAAGAGACTACCGAGTCTCCCTGAGACAGAGACACCAGAGCCAGAAGTTGCAGTCGAAGCTCCCAAAGGAAGAAGAAGAAGAAGAAGTCAAGGGAGAAGAGAAGCCTGCTGAAGCAGCGGAGAAGGTTGAAACAGAAACCCCAATCTAAAAATCTGAGGCATGAGGTTCTGAGAAAAAGGTTTTCAGTCTGTCTAGTGGGTACTTGTGTGTGAGTAGAATCTTGCATGAACTAGCTAGCACGAACGCTGAGTTCTTATTCTAGCTAGTGGTTTAATAAGGATGTTGTTGTTAATGGGGTCGTCTCTAGGTTTCTTATGAAAATATCCCACTTGGATCACACCAATGTGAACTAACCACAGAGCAGCATTTGATCTTTGATTTGGAGCAGAAATGCATGGGCTATGCCTTGTGGGATGTCATTGTTGGTTCCAGGTAGGGTTGATGAATTTTATAATGGTTGTATTATATAATAAAATGAGTTGTATTCTGCTTCGTCTTTTAATTGGAGCACGTATTCTGCTCTAGTCCTGAGAGAATCTCACGTATATGTGGTTTGCCATCGACTCCAAAGCTGAACCCGGTTCGGTTTGCCATTCTTTTTTAAGCACAATAGAGACCGGTCTATCATTAATTATTGAAATTGGTTAAAATTATCGAAGGGCATGAAACCTAGCTAGTTAGCTAGTGCTACAAATGATTCTGTTCCTGATAGACAAAGAGTAATAGACTGTATGGGAAGAGGGTAAAAATATATAAATTTCCTTATTTAAAGATTTATTCTTTTCGAGAGATGACCTTCATGATGTCATTCTTTTCACTCGATAGTTAGTTTGGCTTGTGGCCATATGAAATTTGTTCATTAGCCATAAGGTAAAGGAGCTCACGTTTCTTCAACCTCTAATTATCTTTCTCTGCAAATACAATCTTAAAAGATTTATTCTTCCTACTACACTAGGGCGAACTTATGCATCAATTAGTTTACTTGACCAAGTTTTATAGGTCACCTTTTCAATGATCTTTGTCCAATGTAGCTCTCCACTTGTTACTCTCTATGAAATCTCTCCATATAATATTCATTATGAGATTCTCTCCATATGGCTATTCATGTGTCTCTCTCCATGAAATTGGCTCCATATAATCTTCCTCATATGATGACAAGAACCATGAACACAAGCTTTCAAAAAAAAAAAAACAGAGAGAGAGAGATCAAAACTGAGCTTACTTGTATAGAAAACTCCGATCATGGAGTCCGGCAACCAGCGCAGAGGCACCGATTTCTCTCACCATAGCGGCAATCTTTCCACCCTCTGGATCCCCTTCAGTTACAATAATTTCCACGTTTGTCTGTACAATATGAAGCTAAGATCATCATCATCTTATCAACGCTCAATGGTATAATTAATTCACACACACACGCAATTAAAGCAGTAAAAAACATGCAATTAATAAAACAAAATATGTACAGGACAAGATTGGATTACATTGAAGCTGTTGCATAATATATCTTTGAATGATAGAGCCAATTGGTAACCTTTCAAGCGAAGCAGCCTTGTCTTGTTCTTGCATCTTGGTGAGTTCATAGCAGGAGAGAAAACATGGAGGAGAGTTATCAAATCGCCATAACGAAGCAAGTTGTGGAGAGCCCACACATTTCCGTGAGTTGTACACAAACACTCTTCAATCCTAGCACAAAATATAACTTTTCTCAAGTATCCCCACCTTGCCTAACTATAAAGACAACTCTCCTCCTAAGTGTGTGGTTATACAGGGTCTGTTTGACAGAGCTATTGTTATTGCGATTAAATTTGAAAAAAACCAGTTTTATGAAAAACGTTTTTAATTATAGTTCGTAACTGAAATTTAAGTGTTTGGTTAAAATTGTAGTTAAGGTTAAGTTTAATGAAAAACAGTTTTGTGTATTTGATTACCATACTTTTCATATTGCTATTAACTTGTGAAATTAATTAAAAATACACATGTATACACATATACATTCGTACATATATATAAATATTTTATAATTGTGTATATTTATTAATAATTATAATAACAAAAAGTTAGATATGTTTTGGAGATAATTTTTTTTTTTTTTTGCTTTAAGAAAATGAAAACAAGGAAAGTCATAAGAAGAAAAACCATAAGACCATTAAGCAACAATGTCAAGAAATTAAACATACAAATACCTCCTTTTCCTTTTTTTCATTCCGATCTCTCTCTCTCTTCTCTTCCCTGCCTTTACTTCCTCTCTGCTTCAAAACGTCTTAAGCTCATTCTCTGGTTTGCTTTCTCTCCATCAAAACTTTAATCTTCGCTGCAAAGAAAGAAAAGAATAGAAAAAAGACTGAAGCTTTGAGTGATTTGGTTTGCTTGCTTTTTTTTCCCCGTAACTTTCATTCGCGGTGCCTCTGATTCTTGTTACTTGCATCAATTCAGACTCTATGAGACTCGCTCGGTAGACACATAGATTGCTTGCTCACTTTTCTTCAATCTTTATCTTTATTTTTTTTTTATTTTTTTTTGTGTTATGAGGTTTATGATCTTATGGTTTTGTAGTTTATGATTGTGATTTCTGGGATATTATTTTCTCTTTTCTTTTGTGCTCGCGCGAGTTCGTTGTATACGTTGCAGATGCAAAAGCAGCTCTCAGGTGCTTTTGCAATCGCGGTGAATTTTAATTTTTTCAGTGGATCCATCGCCAAACATTGGGGTCCCGTTTGGTAACGGATGTGATTGGAGCCGCGGTTCAACACAAACGCAGGTTGAACCGCGATGCCAAACACCCGCACAAAGCCAAGTAAAATGAAACTATAACATATAAAACAAATGATTATTATAACAAAATTTTGAAGTTATTAAAGATAGCTCTTTAGCCACTTCGAATAGTTGATTAAACAAGATAACTAAACAATTTAACTTAATGACTCACATCTTTATAGGCTCGGTTCACCCAAATCATAAATCATATATATGAGAAAACCATTATATCTCAAAGTAAGTGAATCTCACATTGAGACAATGAGCAAGTAATTGGGTGTTTGGACTCAAAACATGCCGAAACTCAAAGCATTCAGGAATTAGTGGATGTCCAGAAGTGTGTCCTCTTTCAAGAGGATGAACCATTCAACCCCATTTTTTTATGGATTGACCTTGTGTCCTTCCTTTTATGGAGCAACCATAGACCTTGCATCCCTTTTTCTGGTGGATTTACCTCACCTCTCTATGGGACATGACTCAATCAACCTCATCTCCCTACAAGATATTCTTTATGCCTTCTTCATAATAGACCTTAACTCGCGTTTCCTTGACGGATCAATCACACTTCCTTTAATTTAAAGTCAAAAAAATATTTTGTTTCAAAAAACACTTTTGAAGTGCTTCTACAGAGGACGGTAAGTAAATAATAATTTGGTCATTATTTTTTTGTGTTACAATAACTTAGTTCATTTAATTCAAAAAATCCAGGACTTATTCTCTCAATAGTCTTGATTTTTAATTCTTTATAATCGCTCTTAATTTTATAAAAACTAACAAACAACCCTTTATTTTCTTAATTGATTAGAAATTCATAACTTTAGCATACGGTTTAAATGTAAATAAAATCATAGATGCAATATTAAACTAATGATTATTTTTTTAAAAAAAATATATAGACTAAATAAATAATGGAAAAACTCAATCTTTATATCAATTAGGTCCCAAATTTCTATAAATTCTTCATAAATAATTTAATCCTATTTCTTCTATTAGCCACGTATTCATTATCACGTCCGTCACGATTCCGTTTGTCACTCTTATCACGTCCCGAAAGGAAAATAATACCGGTAAATGGTAACTGTTCCTTTTCTTCCGGAAGAAAAAACATGACTGCTTTGCTCGCTAAAGCTACAGTACTAGCAAGAGGCAAAGATGAAGTGTATGTGGCAGCAACGCCACTAAGAGCCACAAAAGGACCCGCTAAGCTGCTTATGTCTACTGCTTACTCTCTCAACCTCTGGGATTTGCAGCACTTTGTGGTTATCATCAAACCCAATTCACCACCTCCTCAAAATTCTCAGGTTCTTGATTTTCTGGTTCATTCTCACTTCTCTGTTTTCCAGGCCTTGAAAATCATTCCCCCCATATCTGGGTTGGTTCTATTATATGCTTGACATTCTTGTAGATGATGGGAACTGTTTTTTTTTTTCGATGTTAGATTGTTAATTACCAGTGCACCTCAGATTAATCTATTTAATTTTTTGTCAAATTCTAAGCTAGCAAGGTCAAACCCAGAAAGAAATATTTTTTTTTTCATGAATTGCAAATGCATGTTATCCATAGGAAACGAAAATCTCGTTATTCATGTCTAATCAATTCAGCACGCGATTGCTGTAATGCTATCATAGTGTTTGCATTGATATTTAGAAGCTGAAATCTAATACTGAAGTTCAATTATCTGTATTGTAGGCTACTGTTTTTGATTTTCAGCCAAAAGATCCTGAAAATATCTACACTGCACTTGCAGTTATATCAGGTAGAGCAGTACCAGGTGAGGTTGCTATTGTTTGCAAGAGTGTTTGTGTTTTAAAAGTATTCTTGAAAATATTTTTTATTTATTTATTAATCGTTTTAATATGCCGAAATCAATAATAGTTTTTCTTTTAAAAAAAATATTATTTTGATATATTTTCAAGAAAAAAAAACACTATAACCACTGTAAGGGTATCTCAGCCGAGATGGCTCCATTACTTTTCAAATCACTGAGCAAAGTTCATGATGTAATGCTTCTGATATATGAATGCTTGCCGTGAACAATAGCACAAAATTAATTTACGGTGTTAATAACAATCTTTTATTATTTACTGAGTCACAGTTTTGTTGTCATCTCAACATGAAAAGATTAACTCAATATCCTTTTCAGCTAGCACTACTATGGTATATAGTTGTTATGATTTCGGTCGTCCACGTTATTGAACAAAGTTCTCTGCTACTTCTATGTATGATGTTCTCTACCCTGTCTTACAGGAGCTGTTCTTGTGCGGAAGCTGTCAAAGCTACCGAGAAGCAAATGTTGGTTTGTTGGATCCTCGAAGTTAGATGCTGTAGATGTGGCAACTAGATTTAACAGTATTTGGAGAACGGATTTGAGGGTTGGCCATCATGATTGCCGTGATTATGCAAATGGTAATAATGAATCTCTTCTTTTCATTTACTTATTTTATGAAAATCCATTTACCGTTCTGCCATACAATGTGATCTGGTTACCTGGAAACTGTTGTTAAGCCAACGATCTGCCTGCCATTGTCAATTGCATGTAAACATTGGTGCTGTACCACTGCTTGTGTTATGTTACGCCAGCTTGCTTAACATCTCTTTTGTTTTTGGTTGGTGTTTTCCCATTAGCTAATGAATCTTGTCTGATAGAAAAATGCATGTGAACATTTTCTGGGCAAGTAAGGGAATCCCTTTAACCTGTTTGTTTATTATTTTCGTTCCCCTAATCTATCCTTTTTCACTTGGAAGGATTGGTAGAGCTTCTCGTTGGTGAAAAACAAGTGTTAGAGCGTCTAAGAAAAGACCGTGGTGGTCGGGGTTAGAGCATCATGCACTGAAAAGACTAAACGAAAGTTACGTCGACAATATCTTCTCTTATTTCTCGAAGAGTGTCTCGACAATACTCCGGTGAAGAAAACTCTCTGCAATATTGTTGGTTTACACTAGCGCAAGGCACACAAGCTTCATAAATTTCAATTGCCAAGAATGGTAGGTTCATGTTTTGCCTTTGACATGCTAGTTTTGTTCTCTTTCTCAACCAACAATCTGCCTTGCTAATTATCATAAAGAAATTTATATTCCTTCTATATATCCCTGTCAATAACATTAGTCTGTACATGATTGGCTCTCAAGTAGCTTTCACTAGGTCCAATGATCATATGGACAGAAATGGAGTTCACTGATTCATGGTGCTGCTATGTACTTGGAACCCTGTCAGGGGGAGAACCAGAAATTTAGGATTGGAGGTGCCAATTGAATTATATATGATATTTGGATTGCAAAACCTGTATTTTCTATATAAAATGAACTTTAAATTAAAGGGTATAATTAAAAAATTTCAAAAATTTAGGAATAAAATGCCTTTTTCGTAAGTCTGGCGGCCATGCCCCCCCCAACTCTTCAACATGGTTCCTCCCTGCTAGGCTTTGATGTTTCGTATCAAGTTGTGCTATATATATAAAAAAACAAATTAACATATATAATGTTAAATGAAACATGGTGCTAAAAATTTAAGAGGACATGATGCAGTAGCAAGAGACTCGTACAGAAACATGATCAGAGTTGAAGGCATATCACTAGGGCGGAGCTAGAAAATGATTTTAAGGGCTAAGATTAGAGATTGTTTTAGAGAGGGTCAAAATCATCACCATCATGTAAGAAAAATAATGGCAAACTTAAGGATTTTGTAAGAGGAAAATAAGAAAATAAATATTTACTCGTAGAATTATTTGAAGAAAGCTGTTGCAGAAATCAACGGACGGAAGAGTTCATACTGAGTTGAATCTAGGAACAAGGGGGAGACAGATCGGAATTCTAAAAGGACGAAAGAAATAGCTCTCTCCCTCGTTTTTTTTCCCCTTTTAGTGAACACAATTTCAACTCAATATAGAGAAAACATATCTTCAATTTTGTTGTTATCAAGAGAGGATATTGAGAAGTGTTCTATTCAAGTCCTCTGCTATTCAATTGTTGATCCGTTGGTTGTGTGATCGAGCCGGCTTGAGAGCTACCATTGCAGTGCTATATTCCTGTCAACGTTGCTTCTAATCTGCTTATTTGTTCGGGCTCAGGGCCCTATTTTACCAGAAAAAAATGAAGAAAAATTCATAAAACGTCCCAGTCATGTCCAGAAAGAAGAGATAAATTGCTGTCACTCATCGAAAGCATGGAACAGTCATGCATGCTTAGAACACACGCCTGGAAGCAATAGGGGGGCCGACAGTCAAGGAAATATGTAAAAAAATTTACACTTGGTGGGGGGAATTCTCCACTGCTAAAGTTTTGCTACCTGTCAAGCTTTTTTTGGAAGTATAATTTCAGTCGATAAAGAAAAAAAATGAAAGAGGATCGTCGCTTGATTGGAGAAAGGGAAAAGAAAAGAAAAGCATGCAAAGGCAGAAGAAAAGAAAGGCGTTAGGCATAGGATACGAGGGTGGGATTGGTCGGAACAAGCAAAAAGGTCAATCTCAAAGCAGAATACAGGTTTGCATTGGGAGTTTTTCAAGCCAAGAAATCTATTCAAAGGGAATCTTTCAACATGGGCTATGGAGAGATTTGTTTTTGGTGACCTACTTTTCAATAAAGGCTTCTTCTTTCTCACACACCCAATGTTTGGTGAAGAAGCATGAGTTTGATTTTCTGTTGAAAAATTAGCAAAATGCTGGTGCCACTTTTTAGGCAGCTGATAATTAAGAGGCTGTTTCGAGCGCCATTGTTCTGACCTAACCTCCTCCACTATTTTTATAATCTCGAATCAACAATTGAAGAAGAAAAAACGAAATACTGTTCGGCCGATCTAGCTTTATGAACAATGATTATTTATTTACTTAGTTTGAACCCGTCAAAGTTAGGCCAAGACAATTTGCAGGGCATCTTGAAGTTTTTTGTTTTTTCCTAATTTTTCCCGGCAAGATTTGGCCGGCGAAACAGCAAATAATTGAACTTCGGAATTGAATGGATATTCGTTTGTGTTGTAATCGATCCAATATTCATATATATTCACAAATACAATTTGTTATCTGAAGCCTCCCAATATATGCATGTAAGATCTGTTAGTCAAATCATAACCCAACCCGGTGATGAACCAAATAATGAACACAGAAACAGGATTTTGTTTCAGTGCAAGGAGTAATCAACTCACACATGGAGAAGCAGAATCCGATCCATGGCTGTCTGAATCACCGGGAGTATCGATCCAGTTCAGGCTGCCCACGTGAACTACTGTTTGAAACCAGTTCGGTGCCCCTTTCAGCTCGACATCCTTAAACTTTCCATTCTCCGGGTCATAAGAAAACAGAGCTCTGTTCTTGTACTCCAGCAGAATTTCACCGTTCTTCAAGACACACAGAGCTCCTACAACCCTTCCACTGGAATCATTCTTCCATATCTTCGGCGGCCGGACCGGTTTTTGTTTCAAACCCTTAGGCAGGTAAGGCCCGATATTGTATTCTTTAACCCAAGACTCTTTCACATTGTACTCCTTCATCACCCAGATCTCCAATCTTCTATAGTTGCAATAGACGGCGGCAGAGAGGCAACCTCTCAGAGCCACTAGATCGGTGCACCTATTCAGGCCACCGCAGTCCGGTTTCGGGACTTCTCGGAATTGCTCGTCTGTCAAGTCGAACGAGACCAGCCGGCGGGCGGGCTTATTTCTACACGGGCGGCTAATCCAGTGAAGCCTTCCATTGACCAGTGCCCCTGAAGCCCGGCGAACAAGCCGGTACGACACCTTGCCTAGACTTCGCCACTCAGGGCAGCCGAGGGTTAAAATCTGGACTTCCGATAGTGAATAAATGGCTCTGCGTGACCGGGGGTAGCCACCGTGCCGATTCCTGTAATACACGATTCTGATCACCTTGTATTCTTTGGTCTTGGCATTGAAACCAAACCCAAAAACAACTTCTTGATCGGGGTACTGAAAGGATTTTGGCAGCTCTTTATAGCGGCCGGTGAAAGGATTGTAGATGAAAAGAGAATCATTGTATAGTGAGTCAGATAGGCACAGTAAACCATTACAGGAGCCTACCACTTCAAATTCTGGCATCACGGAAGAGAAAAGGTGCCCGGATTGTTTTCACCTTCTCCTTTTCTTCCTCGTGAGCAGCAAAATCCACAAAGTAGAGATTGTTTCTGATGGGAAAGTCGCAGTGAAGGATTAGGCAAGGTTGATCGGTGACCAGAGTGGAGAAAGTCAAATATAAATTTACAAGCTGAGGATCTTGCAGCAAGGCACGCCAAGCTCGGCATACACACTTGAATTGAACCAAAGAAGTGATGGGCAATCTTGAAAGTATATCATGAGCAATCTCCCGTGGTAGGAGTTCCATTCCAGTTGTTTGTGGATCATCTTCAACCTTGGTTTTTCTTCTCTTGCTGTGCTTTTCACAATCCAAGTCCATACTGACCCCTACTGGCAAAAAGGTTTATTATTGGATCGAAAGAAGATGGCTTGAAGATGAAGAATTGGGGTTGCATATAAACATGGTGGATGATGGACTTTGATAAGATCATCAATTTTCTTAAGAATGGAGTTGTAAACCACAAGGAAATTGGTGTGTTCTTAATGGGAGCCACCATTGAATAATTCTCCACGCAAAAAAGAGTTTTTAATTTATTACAGAGAAAAGCTAAATTCATTGACTCAGCAATCTTCACCGTCCATAAAAGAATCCATGGCCAAGATACGATGCAGAGAAATTGAAAAACTTAAGAATCCTATTCTTGTTTATGGATGAATGGCCCTACTGATAGTGACCTAGCAGCATTGAGTTTGAATAAGAACAAGACTTGACAATTAAATGTCCTATACGCTAGACAGAGTGTTCTTTCTTTCCGCTGATACAGCTTGGATGCTCTTGTGCGTGTTCTTGCAAGAAATTTTGTTTAAGGAGATGCCAGGAATCATCCCTGTGAAAGTTTTCTGGAGGGGGGGCAGGGGCAAGAGATTAAAATATCTCCAAGATTCATAATAAAAGTCATTGCTCTCCGGGATTTTAAGTCTTTTTTAATTTCAAAATATGGTCGTTTTGATACGTGAACATTAAAAATAAATGATTTTTAGTAAAATAAATGGTTTTAAAAACAATAGTGACTCTTGAATATTCGTGGTACAAAAGGACGAAACGAAGCACAATGTAGAAGACGACGACTGACTCATGGGAACTAGCCAGAGCCCAGTTATTACCTATACAATTATTTATTGTAGTCTAACAAGAAGGTCTAAAAAATATAAATAAATAAATAAATAAATAGGCAGCCGTTTGACGTCAAGGCCACACGAGCATGTTCGGGGGAAATTTATAGGAAGCAGTGGCTAACTCATCCCAACAATTTTTATTTTTATTTTAAGATTATTTATTATTTAAAAAATATTATTTGATCAGAACGGAACGAAAGGACTAAATTTTTAGAACGGACCGAGATTCTGAACGAGATAAAATTTATTTCGATCTGCTCTGTTTTTTTAATTGAAACGAAAGTACAATGATCATTCTAGACAGAAAATAACAGAATTGACAATCTTGGTTTTAACACTAATTTTTTTTTCACGGATTTATTAAACTTTATGAATAAATAAAACATTTCATTCATGACGTGTGGGTGAAACTTTCGGACAAGCATGCATTATTTACACCGTACATGCTCCTCTCTGCTTCCAAATTCTCAGAAATTTCCCGATGTTACAAACGAAGGATCCTCCTGCATAGCTACAAAATTGCACTGTATGCATGGCATAGTATAGACTATAGAGGGCCATAAATGTTTTCTTATCAGAAATATTATTTTTTAAATAACAGTTTGTCATAATTTAAAAATCACATTTTAATAAAAACTAAATAAGTAAATAATGAATCGATAATTTTGGCATGAATGTATTGAAAAATTATATAAATAGTATGAGAAAATGAAAACATAATATATTTATTTATGTTGTTTATAATCATAAAACTCAAAGGCCCTTGTAAAGTAACGTAAGGCCTTACTTGCCATTGTTACTCGAAAAGCGATTAATATTTTGATTTTTGAGTTTTGTCTTTTTGATCCTTGTGATCTGATTGGAAGGCAAACAAAGAAAAGAAAAGAAAAAGCAATGCCGAAAACATAATTAAAGAGAATTCATTAGATTTCCTTTTCAGCCTTTCAAATCTTTTAAAGCAGATTTGTAGTCCTTGCAGATTAGCAAGAAGTACAAAGGAATTTAGTTCAAGGAGTAAGTGGGTGTTTCGTAATCACTTTAAAAATGTTTTTCCAGAATAAAAAAATGTTTTTTTTACTTTAAATATTTTTTTAGTATTTTTAAATTATTTTAATATGTCATTGTCAAAAATATTATTTTTAAATAATTATTTTTGAATTTTTGGGTTAAACCTGGTCCGACGGAATTGAGCATAATTTAAGAATTTAAAACAGTTCCTCTACAATTATATATAAAAGCATTGTACAAGATAATTGCTGTTCAGAATTTTTCTTTTTCTAGATATAACTTCACTAGATTAATTTGATAAGAATACAAAAATATCCAAATTATGAAATATTCTTTTTATTCTATTAATTAATCAGGGATAAAAAAATGAAATATCAAATCTCAAGTAAGTTTCCTTAACTTTTCTTCGTTGGTACCATAGTATTGGTTTTAAGATATATTTTTTTTATGAAATATCAAATAATATATCTATTATTGCACAAACATTTTTTTTTCGTGGATATCCGGGAAGGACAGAACATGGAATTGCAAAACTATATATATTATTAACGTGAGTTTTCGAGCCAATTTACATATATTTTGACTAATCTATAAAATCTAAAATTAACAATCATTTAAATTTTTAGTAGTCATAATATTATACAGTTTCATGCTCCAATATATTATCATAGTATGCAAAACTCTATTTGATATATTGTCAATAGTCCATGGGTAAATGGTTTATTATTATTATTATTATTATTATTATTATTTTAAAAGAAGGAAAGAAAACTAATATAACAACATGACCATCCCCACCAAATCAATGGCTAAGAACGCACCACTGCAGCCATGATGGTTAAAAGGATCATCAAGTCCTTGCTCACTTTATGACTCATGGTTATGTGAAGTCATTGTTTCCAATGGTTATACCATGAACAAAATATACCATTTAATTCATTAAATAGTATAGGATCGTACCTCTGTTTCCTTTACAGCTAAGTTTCAATTTGATATAGCATTATGGTATATATGGAAGAGAGATGCAAAGAATGTTTGGCGTGGATCAGAGTAATTGGTTTGGGGCTGTTCTTGCTATAAAAAGAATGATTCAGGATACTAAGTTTATTCAAAGGTGTGGTATTGGGGAGGAAAGTAGAAGTACAGAAGTTACACAGGTTAGGTGGAAATACCCAAAAGAAGAATGGATCAAACTAAACATGGATGGTTGTAGTAAAGGAAATCCAGGAGTAGCAGGGGCTGGAGGAGTGATACGGGACCATATGAGAACTTGGATAGGGGGATTTGCAAGGAATATTGATATTTGTTCGTTAGTTACTGCAGAGTTATGGGCGATCTATGTTGAGCTTCAACTTACATGGGATAGAGGGTTTAGAAAGGTGGGTTTGGAGTCAGATTCAAGAGTTGTAGTGGGTCTTATTAATGGGGATAGTGTGAGAGTGAATAGAAATTATAATCTAATTATGCAGATTAAAGGTATGTTGCAGTTCATGTGTATAGGGAGGCCAACTGTGTGGCCGATTGGTTGACGAATTATGGGCTAACTAGAGATTTGATAGACAGGGAATCCGATGTGTTAGAGGACCCACCATCGAGGCTTTATCCTTTGTTGTATTATGACCTAATTGGGTCTACTATTCCTCGTTTAATATAGAAGGGCGTATTCGCCCCGATTATTACCAAAAAAAAAGTTTCAATTTGAAAGTGTGGTTACGGTTGTTTTTTAAAATGTTTTTTATTCAGAAACACATCAAAATAATGTTTTTTCATTTTTTTAAATTAGTTTTGATATCAGTATGATAAAATGATCTAAAAACACTATTTTTTTTAATTTAAAGTAAAAAATAAAAATAAAAAAAATTAATTTTTTTGAAAAACACTTTTGAAATGCAGTGTCAAACCCTAAGGAGACACAAACTTTCCTCTATCACTTTATTTATATTATACTAATCAATGCCCCCGCGCCTCGTTCGGGCGGCACCATATTTTTTTCAATGCAAAAAAATATTAATTGTGTGAGTTTTTTTTATTAAAATATAAATTTAGTCTAAAGAATAAATATGTGTAGACTTCCTCTGAAGTGCAGGTTTTTTATAAAACATATGAATTTTAAATCGATATAAATTTATCTGTTTAGTAGGTTTCAACGAAATAACCAACATAAAATTATCATCACCACTAAAAAAATAAGAAGATACAGATATCTGAATTATTGAATTCATTGTATTAAGATTAGTTCATTTTATAATTCAATTTTAAAAAAATATAAATTATGAAAAGACCTGCAATAATCAAATAAAAAAATAAGTAGTTAATTTTTTATCCACAAAAAGACAAAAACATAAATTAAAAATTCATCCTTACATTACCGTCATTATCATTACTATAATAGTTAAAATTATTATCAACATTACTGCTCAAACAATTAAAATCATTAAATTGCCTCGAAAAATAAAATAAAAAAATACATTTTTACAATAAAAAAAAATAAAAAAATAACCCCTAAAATTATCATTATTATTGCGCAAACAATAAAATCATAAAATCATTTAATCCAAAAACAGATAAAATAATAGAAAAAACAAAAAAAAAGGGGAAAAAGGGAACAATATTAATTTTAAAATTATCACCAACATAAATTAAAATTTCAAAACAGAACCTAATAAAAATGAAATGACAAAAAATAAAAACAAAATTTAAAAGTGTAAATGAATAAATATGGACAGAAAACAAACATTGTCCAAGAAGGACCGGAAAAGAGAAAGGAATGAATACTAATTTTTTTTTAAAGAATAAGTGTGAAATGAAAAATAAAATATATAATTATTTTCAATTGAATGACAAAATTGCAAGAAATCAAAACATATGAGACTGCAAAACAATACAGAGATTTTTAAAAACAAAATGTAGTGTAACCAACATAAATTAAAATTTCATAACGGAACCGAATAAAAATAAAACCTCAACAAAAAATAAAACGACAAAAATTAAAAACAAAAACTTAAAGCATAAATGAATAAATATGAACAAAAAATAAACACTATCCAAGAAAGACCAAAGAAATTAATACCAAATAAAAAATTAAAAGAATAAGCACCAAAATAAAAAAACAAAATATTTAATTAATTCCAAATGAAGGAGAAAAATGAAACAAATCAAAACTTCATAATAGAAACAAATAATAAAGAGATTTTAAAAAATTAATACACTGCAATTGCTGAACAAATTAAAAAAACAAGGACCAAAATGAAAAGTAGCATATATGATCAATTTTAATTGAAGGAAAAAATTAGAACAAATTAAAACTTGCATACCAAAATTATTAAAGGAACCAAAAACAGAACAAAAATCAAAAGATTAAGAACCGAAATGAAACTTACCGTATATAATCAATTTCAATTGAAGGACATAATTGCAAATAATCAAAATTTTCGTTGAAAAATCAGTAATCAAAACGAATCAAAAGATCAGGGGTTAAAATGAAACAACCACAAATATGAAGGACCAGACCGTACTTGCTGAAAGCAGGAGATAGAAAAGAGGGGGCAAAAAAATTGTTCATCGACAATTACACAATTACATTAACATGCAACACGCTGGTCCAGGAGGCAGAAGACATTGCTGCGCGCCAGGTGACACGACGAAAGCCTAATTTCCAATCCTGAAGACACCTCACACGTCGTTTAAAAGATGCGGGTGGGCGGAACACTGCTAACACGTTCGTATGACACGATTGAAGTGTTCCGGAAAAAAAATAAAAAAAATTGGTCAATTATCCATAGACCCCTGGACATAGTGATATCTACGAAAAAAAACTGGGGGTGCAAGTACTGTAATACCCCCGATTCCATAGGGTGTTGTTTTGTCGTTTAGGGGGGCTAGTTTCATTATTTTACTGTGCAAAGAGTTCAGAAATACTATCCATGTGCTTTGAAAATTCAAAAATGTCCCTGGTCCTGGCGGTTAAAAACTTTCAGCCCTGGGGTAAAATAATAATTTTACTATTCGAATCCACAGTAATTTGTGTTTGCGTGAATAGTAAAAAGTGGAACAGTAAAATCGGGACATGTTTTATATATATCCATAATATCTATATATCTATATATATAATAGATACATATGTTAATTAAATATTCATAATTATATTTATATGCTTTTGGATTTTTTGTTGTGGTGAATAAACAACAACAAAATGATTATTTATTGGGTTATATCATGAATCTTGATCATATAATTCTAGAACACATTGATTATACGTATTATTGGATGAGTAACCATAAGGGGTGTGACTCAACTAGTTAGGCCATGGATTTGCTCTCTAGAGGTCACTAGTTTGAGTCCAATATCAGTCAGGTTCACTGGAGGTTTTAATCGATAGTTAACTTCAAGACCTTTTAGATTAGTCGAGGTGCGCGTAAGCTAACCCGGACACACACGTTCCGGAAAAAAAAGATGAGTAGACTGGCTATGGGTGATGTTTATGAGTTATACATGGAACACTAAATACTAATTGTTCTCAATTCTCTACCTAAGAAATGAATGTCGGTGCGACTATTGTTGTAATATAGGTTGAAAAACTTAGATTTTAACAATCTTGCTAATAAAATATTGTTTGAGAGGGAATGAAAAGTCAATAATGGTATATGATGCTTTTTGGAAGAAGCTCATGTCATTTGGATGCTACTGCTAAATGCATTCAATGGTTTGAGCAAAAGAAACTTCAGGAGAGGACTTTGATGAGGTAGATGACATAATTAGGGACCCTAATTATGCACTTATAATATAAAATAATTACGGTTTTTTTTATTCCTATAATAATGATTTTTTTTCTTTGTTAAGATAATTGGTTGTGTTTTTATAAACTGCATATTTTTATAATTTAAATTTTATTTATATTATATGCATATATATGAAAACATCTGCAATTTGAATAATGAGAGTTGTTAGTTGAAACTAATAAATATAATTTTTGCACTCATTTAAATTTCAAATAATAATTAGACCATACAAAAGAAAATTGATTGAGTTTGTAATATTCTTTTTATTTTTATGGTATATTTTAGATTCTTTTTGTTTAATTTAGAATGAAGTGACAATAAATGTCATTTAAATGTACTAGATACTAATATTTATAATTGGTGTCAATAATACTTAACATGACTATATCTAAGAGTATTATTGCTGATTTGAACCATGAAGTTAAACTAAGTGAAAAGAATTACGATGTTTGACATCATAATATTAAGTTTCTTCTAGAAGAGAAAGAATATTGAAAACAATCATACACCTGATGGTTGAGCCTGAGGAAGGAAACACTACTTAGCACAAGCTTGATATTGAAACATATTAAGCATATAAGCGCAAGGATTGTGTAAGTTTCATTCTGATGTCAAGCAATATGAGAAATGATATAACGCTTTGTTTTGAAAGACATTGTTAAGACCAAGTAGTTTGACATGCAGTGAAGAATCAGTATTGGAAACCTTTACTAGTAGACTTTGTCAATTAACCTTAAAACTTGATGGTTATAAAAAGTGCCAAAAATTAGATGATGAGGCAACATCTTATAGTCATGTTTAACATGATTAGTAAATTAAAGGGTGTTGGGCATGAAATGACTGACGAACAACAAGTGCAAGCTATAATTTGTTCTTTGCCAAATGATTAGAAACACATGCGTTGTTACCTTACCCGCAATAAGAACATCAAGATATTTGATGATGTTATTCATTATGTTGAGTTTAAAGAAGATCAACTTCTCTCTAAAAAGTCCATAAATGAGGCTTTCATTTCTGAAACTAAGATGCAAGTAACATATGGCTTTAAACATAAAAAGGCAAGGGTAAGGGTCCCAACTATGGAATGAGAGGAATAAAAACAAGTAGTAGTGGAAATTAGTATAAGCATGGGAAACATGGCGGTAAGAAAGGCAAGAATATGAATTGTTAAAATTTTAGTAAACTTGATCATGTTGTTCGTGATTGCATTAAGCCAAAGGTAATGCTTAACAATAATCATCTATTTAACTTATATGTTAGTAGTTATTTTATGCTTGATGATCTGTCACATTTTGGATTGTAGACTCAGGAACAACCAACCATATACCAAGGGATTAAACAATGTTTATGGAATTTCAATGAATTTCAAAGAAAAATAGATATATTTCCATTGATATGCTTGGAATTGGCACCTGCAAACTAGATTAACGGGGTGGTCGCCACTTTATCTTTATGATTTACTCTATGTTTTAGAAGTTTGATGAAATCTTGTGTTTGCTCTTGCTTACTACAATTAAACTTTTATATTGTGTTTGTTGGTCATTGTGAGAAAATATATCTTGATAATATTTCTATATGGTTATGGTTTTGTATTAAATGGTCTTATGGTATTAGACACTATTAAGGATGATGCTTCCATTTATGTTGTTTAAAGTTCCAACACCACTAATGATAATGATATCATAACTTGACATGCTACATTAAGACACATTGGGAAAGAAAAAACAGTTATATATATTAGCAAGAAGTAGTCTCTTAGGATCACTTATCAAAGAAAAATCACCTATTTATAAGTATTGTCTTGCTGAAAAAGCAACTAGATTACCATTTGACAAAGTTAAAAGAGCCAATAGTCCATTAAATATTATTTATTAAGATATTTATGGCCCAATAAATGTGAGGGCAAGACATGACATGAATTATTTCATCATGTTTATAGATGATTTCACATGATTGGTCATGTTTATTTGATCTCACACAAGTCTGAATCATTAAATTGTTTCATTCGATACACCAATTCAGTGGAAAATAAACTATCATTAACCCTGTATAAACTTTGAAATAGCAAAAAATATAATCTAGGTTATTTGCATCCATAGGTGTGCAACTTATGTTTATAATAATTCTAATAAATATAGAAAACTTGGTCCTAAAGGGGGAAAAAAGTATCTTTATAAGATAATTTGGACATTTTAAGGGATTTGAATTTATTAGTTACCTGGTTGATACTAATATGATGCTTTTAAATAAAAGAATTGATATGAATAAATTCTCACAATTCATGTGCTTATTATGATTGAAACCGTGTATAAAATTATTCATTTGTCATTAATAAAATGAGCAATTGAGAATTTATGATTTGAAGGCTATATTATATTTGGTGAAAAGACTAAAACTCATACAATATATGTTTTCTAATGAGGAGAAGAACGGCATACACTCTTTGTCTTTTGATAAGAAAAAAATATGCTCCATTAGAACTTGTATTTCATACTATATGTGCTAACGACTATTACAAGAATAAAAAATGGATCCTTGATAGTTTATTATGTGAGTCTTGGAGATCACATATAAGATCTTAATATCTTATCCTTTGTGACTTTTAAGTGTATCATGAGGTGACGCGTAAATCATCACTATTTTAGGAGTATATCCTATGGTCATGAAATGATTTGACTTAAAGGAATACAATTGGGAAAAGAGTTAATTCATATCTGATTAATATAAGAGTGAAAGAAAAGGTATTTTTCAGTTCTACACTTATTATTTGTATTCATCGACCAAGATCATATCATTTGAATAAATTTGATATAATTTAGAATACATGTAATTGTAAGGATGATTTGAGTACGAGATTCTTATATACAGTCATGTGTAAATAAAAGAGCTTGGGGTATAACACTACACTTTTAAAAGTAACTAATTTTAGGATTGATGTCTCTAATACGACCTATATTAGGTTTCTATATTGGAGCTCCTTTGATTGTATGCTTCAGGTTGTAAAGTTTGTTTGTTTGAAATTCTTGTGTAAGTTTAAAATATTATGTATTAGATAGATCTAACCTTTCATGGGTGAGTGAGAGATATTGGATTTTTGGGTTAGGCTTGATTCACTCTAAAGGTTGAGTTCAGTCCAAGAATTTAGAAGTAGCAACTAGCAAGTAATTATTTTTTTTTCTCTAGAATTATATATAGAAGCATGAACAAGATAAATGTTGACCATCCTTTTTTAGATCCAACTTTACTAAATTATGTGTCAAGATTGCAATGTAATTTGAAATATTTCTAGATCCAACTTTACTAAATTAATTGATGTTGGAACAAGAAAGTAAATTATCAAAGTTTCCTTAACTTCTATATAAAAGACAATTTCCTTTTCAACTACAAATTTGTAGTAATTATAGGGTTCTACAAGCAAACACATTTTGATCACACATCAGAGTGTCGACTGAATTTAGACTACCTATGTGAACATTAGTTTCAAACCAATTTGGCAAACCCTGAAACTTAATCTCCTTAAACGTTCCCCATCTGGGATCATAAGAAACCAGAACTCTATATCTAATACTCTGACAGGATCTCAATAATTAACTTCCGATGTTGAATTCCTTCGTCCAAGATTTCTTCACCCCGTATTCTTTCATAATCCAGATTTCAAGTCTCAGACAACCATGATAAACAACTGCAGAAAGACAACCTCCTATATTCACTAATTGAGATCGATGCCGGCAAAACTTATCACAACCAGCAGGCTGTGGAATTTCTCGAAATGGTTCATCTGCAAGGTCGAAGGAGACAAGCTTCCGAACGACCTGATACCTGCCTCTGAGACTCAACCAATGAAGTCTTCTTCCATCAACCAAAACATGTGATTGCCGCGGATTAAGTTGGACAGGTAGTTCTTCTCCGATACTTCTCCAAGTAGGGCTGCCATAAAGTAGGTGTGGAGCAATATTGACTTAATTTGCAGTCCTGTAATATACTATTCGAACAACCTTGTACATTCGACACCTGCTGCTGTTGCAATGACTGTTCTGGTTCAGGAAGCTTTGTGAAATCCTTGGAGAGAGATATTATACATATGGGTTGAATTTTTCAGAGGGGAATCACATATGACCAGCAATCCATTACAAGAACCCTACCACATCATTGGAGCAGGAACACGAATCTATTTCACTGTCTGACCATTATTGTTTTCTTTGTGATCAGAGATATCTACAGAGTAGAGATGAATTTGGATAAGGGAAGTCGCAGTGTAAGATAATCATTCTGTGCCATTCGGGTGAGATGCATATTACCAAGAAGTGAGTCCTGACGAACCATGTTTGACAGAGAGATCGGCATACCAGCTTAAAATGCGTCAATTATTCTACATTGTTATATGCATCGCTCAGTTGCCTTCTGTCAGGTGATTTCTTTTTTTATTTTTTTGCATGGAAAAGAAAAGAGAAATCTTTTCAATAATTTTGCTCGTCTTTTGTCGGTACGGCAGGCTAGAAATCATGGGTTATTAATATGGGCTCCAGCATGAGTGGCTCATCATGTGCACTCTCTCTTTTTATTTTATAAAGACTTTATATTGGGCCAGATATGGAAACATCCGCGGCTTGAGCAGTTAGCAATGCATGGAGGATGTTGGAATAATACCGCTTTTACCCCACTATTCTTTTTGTCTCTTTATATATATATATATATATATATATATATATATATATATATATATAGTAAACCAATATACCCTTAGGGGGTCACATGTGAATAGTATAAGCAGGCAGCAAGACTTTATTAGATAATGTTTGATTATTGTTTTGATGAGATAGAAATAGTAAAGACAAGACAAATTAAAATATATATTTTTTCAAGCTAGTTTATGTAAATTTCTATTACATCTCTTTAATTCTCTTAAGCAAGTCACCAGAAAAATCAATTTCTTCTTGTTTATTTTAGATTCAGACATCACATGATAACCACTTCTTACTTACTCTCTTTTGATTCACGCGACTCTATGCGCAAGCGTGACTCGGTCGTTGAACTAATCTGGGGACAATCTTAGTAACTTTACGATGAAAAAAAATACTACACAAGTGTGGTTTCTTCTGGTGGAACGACATAGGTGAGAATTTCAGATCCGATCGAGAACTTAGCCACTTACAACACAGGTGTCCTAAATCATGGATCAGTCAACGCAAACTGGGCTCGATAGAAAAGAAAAGAAAATCTAACCTAGCTAGTCGATTTTAGTATACTTTACAACCTAATTGGAAGGTTCTATATGCTCTCCATGGCTGAATTTTGAAAATAAACAGTAGCTCGTCTAAAAGTCTCTGTATTCTTTCTTCTTAAAAAAATCTCGAGTTTCAATCAGATTATTGCAGAATAAGCCTGAACTTTGTCACGTCAGTTAGGCTTGCCTAACGCGTCTGGTCCAGCACCAAAGCTTATGGCGAGCCAGAAAGGGTAATTTGGTTCCATTAATTTAGTTGGACTTGACCTCATGCAGGTGAAGAACGTTGACTTTGACTTCCATTGGCCTGTGAAACCATAACACGAAGCATGATCGGCAATACAATAATAGCGTATTTTGAGATAATTAATTAGCAGTATAGCTTTCTGTCTAGGACCGGACTGCACTCATGATTTTGGTGTATTCCTACAGGCCACAGAAGATGCACATGTGATCATGGAGATAATATAGACAAATGAAAATGAAGTTTCAAAATTGACTTTATTTAAAGGAGTTTTCCTTTTGATTAATTGCATTCTTAAATTCAGTTTTTATATACGTCAATCATTCTGATTGATTGTATAAAAGTATTCGAGTTCATGAAATTATAAAGAAAATCTCCGTAATTTGATTTCAATTTCATTTTTCAAATAAAAAATCCAAACAAAACACAGTTTTGATGATGTAAATTCTTATTGATTAAGTAATTTACAAGAATAGAAAAATCATTTTATAAAAGTATGGAGAGAGTGAAATTCAAATGAAAATACTTTTTGTAAATTTTCCTTTATTATTAATACAATTTATTGTACTGGCAGAGAACAATTGTTTCAAGGGAACAAAAAAAAAAAAAAAAAACTTCCTGTTTAACATAATTTCGGAATGCTTTTGATAAGAACAACAAAAGGCAACCCATCTCCTAAATGACTGTGTGTGTGTTGCAAGCTAATAGCAAGTTGGAAGCACGATAAATGGAGTAAGTCTTGAAATCATGGGTCTCCATCACCATCACCATCACCATCACAATTCACAAACAGGTATTGATTCTTAAATGGGATCCAGATTTGGGACCCATCTCCTAAATGATGCATTGTATGTAGGTGGGTTTGTAAAACTTGTCTGCTGCATAGTCTTTTCACGTTTATATCCAAGTTTTATGATTGAACTTCACTGATCAAATTAGGCAGCATCGTTACTGTGATGAAAAATAATTCAATCCATACTTAGAAAAAAAAAGAGGAGTTGCGGCATATTTTGAGATAGCTAATAAGAAAATCATAATCGATCATTATAAGTAGAGACTAACTTACAATTAAAGCTAAGCTTGAAATAATTAGAAGTAGGGGGAGCTAAAAAAATAAAATTTCGGTAACTTTGTGTGTGTGAGTATCACCAAACGGATATAAATACAAGAGGAGATCATGCAAGAGAATACAAACCTTAAAGGGAAAGTAGAAATGGAAAAAACAAATTGAATTTCTTATGTTTATCAATTAAAAATCGATACTTTACTTTATTACATTAGGGTTTTATAAGCTTAAAATTTAATATAATAATCCACCACCGAGTTATTGATTTATCTAATTAATTAAACCTAAGTTCTTTGGAGTATGGATCATACTAGATTTTGAATTGAAAAAGCTTGACTCATGACCCTATTTTTACAAACGGCTTTGAATTGGACTGTCACAAGGAATATTAATGTTTCTTGTCAATTAAATTTGACTCATGACCCTATTTTTACGAGGATTGGCATGCAAATAAATTAAATCCATCCCCACAAGTCCAAAAAACAAGGATTAAATTTTACTTTTCTTTGTTAAGAAGCAGGAAATCATTAATCATGACCCTATTTACAGTATGGATCGAATTATTTACATCTGGAAAGAAAATAATATAAAATTATAGACTTTCAAATATAATAATTATTATATATTTTTCTGTAAACTCTTAAATTTACCTTTTTATTATTATTATTACTGCATTTGATGGAGGGGTCACGCCTGAGAACTAAACCTAATTGTGGAGTCTTACAAATGAAAATCTTTTGTAAATAATTATGGTCAGCATGTTGGCCTAGCTAGGTAGACCCCACAAAATAGGAAAGAAAAAAAAAAGAAAAAAGAAAAACAAGCGAAAGGCCCTTAAAAAGGCACTCCTCCCCTTTGTGATAAACACAAGCACTAACAACACCACCACCAAGCTGCCATTATCAAAAAGCCATCTTAAAGCTGACCCTGCAATCCTTCTCTTCACAAAATCTTTTTTCTTATGAACATCTAAAACACCATACATATTCCTACAAGGATTCTAAGCATCCAAAGAACCGATAAGATCATGTGGCGCAAGCTGGCCAGATTGAGGAGCAACGTGCAGAACATTGGGAAGAGCCCACGAGTAGCTGATGAGAGCATGTTTGGAGGCATGAATGGAGCTGAATTTCCCATCCTTGTTCGTGATATGAACAGAGCACGAAGGTGGAATGGCCTTTCTGCTGTATTTAGAATTGTTCTCGCACCATTTTCAGTTCTTTCGTGCTTCTCATCACAGCCTCAGGTCAATGGTGCTGATGGTCTCTGGGTGACTGGTGAGTTTGCGCAACTATCAGAGATGAATCATCTCATGGTAAATGACAGCATGCGCTATGCAATCTTGATGTAGACATGTAAGTTAATTAGCAGTACTTGATTAGTTTGTTTAGAGCGGCAGCTAGCTTGTATGGAATGCAAATTTTGTCCACAGTTTTACTTGATCGGCAAGGGTTTTTAATGAATCAATGTCTTTTATAGAATGCGATCCTTGTAATTTTTTTCCCCTTTTGTATGCACAAATAATAGATGTTCGTTAGAGGAGAAGCACGACTACATATCCTTGTATGGGTGTATAGTTTTTCAATCCACCTTGAATAATGTTATCAGCTGGTTTCGCTTTGCTTCCAGATTAGGTTTTGGGATCGAATTGAAGAGAGTTTCATATCCATCGATTGATTGTTAATTATATGGAGTTGTTTATTTGAGTAAAATTAGTTGTTTTTCAAATGGGCCATCATGTTTTTTTTCAGAATGGCTAAATTATAACAATTTATAGGGGATCACCTTTTTTTTGTGTGAAACCTTAAGATACTAGTGGGATTTGTTTATATATATATATATATATATATATTGTATTATTATAAACAAAAACATAGTAGCAATGATCCTACGTCACAGTCCTTGATTTTGTTAATTTTTTGCATTATTGTATAAAGACAAAATCGTGCTTGCCATCTGGGAAGTAAAAACAAAATATATAAAGATCAGTTAAATATTTATTTTATAATTTCTGGTCACAATAATATATATTCCCTTGTGGACAATATCTATCACTAGCCTGCTTTGATCGATCAAAGTAATTCAATATTTCATCGTTTAGGTCTTGTCATTAGCAAAGGGAAAAGCATGATTCTTTGGGCTAAACCTAATTTCTTATCAGAAGATATATGGGAATAAGTTCCACAGAATACAACTCACAAGCCATTACTTTATCAGACACCAGTCATGGCCTTTACAACTTCGTGGATTCCATCACGCCAAGGTTGATAAGTAATAGAGATAGCAGATATATTTGGATCGATTTTTACTGCAGCAGTCAATTTTGTGTTTCTCTCTTGAACGAAACATCCTTGATCTCCTCGTCTGAAACAAAACTCAGTGCTGATAAATCCACAGTAATGGTCCTCGATCCATTGAATTTAAACATTTTCTTCTTCTTTTTTTACAGTGAAGCTGCCCATTTATCTCTTGTGCAATGGTTGTGGTCTTCAAAAACAACGAACATGTGATGATTTTGGAGTAATCATGCGAGGAGGCTAGTGGGATTGCTGGAGAGATACAGGAAAATAAGACTAATGAAAGAGGAACTAGGTTTGTGTCCATATTTAGTGCGACATGAAAATAAAATAAAACAGGTCAACCTCTCTCAGCAACTTGCTGATGATTTTCATAATGGGAACAGAGGGTCATACGACTTATAAGCACTAGTGGTGGAGAGAGTGGGTACGGACGTAGAGGAACCACTAAATTAGTTGTTTTTTTAGTAAACGTTATTGGTGGCAACATTTAGCCCAAGCAAAAGGCCGTAGGCATTGTCAACGTTACTTTTTTTTTATTATTAAGAAATAAAAAATTACATGTAGTTAAAGCTGGAATTTAAAATATAAATGCATGTGGTTGTAAACTCTCGATTTAAAATTGTAAATCAGTTAAATACAGAAATCTCTAATTCAAAAATAATAAAGTATAAGATAATTTTTTATGATTATAGGTGCAAATCCCCAATAAAATCAGCATAAAATTTAGATAATATAAATTATCAAATCAACGCGCAAGTGATATCCCAATGATGACGAATGTGTAAATTTCTAAATTCGGTAAAATAATTATATAATTTTTTTATATAAATTCAGATGAAAACAATTACGCAAATAATAATATTTAATAATTAACAATATTTTTTTTATAATTAACAATATTTTTTTTATAATTTTGATAATTGAATATAGCTATAATTTGACAAGAAGTTTATTGATATATTTGATATCTTGTTTTAAAATTTTAGGTAAATTTAAGTTTGGTAAAACCTTGTGGAAATGTCAATGCTCTAAAAATATATATAAAATATCACAAGGACTCATTAGTGGTATTACTGTAATTTGACCAAAATTTTTCCTCTTTCTCATTGTTTGGGCCACGAGCCATTAAAGAGTAAAGGAAGCTTATTTTTATATAGTCTTCTTTAAATCAAACGCTTGATCTTCCAAAAGAAAATTGATCTTCCAAGAGTGATTTCTAGTAAAGGTATCAAACCGAGATAGGAAAAACTAGAGAGAAAGGAGAGTTTTTAAGCTTGGAAAGTTAGTGAGAGAAATAATGAAAGAATCGAAGAGGAATGGGAAAACATGGGAATTTTTGCAAGAAACACTCTACTAAGTTTTTTTGATCTTTGTATGATGTTCCTAACCAATATATTTCAACTTTTAGTTGTTTTTGTTTATATATAATTAAAATCCTCAATTCTTGAAATTAAGGTTTATGCGATATTTGTGCTAGAAAACTAATTAGACTATTTATTATTGTTTTTGGATCATGAGGATGCATGGAAATAATTTGAATTGGTTTAATTATATGAAGAATTAGAGAAACTTCAAGATTTAAATTCCAGGGCTTATGTGATTTTCGGTTGGAATAATTATTTTAATGGATATTGAGTTACTTGTATGTCAATGGTTAAAACAACAACACATTAAAGGAAAACATTTGAATAAAAATTATAGGTTAATGATCACCTTAAGGATGGCTTCGTGAGAGAATTGGGAGAGATGGAAGGTAGTTTAATTTTGTGATATTAAATGTTTAGAAATTGATATAAAAGCCTTCAGATATGGTTAGTAAGGTAGATTTTTGTTTAGGTGTATGAACTACAAATATAAAAATTAAGAAATTTGTTCAAATTATATAAGAATTATTGAATTGGATTGTGTGTGGCGTTTTGATATTTGTTGTATAGAAATAAACATGAAAAATAATTTGAGGAGGTTGTGACAAATTATGTGTCGCTATATGATAAAATGAAAGATTATCATGGTAAGAGTTATTGTAAATTGAGTTAGGTTGTATGGAACTAATATAAGCATTTTGGAATTAATAAATATACATTTTCCTATTTAAGGATGATATAGATTCAAATGCATACCTAATGTTTGATAAGATGAATGGATGAACTTATATAAGAGTGTTGAATGAATGTCCACACCTTGTGTTTGTCAATATGGATGACAAACCTTATATGTAAGAAAATGACTAAATGAATGTTAGATTTGAATGGTCTTGATTAGTAAAAAATTAACCTAGTGCTTGATGAAATGATAAGATGTGTTTAGTGAGGCAAAAGATGACATAATATATGGTGAAATAAGTAAATATCAATTGTTTTGAATTGATAAATTATATAAATGATCTAAGGATGTCATAATAATTATTTTGAAGTAATTACTATTATTAATGAGACAAAAATGATATAAATTCTATTTGAGATTAATAAATAATATTACTGGGCTAAAATGAGCATAATGCATGTTAAGATTTGAAGAGTGATATTGATGAGTCATGAATGACATAAAGGGTGTGAAAATGAATTAACAAGACTATTAGGTTGAGATTGATATAATAAGTATTTGAAAGGAATGAACATGGTTGGTGAACAAAAGAATATTAAAAAATATTTATTTCAAGTATGAATGGTGGTATGAATGTGTAAGTATTAAATTTAATTTAATAAATTATATATAAAAAAATATTAAAAAAAAAGACAAACATGAAACAAAAAAACAAATTAAATGACTATTTTGATAATATGTAGGGTCAACCATGAAAACTGAGGTAGAGAGATAAAAGAAAAAAAAAGTCGTTGGCGTCAAACTAAAGTATAATTTATCAAATGTCACCTAGAAATGAAGGGGATGTCGAGACAATTCAAATGTTGCCCTTGAAGTTTGTGTTTAGTTGTCGAGTGACGTTATATGTGTCGCCTGAAGCATTGATGTTATGCAAGTGTACCTATTTTTTTTTAATAATATTTATATTTCTAAAATGACAAAACTACTTATCTACCAGCTTGATAATTATAAAAAAATATAAATAAAAAAATTACTCATAGATGTAAGTTAGATAAAATTATATTTTTAAGGGTATTTAAGTTATTTTAATATAATGAAAAAAAATACAAAAATACCTTTGTACAACCAACTATAAAAAATTATAAATATAAAGATAGTATATTTATTATTACTGTTCATAATAAAAGCATAAGTACGTAATTGTCCCCTTTACATTTCACAATGACCAATTAACCATATGCTTTTTAGCTACTATTAAAATATTCTAAAATCTCTTGATCGTTTCATCATACTTAGGTTTCCATGAAAAATGTTTATGTTATAGTCGAATTCCCTCATCAATGCGCAATATTTTGCATTTGTAAATTAAATAGGCTTTACAATGTAT
The DNA here is from genome assembly GCA_029228465.1 of Salix viminalis. NCBI lineage: Eukaryota > Viridiplantae > Streptophyta > Magnoliopsida > Malpighiales > Salicaceae > Salix > Salix viminalis. The sequence goes on from CM055439.1 coordinate 2,215,913, forward strand.
ATAATAAAAGTAATTAAAACTTTTTAATTGGGTGTTTTTTCTTTTTTCTTTTTTAGGATTGACATGCTTTAAAGAGTGTCCTTTCCACTTACCTATTAGCACATAAACTTTAAATTATGTCATGACAAGTGATTCACATAATTAGTTTATCTTATCTTAAGGAAACCCGAAAAGATGAAAACACTCACAACACACGAAAAATGTCTGAAACATGTTATATTTTACATACATAATTAAAGCATATTTTTTTAATATGTTATTGAAATATATAAAGATGAATTCAAATAGTTGTTGGAAGTTTTTTTTATAAATTTTACATTGTTTAATTTAAAAATACAATATATTATATTATATGGAAAAAAAAGTATTTGATTTAAAATATTTATGAAAAACATTGTATTTTTTTTAACAAACATTTCTAAAAATAAAAAAATACTAAAAAGAAAAAAAAATTAAGTTCTACCGCATATTCTTTCCTTATATATAATTAATTACTTTAGAAACTAGATCTGTGAAATCATGCTACGTTACGCGGCTCGATTTATTTATTTTCTTGGTAAAAATATAAACCAAAGCTTATAGTTATGTATATGTCAGACTAGTGAACAAAAATATTTAATTTATCATCATAAAGATACTCTAAATAAAAGATGTCCAACAAAAACCTAGACTTTATACATGTTTAAAACTATAAGTATGTAAAAGCATACCTAAAGACAAACATACTTTTAATATAAAAATAATAATATAACATGGAAATTAAGTATATAGTTAAACTTTCCATATATATAAAAAATAAAAGTCATAGCATGCATACTAATAATAAAAATAACAATGCTTAAATTAAAATAAATAAATGTACTTACTTGTTGAAACACTTTAAGGGAATAAAGTGTTAGTTGTCGTCAATGATCTTTTAAAAAAAAAAAAGAAGCTTTATTAATCCTTATTTATGCAACTAAGATGTTTACAATATACTTCACAAGATTTCAACAACGCCACATTGGTTTAGATGCACTTCTAAATAAAATATTTGAACAAAAGATTATGTAGCTCGATATCTTTTAATAAGATGAACCTAAGCTCTAATGTTTAGTGGAAAATCAAAGCATAGAAGGGAGAAGAAAACAACAAAAATTAGGTGAGAATAATAAGTAATACCTCAAAAGTCCTAGTTAGAAACTCTTACTTGCCCCCCTTTCACCCCTTTTTTATAGTAAATTTCTACCAACAATTGATTAGCCACTATAAATCTAGAGTTAAATCTAGAAGAAAAAAAAAACTCTTTGAGTGGGAAAACAATGTTTTTTCAAATTAATTTCTCATTTACCCTTGATTGGTTTATTTAAAACAAATTTATAACAATCCCTAGCATGAATGAAAATTATCTCATTGGTTTAAAAACGACTTAAATATTTATCAAGATATAATGATTTCATAAATTACCACATCTTGAAAGGTGATTTTTGGTCTTGGAATTTTCTTAATAAAATACTATCATATTTACTCGACTAAATAGGAAACATAAAGTCTTAAACAATTCAACTTTTTGTGTACTAAGACAATAAACTCACATAATTCTACCTAGAGATTTTCTTTAGTTCTTATCATTGTGTTCATTTCATCTCTAAACAACTTTTGGATTCATGAGTGTTTAGAACTTTTATTGAAATTCTCAAAATAACCATCATATTTTTCACTCATATAATTGATCTTTCATTAAAAGTATTTTACTATACGCCATTTTGTATAACAATATATAAAAATAATTAAGAGTTCAACTCACCCTTTAACACATTGCAACTAACACTTATTTCATCATAAAAATAAGCAAGAAATAATAATATCTAGTGCAACCAAGAATGTTATATGACTTAGTTTTTCAATTGAGCCTAGATTTTGAGATCTCCAATCGATTTCACACTTTTATGGTTACCAACATTACATACTTTTATTTGTTAAAGGCTTTAAGTTTATTCCCCTCAATAACTTTTACATAAGCTCTTTCGTTAAGCCTTTTATTTGATTTTACATAGTCAATAGAAATAATTTCATTTGAGAGCAAGTGCTTGATTATATTATGTATATGACATATATATCTAGACGTTTTATTTTATATATATACACACTATCATGTACCTTTCTAATTGATGACTAACTATTGCAATAGACACAAATAACTGACATATATATAAACTTTAATTTCAATATGAATCCAGTGATATATGTTTGTTTTGATCATTTTTATGAACAACTACTCTATAAAGTATGAAGATATATTCACTTATGAATTCCAAATCCTTAGTGTTAGATATCCAATTAACGTTAATATACCATTCTAATATTATTGGGTTATTGAAATAATATAACTTATAATCCAAGGTTTATCTCAAATACTTAAGTACCTTTTTTATTGCCTTTCAATTATTCCTACTTGGTTTACCTATAAATCTATTCAGATTACTAACTAATCACTTTACTATAAGATATTGACCCAATATTAAATATACAAGCTTTCTCTATAATTTTAAAAACAAATACAAGATATTATTTTATCTTATATAAATACGACCAAGTTTTTTAAAAATAAACATATATTTGTATAATTTAGCATACTAAAGAAATCATAAAAGTAATAGTTTTATTTTGCAAGCATATATAATTTAATAACTATTGTTTTAAAGCCATAAGAACTTGGCCAGTATTTCAAAAACATTTTTTTCTTTTAGCATCTGGAATTATGAACGTATATGTAAGATGTATTCCTGATATTAGATAAATGAACTTTATTATTATTATTTTATATGATTTAGGCTTTATATTTAAAAATTATAAAAAAAATCATTTTTAATAGTCAAGATTAGGAACTTATACATAAGATATATTATTGATATTAAATAAATGGTCCTTCTTAATATTTCAAAAGATATATATATATATATTTGATAGTAAAGATCATGAACTTAAACGTAAGATATATTTTCAATATTAAAGTTGTTTCTTTTCATTATTTAAATTTTAGAATGACTATGTTTCACTTATAAAGTGAGGTCCACTCTAATAGGGTGGATTGACTTTATTCAATAGATAGACCAACTATTGAAAAATATAGGAATAATTTAGTTTATATTAAATAAATAAATAAACAATGTAGTTTATCTTATATAAGGTGTAGTAAGGTATACATAACTAGTCTTTTTATTCAGATTCTAAGATCAATTATGGTTTCTAATGACTAATATACTAGGTGATAATTTCATCTGTTTTTATATTGATAAAGGTAAATAATTCATTGTTGTTTCCAGGCATCACTATAAAGATCCCAAGCCCAAGAAGAAGATTATCATAAAACCGCACACATGCAAAACACTCTTGATTGAACTATACATTTCATATAATGTATTTTTGAACTCATTCAAGATGTAGTTCTTGCACACAAAATTAGTATGATTGTATGCATTCATAATCACCATAATAGTAGGGTCAGATTTATTTTTAATGATATTGACGCTTTCTCAATTAAGAACTTTACCAAGTTCAAGGTGGCCAGATAGAATAACATATTTTATTATCACATCTTAAAGTTCAATTCCTTGAATATTTTGGTTTTCTCACCAAACACCGCATAAGATGATGGTGGAACACTCACTACCGAAGTATTACTTGATGAAGAAACATCGATTCACACAAACAAATCTTGAGTAGAAAGAGAAAACATGATATGATCTAAAAAAATTCAATAATATTTATAGATAAATATTTTAGATAAACAATAAGCAAGTAATAAAATAAAAACTTCTAATAAAACAACTTCTTAAATTAAAATATTTATTCTATCAAAGATAAAACCCACAATGATTTATTTTCTTGGATTACTATGTTAAGACCTATTTTGATAATGGAGATTCATTTAATTATCATAATTTCACATACTAATTGTACCATATATAAAAATAGTATAATGTGAATAATACTTTCACTAAGTAAGTTCAAAAGAAAGATTAGAGGGGTCACAACAGTCTCATTTAAAGCCAAATTCCTTAGATAGAACCTCATCGACTATATTTATTCATCATGTTAACTTTTTGTATATGTAAACAAAATCAACCAAATAACTTTGATGTCAATCTTATAGAGTATAAGTAAGATAACATAAACTATCATAAACAAATCAAGGATTCACTTATTAGAAAATAATTTTAAAAGATAAATTATAACTTTAAAGCAAAGATATATAGAAACCTTTAAACTAAACAAAATAATATCATAACATACCAAGGGAGTGTTTGGGAGTGCGTTTGAAAAGCATTTTTGAAAAAAAATATTTTTTTTAAATTAAAAAAAATTAGGTGTTTTTAAATCATTTTGATGTGCTGATGTCAAAAATGATTTTAAAAAATCAAAAGACCATCATTTTGATGTATTTTTTAACAAAAAATACTTTCAAAAGCAACCAGAACCACACTCCCAAAGCAGAAACACCAAAAGGTTATCGGTTGAGGCATATATAATTAAAATTAAACATTTATATGAGAATATTTAACTTTAAAAAAAGTCAAATAATAACTAAAAATTTAAGGATGTTAAAAACCTCTTTCACAGATAATCTTTCTAAGAACCTCAATCCCTAGCCAATTAAATTTGGAAGGAAAAAATGGGTACAAAATACAAAAAAAATAAATTTACCCTAATTCAACACAAGTTAGCATGAAAAACCTATAATCTGGGTAATAAAAATGGATAACTTAATAGACAAAATATAAAACATCACAAAGTCTAATTCTTAATAAACCACTTGTAAAAAAAAATTCAAAGTCAGGTAAGGTGACCAAACCTTATGACTAGAATCATGGTAATTGGATAACCCGATAAAAGCCAAATGAGAAAAATAATTTGAAAAGGACCAACATTTAAAGGACAAAACCAAAAAATATTAAAATTTCTTTTTTTAAAAAAGCAACCCTATAAAAAGGATTAAGTCAACCTAAGCCAATTTAATAGAAAATAAAATACAACAAAATCAAAAGCCTATTTTTTTTTAATATGGAACATTAAAGTAAAAAAAAAAAATATTGATGAGCATTAACTTTTTAAACTCATTAACTAGGTTATTAAACCAAAAACACTTTATTTGAAAGAAAAAAAACCATGAGTACAATCCCTAACCAATCAATTGTTGAAGAATAAAATTGGAAAACAATTACATAAACAAAAAACAAACAATAAGATCAAACTTAAAATAAAAAATAAATTAGATGACAAAAAAATGTTTTATTGAAAGATGAAATCAATTTAAGAAAAGATGATTCTTTTTTTAAAAAAAAAAGAATGAGAATTAAATTTAAACAAATAACATATCACAAATTAGGATTGAATGATGAAATTGAAAACAAATTAATTTAATTATTTCAATGATAAAATTAAAAAAAATATATAAATATTTTACATGACATTTGTTTTTTTTTAAGTTGGAATAATACAAACCTTGAAGAATAGTTATAATTTAAATGTAAAGATTAACAAAGTTACCATGGATTTAGAGACAAATAATTTGATTTATTGGCGTACTATAGAATAAAATAATGAACGAAAAAGCAAGTGCGAGCTACCAACTTGCCATTACTTAAAGAATCTCTTTTAGCTTCAAATCGGTGGTTGTGTGATCTATCTTTATATTTGTCCCACATAATAAAGACATGCATCTCTTTTAACTTACATGCTTAGATATCTAATTTATAGAAAAACAAGTTGTAATATTAACATCGGGTGTCCGGATCAGGTTGCGTGTATTTCAACTAATCTTATAGATCCTGAAATTAACGAATATATAAGTCTTCAGTGATTATCATATTAGTAATCACAAAACTCGAATCTAAGATCACAGGAAAACAAACCTTTTAATTTTAAACTCGTATCACTTGTTCACCTCCTGGATGGTTTTGTAAGGTTTATATTAATAGGCCTCGTCTTCCTCCTTCGTCTTCTCTGCAATCAATCCATGAGTGGAAACTAAAGCTGTAATCTACAATGTAACTATTGATTAAAGGAAAGATCCCATCAATAATCGCTAAAGAAGAACACGAAACTAAAGTATGTGTCTTTTTCTTATCCTTTGCTTAGAGAACAAGATTGACAAGTGTGTGTCCTTAATTTCCTCCATATCTATTTTTTGCCAACTTTTAGTGCACTCTGAAAACGACGGCCAGTGCATTTAAATATATTATTAAACTATGATGGGAATAATTGAGTTATGAAATAACAACCAAGTTGCACTTGATCAAGATAGTGGTGGGAGAAATTGATGCTAGCTCCATTGTTTTATCTTTTATTTTCCAGTTTTCTCTATAAAAAAAATAAGGAAATGTGATTATTAGTACAACTTCGAAATAAAAAACAAGAATCTTGTTTAAATTACCTTTAAAATAATAGAAGAAATGAACATAACCCTATGAGGCCATGTGACGATCATGTTGATGTTTGAAAATGACAAACCTCTAATGCTAAGAATCTTTCATATTCCCATACGAAAAAAATAAATTATACACAACACAATTAAGGAAAATGGTATTTTTTAAAATTTAATTTACCTTTTATATTTATATGTTGTCTTATTTTATCTAAAACTTTTGATTTGTTTCGATCAACTCCTATATTTTTCATTGTTTTTTTTATTAGCCTTCAAACTTTTATTGTTTTCTCCAATTTCTATCCTTCCATCCACTTTTATCCTGACAAGTTACAACAAACATGTGTAAATTTCAATTTTGCCTATAAAGTTTATGAGACATTTTAAAATTATTCAAAATGTAATGGAAAAATAAACAAATTAAATTTATCAAAACAAAAAATCTATTTGAAAAAACATTTTTGTATCATATTTAGTTTTAGCTCAATCTTACTTTTGTATTATCAAAAGACTGGTAGATAGTATTGATAAAACAAATACTTTGTTATCATATTTTTACCAAAAATATATATTTATTTAATGAATTTTTAAATTTTAGCTTATCCCTTCTTATGTCTTAGGTTATACTGAGATATTACATTAATTTTATAAAGTTATTATTATTATTATTATTATGAACTAAAAATAAAAGCATTCCTTACATATTTTATAACATAAAATCAATCATAAATTCAAAACCTAACACATATTGGATGATATGTTTTAAAAATATTAAAATGATAACATTAAAAACTATTTTATTTGAAATATTGAAATGGTAGCGTTATAGATTTACCTGGGTGAATTTAGGTTAAATAATTAAGCTTGTGACTCAATTCCATGAGACCATGATAAACTCATAACATATAGATAGATAGATAGATAGATAGATAGATAGATAGATATAGATATAAAGTTTAATTCACAATCAAGATAATATTGACCAATAAAATTAATAAAAAACATTAATTAAAAACTTGCCAAGCTCATGATTTGGGTCATGCACAACACCAAATTTAATAAGTTTGTGTCAATTAGATAATATTTTGTCTAACTAAACAACAATCATGTGTGCGAGAAGTTTTGATATCAAATAACAAAAAAACTATAAAACAAATAGGATAGACACAAGGAACTGAAATAAAAGATGTAATTTTATAAGATAAATAACAAAATAGTCATTTAAATAAAAGGGATGAATTATTATTTTTTAGTTTAACGGACTAAAAACCAAAAAACTAGTTTGACACATGAGACTAGAATAGCAAAAGCATGCTTGATTTGTTTTTTTAAAGTTAAAGAACAAAAAGATTATTTTTTTCTTCAAAAATTAAATTAGAAAAACATACCTCTAAATATGGAAGAAATATTTTTTTAAGTCCAAATAAAAACAAATGTATTAAATACCAAAAAAACAAAAGTCTAAGCATTTAGGCCTATCCACCAAAGCCCAACTCGTATAGGCTTCAACAAAAAAGCCCAGGCCTTAATAATAATGGGAAAATCAGTTTAATTATTATGGGATTGTATGTTTATTGAATATGCAAGTATGAGTATTGTGTTTCGAAAAACAAATAAATTGATATGTGAATCACATGTGGCATATGTGTTTGGGAGAAAAAGTCTTATAGATTTGAAGTTTGTGTGTTTTTGTGGTACTAAATATTTATGGGTTAATGTAAAGGCTTTAAAAATAGTAATTCAATTACATTCTTGATTTAATGAATGTTTGACATGTTGTGATATATATTTGAACAATATAGGTATGGATTGGTAAAATCTTGATATGTAAATAAGTAATCGAACCAATTGGAATTATAAAATAACTATGTTGGCAATAATGAAATGGAAAGTTTGACTTAATTATAGAATATTTTTAATTTTTTTTGAGAAATTCAAGAAGTCGATCTTGACATTTGACTTAATTTTGTTGTTACGATGTTCTTGAAAGTTTGACAATTAATGAATGAAGCTGTAGCAAAATACATGGAATAGATAATTTAAGTATATAAATTGGTAAGAATTGGTATATTGAGTTATTAGGACTAAGTATAAGTCTTTATGGGTTCTAAATTAGGCTATCAATGCTTGAATTAAAAGATGAAAGATCATGTAAATATGGCTATGTTTATTTGTTATTGTGGAAGTTTAGGGATCAGAATTGTTATGAAACCTTGGTATAAAAAAAAATATAGATGTGTTGCATGGATGAATAAGAAATCTATAGTTAAAATATAAATTGTAATTAAATATAATTAAATTGAAATGGTTGAAATTTTGATGTGTTGAAATTATAAGAGGATGATTGCAACTATGTAATGTTAAATATGAAAAGAATCTTGTTAACATGAATATAGATTCATGTGATGTGGTTAATGATATATTGATAAAAACACTTTTTTTAATCAGGAGAGGTATCATGAGTTGAATTTGTTGTACAAAGAGAAGACATATCACCCTATTGTACCCTTTATAAGTTAAATTGCGTTGTTGCTTAATCGTTTTTTTTCAAGGTTAAATTTATATTCCTGGTCTCACCTGATATTCAAAGTAGATTTCCCTTCATAAGAGAATTCTTACCTGATTGAGTCAAAACCTAATTGTTTAAAAGCTTACTTTTAGCATCGTGTTAAATTTTTATTTTTTTTAATATTTGAGAATATAATCTGCAATGTAATTTAAACATCTAACTACTAAAGTCTACGACTAAATCCTAACACGTTAAATATAATGTGAACAAAATGATTGGTGAATTATTTTTGATCTTTTGTTCAAACTACATTTATTGTCTTTTTAACATCTAATGATGTACTTTACAATGTAATTTTATGCTCTAATAATTAAAGTTTGCAAACAAAATGATTTTTGAAAGATTTTTTTATATTTTGGCCAAACTCTAATGGATAATCATAAATTGGTTACGATATTTTATTTTCCTTTTTAAACATGGAAAAAGATGATATTTTTTTTGTGAAAAATATGCTAAGAAAAATTAAGGATTCGGTTGTTTGCATGAAAACAATTTTTTTTTTTTTTGAAATGTGGATATTTATGTTTTTTTATGTATTTTCTAGGTTGGGCTGCCCAACCAAAATGGGTCGAAACTGCCCAATATTTTAAAGGACTGGCCTGGACACTATGTCCAGCCCAACCATTGCCTACTATTCACACCATGTGATAGTAGCGGGGAGGAATATGAAGGGAGAATGTCACTTGTTGTTGTTGCCGCAGGAGGAGGAGTGTTGTTGTCGTAGGAGGAGAAAGAGTGTTGTTGTTGTCGTAGGAGGAGAAAGAGTGTTGTTGTTGCTGTCGGAGGAGAAAGAGTGTATATATTGCTGCTACTATCGTCAGATGAGAAGAAAGAGTGCAGTCGCTGCTACTGCTGGTTTTCGAAGGAGAAGAGGGAGTGCAATTGTTGCTACCTACCGGAGGAGAAGGAGTAATGCATCGATTACTGTTGTCATCGAAGAAAAAAAGAGTGCAGTTGTTGCTTAGCTACTATGGGAGAAAATGGTGAGTGGTTTGTGGTTCCTGTTATCATCTTTCTTTCCCCTTTTCTTTTCTTTTTTTTCTTTCGGTCTGTTCTCCCCTCCCATTCTCTTGTTCTTTTCCTGCTATACATAGAGTCTGCAAGTGTTGCAGGATATGGGGAGTTGCAGTGCAAGAAATGGTGTGTTGCAAAGCATGGTAAGAAATCTCGAATTCCAATTATAATAGCATGTAGTAAACAAAGAGGTTCAATCAAGCTTAAGTGTGGAATTTTTTAAGACAAGTAAGATGTATATGGAAAAATTAATTTCGTCCTTAGTAGCACATATATGTTCTTTTAAAATAAAATTATCTCCTTGAACATAAACAAAAATGACTTCAGAAACCTTCCCTTTGTATTATTAAACACTCTTAATTTTTCCTTCGGAGAATTTTGTATAAATAGAATAAAAGTCTTGGAGTAAAATTATCTATCGGCAAAACACAACCCATTCTTACAATCAATAATAATAAAAAAAAAGGTATGCTAAATAGTCATGCGTGTCAAACACGAACCAGTGTCTTGTATGAATCCCGAGTCTCATGAACAACATAGTCATATAAATTAGTATGGCGTGATAGTAGTAAGCTTGTATAGCAAGTTAATGTGCATCTCTTATAAAAGTTTAAGACAGTTAGAATTATACTTGTTTATCTAGACTCACAAAGTATATTTTTTAGAAGGAGGGGTTTTCTTGCATAAAAAAACAAATAGCCATACTTGAGGGCATTCACGTATAGTTGACGCGATCCTTAATTTGATTGCAATTGCATCTTGGCCTTTCATCACGAGAGATCGCTGGTATATAAAGAGATTTGCTGAAATTTTAATAATACCAATGAGCCTAAATTCCATCACAGATTCACTCAGTAATGGATACGTGACAAGACAAACCGCATTTCGTATCGAATATATGGACCATAAACAAAACAAGTGACGAACAATCCAGCCATGACAAGAGTTTGTAGAAACGTCCAATTTGCTTTCTAATTATATTTTTTTTTGTTTTTGGACTGATTAAAGAGTGTTTTATAATCGAGAACGGAGTTATTAGGATATTTGTAGATTAATTTAAAATAAAAATAAACTAAAATTTTAGTCTTCAGGATACAAATAGAACAACTTTTAATATTGTGTTAGCAACGATACGCTGATCCTAGATGAGAACCGAGCTGCAATAATTCTCAGCTGCAATAATTCTCAAATTAAGGCTGATCAAACGCTACAAGTTCTGTGAATGGAGCCAAGTTAGGGCTGATCGATTTGCATCATTCTGTATCTTGTCGAAACTCCAGGAGCATAACTTGGGGCAACATGCATTCCACAATCTTACTCTCGTAGATAGCTTAATCGTGAACCTTTCAATTTTTTAATCCAAGTCCCTTTAACTATTTCTTGGTATTTAATTTTGACAACTCGTGAGATCACATAAACCAACACATGTCCTAAGAGATTTGACATTTTAGTCAGATTTCAATCTGTACAATCAATCTCAAATTCGAGTCAGAACATGCACAGTGACTGTGTTGTGTAGAGAATAGACTTGTCAGGGCATCTGCACAAGCTGGCAATTTTTTTTTGAAGATTTATAAGCAGAAATAGAATAAAAAACCTGAAACCTGGGAAAGGAAATGGAAAGATACAAAGGAGATGGAAAACTGAACGCATGGAGAACAGCACTCGTTTCCGTATGTATTTATATAAGAATAATTTATCCATTAACAGTGAATTTATTCTCTATTTTCCTCTTGTTAAACAAATAAGAAGGAAATCAATTTCCAAGAACTTCATAACGAGGTTCTCCTTTCAATGGCTGACTTGATTCTGCTGATAAAATCATCAATTTCGATGGTCCCAATCTCCCCACTAAACCTAGATCTAATTGTAACAGTTTGCGTCTCAGCCTCCTTGGGGCCCACAACTGCCATTAAAGGAATTTTCTGCTTCTCTGCATTTCTAATGAGCTTTGGCAGGCGCTCACCTTGGCAAACTTCAGCCCGAATACCACTGCCTTTCAGTTTTCTGATCACCTCTTTGCAATATTCAAGCTGAATGGCATACAATTTTATATGAATTTGTTAATAACCTTAAGTCTTGGAGAACACTTGCTAATGTATGGTCATTAATATGAATAATATGACAGGAACTCTGAAATTCATAATACTAGTCTTGTATACCTGTGTGTCTGTTACTGGCAAAACGCGAACCTGTACTGGAGAAAGCCACAATGGAAAGTCTCCAGCATAATGTTCTATGAGGACCCCAAAAAACCGCTCCAAGGATCCAAGCACTGCTCTATGTATCATGATAGGCCGCTTTTTTTCCGTGTTTGAATCAACATAAGTAACATCAAATCTCTGAGGTAAATTAAAATCAACCTGCGCATTTTTTAAGGCAGTGTTGGTCAATTACAAAAGTTCAATATTTGCGATGCATGGATGCTAACAATTGCCTCAGTACAGCCATATTCTAAAAAATAATAGCATTAGATGTGAGCCAGAGAGAACTGGATTTATATATAGTGATATATCGCTCAACAAAATCTAGTCATGCCAATCTAATCAAGCTGTTGAAACCCAGTAAATAAAGTTCAGCATGCAACGATTTAAAAACTACCTGTATAGTAGAGCACTGCCACTTTCTTCCAAGAGCATCCTCAATCTTGAGATCAATTTTTGGACCATAAAACGCACCGCCACCTTCATCAATTTGAAAGCTCCAACCCTTGTCATCCAAAGCATTTCTAAGGGCAGATGTTGCTTTTTCCCATATATCATCATCTCCCACAGATTTTTCAGGCCTAGTTGAGAGATTAACTTCATACCGACTGAAACCAAATTGCAATAGTATCTCTTCTGTTAGATCTAGGACACCCCTAATTTCATCCTTAATTTGATCTTCTAAGCAAAATATATGTGCATCATCCTGCAAAGCATTTTTGAAAATAAATGTTATTGCTGAAAATACATGATGCTGTGATTATAAAAGAGGGAAAAGTAGCACCCATCACCCCGGCCCGTTCCAACCTCCAACCCAACCAAGGTTATATTGCACAATATAATGCATGTCAATTGTCCAGTTGACAATTTAAACATTACATCAGCAGTAACTTCCCATTGTCACTACATCCACAATAAGGAATAGATGTAAATTGTGTATGGTGAGGGCATTGGAACAATCTAACACAAGCAAACTGATACACCAAGGAGTCTTTATGCTTCCCTTCACAATATAAACAGTTGCCTGCACTGCTAACATAAGATCATGCAACCTATATGCATATGGATAAAATCATGTGAAACCTACAAGCAGATCATATAAAAACCAAAATACAATTGTAGGTGTTCATCAAAGAGGCCACAAACGCATTTGCAACAAAATTGAATAACAGTTAAAACATCATGTGTAAAAATTTACAGTCATAAGATAATCAAAGATTTTAGAGACTACCTGGGTAAAACCTCTTACACGGAAAAGACCGTGTAAACTTCCAGACAACTCATATCTATATACTGTTCCTAGCTCTGCAACCCTGATTGGGAAATCACGATAAGAGTTGAGCTTTCTTTTGTAAAGCAAAATATGGTATGGGCAATTCATAGGTCGAAGCTGGTATTGTTCATCCTCAATCTTCATCTGATCAAACATATTCTCCCTATAAAAGTCTAGATGACCACTAATCTTCCATAGATCTGCCTTTGCCACATGGGGAGTGTATAACAAATCATAGCCATGTTCTATATGTGTTTTCTTCCACGAATCTTCAATAATATGTCTAATAATAGCACCTTTTGGATGCCAGAAGACTAAGCCTCCACCAGCTTCATCCTGCAACATGGAAATTCCACATTGTTTGTAATAAAATACAGAAGACAAAGAACGACATTAAGAGGTTACATTTTTCTGATTAACAATTTGAGAAAAGTAATACCTGTATAGAAAAGAGATCAAGATCTTGGCCAAGGCGTCTGTGGTCCCGACGTTTAGCCTCTTCTTTAAAGTGAACATATGCTTTTAGTTGGTCTTCATTCTCCCAAGCTGTTCCATAGATCCTCTGCAGCATTGGTTTCTTTTCATCTCCTCTCCAGTACGCACCAGCAACAGACTCAAGCTCGACAGCTTTCCTATTAATATTTCCAGTAGATTCAACATGAGGTCCCGCACATAGATCCCACCACTCATCACCTGGAAACAAAACCAGTTATCCAGCAAAAGTCAGTCAAGAGTAAAGCAAGTAAACAAAATTGCATTTTTATGATTATTCGATTCATAACCCTTGCCACATTATTCACCTCCATTTAATAAGTTGGTAAACTAATACAACCAAAACTCATGTATATATGCAAATGAATAGCTTGTCACAGGCAGCAGCATGAGTACAACATACAAAAATTAGATTTAAAAAAAAATGACAGGGATTACCAATATGATAGATAGTGATGGGATCTTCTTTAATGCTTTCCAAAATCTCCATCTTGTAAGGTTCATTAACAGCCATTATCCTGCTCTGTGCTTCATCTCTAGAAACATCTTCCCTTACAAGCGGTAAATTTCGACCAATGATACGATCCTACAGATTGATGTAAGAAATAAATTCCGTACCCTGAAAATATTTTTCCCATGCTCACGACCTTTCCCCATTATTACAAATCCTAATAACAATTACTTTAAATACTAATTAACAGACATAGAATGATTAAACTAAACTCACCATCTCCTTCTTAATCCTCTTGAGGTCTTTATCAGTCAAAGGGTCCATATCAAAATCATAGTAGAACCCATTTTCTATCCAAGGCCCAATTGTCACTTTAGCTTCAGGATACAGCTTTTGAACTGCCATTGCCATCACATGTGCACACTACAGAAAAAAATACCCAAAAAAAAAGAGCTATACCGTTGATGAAAACAAGTTGAAGGAGGGAAACATTCAATTAAAAAATGAGGGGGATGAGTTTACCGTATGGCGAATTCTGAGAAGTTTCTCGGATGAATCATTGGTGGGAAGCACGAGTTTTTCAGTCTCCTCATTCTCTACTGTGTCGTTATGGGAAACGGTGGCAGACTCGGTGGCAGCGACTGCAGTAGAAAGAGAAATTTGAGGACTTGTTTTGGTATAAGGAGACCCAAGAAGAGTCCTCCTCCTAGCTTGGGTGTCATGTTGCAGTTCTGATGCAGTGGAGATGATGAATCTTTTGAGCGGAAAGTGGAGGGATAATAACGGGGGTTTCAGAAGAGGAAATGAAGAGGGTTTGGAGAGGAAAAGAGAGAACGAGCAGAGAGATGAAGGAGATGTGGCCATTTTCTGTAACACAAACATGGCTGTACTTTTGATTTTCCTCCTCTTTTTGGGTGGTTGATATTTCTGTGCTTCTCAGCTCAAGGAGCTTGCCTGATAATTAATAAACAATTAAGATAAATTGCTATTCCACTCTCATGAAATATAAAATATAAGTGGCTGTTATATTAGAATCAAAATAAATAAGCTCACTGGAATTTATTTTTTTCTAGTTTTCTTAAATTGCTTTTAAAAATATTGATTAAATGTTTTTAGTATTTTTTATTGTTATATACTAAAAACACAAAAAAATATTGTTTCAAAATAAAAGATACTTTGAAAAACAAAATCTACTATAATCTCAAATAGACACAAAATATGAAATCATTATAGTATTTAAAAAAAAATTGAAAAACATAAATGAGATGCTTATGTTAGATAAAATATATATAAATACATAAATTGGAAAAGTGTTGTGAATTACATGAGTTAAAAAAAAATAAACTAAAAAATTAAAAACATGAGAGAAGGTATTAATTAAATACATTGAAATAAAAAAAAAATGGAAGAAGCGTTATTCACTTTTTTTTTAATGAATGTATGATGTTCATCTTAGCAAACAACATGTCATATGTTACTTTATTTTTCCAATCATCTCTTGTGATTGAAAAGAATTTTTAGAAATTTACTTTTCCTATTTAAAAAACTTATTTTTTATTTATTTTCATTTAAAAACATCTCAAAAAGATTTTATAAATCTCAATAAAAACATTTTAACTCTAAAATACTCTCTAATTCGATCAAAATATCCAAAACCATACTAAAATAAAAATCATGAATCCTAATTTATTTAATTCGATCAAGATATCATATGAATGATGTCATCATGCATTCAACAATATTTTAACACATGAATATTTTTTGTAGCTTATGAGTAATTGAAAAGTATCTTAGTTTTTTATGTGTGATAAGAGTCTTTCATCTACCACTTCTGGGTTTATACCAAGATGCCCACATGTTTTAAACTCGCCCAAATCTGTATTTTTAAGGTAGTACAATATGTAAGAGTTTGGACACATATGAATTTTCTAGTATCTTTGACCAAAGGGTTTTATTATGGATTTAATAGTATAAAAGGTTTTTTTAGCCTATTCTCTTCAAGTAAAGTATTTATTGTTTATTTGATGATTATATCATAATTAACTTTACTCAACTCATGATCTGACTTTATGAACACTTGTGCAATGACCAATAATTTATTATGATTTGTGCACCCATCCCATAATAGTTCATTCAATCTTTTATAAATCCAAAAAACCTAGTTGCATCTGCATTTGGTTCTTCTTATATGATTGAACACTCACCTTTATAACCTTGATTAATTCATATTGCATTCATAACTATAATCCTATAATGATTACTATTATTATCTATAACTCTATTACTGAGTGATATGGTGTTAGATTTATGATGATGATGCTGATAGCTTGATTTATGACAAAGTTATAGAATAAAAAGGACGAGGAAAAAGAAGAAATAAGGGAAAGGGAGGAGAAGAGAAAGATAGGGGGTTGTCTAACTTAAATATTATCAATTGAGTCACCGATAAGTGTTAGTGATGAGTATCTATCACCGGTAATTTTGTAAGTACTACTGATATCATATTTCAATTCTTTTCATTCCATGATTTCCAATTATAATTCTCTTAATATTTATCAACATTATTTTTCACTGGTATTTTAGGATTAATTTTTAAAAAAATTAACTTGAATCATGAATACTTAACAAAACTTAAAAACTCACAAAACAAACAAAAAATAAGATAAATAATAACCTAGAATGTAGAAACTTGAATCATCTTGTCAAAATTGAAATAACCCAAAAAAAAAACATGAGAAACAATAATAAAAAATAAGTGAACATAGTTAATATTTTTTTATGGTAAACTACATAATTCATAATCATTTATGAATAATAGAATATACTAATAAAATATTTTGTTAGTATTTTAAAAAACTTAGGTTGATATTATAAATTACCAGCAAAATTGCCTACAAAATATCAAATGCAACAATCTAACTCCTTTTAAACATATGTTGTCATCATCATAACCATAATTACGAGGAAAATCTTAATAAAATTGTAAAAGTAATATAAATAGAGAACTTCGAAAATAGCACAGTACCATGATTTAAAAATTGATAAGAGAAATAATAGATTTAAAAACACCATAATGATGACAACTACGATAATAACTAGTGGCTAGTATCTCACAACGCCATGATAATATTTTTTTATTAAAAAACAATGATGTAAATAGATTAAAAATGAGTAGAACGACCTAAAAAAAATTGTCATGAAAACATTATAAAACTTAATTTCAAGACAAAATTAATATTAAATTTAAAATAAAAAAAGAAAAACTTGAGTTACTCAAGTTAACATGATAAACTTGTGATCTGAATTATAAAACTAAAATATTTAGAAAATAATTAATAGTTATATTGTTGAAAGGTTTTTTAAAAGCAATTATTTAATTATATAACTTACTCCTATTAATTATATAATTAATTGCATAATTAAATTATATACAAAATAATTGCATTATATTTAAAATAATATATAAAAAATAACTTTTCTAAATAGCTTTTACTATTAAAATAGACATAAATAAAAAAGTTATATTTACACTATTTAAAAAATTATTTTAAAAATTTAACTTTACAAAATAACTTCCAGCATAGAAGATGCTATGCTGTCATGGAGTGCCAAAAGTGGAAGTATAACTACCAAGAAAGCAAAGCTAAGGCCAAAGACAACGGTTTCAATTATATTTGTATCTGTCATTTACTATCAGCATCCCATTTTCTTCTCCTCTTATTCCTCCACTAAAAATTCATCGTCGTCATCTTTGTACCGAATTCTCAACAGAAGATCTCCTGCCTTGTGTGTGTGTGTCCAGGAAATGAAGGGACTCTTCAAGCCAAAACCTCGGACTCCCATGGAGCTTGTGCTCCAAACACGAGACCTTCTCATCTTTCTCGACCAGAATACCGAAACTCGAGAGCGCAAGCGCGTTGAAAAGGTACGTTCAGTATGCACTGAGTATTCTTTCGTTCTTTCTCTTTTTTTTTAGATCGATATCTTATGAAAAATTAATAATGATGAGCAGATGTCTGAGCTGAGCAAACAGATTCTGGAGATAAGGATAGTTTTATTTGGGAATGGACAAGCAGAACCAAATCCTGATGCTTGTGCGCAGTTGGCCCAGGAGTTCTTTAAGCACGATACGTTCCGCCTTCTCGTTGCTTGTCTTCCAAAACTCGACCTGGGGGTAAGCTCATCAACCAAATATATATGGTCTCTTAAATTATTATTATTATTATTTATGATTGATGGGACGGGTTTGGTGGATTTCATGAGCACCCTTTGTTAATCTGATCAGGCACGTCAAAATGCTACTCATGTTATAGCAAATTTGCAGAGGCAACGAGTTGGTGGGCGGTTGATTGCTTCCGAGTATCTGGAAAACAATTTAGACCTTATGGATATTTTGCTCCCCGGGTAAACCAAAAATAAATGAACAAATAAACTTTTGTTGTCAAGAAATCATACTTGTGGCTGTGAAGTCTTAATTTGTTTTTTACTAATGTGATTAGTTATGAAGATGGTGACATTGCTCTAACTTATGGTGCAATTTCGAGGGAGTGCATTCGTCATCAGATTGTGGCCAGGTAAGTTCTACGATCTGGGAATTGATTGTTTGACTCTGTGAAATCTTATCAGCAATGGTCATTGATGAACGTTTTCATTAACCCATGTGTTTTCTGGCAAAGGTTCAGATTTTGTTCATGGTCAGTTTGTTAGTCTTTAGAGGTTAATTATAGTTGAGATGAAGGCCGGATTCTTTTGCTGCAGAAAACTGAAGTGCTGATCTTCTTGTTGCTTATTGTAAGAAATTTCTAGGCACAGTTGGCCCTCTTAAATGCATATTATCGTTCAGATTAGATTCAAACTAGTAATTAGTATTTGTTTGTCTTACAATCGAAGACGTAGCCCTGAAAGTTCATGAAGATACGAAACGGCTCCGACATAATAATAGAAACACATAACATAGTTACGAGGTATCACTAACTTTTCCTGCAACATCTATTTTTTACCTGTCGGAAACTTGTAGCAGAAAGCTATAGGCATTTTGTCTTTCTTCCCTCATATAGAGAAAGAGGAGTGAATTTAGGACATCATGGGTGTATGTCAGGGCTAGCTGTGTTACCATTTTTCATTTTTTTTCTGTAGATCGACCACACTAGCTTCAGAATTGTCTAAATGTGGCTTAATTCCTGCATTAGCACAATAACATGATTTGTTTCAACAACCCTTATTGATTTCTCAGGTACGTATTGGGATCAGAGTACATGAAGAAATGTTTTACTTACATACAAATCCCAAATTTTGACATAGCATCAGATGCTCAGGCAACTTTTAAAGTTAAGTATGTACTATTGTTCTTTATACGTTACTAATTTTAATAGTATGATCACTGACCCGCTGCCACATTTTCACAGGAGCTCCTGACTAGACACAAATCAACTGTTGCAGAATTTCTTTCTGCAAACTATGACTGGGTAAGTAGTTTGATCAATACCTCCTTTCTATTCCTGTAAGGTTTACCTATATACTTGTATTACAGCAACTCGTAAATTTTTCAAAGAACATGAATAGTGGATTGATCCAATACAGCAGAGTGTCAACGAGTTTCCCTGCTAAAATCAACAGCTCTTGAGACAGTGAACTGGCGGTAGACTCAGAGATATTTCATTATTGTCATTCATCCCTTACATGTTCATAGGATCAGTGAAACTTCATAAGAAAATGATATAAACTTTGTTTTAAAATTTATTTTATGGATCAGAAAAGACCTCCTTCATCAATAATAGAGCCAGCTAAAAGATTAACTGGTTGAGTTAGTTAGCGAGAGTTTTTCTTTGCTTTATATATTTTTCTGGTTACAAAGGAGAGGTTCGAACACAGACCTCTTGAAAGAAAAGGGATACTAATGTTAGTTGAGCCACATCTCATGGATAGCAAAGCTTTTCATCTAAAAAAGGATGGCATTGTAAAAAGGAGGCTGCTGACATGTTCTTGAGGCATTGGAATGGCACTTCTATCTTTCATCCCTCACATGGCGTTGTAAAGAAGAGGCTGCTGGTTACTCATACCAGAGAGCACTAATGACAAGCATAGGCATCGCTTATGATTTATGGTTGCAAAACACCTGTTTGAAGTGGTATCAGACAATCTGTGGAATTTTAAGACCAACAACGTAATTGGCATGGATGTCTCTTGGTGGTGATAAATACGTAATCCTGTATATCGAAGTAACATCTCTGTTCAGGAAGAGAGAGAGAAATGAGTGCAATCTCCATGTTGATGGTGTGATTAAACATATTATAACACTTAATTAACTACCTTTTTTCTTTCCTTTTTGTTAGTGATTAATTCCTATTACTAATATCTTGTTAAGAAACCATCTCATTTAGAAACTTTAGTTATTAGGTGAGACTCCATAATATAATTTATATTATTCTATAATACACTCTCTTAAATGAAAACTTTTTGGACTTGAAACTTGTAAAGGCTTATATCACCTTGTACTTGATTTTTATTAAATAGAATGTAGATGGTGAGATTTGAACTCGTGACTACTGGTCAACAAGGTTCTGATAGCATGTTAAAGAATTATCTCACCTAAAAAGCTTAAGATATTAGATAAGTCTCAAGAATATGATTTATATTATTTAACATATCTTACGTGACAACAATTTTTCCCTTGTTCCAGTTTTTCCAAGGATACAACTCACAATTGCTACAATCTCCCAGTTACATAACCAGACGACATGCTGTCAAGGTAATACAAAATTCATAGGAGAAATCTGCATTTTGCATCATTTGTTGATTAACTTTATATTAAACCTAACAGTAGTAAATGTCTAAATCCCGTTGCTGGGAATTTATAAGCTCAAATATTTGAAAGCAAAAATAAGCATGAAAGAAAAAAAAAAAAAAGGGTGAAAGGGAAAGAATCCCTTTTCATTTTATTTTCTCTGAGCCCAAAAAGAAAATTCAGAGATATTTGTTAAGGAGAAATAGAATATATCTTTTCTGACAGCATATAATTTGCTTCAGCTATTGGGAGACATGCTACATGACCGCTCAAATTCTTCTGTGATGGTTCGTTATGTGAGTTCATTGGATAACATGAGGATCTTGATGAATCTTTTTCAGGGTATCTCTCTCTCTCTCTCTCCCTCCCTCCCTGATTTACCATATTTGCACACAGCATCTGCAGGTGTTTGTATAAAATCTTTGGTACCTTCATTTGCAGGATTCAAATAAGACAATACAACTAGACACGTTTCAAGTGTTCAAGGTAGTGTAGTAAGATATTTAGAAATTGCAGATATTATATTTTGCTTTTATTGATCTGTCTAATTTTAATTAACTCTTTGTGATTGGTAGTTATTTGTTGCAAATAAAAATAAGCCTCCTGAGATCATCAGTGTACTTGCTACAAATAGAAGCAAGCTTCTTAGATTTCTAGGCGACTTCAGCATCGATAAAGGTAAAAGTGATAGAAATAGGAAACGAGGTTCTGACGTTTCTAGTCCTCTTCACCTTATACCAGATTGCTAATCAAAACAGGGATGTTAATTATGCTTAATTAATTTCAGAGGACGAAAAATTTGAAGCTGACAAAGCTCAAGTCATCAAAGAGATTGCTACTCTAGAAATCATCAGTGAGCGCTCATGCACAGAGTCAGATGATTGTGAGGTTGAATCTTAAATCGTCCTTTAATTTACAACTTTTTTACATTTGGAAACTTTCTAGGATCTGGTTTATCTATGATCTTTGTTACATCTGCTACAAATTGTATAAGAGTGTTCTTATTTTATATGCTGGTTATGTTCAGATATAAATGTCTTCGTAGCACTGTTCCTTTAGCCAAACTGCATTTCAGGTGCTACTAATGGTTCTTTCCCTCGTTGAATACCAGCATTGAAAATTCAGTGATTGCTCATGCACAGATGCTACTGGAGATATTGCTCATTGAAAATCCCATCTTGAAATCCCATCTTCGTATGACTTAAAAAAGTAGTTTTCCGGGACAGTTTTCGAGGGTGTTCGAGGGTGTTTGGCATTGAATTTCAACCTGTTGTTCATTACAATTTGTGCTTTTTTTCTTCCATATAGTTTTCTGAAATGAAGGTTGACATTTTTTCAAAAATAGTTGAATCTCTACTTTCTACTGCTCTGGACCGTATGATTCAACATCGGTTTGAAACTTTCTATGCCATGAGCCATGACAGGATGTTTCCCAGTCATCGCCTGCTTTTCCAGTGACCACAGAATGGCAAATTATCAAATACACTAAAAGAGTTCGTGATGTCATGGGCAAGTTATTGTTAATTGTGAGACAAATCATGTGGATTACAATAGTATTGCTCAATATTCGGGTCAGTTCGGTTTGCCGGTTTACTGGTTTTTTTCGATTTTACACGGTAAAATAACGGTTTTATCCCTCGAAAAAGACAAAAAACAGCCTCTAGATGAAGTGATTTCGTGGTAATTGTACATTTCCGGTCCGGTCCGCAGTATTTTTTTATTTTTTTATATTTCTTTACACAGTGAAATAACCATTCTATCCCTCGGAAAGGACAAAAATAAGCTTTGGGCGGGAGGGGTGCCACGGGAATTTCATATTTTTTTAAAATAGCTAAATACGGATATAGCCTCTAATAAGATAAAATTGATGACTTAGGCATAGGGGTATACCAGTAATTAACCATAATTGTTTATTATTTTTCTCGAAATAATGTCGGCGTGTATGGAACACGCGACCGACAGTATTCGGCCTCACACCTTGTTTGAGAGGCGTGTGAGGCCTGTTTAGGTCGACGGAAATGGGCTTCCAGCATCTCAGTTGATGCGTCTCCGTGTAATCTTCTTCATGATGCAGCGTGTTTTGACAAATAATGGTCATCTCCGCTGATGGTGGGCGGTTAAAGCTTGTGCCTTCTCTAGAGGCACTCTGGAAGTGCTTATGGGTCATATGATTACATTTCAATCAATCATTAATTATAGCCGCATAAGACATCAGGCGCACGAGAAAGAACAGATTTGCCACAAGACAAAGAGTCTTTATATTATACTTTAACAGATGTTTTACAGTGTTGCCCTAATAGCAAACTAAGAGGGCTAAGATTCATAACTGTTACAAGGAATGAAAATTACTGTTTTATCTCCCTGGTTTCAGCAGCTAAATCCTGATAGAAAATATCAAATATAGTTATCAATTAGTTGGAGTTTCCTTTATCTATTGAACTACCATTTACATAGGAATTTGTTGTTCTTGGAAGTACCTGTCACCAACTGTATTTCCTTTGATATTTATGTGAGTATGATCATCCTTAATCACTCCTTAATTTGTGGGATTCCTTATTAGACTCATGTATTGGTGCTAAAATCAGGCTGCTGCTCGTGGATACCATTGCAGGCCTAACAAGGACATAAAACCAAGCTTGTTAATCCCGTTCCATTCCGACTAGAATGGCTGGAATATTCCGTGTCATTAAAAAAACCGAGATGAAACGGCATCGTTTTCAATTTCGGCCCGTTCCGGAAATTCCAGCTAAATTCCGGCCGGAACGCTCTCGGTACCATTCCGACTCAAAATCATAATATTTGTTTTATTTTAGAACATTTTACTATCATAATATTTTGGAATTTTAGAGATGTTTCTAATTTTAAGATTATGTTTATTTGACTTTTGTGTTTGTATTGTATAATTTAAAGTTAATTTATCTTGAATTTAAATTATATTTGTTAAATTAATATTTTAATTTTTTTCATATATATATATAATTAATTATATATGAACAGTACAACCCCGAAACAGCACGCCAAAACGCTCCAAAACCGAAACGTTTCATTCCAATAGAAAAAACATGAACGGTATTGACAACCTTGCATAAAACCAATATTCTAAATCTCACACCGGACGCCACTCAGAAGATAAAATAATGAGGTTGTATTTGTAAGTAATGACCACATAAAACTAATACAAAAATCTATTAATCATGGCCAAAATAAAAGAAATACAAACTCTATAAACATATATGTGATCCGGAACTACATAAATCATCCTGTAATACAACGCCCAAAAAAAAAATTAAAAATATGAAAATAAAAACCAAAGCTCGGTAATGAACTTCCTCTAATCATGTGTTTACATATAACACAGAGTTACGCAGTCTGCTGTTCCCTGGAACCATGTATATGTTCTCCATTAGCGTGCTTAGCAGAACTTGCTGTTTTCTTTCTCTTAATCACGATCGACCATGTAAGTGCCTCCATAACAGCCGCCACAACCCCGAGAAACACTAGAACACCGATATATGCCGTTTTCCAGGTGTTCCCGCTGTCCAGAATATCAAATCCCTCAAAGATGTTACCGATGCTCAAAACTACGGTGGTGTATCCGACGGTGTGGTGGTAAATGTTCCAATACCGCCTGTATTTGTGCTCTGGCTTGGGCCTCAAAAGCAAGGCAAGCACCTGCAGACAGGGCAATGAATTATTTGGAGGAAGAATAAGCTCCAAGGTGATTTATTTTTATGTTTTTATTTATTTTATTTTTAAATAATTTTATTATTTTTTAGCTACTAATAAATTTGTATTAAGATTTTTAAAACATTTTTAAAACCATCCGCTCGAAACGTAAGTATTGCTTCTCTGTTTACTTTTTGATTAAGATTTTCCATTTTGAAATGATTGCTCGGGTCGATGGTTTCAAATAACGTTGATGGAATTTGACCTTCTAGAAAAGGTTCCCTTCTAGATGACGCTGCGGCTTATCTTGAAAAGATCCTAACATTAGTTGCGTAAGTTTGAAAACAATATGAAAAACTATTTATACCATGCTGTAAATTTGAGGTACAAGAGGCACTAATGGAGGCTGTGAGAAGTTTAATGACGATCAAATATCAAATAATTTCTCTAAGCCAGGAACAAAAAAAGAAGCGATGTGGTAGTAAATACCTGAAGGGTTCCAAGGGCGAAGATGATGATGCCGAGGTTTCTGTGTGTACCATAGGTGACTCCAGGACTATCGCTACCGAGTTTAATACCAGTTGCCCAGCCAGCCACACCGACGGCATAACCAGAAGATTGGCAAATAACATGCAGGTAAAACCATGCCGGACCTGCTGACTTGAACACCTTTAGGTACCTCGCTATAATGATTCCCACCGGCATAAGAATTCCCCAACTCACTGCATTTAACACTCCATGAACCTGCAAAATCCAATCAAATCACAGAAAAAGAAGTCAAACTCATGCCCAGATAGATAGCTTCCAATAATATAATTGACCATCCGCTTACATTTCTCTTTTGGGTTTTTGAGGATGTTCCACTGGTTGAAAGAACTGATCCATTTACAAAATTCACAGTCCCCACTGATCGCCCATTTTGTCCAGAGAAAGAATGCGTGCCAGGATTACCTCCCTTCATCGGACCTTCCTGCCAAACTTGGTTGGTCGAACGCAAGATATCTGAAAGCTGAAGTGTTGCAAATATGATCATGCTCCCATCGGAGGAATACTCTGCGGTGATTCTGGGGACATCAAAACTCAATCCAGCAGGCTGCATATCTGGGTTTCCATCTAATTGGGTAGTGTATGCATACATGGAACCATCGGATTGTTGGTATGCTACAAGAGCCTGTGAACCAGACATCCTTGCCCGCCTGGGATTTAGAGACCATGATATCCAGTTAGAGGTGGATGCTCCGGATTTGCGAAATGCAATATCAGCTGTCATGTTTGATGGGTGGTAATTCCAGTGAAGAGAGCAGCTCAGCTGTGGAAGATCATTGCAGGTGCTGAATGATCGGTTTCCAGAGAAAGTATAGTTTCCGCAAGTCTGAGCTAAAGATGGGGGGACACACAAGGAGATCAATAAAGTGCAGGAAAACAACAGAGTTGTTAAGGATTTATCCATGGCTGGCTGGTTGCTACTTATAGAAGAAGGGATTGATATCAGAGATGAGGTGCCTGTAGAGAATTTACTACTGAAACTGTTTCCTGATGAGGTTCTGGTTTCTCTGGATTGGTTAGAGAGTTGTGAATCCAGAAGGTTGAGATTTATAGGGTTCCTCCTGAAAGAAGAGAGAATTCTTTTGAGGAAATAATCAACAGGGGAAGGTGTAGCTTACACCTAGTTGACTAAGATAGTTCGGGAGTTGGTTTCAAAACTATTTTAAATAAATTATATTCATTTTTTTTATTTTAATTTTTTTGTGTGTAAAATCGTTTTAATAAACAATATAAAAAATTAATTCAGAAAACAATCTTTATCAAACTTTTTAATCATAATATAATTCCTAGAAATTAATTGTCTATATAACATATTAGTTTTTTACATGTACTTTCTTCAACTATATATAATCTAAGAGGGGGGAAATCCCATAAAAAGAATATGATAATAATTGAAATGAATAGAGAGAAGTTTGTGGGCTAACCAGTTCTTATCTATTTTACATTTCAATTAAACTCCTCGTTTATGATAGTTTTAGTTAATCAGAATATTAAATAATAGCTTGAAACTCATATAATTTACTTATATAAAAGGATTTTAAATTTACTAAACTCCATCTTTTATGTTTTTTTCAAGATAATGTAAAAAATAATATCTTAATAATTTGAAAAGGAAATTGAGTGAATCTCACATTACCACTAAAAGTTCAATTAACTGAGTGATTGAGAATTCATCGACACATTAACAATTTAAATAATTTAACGGAGATTGTCTCTATTGATTGAGGTTTGTTACCAATCACTCCAATTCGAGCTTTGCTGTGAAAGCAAGAAATCATTTGAGCTTTTGTCTTGGCCACTCATCATCGTTGTTGCTGTAAAGAGGGCGGTGTTGTATATTTAAACCTTTCGAAGTGTGGTTCGCAAGTGAAATTAAATTTATTTTTAAGTGTTTTTTTAAAAAATATATATATTAAAATTATTATTTTTTTTAATTTTGAAAAATTATTTTTTTAATTTTGAAAAATTATTTTTAACATCAGTATAAAAATTATCTAAATTTATTATTTTTTTAATTTAATATAAAACATAATAAAAAAAAAAGAACACAATGCTAAACAGGACAGAAGCTTCTTTAGTTTTTCTCTCTTGTCCAAATGTCACACAAGCTTTTCCAGACCAAGAACTTTCCAAGAAATAGATTATTTTAAAATATATAAATTAAAAAGATTAAAGAAGAAACAGGTGGAGAGTAAATGGACCACCACGATATAACAATCTGTCAAGCCAATTTCAAAATGTAAACATTTCAACCACATACCATATGAAAAGTATTAAAAAACTATATAAAAAAAATACGACCCCCCTTGCACATAAAGACGACGAGGGATAATGATGTCAAGACTATAGACCACGCCAGTTTTGCTTTCACATTCTTTGATTCCTTGGTAATGAAGTGTGGAATATTTTTTTAATTAGGAATATATTAAAATAAATATACTTTATATTTTTAAAATAAAAAATATACTTTTATTTTGTTAAATTAAAAATAAATTCAACTGTAATACAAAAGCACACCCTAGTGTTTCACATGGAAACTCCCTTTCCTTTTTTCAAATTATTAACATAATCTCTAAAATAATGATTCTTTTCTGGTCCAATATTTCTAATTTTAGAGGTAAGTATCCATAAATGCACAAGCACACATATAGAAAGTCAACTGTGTGACAATTTTACATTTTTATTTAATATATATATATATATATATTAAAAATGTTATGTATTTAGCTTTCATAAGTTTATTCGGAAAGATGAAACAATAGAATCAAAATATATAATCTATTTAAGTTGTGGATGATACTACGTTTCAAAAATAATTTAAAAAAAAATTAAAATTGAAATTTTATTTTATTTTAAATTAAATATTTTTGTTGTTTTTAGATCATTAATTAGTGGGTTTTATCTTTATAAATTTATCAATTTTATTATCTATACTTTTATTAACATTTTTTAATCATAGTAATTAAATAAATTATGCATATAATACTATATGAGAGAGAGAGAGAGACATGCCATGCTGCCTGGGGGCTTCTCCTGGGCCACACCTGCACCTAGCTTGCCCACCCTGGCCATTTATAACTCTCTCAGAAAAAGATAGTGCTGACGTGTTTAACCTATTATTTATTATTTCCAGGTAATGCCGGTGTTTAATCAAAGACGTGTGCTCGACACAAACCGCTGTATATTTGTAATGCTGTGGGCTCTTTCAAATGACGTGGAATCTGGTATGGTGACTTTTTTTAATAGAATAATTGGTGTTCTTTTGACCCACCAAATCATGAACACTTTCCGGTGAAGAGACGGTGCATGCTTGCCGTGTTGGGCCAGCTCAGCTAATCCAAGATTTTTTCCCCAAAATAAATCAGGAGAAATAGAATACAACATCTTTTCTGACAGCATATATTACTTATAATATAATAATCACGGCGAAATTACTATGCATTTTTTAATTGTTTATCTAGACACAGTTCACCGTGGATTGCGATGATAAAATTATCATTTTACCCCAACACTGAAAAAATCTAACCACCGAGACCGAAATCATTTTCAACATTTACAGGGGACATGGTTGGTAATTTCGAATTCTTTGCACAGTAAGACTACTATTTTACCCCTAAGTGCTTAGAAAAAGACACGAAACAGTTGGGGTGTTTCAGTTTTTTTCCAAATTCTTGCACAGTAAACCTACTGAAATAACCCCTAAAAAAGACAAAACAGAAGAATGTAGTCGGGGATGTGGTACTTTCACCCCCAGTTTTTCATTATTATCATTCGGTCCAGCGGTGTATAGGTAATTATAGATTTTTTTTTATTTTTTTTCTGAAACACTGCTGGTTCGTCGTACGAACGCGCCAACACTGTTTCACGCGCACACGCCTTTTAGACGACACATGCGTCATCATCGGGCACTGGAAACTGCACTTTCATCGTGTCACCTTGTGTGCCGCCATGTCCTCTGATTCCCAGTGCGGTGCGCTTTGGTGTCCGGAGAACTGTTTTGGGGTTTCTCTCTATTTTTCTCTTTGTCGCCGAAAATTACATATAAGTACTATATATGTGTAAGTTGTTTATTTTAGTCCCTGAGGTTTTGATTTTGTTTTTATTCCTGATTTCTTCAATGAAAATTTAGATTGTTTTCAATTATGCCCTTCATTTGAAACTGATTATATACGTTGGTTTTCATTTCATCCTTTATTCTTTTGAATTTTGATTTTTTTTGGTTCGTTAATTTTTTTTGGTGCGCAGGTTATAATTCGTTTTATTTTTGTCCTCCAATTGAAATTGGTCATATGTGCTTATTTTCATTTTAGTCCTCATTATTTTAATATTTTAACAAAAAAACACTGCAATTATCGTTAAAATGTCATTATTTGTTTCGGTCCCAAAATTCTGATTTGTTTCAATTTTATCCTTCAATTGGTATTAATTATATATATTTTGTTTTAATTTTTTTAACTATGTCCTCCAATTGAAATTGATCATACATGCTACTTTTCATTTCGGTCCTTATTCTTTTAATTTTTTTAACAAAATTACACTGCAATTGTTTTTAAAAAAATATCTTCAATTCTTTCGGTCCCAAGGTTTTTATTTGTTTCAATTTTGTCATTCGATTAGAATTAATTATATATTTTGTGTTTGATTTGTTTAATTGTGTCCTCCACTTGAAATTATTCATATATGCTACTTTTCATTTCGATCCTTATTCTTTTAATTGTTTTAACAAAATTACACTGCAATTTTTTTTAAATACTTTTATTTTTTTCGTTCCCTAGGTTTTTATTTGTTTCAATTTTTTCCTTCAATTGGAATTAAGTTCATATTTTATTTTTTATTTTGGTCCTTATTCTTTGAATTTTTTATTTAATATTATTTCTTTTGGTTTTTTTTGTCATTCTTGGACAGTTTTTATTTTTTATCTGTATATATATACATCTATGCTTTTAGTTTTTGTTTTTAATTTTTGTCATTTTATTTTTTATTAGGGTTTTATTTTTAATCGGTTCAGTCTTAAGATTTTAATTTATGTTAGTGATCAGTTTAAAATTAATATTGCTCCCTTTTTCCCTTTGTTCTTTTTTTTGTGTTTTATGTTATTTTTATTTGTTCTTCGGATCAGATGATTTATGATTTTATTGTTTGCGCAATAATAATGATAATTTTAGTGATTATTTTTTAATTGTTTTTTTATAAAAATGTTTTATTTTATTTTATTTTTCATGGCAATTTAATAATATTAATTGTTTGGGTAGTAATTTTGATAATAATTTTAACTGTTATAGTAATGATAATGATGGTAATGTAGGGATCGATTTTCAATTTATGTTTTCGTCTTTTTGTAGATAGAAAATTAACTACTTTTATTTTTGTTATTTGTTTATTGCAGGTATTTTCGCAATTTCTATTTTGTTTTTGTGTTTAATTTAAATTAAATTATAAAATGAATTAATCTTAAGACAGTTAATTCAATAATTCTGATATCTGAATATTATTTCGTTTTTACTGATGATGATCATTTTATGTTGATTATTTTGTTGAAACCTATTAAACAGATAAATTTATATTGATTTAAAATTCATCTATTTTATAGAATTCTACATAGAATTATTATTTTGCATAAATTTATATTACAATAAAAAAATCTCATACAATTAATATTTTTTGCGTTGAAAAAAAATACGGTGTCGCCCTCGACGAGGCGCAAGGACATTGGCTAGTGTATATAATGTTACTTGATCGCTCAAATTCTTCAGTAATGGTTCGTCTCTCTCCCTCCCTTATTTACTATATTTGCACAGCATGTGCATATGTTTGTATATGAAAATATTTAAGTGAAGAAATAAAGAAAGAAAAAAAGATAAAGACATCAAACATTTGTATGTTTAAGTGATAGTAAACCTTACAGTTCTATATTGTGTTAATTGAACTGAAATTAACTAAACCCTTACTAGTTTAAAGCAATTCTTATATATATATAGTAAACAAAAATAAATTGAATTTCTAACTTGTAACACCAAATTATGCTCTCATCGAATATTTTACAGTTATTGTGTGCAGCAACAACAAACAAAATTCGGATAGTGTCAATTCTTACTACAAAATTAAAAGAATTTGAATAATTAACACCAAATATTTGAGCATAGCCCTTAACAACTAGCATGGTTTTATATTTATTAATGGTATTGCCTGCATTTAGTTTAGTCCTGAGCAACCACTTTACACTAATGTAGTTTTTGATAGATCTTTTGTATTTTTCGATGTAGTAATTGAAGTTTCATTTTGTTTTTGGTTCCGTAACCACAATTTTTTTAGCAATCCTAGAGTCTGTGAATGTTGTCCCAACAATCTAACTCTATTAACATTGTCAAGCAACTTATCTGAGTATCCTTTTATAGTCTTAGATTCTTTCATTCTTTGCAACTTAAACTCTCGTATCAACTAGACTTTCCACACCACAAATTTTTTCATCTCCTGCATATTCTACCTACGGATAATCTCATACATCTTTTGCTGATTTAAGAGACATAAATCTTATGAAAATGGTTATTGAAACAACAGCAAACAAACATGTTTTTTCCTTTGACTTCCTTTTTTCTCTCCATGTGATTTTTGATCTGGGCTATGGTTGTATTGTTTGGCAACTGAGAAACTTTATAATCCTTTTCCATAACTTCTCATAGATCTAAAGCCTCTATCTAGGTATTCTCCATATTCACTGTCCAAAATTAGTAGAGGTAATGTGGGAGAAGCTTGCTTTGGTTTCCATTGCAGAACCCTTAAGAAAATAGCTTTGATGTCAATCGGAAGTATTTAAGTGAAAAAAGATAAAGATAGCAAACAATTGTATATTGAGTTAATTGAGCTCAGATGAATTAATTACTAACGAGTTTAAATTAATCCTTACAAATACATAGTAAACAAAAACAAACTGAATTGCTAACTTATAACACCAAATCATGTTATGATATGCTAACAAACTAGCAGATTAACAAACTCCTAAAGACATCAGAGCTATGTTGTAAACAAAATCTTTAAAATCTTTGGCTCTTTAATTTAGAGGATTTAAAAAAGACGTATTTCATGTGTTCAAGGTAGTGTAGTAAGATATTTGGAGATTGTAGCTATTTTTTATGTTTTTAATTATCTGTCTAATTTTAATTAACCTTTTGTAATTGGTAGTTATTTGTAGCAAATAAAATAAGCCTCCTGAGATCATTAATGTACTTGTTACAAATAGAAGCAATATTTTTAGGTTTCTAGGTGACTTTAGCATCAATAAAGGTAAAAGTGATAGAAATAGGAAACGAGGTTGTGACGTTTGTAGTCCTCGTTACACTATACCATAATGATAATGAAAACAAGGATATTAATTTTGATTAATTAATTTAAGTTGACAAAACTCAAGTCATCAAAGAGATTGTTACTCTAGAAACTATTAGTGAGCAATCATGCACAGATGCATATGATTGTAAGGTTGAATCTTACATTATCTTTAGTTTACAATATTTTTTCATTTGGAAAATGTTTAGGATCTAGTTTGTTCATGGTCTTTATTACAATTGTTACTCATTTTTAGACCTCACGTACTAAAAATGATGTACACCCCTTTTGAACCAAATGAGAGAGCTTAGCACATGGTTACTGGACGATGGACAAAAGTGAGAATAAAAATATTTTTTTTGAACCCTGTGTTTGTTTTCTTATCCTCCTCCTTTGTTGTCGAAATTGTCACGATTCTTAGACCAATTAAGAATTTAAAAAAAGTTAAAGTCATTCTCTCTTTATCTAGGTATAAGGTTGGATAAATCCCTCAAAATTTGCTCTAAAAATTGATTTTATTGTTGCCATAAAAATCATTTTCTTCAAAACAGTTTTGATCAAGCAGATTGCGTGTAGATTTTATCCATCAAAATAATTTTTTCTCACTTCAGGTCCTTCATTAAAGTTGCAATCCTGTACATGTAGATAAATATGGGGCTTTGAATTGCCTGATTTGGATTCAGAATCGCAAGATATTTGTATTTTAATGTCTTGTATAAAAGAAGAATATATTGTCGTGAAAATGATTATGACCCGAGATTTGTAGTTTTTATTCAAGAAACCCAATTTAATGTTTCAAGAATTTATAGGGATAGCCATAGACCAAATTTAAAATTTGGGAAAAGTTAATTAGTCTTCTTGAAAAAAGAGGGTGGGCTGGTTCAGGAAACATCATGATAATTTATGTTGCTCGATTATCGTGCATGGTTATATTTTGTTTCTCTTCGTAGAATCGGCGGTGTTTTTTTATTTATTAATTTTTTTAAAGTAAGTTTAAGTTTGGATAAATCACTCAGAATTTGCACTGAAAAAAAAATTACTTTCTTGCTGCCATGAAAAATCCTTTTCTTTGAAACAGTTTTGATCAAGCAGACCGAGGGTTGACTTTGTCCATTAAAATGATTTTTTCTCACTTTGTGTTTGAGTGAAAGTTGTAGTATTGAAGGATTATAAGAATTTGGGGTTTTTAATTTCCTGATTTGGATATAAAAATCTCAAGATACTCCCATTTGCATATCTGGTGTAAAAGTAGAAAATCCTTTTCTTTAGAACAATTTTGACCAAGCAGATTTTTTCTATCAAAATGATTTTTTCTCACTTTGTGTTCTTCATGAAAATTGTAGTCTTGAATGAGTAAATGAATTTGGGGATTTTAATTGCTTGATTTGGATATCATAATCACAAGATATTTCTGTTTGAATGTAAGGTATAAAAGCAGAAAATCCTTTTCTTCATAATAGTTTTGACCAAGCAGATTGCGGGTTGATTTTGTCCATCCATTCTATTTATTCTCATTTCAGGTCCTTCATGAAAGTTATAATCTCGCACGTGTAGATGAATATGGGGTTTTGAATTGCCTGATTTAGATATCAGAAACTCAAAGTATTCGTATTTGAATGTCTAGTACAAAAGAAGAAAATCATGTCGCGAGATTGATTCTCGCCCGAGATTTGCAGTTTTTATTCAAGAAATCCAATTTAATGTTTCAAGGATTTATTGGGACAACTAGAGACAAATTTTAAAATTGGGGAAAAGTTAATTAGTCTCGTTGAAAAAAGAGGAGGGCTGGTTTAGGAAAAGTTAATTAGTCTCGTCACAATAATTTATGTTGCTCGACTGTATGCAGAGTTATATTTTGTTTCATTTCCTAGAAGCAGCAGCGCTTTTTATTTATTACTTTTTTTATCATAGCTTTAAGGTTGGATAAATCGCTCAAAATTTACACTGAAAACATGATTTTGCAAATTCCGGGTTGATTTTGTCCATCTAAATGTTTTTTTCTCACTTTCTGTTCTTAATGAAAGTTGTGTTCCTTAACGAGTATTAATTTCCTGATTTGGATATCATAATCTCAAGATAATCCCGTTGGAATATTTAATGTAGAAGCAGAAAATCCTTTTCTTCATAATAGTTTTGACCAAGCAGATTGGGGGTTGATTTTATCTATCAAAACGATTTTTTCTCACTTCGTGTTCTTCATGAAAGTTGTAGCCCTGCATGATTATATGAATTTGGTGACTTTAAGTTCCTGATTAGGATATCATAAGCGCAAGATATTCTTGTTTGAATATCTGGTATAAAAGCAGAAAATACTTTTCTTTAGAACAGTTTTGACGAAGCAGATTGCGGGTTGATTTTGTCCATCAAACTTATTTTTTTCTCACTTCGTGTTCTTCATAAAAGTTGTATTCTGGCATGAGTAGATTGATTTGGGGTTTTTAATTTCTCGATTTGGATATCAAAATCTCAAGATATCACTGTTTTAATGTCCAGCGTAAAAATAGAAAATCCCATCACAATAGTTATTGTTCATCGTCACTTTGAAACAGCCCCTGCTTGCAACTTCTTTCCTTTTGACTGCAACTTCCCATTTTATTTCCATCATTTTCTCACCTAATCTTTGAGCTGTAAATCATGTTTTTTTCTGCCTCATAATCACAGAATATCAACCATAATATTTCTTTCTCTATTAACCAGAGAATAACAAATGCCTTCTAGAGCTCCTCTGGAGGCACTCATGGGTCATATGATTAAATTCCAATCAAGCGCTAATTAGGGCATGCTGGACTTCATTTTAAAAAGTTTTGTGGCTAGGACTACTAATTAATTGGATCATGCATGACTTCCCATGTGATGACAGCCGCATAAGGCATCAGGCGCAGACCTGACAAAGAGATAAAACCAACATCTAATCTCACCCTCAACGCCACTCAAAGGATTAAAAGTTGTGTAATTTTTATTTTTTTGTTTTTTTTGGAACAGTGATAAGTTGTATAATGGGTTGGATTGGAAGGGTCTAGGTATAAAAAAAAATGCTACAAAAAAATACAAGAACCAAGAAGACAACGACGTAAGTTCCATGCATGCCTGCCTACTAAAAAATTGTCAGATCACAATATTTCTCGAATGAAGCAATAATGAGGCTGTATTTTTAAATCATGACCAGATAAAACTAATACAAAATCTATTAAACCATGGCCAAAATAAAGAAATACAAACTCTATAAACATAGATGTGATCCGAAACTACACCAGTCATCATGTAATAGAATGCCCAAAGAAAAATTAAAAATATGTAAATAAAAACGATAGCTCGGTAATGAACTTCTTCTAATCATGTGTTTACATATAACACAGAGCATGTTAATGGATGCTAAACCAACCATCAGTTACGCAGTCTGCTGTAGCCTGGAACTATATATATTTTCTCCATTCGCATGGTTAGCAGAACTTGCTGCTTTCTTTCTCTTAATCACAATCAGCCAAGTAAGTGCTTCCATCACAGCCGTCACAACCCCGAGAAACACTAGAACACCGATATATGCTGTTTTCCAGCTGTTCTCGCTCTCCAGAACATCAAATCCCTCAAAGATGTTACCGATGCTCAAAACTACGGTGGTGTATCCGACGGTGTGGTGGTAAATGTTCCAATACCGTCTGTATTTGTGCTCTGGCTTGGGCCTCAAAAGCAAGGCAAACACCTGCGGACAGGACAATGAATTATCTGTAGGAAGACCATGCTTTAAGGTAGTTTGTACATTGTTTAAGCAGAAATTATAGTGGGGTCAGAATATAGCAAGTCATCTACTTTTATGTTTTAAGAGAAAAATGAAAATTTTGAAATTTTAGTTTAGTTTTTTAGCTTTCAACTAATTTATTATCTATTGTATTTTCAAGTTGTTTAAATGTATTGTATTGATAACAGAACTAAATTTTTAAGAAATATATATATTATTTTAATATATTCAGCTTAAATATTGCTTCTCTTTTTACTTTTTGATTAAGTTTTTTCCGTTTTGAAATGATTGCTAGGGTCGATGGTTTCTAATAACGTTAATGGAATTTGGCCTTCTAAAAACGGCTCCCTTCTAGATGCCGCATGCAGTGGCTTATCTTGGAAAGATCCTACGTTAGTTGTGTAAGTTTGAAAACAATATGAAAAACTATTTATACTAATGGAGGATGTGAGAAGTTTAATGACGATCAAATCTCAATTAATTTCTCTAAGCCAGGAACAAAAAAAGAAGCGATGTGGTGGTAAATACCTGAAGGGTTCCAAGGGCGAAGATGATGATGCCAAGGTTTCTGTGCGTACCATAGGTAACTCCAGGACTATCGCTACCGAGTTTAATACCAGTTGCCCAGCCAGCCACACCGACGGCATAACCAGAAGATTGGCAAATAACATGCAGGTAAAACCATGCCGGACCTGCTGACTTGAACACCTTTAGGTACCTGGCTATAATGATTCCCACCGGCATAAGAATTCCCCAACTCACTGCATTTAACGCTCCATGAACCTGAAAAATCCAATCAAATCACATAAAAAGGATTCAAACCCATGCCCAGATAGCTTCCAATAGCTCTATCTAGCTACTGCATAAAGAATCCAATTGACCATCCGCTTACATTTCTCTTTTGGGTTTTTGAGGATGTTCCACTGGTTGAAAGTACTGATCCATTTACAAAATCCACAGTCCCCACTGATTGCCCGTTTTGTCCGGAGAAAGAATGCGTACCAGGATTACCTCCATTCATGGGACCTTCTTGCCAAACTTGGTTGGTCGAACGCAAGATATCTGAAAGCTGAAGTGTTGCAAATATGATCATATTCCCATCGGAGGAATACTCTGCTGTAATACTGGGGACATCAAAACTCAATCCAGCAGGTTGCATATTTGGGGATTCATCATGCAATTGGGTGGTGTATGCATACATGGAACCATTGGATTGTTGGTATGCTACAAGAGTCTGTGAGCCAACCATCTTTGCCCGGCTAGGGTTTAGAGCCCATGATATCCAGTTAGAGGTGGATGCTCCGGATTTGCGAAATGCAATATCAGCTGTCATGTTTGATGGGTGGTAATTCCAGTGAAGAGAGCAGCTCAGCTGTGGCAGGTCATTGCAGGTGATGAATGATCGGTTTCCAGAGAAAGTATAGTCTCTGCAAGTCTGAGCTAAAGATGGGGGGACACACAAGGAGATCAATAAGGTGCAGGAAAACAACAAAGTTGTTAAGGATTTATCCATGGATTTATCCATGGATTTATCCTTACAGAAGAAGGGATTGATATCAGAGATGAGGTGCCTGTAGAGAATTTACTACTGAAACTGTTTCCTGATGAGGTTCTGGGTTCTGTGGATAGTTTAGAGAGTTGTGAATCCAGAAGCTTGGCATTTATAGGATTCCTCCTGCAAGAAGAGAGAGCTCTTTTTGAGGAAATATTCAACAACGGAAGGTGTAGGTTACACCTAATTGACTAAGAGATAGTTCGGGAGTTGCTTCAAAAATATTTTAATAAAATATTTATTTATTTATTTCCTTTAAATTATTTTTGTGTTATTTCAAATCGTTTTAAAGAATATTTTAAAAAACAATCTTTATTACACTTTTAATCATGCCATAATTCTGTCTAGATTACGAGAGATTAGTTGTTTGCTGTTTTCTCTTACATTTGATTCCTTCAACTATATGTAATTTAGCACCAAAAAAAAATCTCATTGAAAGAATATGATAATAAATGAAATGAATAGAGAGAAGCTTGTTGGATAGAGAGATTTATTCATACCGAATTTATGTGATGTTAAATTTTCTTAAAAATAAAAAGATATGAGAATATATTAGTAGAGCTCCTATAAAAGCTAAGAATATTGACGAGGGTTATGTTGTTTTAATAGATACGTGGAAAATTAATATTTAAAAAAATATTATATTTATTTTTTTACTTTAAATTATTTTTGTTTGATTTCAAATCGTTATAATATACTAATATCAAAAATAATTTTTAAAAAATAAAAAAAAATATTATTTTAAAATAAAAAAATAATTTAAAAAATAATTTTTATTACGCTCTTAATCATGCCATAATTCTTTCTAGATTATGAGAGATTAGTTGTCTGCATAATATATTAGTTTCTTAATTAAATGCACTGAAGTATCCATAAAAGCGCACAAACATATAATTAAATCAATTATGCATGTATCTGAATATTACATTAAAAATTGTATATATATAAATAAATCTGTACACACACAGCTTGCACCTAGCTTGCCCACCCTGGCCATTTATAACTCTCAGGAAAGGATATAGAAAAGGATGGTTCTGATGTGCTGGCATGGCGTCTAAGAGAGTGGAAAATCGTGCCTTACGGCGGCAAATTTTTCAAATCCCATCTTTCTATTCATTTTATATTTTGTCCACAACCTCTATAAAATCATTTAAATTCAAAAAACATTTTAATTCAAACAACCCAAAATCACATTCATATTCCAGTCTATATTTAAATATATATATATATATATATATATATATATATATATATATATATGTTATTCATAAAATGAAGTTTAATATATATTATATGATACATGGTGTTGTCGGAGGGATTTTGTAGATAATAATGCACAAGTGGATGTATAGTTTATTAGATAGATTTGTTAATTAAGTGTCAAGAATTGTAAATTACTCTTACAAGGGGTCATAAAAATATAATAATATTTTCACAAGTGGTAGTACAAATCTTGATGTTTTGGTAGTACAAACTTTTTTAATCTGAATTACTAGAGGAGCAACTATTTAGAAGGATCAAATTAATAATATTGTTTTTCAAATAAGATAAATATATATACATACACGATATTAATTTAATTATTTATTAATTACAATTAACTAATACAGCTTCAATTAATTTTTTTTATTTATAAAAGTATATTAAATAAACTTTTGACTTTTTTAATTGTTTCACATGGGCATGTAGCCATGATTGACATTGTATTTTAAAAATATTTTTGAAAAAATAATATTTTCTACTTTAAATTAAAATATTTTAGTGTTTTTCGGTCATTTTCATATGTTGATGTCAAAAATAATTTTAATAAAATATAATTTTAATGTATTTCTAGAAGAAGAAAAAAATACACTTTTAAAAGCAACATCAACCACACTTTTAAACAGTCACATAGGAATTAACATCGATTTTAGTTTTTCAGTATAACTTTTTAGCTATAAAAAATGAGATGAAAAATTTTGATTTATGTATTTTTCTATTGGATTTTCTTTACTCTTCTTCCTATAGATATGCCCTTAAAAGAAGTGTCATGAATATTTTCACAAGTGGTAGTACAAAGCTTGATGTATTTGTAGTAATTTCATAGCTTAGTAGGAGGGAAATAATAAGAATATTTAAATATTAATTATTATTATCCTAAGATTTATGTAATGCCGGTGTTTAATCAAGGCGTGTGCTCGACGGCGGCAGCGTGTTGACTGGAAGTCTCAACCACTGTATGTTAAAGCTGTGGGCTCTTTCAAGTAACCTGGAATGTGGTGTGATGACTTTTTTTTTTATTTTAATAGAATAAAATAAGTATGTGATTGGAAATGGAACATTATGTGAACCTCTTTTGACCCGACAAATCATGAACACTTTCCCGTGAAGTACAGCATGAGATTGGTCAGGTGAATGAGACAGGGTGCATGCTTGCCGTGTTGGCCCAGCTTAACTAAGAGTTTTTAGAGTTATCCAAGAT
This sequence comes from Salix viminalis, assembly GCA_029228465.1. NCBI lineage: Eukaryota > Viridiplantae > Streptophyta > Magnoliopsida > Malpighiales > Salicaceae > Salix > Salix viminalis. The sequence continues at coordinate 2,256,387 of CM055439.1, forward strand.
TTGTTTTTTTTATTTAAAATTATATTTTATTTTAATTTTAATATTATCATTAAAAATCACATCAATTTGATTTTTCTTCGAACTAAAAACATTTTAAAAAATATAAATTCTCTTAAACACGCAGTCCTTGTGCCGAACACATCTAGTTATGCAATTAAAATTAAAATTAAAATTAAAATTATTTAAAATCACCAAAATCTTCAATTTAAAATTAAAATTAAAAATTAAAAAAAATATTTTTTTTCAAAAACGGTTATGAAATGTAGTGCCAAACAAAGCTTGTATCTTCAAATATTGTAAGCCACAATAGGCTTTTTTGTCATTTTTTTAATTGCTTAGATTATTTTTAATTTGATCCCTAAAATTTTAGTTCATTCAAGATTAGGGTTGATAAATTGACTTGGTTAGCTTATGAAGACTTTCTCATAATTTCAATGATTAAATATAATTAAAATCTTGAAGATCATAACTAACATTTGAACAAATTTTCATACTCTATTTTCCCGGGGTTAATGTATATGGTTTTGTTTTAGCATTTTTAGTTTATAGACCTATTTTTTAATCTATTTTCAATTTTAAACTCATTTCTTATGAGATTTTTGCATTTCAATTCAATAATTTATTTTCTTCACATTTTAATCATTTAGCATGAGAGAGGAAAGAGAGTAGCAGGAAAACACACAAATAATAATAATAATAATAATAATAATAATAATAATAATAATAAGGTTAGTTGGTCTAATTCCAACTACAAAATGAGCAAATTTGATGTAAAGTGTTCATCTTGACAAAAAAAAAAATTCAAAGTGTTTTTGTGTTTTCATATGCTTGAGAAAAGTGTTTCTCATTATATTTCAAAAGTATTTTAAAATATATATATATATATATATATATATATATATATATATATATATATATATATATATATAATCATTTTTTGGTGTTTTATATCGTTTTAATGTATAAATATCAAAAAATATTTTTTTTAAAAAAAAATATATTATTTTAAATCGTTAAATAAAAACATTAAAAAACAATTTTAAAAACACTTGTAAAAACATTATAAGAAGGCAAAGTCACTTAATTTGATGTTGCGACAGCCATGTTAGCCACTAAGGGTTCTAATTTGTGTAATTAATTATGCATGCTTAATTGGCAGGTCAACTACCAAGACGTGGATTGGGTTGCTAATGGCACTTCTCTGCTACACTACTACAAATAATAATAAATCTAAAAATATATATTGAGGGAAACCGCTGTCATTGTGAATCATATCCAAAAATAAATTATAAAAAATATACAATTGTTAAGTTAAACTTGTTAGTGTTGTATCAGGATATTCAATTCTGCAAACGGCAATCGCTGTATATTAAAATTAAGATACACATCATCATCATAATAATAATAATAATAAATCATAGTATTTTATATTGATTGAAGTTTGAGCAGATTAAAATAATTATGTAATTAAATAATATCTTAAATATAATATTATTTATTAAATAATAATATTATTATTTTAATTTAAATAAAAAAAGATATCATTGAATATCAAAAGATGAAATGTATTTTTAAAAAACATATTGAAGAATCGAAACTGCATTAAATAAATAGAGAATAATAAGGTAAGCTGCATGGGCCAATCTATTTTATAGGTATTAGCAATCTATTTTGTAAAACAAATATTGACAAAATCTGTCAAGCGCGCCTGTCTCGTCTAAAACAGGCTTGCACCCAATGCCAGGCATCAAATGTGTGCGTGTTTATATATATATATATATATATATATATATATATATATATATATATATATATATACCATTTATTTTTTTAAGAAGAAAAAACACGTTGTCACTGTTGATTTAAAAATATTTTTTTGAAAAAAATATTTTTTTTATATTTTATTTTAAATTATTTTTTTTTGATGATTTTATATTATTTTAATATGCTGAAGTTAAAATAATTTTTTTTTAAATATATTATTTTGATGTATTTCTGAATGAAAAACACTTTCAAAAATAAGTTCAACCACACTTCCAAACAGTCATTATAAATTGTTTGTATTTTTTTTTTTATAACCGGATATCTGTCTGAATTAACTTACACATCATAATCATAACTAATACTTTATGTCTAATAAATAGATAACAGGCATACACAATGGAGTTTGAATCCAGAAACAGAAAAAGGGAACAAGTAACTTTCTCCACCGGGCCTAAACCTAGACCCCACATGCAAGACCTTTATTTTTTAAAGGCACGGGTAACGTGTCAGCTACAGCCCATGATCCAACTATTAGAGGGTAAGCAAACAATTAGGCAGCGGTGTTTTAAGCCTAAAACTTTAATTTTAAATCTACTTTTTATTCAAAATATCTAAAAAAATATTAGAGATCTTGATAAACTCTTTTCATTCAAATTTTTAACACAAAAATCAACTATTTTAATGGATGAAACTAGTGTCAACTAAGATTCTATATTTTTATTAACAGAGTCCTTTCAAATCAAGAATTTAAAACTAATAAAAATAATATCTGGTATAAAATAAATTTTAAAATAGTTAAAGAAATCGAAGACCCATCCTAAGCTAAACTCTTTATCACCAATTTTTAAACCACCGTCTTTTTCTATATATTTTCCATTATGGTCCTTGTTCTTTCAGTTTTTCCATTGCAAAACAGATCAAAAGTAATTGGACATTAATTTTGCAATGGAAGGACTTGAGGGGAAAAAAACTAGTACCTAAAAAAATTCATATTAAATCCATAATAATAATAATAATAATAATATGGATTTTAATAAAAGTTTTTTCTACAGGAAAACAACGACCTCTTTTAGTGTTGTTTTTTCTTCTTTCGTTAACATGATGTCATTTAAAAAGGCATTTGATAAACAACGGCATGTCGATTCCCTGAAAATAATGCGGTGAATAAAAAAGTGTGGTGGCCGACATGTCAATTTCTTTTAGTCAAATGTTTAAATAAATTCATGATGGCATTTGTTAAAGCTACGGCATGAATGTCTTGTGCCTCATCATATTTGGATATAGCTAGGTATCCAACTCACACTGACGGCTGTAAATTTGCTTTTTTAAGAGAAAACTACTATGAATTTAAAAAATCTAGATTGTGGATCGAAAAGTCTATAAAAGTATTTAATTAAATAAATCAATAACAATCTACATAAATAAAATAAAGAAATTAAGAGGTGAATGTAAATCAAAATACTTTATCCACAAAATAAAATATTTTTCCGATTATATTAATTAAACTTGTTTTTAAGGTCAATAATGAAAATAAAAACACAAATAAAATTGATTGAATAAACTAACAACCTAAGAAGAAAAGGTTATGCAAGGTCGAACATGCAAGAAATATTATTTTAAAAAATCTCTTTTATGTGTATAGAAGGGTGGAGGTCGGCCACTAGCAAAAGTAATTGGGAATTGTATTTCTCTTTAAAAGAATTAATTGTATTTCTCTTTAAAAGAATTCATGTATTAGTTCGGTGACTAAGTGAATATGGGTTTTGTGAAAGGAAATAGGGACTGCAAACGATTTAAAACCATCGATGTGCAATAACAAACTTGGACATATTCAACTTGTTAACCCTCCACTAGTAATTTGAATTAGAAAATTATTTATTTTGGGACTACTTCTTCATAGAAATTATAGTTAGGAATGTTATATTTCTAACGAGACTAATCTTGTTGGAATCGAAGCTCTAAAACTCAAGATATGGATATAAATCTGAGAAGAGTTTGAACTGCTAACATTATTGGCAGTTTCATCAAACCATAAAAAACAAGAAAAATAGATGTTCTAGAGAAAAATTTAATTTTATTCCTTAAAAGAGATGTGTAATTGCATGTCTTAACATTCAAATTAACAAAATTATGTTAGGAATCGAATTTTATACAATCACTTATGATAAAACAAAATGGATGATGTGACAATCACTTATGATAAAACAAAATGGATGATGTGAATCAGCTCAGAAACACCAACAAGGAATCATTACATGTCCCAAATTGTCTAATGATCCGGTCTAAGATAAAGACATTGAAAGAGACATTGAATGTATTGATTTTGAAGGTTTCATTCAAGTCGAAATTGCAAGGTCCATTGGAGTATCCAGAGGAGACCCTAGTACATCTTATCCATGTGCAAGAAGGATCTAATACAACCTTATTTGTGCTATGAAGTGAGTACAACAAAGAAACAAAATAATCCTATTATAACTTGGAAACAACATGGGTGACTACCTTTTCCTTTTGTTTCTAGGATTAAGGGGCTAGATGGAAGGGTATAAATAAGTCTTGAATTAACTCTATAATATTTTACTTCTCTTCTTCTCATTGCAGAACATGGATTTAATATTATGAATTTTATTTAATTTTGTTAGCTACAACTCAAGGTTTGTTTGAGCTTAATTAATACTTTATTTTCAGCTAGGATCGAAGGCTTGTTTGAATTAAGTCTTGGGTTTTTCAATTTCGGGTTTTGGATCAATATTGAGTGGACCTCATTTAAGTCCATATAAGAGGTCCATTAGAGTTAATTTTTCAAGAACTATATAAACTCATGTAAACTAAATTTTGACAGCCATTGATAAATATTACTTTTGAATTTTTTCAGTTTTACATGTGAGAGTGATTCTTGTATTTTTTTAGCTCTTGAACAAACTGAATCTGACTCATCAAAGATTAATTGACTTCATGGTGTCATTATACTCATTCAAATAGTGTTGGTACCTTGGGACATGTTTTCATTGTGTCACGCTCCTATCAAATTTATTTCGGCTTTTCGGGATCAGATCTCAATCTTGATTGTAGGTTGCTTGATCACGAGGTTCGCATCAGTTGGTATCAGAGTTAGGCTCCGAAACAATGTCATATCCTTCTGTTATTTTCTTTTTTTTGTGTTCCTTAAAATCTTCAGTGTTTGCATTCAAATCTTGTTCTTCATTTCCGTGTCATCTAAGAAAAAAAAGGTTATATTTTTATCTTGTTACTGTCTTTAATCATATTAGTATATTAAGAAGAAAAAAAAGAAAAAGAGAGAGGGATTAGTTGAAATTTGAAGGACCATTCAACTTTTGTTGCAAAAAAACACAACTTTGGGTGAACCATAAGACAAACACATTGGAATCGGTTGAAACTTCATATTCAATCTATTGAGGATGAGATCACATCATATATCAAATTTTGTCTTATTATGATATTGTTTACTTGAGGTTTTAATTTGAGGTTCATTCTGCCGTAGAAACACTACTCTTTAGTGAAGCATAAGCAAAACACCTTAGAATCAATTAAAACTTTATATTTTGTGTATTGGGGATGATATCACACTATATATTAAATTGAGGCTATTTTGATATTGGTTTCTAGATATTTTAATTGGAGATTCAATTCTATCGCAAACTGATGGGTTGGGTACCTTTAAGCTGCTAGTTCTTTTAAGAAGAATAAAATCAGATTTTTGTATGGAGAATTAAAATAATGATATTAAATATTAAATATATCTTTTAAAAAATATCAAATATATATGAAAATAATAATAATAAATTAGATTAAAGATTATTGATGTTGAGAGTATTTAATTTATTTCATTGATGTTATATGCAAAATAAAAAAAATCTTGAAAAAAATAACAAAAGGATTCAATTAAAATATATAGAAGTTTAAGTAAAATAACTAATTCTCAAATGATTTTAAATTTGAAAAAAGTTTAACAGGTCAGAGCAAAGTTATTGATCCCGTTCGTTCCGTACGGAACGACTGTTCAATGCAAAAATCCGGGACAAAAGCGGCGACGTTTTGTCCCGGTTAAAAATCCCGACCAGATCCGGGAAATTCGGTCGAACGCCTGGGTTCCATACTCGGGCGTTCGCTCCGAGTTCAAAATAAAAAAAAGAAGCCCGGACTGAAAGGGAGAGTTAGTAAGCCATGGGAAGACCTCCCTTGTCGTGACAAAGATGGGATCAAGAAAGGGCCATGGACGCTGAGGAGGACATCATCCCCGGTGTCTTTTATTCAAGAACATGGTCCCCGGAAATTGGAGATTAGTTCCTACCAGCGATCGGTGAACGCCAGGGCGTCATGGGGCGTTCGATACATAGCATGAGATATGTTTTTCTTTTGGGGTGGTTTTGTTGGCTGGCTAGAGAAGAAGAAGGGATGGGTAGGGTTTTGTTTATTCAAATGAAGGGGACAAACGGGTGGGGTAGTTTTTATAGTAATTATTGGTTTTTATACTAATTATTATATAATAATAATAATTAATTATTATATTAATTAATTATTAATTACTATAAGTTAACATAAAAAATAGGGGTATTAATTTGTAATTAATTTGATTGAATTATTTGTAATGGAATGTATTTTAATTAATTATGTTTGAACTTATTGATTATTTCTTAATGTGTTCATTTTGTTTTTTTAAGTTTTTCTAACATTAAAAAACAATAAGTAACATTAATTAATTTCAAATACAACAACCATAAAAAAACATAGAATTACTTGAAAAACATACAATAAGTAGCTTAAATTTCAAATATTTTGGATCTTTTAATTATAATTAAATTCATTCTTTATTTTTTATTTTTAAAAAAATAATTTTATTGTTGGAATTTTAGAGATGTTTCTAATTTTGAGATTATGTTTGTTTGATTTTGTGTTTGTATTGTATAATTTAAAATTCATTTATCTTGAATTTAAATTATACTTGTTAAATTAATATTTTATTTTTTTCATATATATAATTAAATAAAATGAACAAGTACAAAACCGAACGGTACTCGAATCTGCATACTGAACGATACTGAAACCGAACGTTCCGTTCCAAACACAAAACCGGAACAGTACCCGGGACGGATCAATAACTATGGGTCAGAGAGGAAAAAAAGTGTATACTGGCCTTGGCGAGCACATGGCCCACGTCAAATTAAAGAAAAGATGGATCACGCACCTCCTCTTTTGCTTGAAATTTTAGAGGTGGTTAATATCACGGGTAACTATAATTATTTTTTAAAGTATTTTATTTTTAAAATATTATTTTATTTTTAATATTAACACATCAAAATAATTTAAAAAATATAAATAATCTAAAATTATTAAAAAAACTAAGTTAATGAAAAGAAAATTAATTTATTATAAAAACGTTTTTGATACATAAAAATAAACCATATCTCACAGACCAACTGATTTATAATTAACGGCGGTTTCGCTATCGAATTAAAGGAAAACAAAAACACTACAAGTTATTACTCCACTGTGCTAATTTGATTAAATTAGGATAAAGTAAATTCAGAACATGAATTGATATAAATTAAGTGGGTCGCTGCCAAACTTGCATCTTTCTCATATGTTCCCTTCATCGATCTTGTGCTAAAACAAGCTGGAAAGCAGGTCAGGAGGCAGGGAAGCCAATGATTTCCCAGTCTAACTTTGGAGAATGGATTAATAACATCTCGTAGATCAACTCATTTTTAATCAACCCACTACCACTAGGTAGTGATTTTTTATCAGCCCACTACCACTAGCTAGTGATTTTAATCAGCCCACTACCACTACCTAGCTAAGCTTGGATGATTCGTGGATGCCATTAATAAGAGCATTCATTCTCGACAGAGCTTTTCTCGTTATTCCTTGAAAAGAGACGAGTTTACTATTTCCTCGTGTTTCACAAAATGAATCTCATGTTTGAGGAAGATGGCCAAATTGGCAGAAGATTAGCCCTAGATACTTGATCAGTGTGGTTAATTTGACTCAGCCGTGAGTGATAAGATATCTGCCTGGTAAAGGAGGATTTCAAACATGCCACAACTACTTTTTCTGCGCTTCTTCCAGGTGACCTAAACTTTCAAGCCACTACATTTTCTCGACAGAAAATAACAACTGCTCATCCATACACAGGCGTTAACGGGGACACAAAATTCCTCCTTGTCCAAACCCACTCTCTTAATTTCTTCCAAACCTCTAGCTCCACGAAATGCCAAGTTCAAATCGTTAAACCCCGTGCACTTCTAACTTCCCTGGCATAGCAAAGATAGATGATCCATTCAGAATACTCTAGCAGCCGTGATGTTTATCATCACTCAGCTACAAGTTTCCTGTTTATTTCTGATAGGTTTATCAGAAAAGGGTCCACTTTTTTAGGCTGGGTCTTATTGAATTCCAGTACCAACCATTACTTAGGTTGGAAATTGAACTGTTGCAGAGCAGAAGAAAGGAAATATTGTCATGCAAGAAGAAATAAAACTTGCATGACCCTCTAAGTCTGATTTCTTTAGTCTTCTCAAGATTTGCGTGTTGTTCAGAAACAGCACATGTAACCTGTCAACAACTCATGACTTAAACTTCTCAAACTTCACTTATAAATTGGATCACAACCAGACTCTTTCCTAGGCTCTTGTAATACTCAACAATCCTCCTCCTGAAAAAATATGGTCTGAACTTGCAAACTGTATCTTCTTCTCGCTGACTGAATCTCAAACCATCGGAGCAATTTATACCACTAGATTCATACTGGAGGGTCACTGCCTAGATACCGAAAGAGTCGATAGTTCACAGATCGTCTGCAGGAAAACACAAATCCAGATTGCCAAACTAGATTTCCTCCTGAAATTTTCTATCTTTTCCAAACTTCATTTTTGTGTATGAAATATCTGCGAGACCAGATTTTACAATTAGAAATTGTGATATCCTCTACCCTTAAATTAATTGCAAACCTCAACACAAAGTCTTTGACATTCAACATCTTCATGGCTATTACCTCAACACCTGCTTTGTTTAATAGCATACTTCTCTCCTTAGTTCTCATCTCTTCTGCTCAATCATGCTCAGAATACACCTTTCCAGGTAATCAAGCATTCAATTCTTGCATTGACCTCCCTTTTCTACAGGCCAATATCCATTGGAACTACATTCCATCCACCAGAACTGTTCACATAGCATATAGAGCCAACCAAACTTCTACAGGATGGATTGCATGGGGAATCAATCCAACTGGTACAGGCATGGTTGGATCACAAGCTCTTGTTGCCTTTCATAATTCTAATGGGAGCTTGACTGCCTATCCAACCCCAATAACTAGTTATACCACATCAATGCGCCCAGGAGCTCTCAGCTTTCAAGTGTCAAACATCTCTGCAACATATACAAATAATCAGATGAGTATCTTTGCTGTGTTGGGCCCTCTACAAAACAGAACTGCTGTTAATCATGTCTGGCAAGCTGGGAATTCAGTTATAAATGACATCCCTTCGAGTCACGCTACAACAGGATCAAATATTCAATCAATGGGGACATTTAAATTTTCTTTCAGGATAGAAAAAAATATTGGAGGGGGAAAGCTTGAAACACCTGTGTGTATTCTAGCCTCCCAGTGTTCAACTAGTCCGATTACATCTGCAGGTCTCCAGATTTAGTCATTTATTCCATCGCACTGTCATTATAAGCTCATGTTTTCAGGTAATACATTGTCTCTGCATAATAAATAGTGATGTCATGTATCTGGCAGATCTTAATAGGTTCACTGTTCCAAGTCACATGAATGCTTCTGTTTTACAAGTACTGTACAATTCTCTGAATACAAACTTAAGAGAGGCATGGCAATTTCAATGTCATTGTAAAATTGAAATGAGCGATCTTAACTTGTCAACACAAAACTACTTACCTAGTTAAAGTTCCACACAGTAGTAATACAATATAACAGATGGACAATTCTTGAAAACTACTCATGTGTAACCACATTATCAATCAATTTCCGTAATTCATCACACTTGGGCTGTGTCATTGGCAATTCCAGTGTCACCTGCCAAAATTGTTAGGAAAGAGATGTAAAAGATTTATAAGATATAATACACAAAGTGCAAAGATAAGACCTGTAGTTTGGGGTAATAACATGGATGTAGGTTCAAAGTCTTGAGATGTCAAAACACTTCATGCAAAAAAGTTAGAACAGTTGGATTATCCCCAAATTCAACTATTAAGAGCCTCCATTTCACTGGGATCATAAGTGGACGATGGCATTTTTAAGCATAGCGCGGAGGATCTAAGCCAATAGCTACATTAACTATTCTTAGCAATTGGAGAAGAGAAGGCTATTCTCTTGAAGTTTACGAAATGCAAGGTCAGTTTGGTAAAATATTTTACCTTACAATTCAGCAAACAAAATGCTGTAATCTTCTCATTAGTTAGCACACTGCCTGAAAGAACAAAACTAGGCACCTATTGAATCCCGTATAGGACAAAGGATGCCTGTTTCAACTTTCCATAAGCATTAACCACCTAATTTAGTTAAATCTAAATGGTAAGTTCATGGAATCAACCTGTTTTAATTTTTAAATACATTTGACTCTGTAGTGTTCACCTATCCCTTTCTCTTGGCATGAAATGAATTAATGAGAAGTTAATCAAGCACACAGGCTAATATTAAGCAGCAAACAAAATTCTCCATGTCAAAGTGGTCCAGTCCATTCCAGAACATCTCACACTAGATATCAATGACATGCATGCCCTTGATTACTTCAATAAATCAAGACTGTGATAGCTTCAACAGCTGCACAAACCAAAATTCTCACCTCTTTGAAGATTTCACTACGAGAAGTCTCCTGAAAACCCTACACCAGGAATGAAGAACTTCTGTCAACTTAACAGAGACTTGAATGAAAGAGCATGAGCATAAATAACAACCGCAAGCCCTTTAAAACTAAAACTACATACTAGAGTCTGGACAGAATGGACTGTAAACAAGCAGAAAACAAAACTCCATGCGCATATTGAGAGAGAGAGAGAGAGAGAGACCAAATTATGAAACATATGAAGAGATGATCCATTTGATTCTCCAATTTTAGCACGGAATACATGGATCCCAAGGTCCTGAACAACATAGGCCATCATCATCAACACAGATTCCTTCCCGAGTCCTTTTCCACGACTGCTAGAAAAAGAAAGGCCATAAGAAATGAGGGTGAAAGAACAGCAGAAATAACTAACTCACTTTGCACCCATCAAGAAGAAAGTACAGAGAAGAGTTGAAAGAATGTGTTTTATTAGGAATATTCTACATTGATTTCCAAATAACATCTCCTGCATAAGATTGACCATGACAAAATTCATCGCCTAGCTAGAAATTGAAAACAACGAGACCACAGGAGCCGGGCTTGCCAAGGGAAATATCTGAGCTATAACATCTCTGGTTGTCAAAGAAAAATGAAATAAGAAAAAAAAATTGTCCTGCGAAGACCTAGCTCTGATACCCATTCTATCCCACTTCACTACTCTTGACTTTGCACACTGTAGAGAGATTTTTAAGCATATTACTCTTCTACTTTTCACAAAGATATAACAGAACCATAAGAAAACCACGAAACCTTTGATCAAATTATGAAAAAACTGGGAAATTAAGGTTTATTCAATAAATTGTGAGAGCTCTCTGCTTGACAAAGGTATATTATATTCCAATACATTCTTTCTAATGATAAATCAACACGAATTCCATATTTCGAATAGTAAATTCAATGAGATGACAGCAGCTGCTGTGAAGAAACAAGAAATATAATAGCAATACCTCTTTGGTTCAGCTATCATTATCTCGATCTCAGCCATTTGAGGATCATCCAAATCATTCATAAATATATTTACATCACCTACCATAGCTGCAAATGGGTAAACTATAAATCCCTAGAAAAGAAAAACATTAAAACTATATATATATATATAAAAAATAAAAATAAAAACATGAAGGAAAACCTTCGACATGAGGATCTCCATGAACAAAACCAGCTTGTATCAATTCCTTATCCAGTACAATAAAAGTCCTCTCTGCAAACAACAATAATTAAAAGAAAGATCACGATAAATATGGTTATTGAGGCAGAAAAGGGAGGGAGGGAGAGAATACTGAGGGGGTCTTGGGTCCAAGAGAGCTGCATCGTATACTCGTCTTGAAGGGATAAGGGCTCAGAGCCGGTGGCTTGGAGAAGAAAAGGGTCTTGCATCCATTGGTGATACTTCGGGACGTGGGCCTCCATGTAGGGCACAAGTATCACCTTCTCTCCTTCCAAGCTTACTCCTCCCATTTCCTCACTCTTACTTTGCACACCACCGATTATGCTTCGCTGCAAATCACACTCTCCTCTTTTTGCTGCCTTGCTTTCTCTAGTACATAACAGAGAATATAACCTCTTTCTTCTTCTTTTTTCCCCAAGACTTTTATAATAATTAGTAAAAATACTTGATATTCTCAATTCATTATGATTACACCGATCTGCAAATCTTCGAATATTCTGGGTAATTGTTTTTCAATTCCTATTACTTTTTTATGATTTTGTTACCTTTTTTGTTTAAAAAGTATTTTTGAAAGAAAAAAAATATTTTTTTTATTTTTTGTTTTAAATAAATATTCTTTGATATTTTTATGTTGTTTTGATATACTTATATTAAAATATTTAAAAAAAAATAAAAAATATTTTTTTATATTTTTAGCACACTCTCAACTATAACAATAATTTTTATCGGCTTTGTTTCTGTTTGGGAGTGTGATTGTGGTTATTTTTTAAAGTGTTTTTCATTTAGAAATGTATCAAAATAATATTTTTTTATTTTTTAAAAAATTATTTTTTACATCAATATATCAAAATAATCTAAAAACACTAATTTTTTTAATTTAAAATAAAAAATAAAAATAAAAAAATTTTAATTTTTTTTATAAGCACTTTCCGATCGCAATGTCAAACATTGTGTTTGATGATAAGATGATATTTGAGATGTGATAATGGTTGTTTATTAAAATATTTTATGTTTATTAAAATAATATATTTTTATTTTTTAAAAATATTTTTAATAATCATATAAAACCATCCAAAAATATTTAAAAATAAAAAAAAAAACGCGTTTCCGAGTTATTCCCTTCACCACAATTGAATGCGGAGATTTTTTAAAATTCACAAAATACCATCTTAAAATACCCCTTTTGTTTTGTTTGCCTTTGATAAAATTGGAAATTTTGATACAAAATAAGGATATTTTTTTTGAAAAAAGAATTAAATTGCAACGAAGAGATACAAAAGGACTAAATTGAAATAATATATAAACGCACAAGATGTAAACAAGGGACTAAGTTGTGATCATATATAAACACACAGGGATCCTATATGTAATTTGTATAATAAAGGATTAACTAGTTGTATCCCTGTGATCTCAGGGACTGAATAAGTAGTTTAATCATATTCTTTGGGTTTGATAAAAATGGAGCTGGCAAATATAAGGGCCCACGTTTGATAAATAGGCCCATCATCCCTTCCCAATCTCAGCTTCGTTTCAGACATTTTCATGGGCCGACAAGTTCCCATCAAAAATTAATTCACATCCAATCCAAAATACTGCACAAATAATTACGTTGTAATATTTAAATCTATCATTGATTCCAATTTTTATTTTTTTCTTAATTTTTTTTATAAATTACACTTTTATCAATTTATAAATTAAAATAATATAAAATAAAAGATTTAATCTAGTATATAATATAATATAAAAAATTTATAAATCAATATATCTGGAAAATGTACAAACTCAAAATGATAAGATGATGGATTTCTTGATCAATGCTAATAGTTATATACCAGGCATAACCTACGCTACGATGCAGTCCACATTTCTTCAATGGTAAAAAACGTTGTTTCAAAGAAATAAGAGAAATCAATGGCTCGAGCTACAATACCAGCTAAGTTTAATAAATTGATTGTATTTTAATTAGATAAAATAATAGGGAATTATACTAATCGGACAACAAATGTTAAAGAGCAAAACTGAGAAAAAAAAATTAACTATATAAAAGGATCTAAAACATATTATAAAAATAAATAAATTAGAGGGCCACTATTTTGTTTTCAAATTTGAGAGTTAATTTGAAAAGAAAATAACTCAAATAAAAATTAAAAAAATTAAAGAACAAGGATTTAAAAAAAAAGAAAATATATATATATATATATCACCATAAACTTGAATTGAAAGGTAAAATTGAAAATTAATAAATTTTATAAAGAGATCGAGGGAAAAAATCAAAAAATCAAAAATCAAACCAAATAAAAAAATATTATATGACAAATTGAAACTGAAAGGATAAGTAAAAAAGAAACAACACTTATACAAAAGGGCAAAGGAAAATAAAAGAAATTAAAAAAAGAAAACGAACACAAATCTTTTATTCAAGGGTTAAATTGAAGAGGAAAATAACTCCAATAAAAAAATAAATGAGGAATAAACTGGGAAAAAAAACACAAACAAAAAAAACTGGATTGAAGAGTAAAATTAAAAAATAAAAAACTTTTCATAAAAGGGTCAAGTAAAAAATCAGAAATCCAAAAAATAAGAAAAAAACGAAAAACATAATATATTACAAATTAGAATTGTACGAAATAAATTAAAATGAAATAAAACTCTTATTAAAGATCCAAAACTAGAAGGGCCGAAATACAAATATCAAAAACAAAGAAGACTAATCTGCAAATAACAGTACTTCGGGCGCTCAGACATGTACGTGAAGTGTAGGAAGCAATTTGAAGAATGAGGATTTTCACTTACGATGGCTTCGCTTCAAAGCCAAGCAGCATGCTCAAGAAGACTCCTTGAGAAAATCATGAAAGAAAATGATAGGAACTCTATATATTGTAAATCGCAAGCAAACAAATGCAAGACTTTCTTTTTCTTATCCACAGAATGAACACTTGAGTTGAAACTGCCTTTCCTTCAAAGCTAAGCACCGCAAGAAAGAAAGAAAGAAACTCCACAATTTGATTCTCGTAGTTTATTTGCTCATCATGATATAACGTTCTACCACTCTTTCCTGAAAATTCATACACCTAACGCAAGTATGTTAACAAAAGAAAGCTTGCTGCCTCCATCATCAAGCCCATGCCATCCCTTTGTCTAGCTAGATAGTTCATCACTCTTCCACAGATATGCCTCTCTTGTTCGCCCTGGTCTCCCTCCTCTCCTTCCATGTTCGAGCTGCGTTTTCTGCTCACTGCAGCAGCACCACGCCCACTAGAACTTTTGAAAAATGTGCGACACTTCCTACCCAGCAAGCATCCATGGCTTGGACATTTCATCCCCACAATGCCACCCTAGATCTTGTGTTTTTCGGTACATTCATCTCGCCTTCCGGCTGGGTAGGGTGGGGAATCAATCCTTCCTCCGCTGAAATGACCGGTACTCGTTCTCTGATTGCCTTTCCAGACCCCAACTCAGGTCAGTTGGTCCTGTTACCTTTTATTCTAGACCCAGAAGTAAAGCTTCAAAAATCACCACCCCTCTCGCGCCCTCTGGATATCCACCTTCTATCCTCCTCTGCCACTCTCTACGGTGGCAAAATGGCCACTGTACACAGTGGCGCCGCCATCCAGATTTATGCCACGCTAAGACTTGTACCGAACAAGACCAAACTCCACTTCGTGTGGAACCGTGGGCTTTACGTTCAAGGTTACTCCCCAACTATCCATCCGACAACCTCCAATGATCTATCTTCGATTGCCACCATCGATGTCTTCTCTGGTTTCAGTGCCGCACATAGAGACGATACCAGGACATTGAAGATAGTACATGGATTCTTAAATGCTGTCTCATGGGGTATCTTGCTCCCAATCGGAGCTGCGACGGCAAGATATTTGAGGCACGTGCAGGCACTAGGGCCAGCATGGTTCTATGTGCATGCAGGGATACAGCTTTGTGCTTTTATCATAGGAACAATAGGGTTTGCCACTGGAATTAGACTCGGGGAATTATCACCGGGAGTGGTTTATGGGCTACACAGGAAGCTTGGTTTCGCAGCATTTTCCTTCGGGGCTTTGCAAACCCTAGCACTGTTGTTTAGGCCTAAGACCACCAATAAGTTCAGGAAGTACTGGAAATCTTACCACCATTTTGTAGGGTATGCTTGCGTAGTGCTAGGAGTTGTGAATGTTTTTCAGGGATTTGAAGTAATGGGAGAGAGCAGGTCTTATGCTAAGTTAGGATATTGTCTGTGCCTATCGACATTGATAGGAGTTTGTATAGCTTTGGAAGTGAATTCTTGGGTGGTTTTTTGCAGAAAATCGAAAGAAGAGAAGCTGAGAAGAGAAGGATTGATTGGCGGTGGGTCTGGTAAAGGAAGTGGGAGCCATGGTTAAGAAATTAACCCCTGGATTCCATAAAAGAAGAAGAAGAAGAAGAAGAAGAAGAAGAAGAAGAAGAAGCTATATATAAATGCTGCGATTGGAATTTTGAAGGGTGCTTTTTGCAGGCCAAAATATCTGTTCGCTTTTCTTTTTGAGTCATCTAGGTGTTCATTAATTATTTCCAAGCCATTTTAATGAGGCTCTGCTCTGCTCTTCTCTTGTGTTTTATATTTCTCATCGGGTTATGAAAGAACATAATTCATTTTTGCTGGTTTTATTCTCACTCTATAATTTATTATTCTTGTATGTATGTATGTATGTATGTATGTATGTATGTATGTATGTATGTATATGCGCTTGTGTGCTCTTGTTATTCTATAATTTTAGATTCTAAAATTACTGTTATTTATGTATAAAAAATATTAACAATCCCAATTACTTTTTTTATTAGTTCAAGACATATTTTATAGTACACTTATTGAATAATAATATTACTACTCATTAATTGTATTGGTTGAATTGAGGGAAAAAATAATAGGAAGAAACAAAAAAATCATTTTAGGATAATATATCTGATGTTCTTGATCCATATTTCATTTAAAGATATATTACAATGTTTATATTACATTTTTTTTAATTTTATTAATAATAACTTAATTGAAAAACACCAAGGTTGTAGATGTTATACAATTCAACAATTTTAGTATGATAAAAAGATAAATAATTGAAGGGGCATATTTGATAAAAATTGATCAATATTTAGACAATTTTATTTCCTTCATCTACTTTTAATTTTAAATAAATAATATATATCATATATACATCTTAAATTAAATCTTTTGAAATGAATTTTTAATTAATTTAATTCAAACAATTAAATGTTTTATCTATTTTTTTAAGTTAGAAAACACAAATTAACTCATGTTAACTTAATTAACTCATACTCGGAATAACTTGGCAAAAAAATAAAAATAAAATCATATAGCTTGAGGGTCAAGAATTTAACTTCAAAGTATAAAATTGTTAAAGAAAATAAATTTCATAAAAATAAATTAGGGAAGATAAATATGAGACAATCATAGTTAACTTTACTAATCTATTATCCGAGATATGAGATCGTAATAACTCAAAGAAAACAAAATCATAAAAAAAAAAGAATTTAAGAGCTTAATAACCAAATTATGATAAATTTAAAAAAAAAAATCAGTTTTCAATGTAAAGAAATGCCCTGCTGGAAGACAACCACAAAAGAAATAACAAAGTAAAATATTCAATCGTAAAATCATTTAAGAACCAAAAAGACCAAACTTAGTATAAAAAGTAAAAGAAAATAATCATGGGCTAAATTGAAGGGGGGAATACTAAGAAAGGTATAAAAAAAAGTTAATGAAAGAATGAGGATAACAATTGGATAAAAAAAAACAAATTAACTGTTGAGGGATAAAATTGAAAAAACTAAGATAAACCAAGAAAATGATAAGAATACAACAATCAAATTAATAAGGACAACAAATGAATAAAAGAACAAATGCAATAAAATTAAAAGGGATCAAATTGCAAACAAAAATCAAGAAAAAATATAAACAAAGAAATAAAGCAAGTAAGAGTAGAGGGACCAAATTGAATAAACAAATAAACTACAATAATAAACCAAATCTTACTACTACCATTAATAATTATTAAACTGCAACAGATTATGCAAATCAATTTTATTTATTTATTTAGAAAAGTTCATAACATATAATAGGGGTGAGATTTGTAAATCTTAAAAGTTACTTTGTAAATGTTAAGAAAAAGGCATGAGAGGATAAAATGGATATAAGCAAATTCTTAGAAGGATGGAAATTAATTTATTATAAGCATATTATAGATATTAGTGACCACTTCAAACAGGAAAAAAAAAGTAGCAATTGCTATATATAAATCAATTAATTCTAAGAATAGTAACAACGTGTAGATGTATTTTTAAAGAAATAAGTAATTACAACTTTTCAGTATCAAAATGGTCATTATTATTTATATAAATTAAATTGAAAAATATTAATTTATCATACTAATAGAAACCAAGAATAAATCGAAAGAAATCAAAATAATTACTAAAACATCGATTAAAAAAACCAACAATTAATTGAATCGACAATTAAAGGGTCCCATGTCATCATAATACTTCTTATTATACGTGTATATAAATGACAAGTCCGTGTATATAAATGACAAGTCCTGTTTGGAGGTAGATTTGTAGTTATTTTTTAAAATGTTTTTTATTTAAAAATATATGATTTTTTTTATTTTTTTCAAAAACACAACGAGCTACAAACCGGCCGATCGTGTGTCATGGATGAATAAAAATCATTGTGTTCGTTTTATTATATTTTAATGGAAAAAACATAAAAGCTATCTCAATACGCTGTGACGATGAATTATTCTCTGGCCTTAGTTTTTTTTTCTCTCTCTCGAAAAACATAATTTAATATAATATAGGAACACTCTCTTAATTGAAAAGGAAAATGATCGATCGTATAATAAAGAATTATCCATAAATGCAATATTATCTATCTTGTTTTCTTCTTCTTCTTTTTCTAATGATCATAAGCTCCAACCTGCCTCCAACCGGCTTTTTCTACGAGGCTTCCAATTCAAGCTGAACTGGTCGGGGATCAGAGTGAAAGCTTAAGGACTAGGGTACCAAGAAAAGGGTTTTTCGTCTACTTCTTCTTCTTATCACAAAAGCTTGATGCTAAACGTTGCAACCCTTGCCGGAAAACAAGGTTTTGATGTACAGTCTTGTTTCATCCTCGTCTGCTACAGAAGGCATGTCTGTGGTCTGCTGCTAGCCCGGAAAGAGTTGCGCATTGAGAGTTGAGACGTGTTTCTCCCTTCTAGCACCGAGAGAGAAGGAAGGAGCCACCAAGAATAGCCCTCTTAAACGGGGCCTTGACCGTATACTGAACCACTTACCATGACGATAAATTGAAAACGAAGATACAGATTACTTGCTCCATCTCATTATTCAAGCTTAGGTCGCAGAACTGACACCTTACCAACCTTAAAGAAAAACCAAAATACATACAAGACAGTTGATTCCTGCCGGATTTATTTCCTGACACAAATAGAAAGCATTCGAGTAAACAAGAATCTGGGTTAATCGGCTTAGCATGATCAAATGCTTCGCTGATGCACAGGTGAAACCTCTAAAAGCTGCAAGGCCCTCAGACAAGGCATTCGCGGAATAAACCATTGCTCATTCTCAGAGAATTGAGATGATGATCGATCGGACTTATCGGATCTGGGGAATGGTCAAAGGGCAGTTGTAGTCTGGACAGAAGGTCAAAATAAAAAGGGACTGTCCCAGATGAAAATTGATTGGTATCGGACGATGCATGCAAGTCAACGAACCTCGCATGCCATTTCGGGAAGCAATGCGGCATATATTATAGCAGGTAAGATGGTATGTGCTGATGAGAAATCTTGAGGGTCCCAGTGCTTAGCACACTGAAAGCACTTCTGCAACCGCTGATGGGAAACTTACCTAAACAACGAGATGAACACTAGATATCCAGTCATCAACATTACTTGGTCAGCACATGTGACTATTGGCGTGTTAAAAAGGGTTCATTTCGAATACCGAGTTTGAACTCTGTGCGTGGAGGATATAGTCATGAAAAAAGAATCATAATATGTGGTAACTTATTCATGGGGACCCTAGATGGGTATCCCTTAAACGTTTCACACTAGTAAAATCAACAAGAATCTGGGGTACAATCTGCTGAAAAACGATCCCAAACAATGGGAAATAGGAAGACACAAGACAAGGCTGAAAAATCCACAACTTGGCCAGAAATTACAGGGCATAAAAAACTAGGGAGTAAGAGAAAAAAAAAGTCTAAATCTTTTTGTATCGCCAGCCTCACCAGAGATGCATTGATGCAGTTTGACTATATCCCGCGAGCTGATTTTACATCTCAATCAAAGAACAAGAGAAGAAAAACCTAAAATGTAGCTCAAAACTCGATACTTGACACAAAATCCCTTATAACTTCTATCCCTAAATTTAATTCTTCAGAACAGGCACTCCAGTTAGCTCTAGATAACCAATTTGTTTTAACTGAAATATACTATGAGAGGATGCGCGAAATTCACAATTCACCTGATCACCAGAATATCTCCACCTAATATATCATGATAACAGAAATGATCCAGCTAGGTAGCAATTCCTGAAACAAATTAGAAGAAAATCCATCAAGATCAAAAGGTTGAAGCACCATAAAATCAATTCATCAAAATATATCTCCTCTACGGCAAACTAAAACTAAAACTAAAACGCTATACATTGTTTCATATGATTTTCAATTAAAAAACTGCAGGGGAAAAAACTAAATTACAAAAAAGAAACCATAGTCGTCAGCATAGATACCAGTAAAGGAAACAAAAAAACTTCGCATTGTACACGCCAAGAGTGCAAACACTCAGACCACTCTCAACTTCTTAGCTACAATGAATGGTGCAGTACAACTTAAGCAGTTCGATCAATAAAATAAGATCTACAACCACATATTTATTAGATATTTGCAAGTCAATGGTAAAGAAGAGATGATCCAACATACTAGGATATGCCAAATGCACTACTCCCTCTTTCTCATAAAAACAACAATGTGCACATTTGAAACTGATGTCCTGTCCAACATGAAACTGATGTCGTGATAGAGTATATTATTGGAAGTAGAAGAATTTTCCATCTGTATTCTGTTTACTGACAAAAATTTGCAGGCGCTCCAAAACAGAAAGATTATAGGAAGAAGAATAACTTGCCATCTGTGTTCTGTTTGATGACAAAAATTTGCAGGCGCTCCAAAACAGAATGGTGATATTTTACAAATGGATGGATGGAGAACGGTATGTGTGATAGTGCACAAAAATAGTGGAACCTAAAAGTCATGGTTTTACATCATGTTAAAATCAACCACAAAGACAAGAAGTGGAGAGGCAGAAAAGTGTTTTGCGCTCATCATTTGTGCTTTTATTAGTCAAGAAACATCCCTTGACAAGGATACAGTAACATAAAATCATAAATGAGAATTAACAAGATACAATAGAACAAAATCTAGCCAGGTAAACATCAACTGTCTGCATCTCAATAATGAGAATTAGGCAGACTTGCAATAAATAGGAATAAATGCACCATAAATAATGAGCAATTTACTAGCAATTCACAAAATCATGCAGCCAACTAAACAAAAAATGAGGTTGTGTTTTTTTTGTGGAAAAATTTTCTAGTTTTCAAAAGCTTTTGTAAGAAATAGAAACCTAAAGAAAAAGCATTTTCTAATTGAAAAAAAAGAGAGCATGTTCTCTGTTATTCTAATCCTTTAGAAAACTGAAAAGTATCAAAAAGGTTGTTTTCCAAATTCTCGTTTATAAAATAAGATTACTGGCAGCAAGCCGAATCAAAAAACAATTTTAACATAAAAAATATTTAGATGTTGCTGATGAATTTTTCTATTATAAAAATCAATAAATTGTGTGAAAATTGACCTGATGTGAACAGGTCAACTTGACAGATCAAAAGAAAACTCAAATCGTGAAACTAGAATAATCCATAGAAAACAACTTGAAACAAATTATTAAGCTCAATTTTCAATCAACATAGTGTTAAAAGAGGAAATTGAAAAAAGATTCAGTTACAAAAAGGACACAAGGAATAGCGCAAGTCAATCAAAGTTAATATGTCAAACTCACAATCAGGAGTCATAAAACAAGGATAACCTCATAAAAAACAAATCAAACCAAATAACAAAAATTAATTCTCAATAAAACCAATGTTGAAGGGAAAAAAACTCGAGTCAACCGAGTTAACTCATCAAACTCGTGGTTTAGGTTATAAGATTGAGAAAACCTCATACAAAATAAACTAAAAATATTTATGAAATTCAATTCTCAATTAACTTAATGTTGAATAATGAAATTAAAATTAAAAAAAAATCAAATACAAAAAACTGATAGATTAAAAAAAAAACAAAGAGGGGGGGAACACTATTACAAAAAACTGATAGATTAAAAAAAAAAACAAAGAGGGGGGGAACACTATTACAATGAATTGTGTTAACCTGTTATTCGAGTCATGAAATTAAAATAACTTCATAAAAAATAAATTGAAAAAAATACATGAAGTTCAATTCTCAATAAACCTAATATTGGAAGATGAAATTATAATTAAAAAAAATATATAGATTGAAAAAAAAATATATATATATATATAAAAAAAAAAACATTATTCTAATGAATAGTATATTTCTTAGTTTTTCTTTTTTGTTAATTGTAAATAAGGGAATTGTTTAATTCACCAAATCTTTTTATACAAGCCAAATAAGGCCCTTGTTTTCTATTTTGAAAATTTTGTATTTTATAAACATGTGTTTTTAGAGAGAGAACTTTAGAATAATAATAATAAAAAAAATACAGATGAAAACTAAAAAACTATTTTCTGAAAGTAAACACAGCCCAAGCTTTCCTGATCAAGATATGCTTAGAGAACATTTGTTTTCACATTTTTTCTATGAAAATAGTGAAGATAAGTTTACATTGCTCCTATGTACCTCAAACCAAAAATGTTGATTCATGAAATTAGAAAATGATATTGAACTCTCAACATTATTAACCACTACATGTTCTGTATGAGCACGAAGGGGTGTCCATGCAAGCATTGGGATTAGCCCATGGTTCCTAATGAAACCATCTATAGCAGAAAAAAATTATCTCAGTCAACTATTGCACTGACCTTGAGGTCTAGCAAATTTCTGCTAGTTGGTTTGTTGTATCTTATCTATTGCACAGTTAATTCAAACATTTGAAACTAAACACTTAAACAATATTCCTTTGAAACTAGACAGTTTGAACAGTATTCCTCTGTCATAATGTAATAAACAACAAATAATATGGTAGTCAAATTAAAGCAACCCTTTCAGTGAAATCAAATATCAACTGATTGTTGCAGGGAGACACCACATCCAGTAAGTGCGACATGAAGAATCCAATGTATTACGAACAATACAAGACATGCAATGACAGATCCCTGTTTCAAATCCATTTCTTCATATTTCAAATATCATAAAAGTTTCTGGGCAAACCATTTGTAATTATTTCCCATCAGTACATATGCACATAGACATAAAGATATGACAGAAAAACAGAAAATGGAGACTAATTGCTTATGCTACTGCTGGTTATGAAGACTCGAGCATACTTGTCTTTCGGAACATTAGGAAGCAACCTTAATGTATTCAGTATGTAAATTATTTATTAAAGCAATATTAAGAAAGAACTTTTAAGGAACCAGATCAAGCAATTGAATGAATGCACTTACTAGACTAGGAGCTCTTACCTCTATTTGACTGTCTCTTATTAACACTATAACCACCAACATAACCAGGAGAGCTTTTGGCTGGAACATCAGAAGTGGCATTGCCAAGGCCAAAACCAAAGGAAACAGATCCATCTCGCTCAGAATTTGATGACTGCCAAGTGGGGTCCCCATAATCTGAACTACTGCCGTAAATGTCAGCAAATGCTCCATCAAAACTACCATTTGATGCAGCATGTGATATTGTTGGGCCCACATTGTTCCCACTGTTTCTTGCATAACCACCCATGCCCAAACCAAAACTATTTTCACCACTTCCATACCCAAAACTCAGACTGCTATTAGAAACATTATTTCCTCCGCCTCGAACTTGAAGTGATGAAGAACCCCAATTAGCCCCATTGTTGCTAAAGGTAGTTCCTCCAAGGCTTTCAGTTCCAGATCCTATGTACGCATTTGAACTTGCAGAGTTGGTGTTATGATTAAGCCCCCCATTTCCCCACAAGTTTCTTGTTGCTGAGCTGAAAAATGAAGTACTTCCTCCATTACCTCCATCATATCCTATAGGTCTAGCAAGGCTATTTGCATTATCAATATAGTAAGGACTCATTTCCCGCCCATAGCTAAGATTGCTATTAAAATTTGCATTGCCCCCGTAACTTGGGCTCAATGCTGGCTCAAAATTCATACCCATTCCATAAGCAGAACCAAATGGAGGGAAACCATTTCGGATACTAGCAACTGGACTGAACCTACCATCCATCCTAAGTCCATAGCCCCCAACTGTACTTGGATTATATCCCTGAGTATAGCCATTGAGGAAGCTATTAACCCTATTTAGACCATAATTATATCCACCAAGCGGGCTGCGACTGGGACCTGGTGATAACTCTTTGGGAACAGCTCTCTTGACCTCAACCATTTTGCCATTCAGTTCATGAAAAGTCTTCATCAAAACTTTGTCCACTGCCTCCTCAGAATCAAAAGTGATGAACCCAAATCCCCTTGGCCTCTGTGTGTTATGATCATACATCACCACAACATCCATGATGGTCCCAAACTGGTCAAAATAATTCTTAAAATCACTTTCTGTAACTGTGGATGCTAAGCCTCCTACAAAAATCTTTTTTGTACGCCCTGGACCGGGAGAACCATGGATGCTACCACCACTGTTTCTATTCAGAATATTCTGATCATCCCTGGGAACAGCCTTTTTTGCCTCAACCTGAGGATGAACACATCAGTTAGAAGAACAAGCTATGGGAATCTGTCAACACTTGAAACTTAACTTCAGTACATTAAAATCACAAATTTGGAAGATTGGCTAAACCATTACAATGATAATGAGGAAAAAAAACAGAGAGAAGGCGAGCATTTTCTCACGGCTCAGTTTGATATCTCACTACGGAAGTAGAATTAGAAAAATTGACTCATCAGTCTGATACGGAAATGAATTCTCCATTTTGTATGGTGCAGTTTATAGTAAAAGTTATGAACAGCATTATTGCATTACACACAAATCTAGAGGGTCACGTTTAAGGTTAATAAAGCTTACCATTCTGCCATCAATGCTGTGTTTTTCCTTTATGACTCTCTCTGCAATAGCTGGGTCAGCAAAAACAACAAAACCAAATCCACGGGCACGCCCTGTGGTGCGATCCTTCATTATCACAGCCTCCACCACCTCCCCAAAAGATCGAAAATAGCCCTTGAGCCGTTCTTCATCGGTGTCCCATGAAATTCCCCCAATGAACAGCTTGCCACTATCAGATTGCATTTTTCTCTCTCTCTCTTTAATCTCTACAATACAAAATATTTTTCTTACTGAATATAAAGCCCAAAACTTCACAAATGCAAATCACACTACTAATAAAATCAATACAAAAAGGCAAACCTGTTTGGACAATCAAACACCTCCTTCAATTCAGTAGACGTATTTTACACTGGATCCAATCAGCAACAGCATAGTTAACATACAATTCAATAGCAAATCAAAACCAACTAGGACAGTGAACTCTAATCAGACAATGGATCAAAGTTATCATTATATTTAATAAGAATGCAATTCAAATTTAGGCAATACCTTTATTCGGACAATCAAGAAAAAAAAACACAACAAAATTCCTATGTTTTCGTTTGACACAAAAGCCAAAAACTTAATAGATCCTTCAACGATCAATCAGCCAACCAACAATCTAGAATCAATCAAACCTGAAAGAAAGAAAAAAGGAATTCAATCCTGGAATTCAATAAAGGTCCAAAATTTACAAAGATCCGAAACCAGAAACTCAAAAATCTTACACAACCCACCGATTAAAGAAAAACCCAGAAGGTAAATCTCATCAAAATTGAAAATTTAAGATCTGAGAGAAGGCATAATGAGAATATTAATAGAGGGCATGCTCATCCTCCTCCACAATATGCCCTCTTCTTCTTCGTCTTCTTTTAATTTGTGTTTCAATTTTTTGATCAGCTAATGCAAATTTAGTTACCAAGCAAAATTCCAAATTTATTTATACACACATAAATTCTAGTGAGAGAAAAGGGTTGTTTTGTTTTGGGGAGAGAGAATTTTGTAGAGCCTGGTGTGAGGAATATATAGGGAGAGGCTCAAAAATGGAAGGAGCTGGCTTTCTTTTCTTTTCTTTTTAAGCTTTTATATATTTTTATAAAACAAATTTTGAATTTTTTACTATTTTTCCTTTGCAGTGAAAGGCAAAAATGGATACTGAGAGAAGTTGGTGTGTTTTTTCCCCCCTGATCTGATAAAAGGGAAGGAGGGTAAGAGATGGAATAGCTTCTTCTTCCTACCCTCAACACACTTGTGCTTTATGGAGATGGACTTGTAAGTACACAACTTTGTGCATCTACATGCATGCATGGGATCTCAGCTCCATTGTTCTTGTGGGGCCATGCTACGTATCAACCATAGATTCTTCTGACACTTGCAAATGACATCAATTTGTAATTTTGATCTATGGCTGTGATCTGTTGATGTCTTCAAACCACAATTTGCGTGAATATCCCTTCTCTTTTTTACCTCCTCGAGGTCAAAAAATTGGAGGTGCTTAACGTTTTTGGTAGGATAGATCAGTACCTAATTTTGATTGTCTTGTCAATGCTTGGAGAGCACACAACATTAGTAAGTCCCCGGCCAGTAACCCTTTTCTCAATTGAGTCCTCGATTTATTTATTTATTTATTTATGTACCTAGGAATCCTCAGTTTGATCCTTCCATCTACAAACATGTTTGGCATTATCTAAATTTAGAGGACCCAATTGATAAAAGGCTCAGGCAGATTCAATGAGGAAAGGACCCAATTGAGAATTCTTGACTGTTTGGAGCTCTAATTGGTTAAGAAAGCTAAATCAGGGATCTAATAGAGAGAAAGGTTATATATTGCTGACTGATCTGAGGTTACCCTTTTTTTCAACCACCACACAATAGTATTTTCAGTCTTGGCTATATCTTGCAAGTGATGAAATTTTATTTTCTACTTTAGATATTGATGAATTGGGGACAGTTCAATTATTTGTACTGCTTTATGATTGGAAACTTTTTTCTCAATAATCCAAAAAAATATATATAATTCATTTAATTATACAGATGTTGAAATTTTCTATTTAAATAATCATTATAATTCAATCTCATGTTATTTTCAAATGGAAAATTAGTAGTGAATTTAATCTAATCAGTGTATGTTTTGATTGGAAATATATCAGATTAATATTTATACTATTATTATTATTATTATAATGTAGTTTTTATCTCAGCACATTAGAATATTAAAAAAAGAACACTCAAGAAAATAAAATTTAAAATTAAAAAAACATGAAATAAAACAATTATTTTTCGAATTATAATTCAACCACAATCCAAGCACGGGCCCTGTTTGACACCGTGTTTCAAAAATGTTTTTGAAAAACATTAAAAAAATATTTTTATTTTTTATTTTAAAGTAAAAAATATATTTTTATATCATTTTCATGTGCTGATGTCAAAATTAATTTTTAAAAAATATTATTTTGATAGATTTCTGAATAAAAAACAATTTCAAAAATAATATTAATCAAACTCTCAAACAATCACTAAATACATTTCTTTTTATTGCTTTTTTTTTCTTTCAAGAATGTCTTCTTTTTATTGATTGAAATGACACAAGTCAACCCCTTTTTTTTTACTTTCACATAAGAAAAATGTGTGGATTTTTTTTCCCATAAGTTGCCAATTAATATTCTTATACTATATGGTTTCCAACATGACTTTGTGGGCTTCACTAAAAGAAACTCACTGTGTGTGTGACGTCTAAAAATAATGGTTTTATATATAGTTCACCGACTGCCTAGCCAAGCTACACTCGTAGCTACAAGCTCGCTTGAGGTTCGGGCCACGTATCAAATGGCTCGACACACCAAAAATTGTAGCTCATGTATATAAACCTAGCCAATATATTATTTCAATATTTTACTTTCAAATCTCTTTATATAGTCCCATTTATACGATTTGATTCCCCTTTGATGCTATTCCTACGTGGAACAACACATCTCCTTAGAATTTACAAAAAGAAAGAAAAAGGGAACTGAAATGGGAGACATTAGGCATCGGATGAGGTCGAAACCATCACTTGTGTATATTTATGAAGTCCATGCAGATTTTACAAATGGACCACAATTTTTTTTTATTAACGTGGATGTGTGGATTAATTTGCGCATATCTTGACTGATCCTATGGATCTTAAAATGAACGATCATATAAGTCTTCAGTGATCATCATATCAGCAACTACATAATTTGAACCTGAAATCACATGGGGACAAATTTTTATCTTAAACTCTTATCACTGAGTCACCTACCAGATAATTCACCGCAAATATTATAAATATTATAATGCTCACAAATATTATAATGTTGGGTGGGTGTTCCTGCTTTCCTAATGGTATCCATGGATACTCACTCCTCATTGGACCATGTGGCTGGATGTACCAACTGGCCGTCTTCTACTTTGATAAACAATGTCTTCTGTCACGGTCCTTGAAAGTCACCCAACATGAAGTACAGGGACCAAACTGTGATTTTGTGAATGATATAGGGACCTTCAGCTTAAATTGGATGGTGGAATGTCTGTGTTTTATCAAATCTTTTCTGGTGCTCCCCACGAAAAGAACTTTGGTCTTTCCACTAGCTAGCTGGCTAAATGCTACAGCTAGCTATTTCCCGTTATTTTCTCTGGGCTTCAAAGTTTTCTTTCGCAATTATACCCTAGCACATTTACCTTTATTAAGCAGCGGTGCATTATATATATATAGTTTTGATGTTATAATGTATTTTAAAAGATAAAAAAACATAATTTTAAAAAAAAAAAACTTTGAAAAATAGCTAGGTTAGGCCTGTTGTAGAGAAGCAAGGTTATTTTGGACGCTTGGATTGATCATCCGGTGGCTGGGATAGCGAGGTTAGTGGGTAACATGGTTGGCCTCCAGCTGCCACTAGTTGGGATGATGATAATATGGAGAGAGAGGGAGGGGCATAACATGTAATTGTGTGATGGCATAAATTAATATAAAAGGAGGAACGATCAAGGGTTTTTTGTTCCCTTGATTGTGATCACCCAATCATCTTTTGGCTACAGGTTTACTTTTTTTTTTTTTTACTTTTTAAAAAAAATTACCAGTTAGCACCCTTGATTCGGTGAATGTCTACGTAGCTATTATAAATTTTGCAATTTTTTAAAATAAAATGGAAATAGTTTTTTGAACTTTACTTGGGAAATGATTTATGGTTTATATATAGATTTGTTGTTAGTCTAATTCAACCCTATATTTCTAGCTCATGCATGCTTGCAGCCTCCCCGTCTCCTGTTGTGTTGAAGACCACAATTTAACTTCGTTACTTATATATTTGGATTAAATTTTGATTTAATTACACGCAACTATATGAATTTGGTTTATAATTTTTATGATTTGGGTCTGGTTATGACGAACTTGAAATGTAAATGCTCATGCACCAGGTAATTGTTCGAAAGTGTGATTGAGATTGTTTTTAAAAATAATTTTTATCATTTTATTTTGAAAAAATAATAATCTTGGTGCTATAATTTTTTTTTATCTTTTGTACATAATTTATCGGTCATTGTCAAATTGTTAAAGAGTACAATAGTCTTCTCATATTTGTAGATGCACAATAAAATTACTAATTTAATTTTAAATAAAAAAAATCAATTTTGACATATAGATGTTTTTTAGTCTTTTCACCTATTTACATGCAGCAAAATTACTCAACTATCCTTTATTTTTACATTTAGGGTTTCTTTTTCTTTCTTTCTTTTCACCCAGTTTTTTCTTTTCTTTTCAATTGGCCAAGAATAATTAAGTCATTTAATAAACATAAATATTATTAAAATTAAAAAAAAGTGGTTGGCACATCAAGTATGTAGAGCACCCATGACCTTATTAGTGGTAGATATAACTCCTACCAGTGGTTAAAAATATCATTTTATCATCACGGCGTCTTGTTCTTAATAGGATAGTGTGTGGTGATGTCGGGGAGATGAATTGGTGCCAACAAGGCTTTTTCTTCATTTTTATCTCTCATTCCCTTGGAAATTCAAAATTTTATAATTGTTCTCCTATTTATTGATATTTTAAATTTAATCCGTATTCTTTTTAATATTAGTTTTTGTTCTAAATCTTTTTATAAGAATTTTTATTTGTTTTCAAATTCATAATTTATTCTCAATTTGGGATGTGTATTTTATTTTTCAATTTGATTCTTGCCCTCTTTGATTTCTAATATTTTCTCATGAACCTCTTATGCAAATTTAATTTATTTTGAATTTATCCTTTAACCTGGATTTATGGTATATTATTTTTTTGTTCCAGATTTTATTGTTCATAGATTGGATTTTGTGATTTTTCTATGCATGCTACTTTTGATTTGATAATCCATGTTATGAGTTTGAACAGTTAGCATGAGTTGATTTTTTTTTATTTCATCGTTCAATATTGATTTTTTTTTAAATGGGTTTTATTGTTTTCTTCCATTTATTTTTTATCGAATTAGCTCAGTTTTATTATTTGGGTTGCAGATTAATGGGTTAACTATGGTTGGATCGCCCCTTATTATCCGGGTTATATGTTTGTTATGCTAAGGTGGAGTGACTCAAGTAGGGTTTTTTTTGTCAATTTCCTACTCAATTTTGTTATTTCATATTTAATTTGATGAAAATTAAACCAAATTGTTTTTTCCTTCTGGAAAATATTTTTCCCCGAATTATATTAATTGTTTTTTTTATAAAAAAAAACAAAACTGATTCGTTTTCTATCATTGTAATTTTTTTCATTTAATTAAAACAAAACTATTTATTTACTCATTTGGATCTAGAACTCGAGTTATAGATTTTTCTTCCATTTATTACACCTTCCATTTATTACACCTTTGCAACGTCTAACACACACGTCTCTTGTTTCCTTTTATTTTGAAATTGAAGTCAATAGAAAGGAAATCAAAATTAACGATTTCTATAATTGAAGACAATACCTTTTTTTTTTGTCTGTTAAGTTACGTTGATTTTGGAAGTGGTTGAAACTGAAACGACAAACCATGGCTTCATTTCAACATGTCAAGCATCCAATAATCAAAATTCGTAGAAAATCAACACCACATGAATGCCTATTATATAATAAGGGTTAATTTCAATTTCTCTTTATGAAGTTTGAGACAATTTTATTTTAATATAATTCGATAATATCAAGTACTTTACTCCAATTAAAATAATACCACGTGTATCATTCATATTTAAAAATATAAGATATGAAACCAAAATTCAATTTTTTTAGCATGGCTTACGTAAAAAAAAATAAATCAAAGGGACCTTATTAAAGCTTTAAAACTAAGAAGCCTATTAGTGTTGAAACTCGAATATGATGAGTACTTGACTCATAAAAAAAAATATTAATTAATTTTTACTAGGACCCATATTTTTAATATTTACCTATCCATATAAATTTTAGTTTGACATTAAAGTTATTTAAAAAGTAATACTTTGTTCTTGAAGTTATTATGGCTATAGAGAGAAAATATTATGGAATGCCATAGCCTTATGTTAATATAGTCTTCAAGATGTGTGACATGATGTCAGAAGGCTTGCGATCTGCACAGCAAGTCTTGAGTTTGAGTCAATGTGTACACCCTTTTTAAGAATATGAAACAACCAGAGTTCTCTCATTTATTCAGATCCACAAAGTACGCTTTTTCCAGGGGTTGAGGTTTTCCTGGATCCAAAAAAGTTGTGTTAATGCATATAAGTTTTTCTGGTTATTTTAGTATTTTTAATCCCTTAAGTTTTTTTTTCAAAAAACAATTTGATCCCCTTTGTGTATTGAATTGGTTTGTCATTGAACTTGATCCCTTATTTTGGTAGCTTGAATACAGGGATCTTGTTGTGTTAATTAAAAACATTTCTTGGTTACTGTCCAAATTAACAAGATAAAAAAATAATTTTATTGATCTTGAAAAATTAAAGCTTTGGATACTGAAAAATATACTCAATTTGTTTCTGTTGCTACAATCAATGAATTAATTGACCACACAGAGAAAAATGTTCTATCCTTTTTTTTTATCGCTCGATGTTTTATTTTTAATTTGATCCTTCCATACTTGATTGGATTTCTTATTTATGGGGATCTTGTGGTTGATGCTTAGTTTGACAAGATAAAATTAAATTTTATTAAATCAAGAAAATTAAGGTTTTGTGAGCCAAGTCTGAAACTAAAATAAATTTCCAACCCTGTTCTTACAATATCAAGAATCAAGGTGAACGAGTAATCGAAAACTAATCAGTGCTAGCAAGTACGAACAATCACCTCACTCTTGTTCATTGGTGTCATTGGAAGGGTTTTGGTAAGGACTTTCTTGGGACAGTGACACGATATACATAAATGAGATCATGTGATTGTTTTTACTTTAATTTTATCATTTAATATTTAATTGATATTTAATTGGTTTTCAAATTTTGTTATCATATAATTAATTAAAAATATGTTATTGGTTTAACACTCAATTTATTTTTAACTGGCTTCATGTTTTGTTATCATATAATTAACTAATTAAAAAATGTTGTGTTATTGATCCTAGTATAGTTCATAATTTGGGTCACAAGTTTATAAGTTAATCGATTAAATGTAATATGTTCATATTTCAATATTCTTAGAAAAAGATTGTCCTTGAATATTTTTAAAGTCAAACCATAGTGTTACTGATCATCCAAATTATTTGTGTACATGACATAACTATATATATATATATATATATTTAAAAAAAAACTAGCCTTTAAATCTGTCATGTAAATTGAATCACGTCGAAACAACTCTATATGATTTTATTTGAAACTCGAATTAGATAAAAATAATTGAGTATGAAATTTTCAAGTTTGATTTATTGAACTGGATTTCATTACAATAATAAAGAGTTAATAGAAACTTAAATATTTTTCTTATATTTTAAAAACTTTTGTTCAAATATTTGTGGTATCCATCTAATTTCAAATCACTAACTGTGTGCAATACAATAAAATATATAATTGTATGAGCAATTCCCAATCTCGATTAAGCCTATGTCTATGTTTGAGAGTTTGATTGATGATGTTTTTTAAAATATTTTTTTCATAAAGAAGATGATCTAAAAATACTAAAAAACTTAATTTAATTTTTTTTTATAAAAAAAACACTTTTAAACACACAATGTGGACTACAAAAGTTTTGCTCCACTTTAAATTCTTAAATAGTTAATTTTAAGATTAGTATAGATCAATATGAAAAATACATTTAATTTAAAATAATACATTAAAAAATGACTTAGTCTGAATTAATATAAAAAATTATGTAATATAGCATAAAATGCAAGGACGAAGCAATGGGTGGGACCAATTGAAAATGGCTAATCAAAGTGGAGCTCCCTTTTTCTTTTTTCTCTATATAATTAAAACCTCTCCTCCTCCACATGTGACGCGGGCTTCAGAGCCGGAGGCGCAGAAATGCAAATTTTAATTTCCCTCCAAAAATCAAAAAATTAAAACCACCCCTTAATTGTACACTATTTTAAGTATAAATAGAAATCATTCTCTCCCCAATCCCTCCGCCACCGAATCCCCAAATACTTCCTTCCAGTTCTGGGCTCTTTCAATGACTGCTTTCAAGTCCTCTGTTTCCTTGAGTTCGATTAACGGTGGCCATGCTAAAGCCGGTGAAGTACATGTCATCATTGGCCCCATGTTTGCTGGTAAAACCACCGGCCTGCTCCGTCGTATCAAATCTGAAAGCAGCAGTGGCAGGTTTGTGTCTTTTTTGTTTATCTGCAATAAGTTTTCTCTAAATTTTGTTTTTTTTCTTAATTTTTTGTTGCTGCTGTGTCAGATCATTTATTTTTCTATGAAAGGTTGGGTTGATTTAAGTATTAGATGTACGTGGGGAAAGTTTTAATTATTATTATTGTTGCTGTAGAACTGTGGCAATGATTAAATCAAGCAAGGATACAAGATATGCAAAAGATTCAGTGGTGACACATGATGGCTTGAAATTTCCCTTGCTGGGCTTTGCCGGATCTCGCCTCCTTCCAACACAAGCTTGGAGACGATGAATATCAAAAGGTACTTTTTAAAGTCTTCTGACAATCGGATCTAAACAGAGGCTTTTTTCTTTTACTGGTTGGTTATAGCTGAACAGTTAATGGGTTGTAGAGAGAAAGGACAACAAAACTTGCTTAAGGATTGTTAAACAGAAAATGTTGTGGTCGGTTTGATGATCTTACAGAATCTGATCTCTCGCGTGATCTGTGTTTATCGACAGCTTGATGTGATTGGCATAGACGAGGCTCAGATTTTTTGAAGACCTTTATGACTTCTGTTGCAAGGCTGCTGACCATGATGGGAAAACTATAATTGTAGCTGGTCTTGATGGGGATTACTTGAGGTGTTGCTCAGCTACATTTCTCCTAGTAATTTATTCGGTTTGACTTTCTTGCCATTTCCTGTTCTCTCTCGTGAAAATAGCCATCTGATTTGATGGGAAAATCACCTTTGTTTGGCAGGAGGAGCTTTGGATCCATGCTTGATGTAATACCCCTTGCTGATACTGTAACGAAGCTGACGGCAAGGTGTGAAGTTTGTGGTGGGCGAGCCTTCTTTACCTGGAGGAAGACATCAGAGACCAAAACAGAATTGATTGGTGGATCTGATCTCTACATGCCTGTTTGCCGGCAGCATTATGTCAGTGGAGAATCTGCCATGGAATCAACAAAGGACTGTCCTTGAATCCTTTAAGGTTCCAAACGACTCCCAAACTGAGGTATCTGCTGTTATGTAATCTAGCACCTGGTCACTGGGCTTGTTCATTGATTATCTGAAGACAGTTTACTTGAGTACTATGCTGAATCGGAGCTTCCAGAGTTGGAGTTGAAAACTTCAATTTAGTCATCATAATGTATGAAATGGAATGAAGGTTCTTACATTAGGCCTATGTCAATTTAGTCATCATAATGATTTGCTTTAGTTTAGTATATAAAAAGTTATTTTAGTCTCATGACCTGAATTATGAATTTGTTAGGTTAACTCGGGTTATCTCAATCTATTTGATTTTATCAGATAGATTGAGATAATAGGCCTATGTCTATTTGTTTTTACTTTTTACATTATGAGTTTGTTAGGTTAACTTCGGGATTGTCTCAAACTTTTTAAAGTTTGTCTTTTTTTTTAAGGATGGACAGTTAGGGTAATTGCTTACTTGGTTTTGGTGGAATATAAGATACATTGTATTATTGCTCCGTGTTACAATGTAGATTAGATTAATTTTTTAAAATATAAAAATAATATCCAGTTTTTGTTATTATTTTTTTAAGCAAATAAAATAAACTATGTATAAGTTGATCGATGTTACCAAGTCAGCTTAATGGGTATAAAGATAATTCAAAATAGTAGGTGAAAATATATAGTTTAAAGTTTAATTCTCAAATGTGCGATGGATGATATTGGGAAAAAAAAATTAAACTAAAAGAAAAGAAAAGGAAAAACAACAACATAAATTCATTTGGGTTAACCTATTAATCTAAGAACGTGGATTATGAGACCGGGATAATTCCCAAATAAAATAAATCAAAATAAATTATGAAATTCAGTTTTTTTAATCAACTTGTCATTGAAGGATAAAATTAAAAAAAATGGTAATTTGAGTGAACCCGATTTAATATTGCAAGCTCGTAACCTAAGGCCTGTGACCAAGATAACCTTGTAGCAAATCAAACTAGAAAACAACCCTAGCTAAACTCGTGACCTAAATTATAAGACTTGGATAACTCTATATAAAGCAAATTATGAAGCATGATTTTTAACCAGTCCAATGTTAAAGAATGAAATTAAAAATAAATTTAATGTAAAAAAAAATGATAAAAACAAATAAATTAAAGATAACCTGAGTTAACCTAACAAACTCATAACTCAGGTCATAAGACTAAAATAACTTTTTATAAACTAAACTAGGGAAAATCACGAACCTAATATCCAATCAATAAAATATTAAACAATATTGAAAAAATCGAAGGTTGAAATATAAAATTAGAATTTAGAAAAAAACATAAGGAATTAATAAAATATTATTAAAATAAATAGTATGCGGTGAGATGGTTCACAATAAAGCCATCTGATTTTAATGCTAGTTTAATCAAATCCAACGTTGTTGCTTGCTGGGTAGGGCGTCTTTTCCTGGGTTTTTCTTAGGCCATTTGGCCCCATTTGCAAACAAAAACAATATACAAAGCGGCTAACAACATAGAATAGGGTTCGGCATAATGATTGAAACTTTTTTTTGATACGAGAAACCTTACCTCTGAAAATATATTTTATAAATTTAGATAATCGAGTAAAAATAAAAATCCAACTTAATCTTTGTATTTTCTGGATGCACAGTGAGGTTTCAGTTTCTTGATTTAATTTATGGAAATGCAACTATATCATAAGCTTGTTCCTAAGAAACGTAGTATGATGATAAAAAACTTGCGATCTACACAATAAATCTCAAATTCAAGTTAAGACATGCGTTTGAGAGTGCTTTTAAAAAAAACTTTTGCAAAAAAATGAATTTTTATTTTATTTTTTACTTTAAATTAAAAATTTTTTGATGTTTTTAAATTATTTTGATGTGTAATAATTTTTTAAAAATAATAAAAAATTATTTTGATGCATTTTTAAATAAAAAACACTTTAAAAAATAACTGCAACCACACTCCCAAACAGGCATATAAAAACCTGAGACAACCGGAATTTTACTCATTCACCTGATCAATTCTCTTATTACAACTCTTTTATTGATTTCTCAGGGAATACCATGGACCTCTGCAAAGGTACATTATTCATAGACTACATTTTGCATGAAATCACAGGTATTGACTAGCCAGTTTGCCCTCCTTGACAATGTAGTTTTGTGCAGGAAAGTCCTCGCCCTTGAAGTATCTATCAAGCATGTCCTTAATTCCAGCAGCATATCGCAACTGAGTGAAGATAATTTCAGTTTGCGTTCATCAAATGAAGATAATTTCAGGAAGAAAAAAAAGGTGGGAAAAATTTAAGAGGCAAATGTACCTGTCCATCTATAGTGGTTCCAGAAACATGAGGGGGTCATTGCATGATTTGGCATGTAACGCCATGGATGGTCCTTGGGAGCTGGTTGTGGATTCCAAACATCTCCACTGTAACCTGCAAATCATGTGTCAACCGAATTAGGCACCCATCACGTTCGTGTTATTTTAATTCAGGTCTTGCCGATCCAAGTTTCATATCTACCAGCTAATATTATCATTGAAAATTTTTATTTGTTGTTAAATAGCAGCAATAACCTTTTCTTCCCAACCACTCTGATTAGAAAAAGAAGAAGATGATAGCTGTAATATAAAAATGCTTGCCAAAATTAGAAAAAGAAAATACTAGTAATCTTATTCGAAAACAAACTAAAGTTTGTAATGGCATGATGCCAATACTTTTTTTGAGACGTTATTACCATGAAAAAAGAAAAAAAAATTCAAAATAAATCATCAAGCACAAGTTCAATCAACACAATATTTAAACGATGAAATTAAAAAAAAAAAGAAAAAACATTGATCCAATCCAAAGTTTAGATGGATGTTTTGTTACCTCCAATCTGTCCACTGGAGCAAGCATCAACAACTGCTTGAGTATCCATGATTGCTCCTCGTGCATTGTTAACAATAAGAACTCCTTTCTTCATCTTTGCAATCTTTTCTTTGTCAAACATCCCTCTGAAACAAAAGAGAAGAAGATTGATTTGAATAATATGAAAGAAGCAAGTGAAACAAAAATTCTACTGTTAGACAGCATATTTATCAACTACACACGGTTGTGAAGCTGTCATCCCATGAGCAGGTAGGTTTACAAAGCACCTACAACCACCATCACTCAAATCACTCAAATAAAGCTGCACGTTTCCTTTGATTACATTATCGAGCTCAACTAATATATATACTCAATTCAGCAACACTCAGAACAAAGAGTGTTCCACGCATCATATAAAACATAGCAGGTTCGAGAAATCACAAAACCTCTTGAATGGCTATGGAAAACTATACAAGAAAACTTTCAATGGTTGACGCATCATACAAACATGGGTACAATCGGATAGCACGAGGTTTTCCACTTTGACGGCTTTTACAGTATGGTTTTCCACAGTCATTCATGAGGTTAGAATCCAGTAAACAGAAACCAATTAATGAGGAGCCAGTTTTAGTACCAGAAATGACATTAAGTATCCTTAATATTTATGCCTGCAAGTTGATCTTGCTGTTTTCTTAGGTCTTTTTCAAAAGGGGGGAAGAAAAAGTCTAAAGGAGGAAGAGATCCAAACTTCTATATTTAAATTTCATTGAAAATCATACCTTGTTTTCTCTGTAAGTGGCGTGTTGATGACAACTATGTCACATTTAGAAAGCATTGAATCAAGATCCTCCTCAAACTTTGCCCCTATCTGTTTCTCCAATTCTGGCTCCATCTTAATTCTATCATGATACAGTAGGTTGCAATTGAAAGGCTTCAGCCGTTGGAGTAAAAGCCTTCCAATGCGTCCAGCACCAACAGTTCCCACTGTCTTTCCTTCAAGATCATAAGCTCTGTAGGCAATAGCCGCCACATTCCACTCCCCATTGATAACTTGATGATATCCAGGTAAGAAATTTCGTACAAGCATAAGGATTCTCATGAGCTCATCTTCTGCAACAGAGACTACATTGCTTCCCTGTGACCTCTGCAACAGTTAACCCAGCATCAGCAGCTGCCTTCAAATCTATATGATCAGAGCCTATTCCAGCAGTGAGAAGCAATTGCAGATTTTTTGCCCTCTTGATCCTTTCTTCCGTTACATAGGCAGGGTGGAAAGGGGTAGTAATGAGGACATGGAGATCAGGAATATGCTTTTCAAGTTCTGTGACAGTTACACAGCAAGGAGAAGAAAAAAAATCAGCAAACTGGCCATACTAATATTTCTTGGTAATAAAAGGCACACATTCACTAACAATTGTGTTTATAAAAACAAACTATTTTAACAAAATAAAAATTTGAGATTTACAAAGCATCGCAGCTATGGTAACAGGCACAGTTAATTAAAAAGCATATATTCCAATCAACGTTACTAATAAATCACAGCAGGGTGGAATAAAGACAGTCATGCACCACTAAATATAAAAAAGCAGTAAACAAGCAATTAAAGTTGTGATACAAGAAACTCAGCAGTGGTTTACTTATATCCCAAAACATCACTTCATATCTTGCTCTGTCATTGGTGATCCTATCATATGTTATCTTCTTTTGTTTGGTTCAGGCATATGCTATATTGACATGTATTGATGCTTTCAGAATAATATAAATCATATTATGAAGTCTCATCAAATAGCTTAAACTTTTAGGTAAGATGATTTCTTGACATGATATGATTTCTTGACATGATATTAGAGCCTTGTTCACGAGTTCGAATCTCATCATCCTTATTTTATTTGATAAAAATCAAATACAATGAATAGTGTGCGACACACACACTCACCAGAATCCAGTCCTTCTTTGTCATCAGTGACAATGTACTGGTGGCCTTGTGATTCCAGCCAGTCACGAATGCCCAAAGCTCCTTCCAAGGAACCCACAAAATTAGGATTCAATGAAGCATACTCATTTGCTTTGTAAAACACTCCAACAATTTTTTTGCTTTCTGCCGAAGCCTGTGAACACATGAATGAAACAATGGCTTGAATATACGATACATGGAAAAGGCAGATTTGTACATTTCATTTTCTGTTTGTTTCAATGCAATTACACTGCAAGCAATATTTAATTAGTTTTGATATGCTGCAAGAACTAAGAGTCTTTACAAATAGATTTTAAGTTCTCTAACTTTTTGACTCAAAGAAAAGTCATAATTATATTTCGTTAGAAAAAAACTTTTGACTTAGATTTAAATCAAAAGAGACATATTCTTCAACTTGTGAAAGCCATTTGTAATTAGAATCAAATATTATTTATCCAAAAAAAATGATATAAAAGATGATATCATCCGATCAACAAAATGATTTCCCTTTTCATATCATGTCAACAATATATATATATATTGAACTTTAATCCATCCCCATAAGGTGGTTTAGGATCAATTTTAACCACCACTTAAGCTTTTAGCTTTGACAATCAGTTGCCGAAAGAAACAGTACTGTGGGGTTTAATTATAAAGCTTACGAACTTGGAAGACTGAATTGAAACACTACCTGAAGTTAAGACACTAGAAACTAGCAATCAGAAATCTGTGAAAAATGAAGTTTAAAGAGAAAGAAATTGATTCTATTCAAGTACAGGGACATCACCGTGAAGACTGCTCACTACCTTGTGCCAAACGACACGTCAAAAGCAAAATTGTTCGAGTTTTTCCGTGAATAAATAAATATAATGAACTCCAAAAATTTTAATTTTATGATTTTTTATTTATTTAATAGGGTCATACTCGGCATTAAAAGAAAATTTACGAGGATAGGCTTCGGCTAGTGCCCAGGATGAGCATCAAAGACGGGATGGGACAACGAATGAGAAAGAGTGTTAGGTCACGTGTCCTCACTCACGAGGGGAGAAGTTAGGCGTTCGTGTAAAGTGCAAAGAGGCCACAACTTTACTCTTGTGCGTTAGGTCGCAAGTCGCTCTCTACTTCACAAGCTACATCGTAATGATTCCGTTGGAAAAAAAAACTTGATGATCATGATCAATTTTCCTCACACATGATGGGAAAATACTCGATCCGACTTGAGACCGTCGAGTTGAAGTAAAATCTGCAGAGATTGCTTTAGAAAATAGATACGGAAATAGAATTGAGATGCTTACATGGAGAAGCCTAGTTGATGATCCAGAACTCCCGAATGATGATGGTGATGAAGACGAGAAAGCGCGAATTGCAGAGGTAGCAGCACGCTTCATGGCCATTGTTGCTTTTGTGCTGAAACTTTGAGATGTGAAGTGAAGTGAGGGTTACTGTGGATTGTAATATATATATATATATAGAGAGAGAGAGTAGAGAGAGAGAGAGGACTCAGTTGCAGACCTTTTCTTCTACACAGAAAGAGATTATTTCGAATGATTGCTTGATGAAAAAAACTCAATTCCAACACAACTCCTTCATTTGTTTAAATTTATGGTATTATAGAATATATAGATTTTTTTAATGTATGTCGATGAATGACGTAGCAAAATTTTCTTCTGTAAACTGTGCAGATAAGGGAGTGGAATTAAAGATTGATTGCTCTTGTCTTGATGATAGAACTCAATTCCAGCACAACTTTTTGATTGGTTAGTATTTATAATAATAGTACAGAGCATCCTTCAAAAATATTTAAGACAGTTTTTATATTATTTTAATATACAAATATAAAATATATTTATTTTAAAAATAAACTAATATAACGATCACTAGCACCCTCGAAGATAAGTTTCGCTTGTCCTACCCGGGGCTGCCAGTCTTTTGATGTTGATTTCATGCGTTTTGATAAATGACGTGGCAAACCTTTTTCTTCTCTTCCAACTACTTAAGTTACGGAAGAGAAAGGCTGCTTTTCCTCGAATTGCAATCCAACATGTGTTTGGTATTTTGATTGTTATGGGTGGTTGAGATTGAAAAAAAACAGTTTTATAAAAAATAGTTTTTATTGTGGTTTAAAATAAGTAGTGAAAGTGTTTGGTTAAAACTGTGGTTGAGCTTGAGGTTAAAAAAAATAGTTTTGTGTGTTTGGTTTACCAAGTTTTTCATATTGCTTTTAACTTGTGAAATTACTTTTAAGTGTGTGTGTGTATATAGTTTTTTAAATATTTAATAATTATTATAATAAAATGTAATTAATAATTCAAGTAAATTAGATACTTATTTTTATTCTCCCATCAAACTACTTGTAATTTCATCACGAACTATAAATTCATACGTGAAGGCCTCTGCTATCCCAGAACAAATATATAGTAAAATATCATCTGAAACAAAAAAATAAGATTACGAGATAAAAATTATATTGTGATCTCCTTGTAATATATTTATTTATTGTAATTAATTTTTAGATTATTTTAATATTAAAAATATATTTTTACAAGAAAATATAATAAATAATAATATATTTTTATATTTTAAAAATACATAAAATATATTTATTATATTTTAGAAATGTGTGCTTCTGTCAGTTGGTTCTTTTCATTATAATTTTTATTTTTTAAAATACAAAACACAGGTGATCTTTGTTTTTTTTTATCTTTTTTTCAAACCTCACAACATAAAAAAATCACAATAAGGTGAATTTATGTGGAAGTGCTCCGTATAATATAATATACTAGACAATGCCCCCGCACTTCGCCGCGGGCGGCACAATATTTTTTTCTATGTAAAAAATATTAATTGTGTGTATTTTTTTTATTATAATATAAATTTAGCTAAAATAATAAATCTGTGCAGAATTCATGTCAAGTGCAAGTTTTCTATAAAATATATGAATTTAAAATCGATATAAATTTATCTGTTTAGTAGTTTCAAATGAAATAACCAGCATAAATTTATCATCATCATTAAAAAAGCAAGAAAACGCTGACCTGGACACCCCGATTATCAAAAAACAGATTTGGTCCGAGGAGTGGTGGTGGTGCACTTGAGCTGGCCCGGAGATCATGGTCATAAAAAAAATATATAAGTGAAAAAAAATGTATAAGTGAAAAAAAAGCTTAAGCTGGCTGAGAGACCATGGTTACAAAAACATGTATAAGCGAAAGAAAACAAAAAAAAAGTATAAGCGTGAAAACACTGTAGCAATCCATATTGTTTTTTAAAAAATTCGGCCTAAGAATTAATCGTGGTGTGCTTAAGCTGTTCGGAGATCCCGGTTATAAAAAAAATGTATAAGTGAATAAAACAAAAGAATAAAAAAAAATGTACCAGCAGGAAAGCACTTTAGAAAAAAAATGTGGGTCCGGGGATTGTCGTGGTATGTATAAGTTGGTCTGGATACCCTGGTTATCAAAAAAAAATTGGATATGGAGATTAATCGTAGTGCATTTAAGCGAGCTCGGACACCCCGATTATTAAAAAACAAAAAACCAAAAAAATATATAAGTAGAAAAAAAATATAATAAGAAAAAAATGAAAAAAAATATAATTAGGAAAAAATACAAAAAAAAGGCAAAAGAAGAAAAAGCAAAAAACAGAGGAAAAAAAGAAGAAAAAGAATAATTAGGAAAAAAAAAGCAAAAACAAAAAGAAGAAGAAACGAAAAAAAAGGAGTGTAATCATAAAATAAAATAAAAGCAGAAAAAAAAGAGAAAAAAAACGTAATCAGAAAACCAAAAAAGAAGACTATTGCAATCCACAGTGCACTGTGTCTGAGTGCACAGTGAATAAGTGCACAATGAAAACCCCACGTCTTTTATATATATAGTAATATTAAAACAATTTGTTTGGTTTGAAAAGCAAAAAAACAATGGCGCGTCTTCTTCTCTTTACATAACATCCGCTCCCTCTCCTCACCGCACCGGAAGCAGAAATTTGTTGCTTCTCGTGCAACTGCGGTTTGACACTATTTTGGGGTGGGTCCATGCCCACAAAACTTGCTTTTCTTATTTAACCAAACAACAAAATTACTGCTTTTTTTTTCAAACCATGGTCTGGACCTTAATACCAAACAGAGCATTTAATTACTGTTTATGAGTGTGGAATGCTTTTTTTTAAAATATGTTAAAATAATATTTCTTTTTATTTCTTTTTTTAAATTACTTTTAGATATCATTATATCAAAATAATTTAAAAACATAAAAAAATAATTTAGAATAATAAAAAAAATCAATTTTTATTTAAACGCAAAGTCAAACACAAAGTATGATTTTTTAGCTGAATGTCTTTTTTATGATTTTTTTTCATTTTCATTTCGAAAGCATATTATTTTTATTAAAAAACACTAAATAATATAACTTTTTAGGATTGAGATATAATTGTTTTTAATTAGAAAAGCATATATATAATTTTGCTCTTTACATTTTTTTTATTAAGTCGGAGAATATAAATCTCTTTTACATAAAATGCATTTGTTATTGTAAATTTATTGGAGATAAAATAATTCAGACATGTTTTTTTTTGTTATGGTATAATAATAATTTTATTCTCATAAGCAACAAAACATTTCTGACCGAGGCTTTTTTGTCTTTAAAAAATAAAATAGAATTACAATAATGCCATTGAAAGAGAAGAAAAAAAACATACATGCCTCGAGGGGCTTCTCTATCTTGTTTTTTTTTTTTAAAAAAAAATAGTAAAACAACGAGATTAACCTTGAAATTTGGAAAAAACAAAAGCTATTTGTGAGAATGTTTTGGTTTTTTTCAGGTAGTTTTGTTGTTATTCAGAATTAGGTATAATGAATTTTATTTTTCTGTTATAGGATTATTAGGGTCTTATAACCTAAATAATACATTTGACAAGTTTAATTATTGTCATTTCAATACTTAAAAAAAAATATTGAATTTATTTTTTAAATCAAATTATATTTATATTGGTCTTTGGTCTTTCAAGCTGTCTTTAATACCTTAAAACTCAACTAGGTCACATTTTAAATCCTTTTTCTACTAAAAAAACATATTAATGATACCTAGATATTTTTTTTAATATTAAAAAAAGTTAATCTGGCTCATAATATAATGCAAACAATTATCTAATAATATACTAAGACTTCATAAAAGTGAAATGCCAAGGTATTATACATTTTAATCCTTAAGAATAAAACATTATGTGAGTTTTTTTTCTTTTAATTTTATCCTCAAACATTAGGTTTATAGAGTATTAAACTTTATAATT
Organism: Salix viminalis; assembly: GCA_029228465.1. Taxonomy (NCBI): domain Eukaryota; kingdom Viridiplantae; phylum Streptophyta; class Magnoliopsida; order Malpighiales; family Salicaceae; genus Salix; species Salix viminalis. The sequence continues at coordinate 2,301,290 of CM055439.1, forward strand.
TGACTTTTTATAAAGTTGTATTGGTCCATTTACTCGAGTTTGATAAGTTAGTCTGGGTTGACTTGTGTCATTATTTTTATTCTATTTATTTGATTTTTTTTTCAATTAAAATCTTTGAAACATTTGATCGATTAGAAATTAAACTTATAATTTATTTTTCATTTGCTTTCTTTACACAAATATAGTAATAGAATACTAACATGCATATTAAACATACATCCAAATTTACAATAAATGTTAACTCAAAGTCGTAGTACACATACTAATAATAAACGTATTTTAGCTTAAATTAAAACAAAAAACTATTTACTTGTTGAAACACTTAAAGTAATGAGTTTTGTTTTTTTATTATTGTTATCAATGATGAATTATTTGTCCTTGAGATTTTATTGCTCCTCACTTATACAACTAAGATGTTTGCAATATGTCTCTCAAGATTTCAAGAATTCAAACTCTATTTAGATGCATTTCTAAACAAGGTTTAAATGCACTTCAAAACAGATTTTGATTAAAAAAATTATGTAATTCAAATATATCTCAATAATATGAACTTAAGGTCTAAGTTTGGAAGGAAAACCAAAACATAAAAAGAGAAAAAAAAACACTAAAATATAAAGTGAGGAAGAATATATAAAAATCTATTAAGCATTGTTTTATGTTTTTCTTGAACCCCTACATGTCATTCAACCTTTTGATTAACCATTAAAAATTAAAAATTAAATTTGAATATAGTGATCATAGATTTTTTATTTTTATTTTTTTGTATAAAATACTTCTAGAAAAAAAATTGTTAATATTCATGAGCTGAATTAGACTTGATAAACAATGAACTGGAATAAATAGTTGTACCCGTCTCCTTTAAATCCAATTTTAACTTTTCAACTATCCATTTTATAAATACCGAGAAAGTTTTATTTATTTACAATGTGAGATAGAGATTTCTAGGGAATTTTGGGTTTCACTAAAATATTTAAACCAATGGTTCTTTGATATTAATTTTTTATTCACCCACAACATTTTTAAATCAAGTTAATGTTCTATGTGAAAGAGAATATGTTGAACATTAAATTCCAATAAGATTTTAACATAAGAAAATGAATCTCACTTTTAATTTGACTTCAAATATGTCAATTAATCATGATACTTAAACATGTTTTCAAGTAAAAAAAGAGTAAATGACCTAATTAATAAATTTTATAGGATTTCATGTATTAAAAAATCATTATACAAGCTCGAGACCAATCCAAGTTTTCCCTAAAAAGAAAACAACCAATTTCATCAATTTCACATATTAAGTTTTCAAAATTTGCACCTATAAGCTTGATGATAAAAGCCCCATACACTTTGCTCAACTGTCTACCAAGAATTGGACCATAATTTAAAGAATTTTGAAATAAGCATAAAATATAAGCATAGTATTCTCTCACATTAAATAATACAAGAGGTGGTTTAATGTTTTATATATGTTCTTATGTGTTAGAAAATATTAGGTGAAAAAGACCACGTGTTTGATCAAGAAAACCTTTAAATTGTCTATTTCGAAGGTGATAAAAACCTTTTTTTTTTAAATATTGCTTATGAATTTATTAAAAATATTTTAAAATTTTTATTTTTGATATCAACACATTAAAACAATCTAAAAACAATAAAAAAAAGTAATTTGAGAATAAAAAAATAAAGAATTTTAAAAAATATAGTTCGATAGCTAGGTCAAAATGGAGTATTTTTACATCTAAATTTTTTAATGAACTTATGACTGTACTACTCTTCAATAAAATTAAAGACATGTTTGAAAATGCATTTTAAAAGTATTTTTGAAACAATTTTAAAAAGATTATTTTTATTTTTTGCTTTAAATTATTTTTTGTTTTCAGATCATTTTGATGTGTTGGTGTAACAAATAATTTTAGAAAATAAAAAAAATTACATTTTGATGTATTTATAAATAAATAGTATTTTAAAAAATAATACCTACCACACTCCTAAACAAACACTAAGTCTCGATATGATTTTTATGTTTTCTTAGTATATTCATAAAATTTAAAGATATTTAAATAAAAATAAGTGATATAAATATTTTATTATCATTAAAATTACATAAATAACTATATAAATCTTGAAAATAGAACACAATATATATACTTCATTACATTGCAAACCGCAACAATCTTAACCTTGATTTACTCTTGTTTAAATTTAAAGTTATTATATTATTATCTTTTAAATTTGAATTTGTTTTTCTCTTGTATTTAAATAGATTTCTAAGTCGTGGAAAAATCATAAAAAAACTTATGGTGATTATTTTATTAAGTCATGAGAGGATTGAGGAAACTCAAATAAATATATTGAGAAATCATCTTTAATCTCTTTTTAATTAGATATTTATAGTCAATTTATTTTAATTTAATAAAATTATTAGTGTGATTAACACGAATCATCATGTTTGTTACATCAAGCATTGGACAAGTGTTGTCAGAGAAAAGTTTACGTATAATGTTATGCACCGAAGTTTCTCTTTAGACTCTTTGAGTGGATTGCAGTTGACTTTAGAGAAAGAATAATCTACAATTTAGTCCCTTGTTTCCTGGTAGAATTTTAATATGACTCTTAGAATTTCAATCAATTTATTAACATTATCAAAACTAAAGTGCCATAAAAGAATGTGTTTTAGTCTCTTAAACGTAAATTGAATATTGGGTGCTCAAATAAAAAATCAATCAAAGATTTGGTATCAAATTTACAATTTTCTCTGTTTTAACTTTTGAAGAAAAGCAAAAGAACTGCTCTTGTTTCCGCTGTTTCTTACGGCGGGTTTAAAAAAAGTACTAGAATTGTCGTCAAGGACGGTCAGCCCACTGGATTTTATTACAGGAAAAGCCACGCACCATTCTTCGATTGTAAACTCACACGGTTAGCCGACTAAGTTGCCATTGCCATTAGATTACGACTGAGAACTCAACTGTTTTAAGAATAAACTTTTAATGGTCGGTTCATCCTCGAAGCTTCAGGTTACACAAGGAGCATGCTGGAGAGATTCGTCAGAAGCATTTCAGAAAAGCATATACCTCATGGAAACCAGGTGCTAGCTCACATTCTGGACTGCATAGCGACTTTCTATGAGCACCCTCTCAACTGCATATAAATGAGCACAGAACCAAATCATTCTCAACATCAATTTAGTTCTCTGAAGAAGCTTCTCTTTATTTTCAGGTTTAAGATCCTTCTGTAGTTCTAGTTTGCGAGTAAATTGCAAAAGATCAAAATGAGTGTGGAGATTCTGGATGGTGCCACCATTGTCAACTTTCTGGAGGACGAGGAAGCATTCAACGTGTCGGTACGAGACCGCTTTGCCCACCTTGATTCAAACCATGATGGCCAGCTGTCGTACGAGGAGATGCTGAAGGAGCTGCAGGGTTTGAGGGTGATGGAAACCCACTTCGGAGTGGATGTGGAAACAGACCGGGATGAGCTTGTCCGGGTCTATGATTCTCTGTTTGTCCAGTTTGATCATGACCTGAATGGGACAGTGGATTTAGAGGAGTTCAAGGCAGAGACGAGGCAGATGATGCTGGCCATGGCGAACGGGATGGGTTTCTTGCCTGTTCAGATGGTGCTGGAAGAAGACAGTTTCTTGAAGAAAGCTGTGGAGTGGGAATCTGCTAAGCTTGTTGCTTCATATTCGTCATGTATGGCTACTTAATTTTGTCTTCGTTCCATCTTTTTCTCCCAGTGTGTTCCAAGTTTAATTTTATCAACGTGATATTCTTAGTTCCTTCAAATTCAAATGGCGGTTAGGTAAATTTTACACGTTGAAGAATCTCATTCCAAATATGATGAATTGTTTAACACTCCTAAGAAACAAACTTTAACAATGGGTCACAAGAACAATGACATCTCCGGAGATGGAATGGATGCTTTCACGAAACAGCTCAAACAGGGATACTAGAAGATGCCCAGGATTCAAGTCGTCCTTCCTTCCAAACTTGACCCACAAAAGCGCTTTTCAAACGAAGTAACAAACAGAGCTAATTGTGTTTTCGATTTTGGCTAACTTCTTCACTGTAATTAGGCTGATTCTCAGATGATGTCGACAATCCTGTTTTCGTTAAAGAAGTAATGAAAATGCATTGTGTGACAGAGAAGTTGTAGCATTTTGGAAAAGAAAAGGTTTTTATTTAATCCCGTCTCAAATTGATGTTTCTTTTTAATTTTGAAAATAAACTTCATATTTATTTAATTTGCTTTGAGCATATATAAAACATCATCTATTAACATACCAAAATATGAAGGAAGCCTCAGTTTAGTCCCATATTCTATAACTATGCTCAATTTAATCCTAAACCTATAAAATTTATTATTTAGTTTATTATGACAAGACATGTTGAATATAAGAATATTTTCAAGGAAAGTCTTGTTTTCATACATGCTTAAGTATACAAGCATGCAAAATAATATGTCATGAAAATATACTTTTAACACAAATACAGTAATAGAATACTAACCTGCATACTAAACATACATCCAATTTTACAATCAATACTGATTCAAAGTCTTAGTATGCATACTAATAATAAAAATATTTATGTTTAAATTAACAAAAAAAAATATTTACTTGCTGAAGCACTTTAAAGTAATTATTTTTTTATTGTTACCAATACTGAATTATTTGTCATTGAGTTTTTATTGCTCCTCACTTGTGCAACTAAGATGTTTGCAATATGTCTTTTAAAATTTCAACAACTCAACCTCAATTCAGATGCATTTATAAACAAGATTTAAATGCACTTTTAAACATGAATTTTGAATAAAACACTATATGACTAAAACATAGCTCGATAAGATGAACTTAAGCTTTAAATTTGGATGGAAATACAAGCATAAAAAGAGAAGAAAACACTAAAACAGTTCTTTAGACAGTTTTGGGTTTACCAAAATATTCAAACTAGGGGCTCTTTGATATCAATTTCTTATCCATTTATAATTTATTTAAATCATGTTAATGCTATATGTTAAAGAGCTTATGTTGAAAATTAAATTCCAATAATATTTTAGACTAAAAAAAATGAAACTCACTTTTGATTTGACCTTCAATCTGTTCATTAATCATGTTCCTTAAACATGTTTTCAAGTAAAGAAAAAGTATCTGGCCTAATTAATAAATTTTATATGTTTATGATGTATTTAAATATTATTATACAAGTTTGAGACCAATCCAAGTTTTCCCTACAAATAAAATAACCAATTTCATCAATTTCACATAATAAGTATTCAAATTTTCACTCATAAATCTTATCCTAGATTTGATGATAAAAGCCTCGCATGTCTCGTATGTTTTGCTTAAGTATCCACCAAGAGCACTTGTTATTGAACCATAATTTAAAGAATTTTGAAATAAGCATAAGAGATAAGTATGGTATTCTCACATTAAATAGTACAAGAGGGAATTGAATGTTTTATATATGTTCTTGTATTAGAAAATATTAGGTGAAAAAGAACATATATTTGATCAAAAAAGCTTTTAAATTGCCTATTTGAAAGTGAGATAGATATTATTTTTTAGAGTATTTTTTGCTTAAAATTTTATTAAAGTATTTTTATTAAAATAATCTAAAAACACTAAAAATAATTTAATTTAAATCTAATAAAATAAATAAGTTTCAAAAATATAGTTGGATCGTTATGCTAAATGAGGTCAAAGTGAATTGGTTTATATTTATAATTTTTAATGACCTTATGACTATCTAACTCTTCAACAAAATTAATGACATGTTTGAGAGTGTATTTTAAAAGTATTTTTGAATTTTTTTCAAATATTTTATTTTTATCTTTTGTTTGAGCTATTTTTTGTGTTCCAAATCATTTTGATGTGCTAATGTAATTTTTTTATATATATTATTTTAATGCATTCTAAATAAATAAATAATTTAAAAAATATATATCACACTCTCAAATAGACATTATGTGTCCATCTGATTTTCATGTTTGCTTGATATATTCATAAAAATATAGATTATAACAATCCTAGCCTGATTCAATCCTAGCACTGATTCAATCCTATTTAAATTTCAAGTTATCATATGATCTTTTAAATTTGAGTTTGTTTGTCTCTTCTATTTAAACATAATTCTAAGTGATGGAAAAATTATATATATATATAAAAAAAAAACTTATGATGATTTTTTTATAAAGTCATAGAAAGATTGATCAACCTCCAATATGTCTTTACAAAGGTACAAGGAACCTTGAATATACTCAGAAATTATTTTTAGTCTCTTTTCAAATAGATGTTTATAGTAAATTTATTTTAATTTAATAAAATTAATGTGTGACTAACATGAATCACATTTGATAAGTGTTGTAAGAAAGAAAGAAAGAAAGAAACATATATTGTGGCATTTAGAATGCCTTCCTATGTGTCGATGTTACTCCTTCGGGGTGGATTGCAATTGGCTATCTCTAGAAGATAATGTACAATTTAGTCCCTTGTTTCCAGGTAGAATTTTAATATAGTTCTTATAATTTCAATCAATCGCTTAAATATTATTAAAACTGAAGTGTCATAAAAGAGTATGTTTTAGTCCCTTAATATGAAGACAAAATAAATTAACTCCTTAACTTAAAGAAAGGGGAAATCAAAAGGTTGGGAGCTCAAATAAAAAACCAATCGAAAGATTTGGTACCAAATTTACAATTTTCTCTTGTATGCTAGAGTAAAAAAGAACTGTGGTTGTTTTGACCGTTGAAGGAAAGCAAAAAACTGGCCGCTGTTTTTTACGGCGGGCTTAAAAAGTACTAGAATTGTGGTCAACTTTCTTTTGATTTTTGACTTTATACAAACGGTCGGTCAGCCCACTGGATTTTATTATAAGAAAGACCACTCACCATTCTTCGATGGTAAACTCACACGTTAGCCGACTAAGTTGCCACTGCCATTAGATTACGACCGAGAACTCAACTGTTTTAAGAATAAATTTCTAATGGTCGGTCCGTCCTTGAAAGCTTCGGGTTACACCAGGAGCATGCTGGAGAGATTTGTCAGAAGCATTTCAGAAAAGCATATAACTTATGGAAACCAGGTGCTACCTCATACTCTGGACTGCATAGCGACTTTCTATGAGCACCCTCTCAACTGCATATAAATGAGCACAGAACCAAATCATTCTCAACATCAATTTAGTTCTCTGAAGAAGCTTCTCTTTATTTTAAGGTTTCAGATCCTTCTGTAGTTCTAGTTTGCGAGTGAATTGCAAAAGATCAAAATGAGTGTGGAGATTTTGGATGGTGCCACCATTGTCAACTTTCTGGAGGACGAGGATGCATTCAACTTGTCGGTATGTGACCGCTTTGCCCACCTTGATTCAAACGATGATGGCCAGCTGTCGTACGAGGAGATGCTGAAGGAGCTGCAGGGTTTGAGGGTGATGGAAACCCACTTCGGAGTGGATGTGGAAACAGACCGGGATGAGCTTGTCCGGGTCTATGATTCTCTGTTTGTCCAGTTTGATCATGACTTGAATGGGACAGTGGATTTAGAGGAGTTCAAGGCAGAGACCAGGCAGATGATGCTGGCCATGGCGAACGGGATGGGTTTCTTGCCTGTTCAGATGGTGCTGGAAGAAGACAGTTTCTTGAAGAAAGCTGTGGAGTGGGAATCTGCTAAGCTGCTTGCTTCATATTCGTCATGTATGGCTACTTAATTTCGTCTTCGCTCCCTCTTTTTCTCCCAATGTATTCCTGGTTTAATTTTATCAACGCGATTTTCTTAGTTCATTCAAATTCAACTGGCGGTTAGGTAAATGTTACACTTTGAAGAATCTCAATCCATCATGATTTGTTTAACACTCCTAAGAAACAAACATGTAGTCTATGATCTTCAAAGAAAATCATGAGGCGGTCGTATATGCATTGACCCGCTGCACACTGGAAAACATGCATGCAGTCTTGTTAAACCAGTCTACATACATGGGATACACGTGCCATTTCTATATAAAGTAGACAAAAACTCACCAGCAACGCCCCATAAACTGCCAAGCTTCATCTCATTCCTTGTCTTCTCAAGAAGCATCTCTGGTTCAAGAAGATGGAGATATGTTTTGAGATTTGGCAGTACTAGAAGGCGAAGCTGCTTGCGGGGGAAGAACATTAGTGACAGCTAGAAAGATTCCCTTTACAATCCATGAAATTTATATTTCAGAGGTGGGTGTGCTAATAATAGAATTGAATACTTCTCCAGTCTATGGAGAAAGTAAGTATGGTAGCACGAGAAAGAGCATATGCAAAACATTGAAATTAATAATTATGATTCTTAAACAATCTACATATGCATATAAAAACCAAAATTGTATAGAATTTGAATTAATTATATTTTTCCTATGATGCCCGTCAACTACTTTGTCAAAGTTTATTCAAATTGTTTAAGAACATTTAGATTGAAAGTTTTGATATTAATTTTTTTGTTAATAATTTTTCAAATTAATATCAGTTTAGTGTATGAAATATATTTATTATACATAATAAACTATTGAGAGGAATTGACAAAAGAAAAGAACATGGTTGAAAAGATAAGTATTTTCAAAGTTGTAATGAATAATATTTTAAGTTTATCATAACAAGACATGCTAAATATTAGAATATTTTCAACAAAATCCTTTAGTTCATACAAATCTAAATATATAAACATACAAAATAATAATTCATGACAAATATACTTTCAACACATTATCCCTGAGGTGTTTTGCTCCTCACTTGTGCAACCAAGATATTTGCAATATACCTCCAAAGATTCCAACAACTCAACATCAACTTAGATGCACTTCTAAATAAGGTTAAAACAAGGTTGTCAATACAGTTTTGGTTGGTGCTTTATTTTTTCAATTGGAATAGAATGTTTCGATTTCACAGCATTTTAGCTCGTCATTTCGGGGTTGTATTGTTTATGTGTGTATATATATATATATATATTTAAATATATTAATTAAAAACAAAATTAGTTCAAATCCAAAAATAAAAGTATTTAGAATTATGCAATTTAATCTAAGAAAAACACAATAAAATGTTTTTTCTGAACAAAATTATGAACATGTATAATATTACGAGAATGTCATCATCAATCTAGCAAGGTCATTAGATTCTCTGATTGCTATGAAATTTTAACATAACATATATAAATATGTCAAGAGACTCCTCGTAAAATTAAACCGGAACATTTCGGCCGGTATTTGGCCGAAAAATCCGGAACGGACCAGAATTTAAATCGAGGTAAAAACGATATTATTTTGTCTTGTTTTTTAACTGGTACGAAACGTTTCGGCAGAAACGAAACGAAATGGACAACCATGGGTTATAAATGCACTTATTTTTGACTTATATATGTGTAATGTTTTTTTAGTTAGGATATACAAATTGTTATTTTGAAGAGTCAATTATAATTTTAGAAGGCTCATTTGAGGACTTAATTGCAAACAAGATTGTTTTTTAAGACAATTTGGGTGTTAATTAAAAGAAATCAAGGTTTAGGGGCTAGATTTAGGCTTGGAAAAGCTAAATCAGTGAAATCAAACACTTAATTGCATAAATTTTGAAGTCTTATGGGCAATTAATGACTTAATTGAATTAATTAGAGACCAATAACCAATCTGTAAAGGCATGACTTCAAGAACTGGAATAAATGTAACCTTAAGCCAAATTAAAGAGAATTAAGAGTTTATTAGCCAATTGTGGTCCAATTAAACAAAAACAGAAACAAAAGATTGAATTGAAAAAAAAATCAAATTTAAGGGATGGAAATTGACTTCTGCAAGGATGAAATTGCATGCAATTAAGAGCTTATATGCAATTATAGGTATAATTAAATGAAATTGGAGCCGCAAGGGCTAAATTGTAGATTGCCAAACACCAAATCAAAACCCTAATTTTTAGGGATTGACCAAAACAACATCATTCACTAACATTCTGCATCTTTTGCTTTGTTTTTTGATTGGTTGAGTAGTTATCTTTAAATGATCATATGCTATATTTCCAACCACCTCTGAGGTTATGACCATCAACCTTTATATTAATAGCATCTCCTCTATAACCTCATTACCTTGAAATCAAACATTTATATCTCATATTCTCCATTGATCGTCACACTATTTTATCCCTGATCAATCTTCACTAGATGTTCAAGTATTTTGTTGATCAAGTTTACACTTTCAAGCAAATAAACATGGAGATACAAACCTCTAAATTAAACAAGATTAGGTCCAATAGAAAGATATACAATTATTCTACCAAGTTCAAGTGGTCTTAAGTGACAATGAAATCGGAGATACTCCGATGAAACCATATAAATGACAAACCCCGTTCGCCTTAACTTAGTCACCCACTTGTATAAAGTCATCTAATTTCTTCTCGTGTTTACATTTAAAAACCACTCAAAAGGCTTTTATCAAATGTTTAAAAAATTTCCTCTACGATCGAAAGGCTAAAAACACTTCTCTTTTATTCTCTAATCTATTGCAAAATCTATTAGATCCAAAAAATAGTGTGCACTTGCTCAAGTGTCCACCAAGGGCATTTGTTATTGAACCATAATTTAAATAATTTGAAATAAGCATAAATGATAAGCAATGTATTCTCTCACATTAAATAGTACATGAAGTGATAGTGTTTAACATAGGCTTTTATGTGTCAAAAATATTAGGTGAAAAATACCATATATTTGATCAATACGTTATTTTTTAGAAATATACTAAATAACATTTTTATTTATTTATTTTAAAAATATTTTTAATATGAACACAATAAAAAAAATAAAAAATTAAAGCAATAAATAAAAAAAAAGATAGACCGCAATGTTAGAGAGTGCCAAGATGGACTGGTTTACATATAGGATTTATAAATTACATTATGACTTTGATAGTCTTCAACAAAATTAAGTCTCATCTAATTTTCATGTTTGCTTAATATATTTATAAAAAATAGATATTTAAATAAAAATCAATGATATTAATATTTTGTTATCATTAAAATTACATAAATAACAATAAAAATCTTGAAAATAAAAAATTATATCTACTTTGTGTTTTTTTTCTATTTAAATAGAATTTAAGCTATGAAAAAATCATGGAAAAAAGATAATTTTCTATTTAGTTATGGAAGTACTGGATAACCTCAAATATACCCTTACAAAAATTTAGTTCTCTGAAGAACCTTCTCTTTATTTTAAGGTTTCAGATCCTTCTGTAGTTCTAGTTTGCGAGTGAATTGCAAAAGATCAAAATGAGCGTGGAGATTCTGGATGGCGCCACCATTGTCAACTTTCTGGAGGACGAAGAAGCATTCAGCGTGTCGGTACGTGACCGCTTTGCCCACCTTGATTCAAACCATGATGGCCAGCTGTCGTACGAGGAGATGCTGAAGGAGCTGCAGGGTTTGAGGGTGATGGAAACCCACTTCGGAGTGGATGTGGAAACGGACCGGGATGAGCTTGTCCGGGTCTATGATTCTCTGTTTGTCCAGTTTGATCATGACCTGAATGGGACGGTGGATTTAGAGGAGTTCAAGGCAGAGACCAGGCAGATGATGCTGGCCATGGCTGACGGGATGGGTTTCTTGCCTGTTCAGATGGTGCTGGAAGAAGACAGTTTCTTGAAGAAAGCTGTGGAGTGGGAATCTGCTAAGCTGCTTGCTTCATATTCGTCATGTATGGCTAGGAGTTAATTTTGTCTACGCTCCCTCTTTTTCTCCCAGTGTATTCCAAGTTTAATTTTATCGACGTGATTTTTTTTTCCTCCCGGTGTATTTCCAAGTGGGCAAAAGAAAATAAATGAAATGCTCTGTTAGTGCTGAAGATGGTAAATATCACAAGATGACAAAAGGCTGACAGCATCACGAGCATCTTTCCCCTTTCAAGAGGGCTTCTTATTCAAATAATAGATGCATTGATTCATCAAAATCGTAGCTCAGAATTTTGCTTCACAAGAATGGAGGTGGTAAAACGCGGCATCAGAATGGGAAAACAACCCATGCTTACCAGGTCACGGGAAATGATGAAAATTACAGAAATAATAGAAAATCTAAATAAATAGACTCCTCGAGGTGAATTTTCTGTGGAAATTAACTAAATTTTACACTTTGAAGAATCTCAATCCATCATGATTTGTTTCACATTCCTAAGAAACAAACTTTAACAATGGTTCACAAGAACAATGACATCTCCGGAGATGGAATGAAGGAGAGGATGCTTTCACCAAACAGCTCAAACAGGGATACAAGAAGATGCCCAGAATTCAAGTCGTCCTTCCAAACCTGACTGAGAATGGCCGATGTCTTTAAAGCTTGATTATCACCCTTGTCTTTTCGATTTCTGCTGCCTGCTTCACTATAATTAGGCAGATGCTCAGATGATGACGGCAATTCTGTTTTAGAATCGGCTGAAGGGGCTGGAGCTGTTGGTTCCACTTGCATGTGCACTGGCATTTCATCGACTGGGCCATCAGTGGCTATCTTCTTCGATGGCGGTTGTTCCATGTGCTCCATGCTTGCCTTGCGTTTATCTTGATATTTTTCTTCAAGAGGAAAGAGATTAGATTCCATCCTAACAGTCTTAAGAGTATGGACTCAAAAACATGTAGTTAGAAGCTAAGGGCAATTTTACAGGTAGCATATATTGGATATTGTATGTTATATTTCGGTTTATTCCTTTAACTCATTTTTTATGTAATATGTTTTGGTTAATATGTTTCTGGTCATTTGGTTTTATCTAAATTGCAGTTTGGTTTCCAAATATTTCATAGCTAAATCTAAATTGCCCAAAGCCGAATGAGACCACGGAATGCTCACCCACTACAGATCCTTTTCTTAGTAGCCCTTACAATATCAAGGAGGATAAAAATGTAAACTAGAAATTCGCAGACTGCTCAATCAGTATTGCTCTTCGTTTTCTTTTTCTGCAGCCCTCACAACATCGAGGCAAATAGTATACAGCATAGATATTCGCAGAATGCTCACTTACTACTGCTCTAGTTCTCTAAGCATCCCTCCCGATATTGACGGAGGAAATAATTTATAGCATAGATATTCGCAAATTAGCAGGTGATGCAACATAGCTAAAAGGATCCCCCAATATGCACGCATGCATTAATATAGCAATTGCACCTGATTTTTGTATATGATCCAAGAAAATATTGTGCAGCATTCATGCAAATCTTTACCTGTTGAAATTTAATTTCCACACCATAGATGCATCGGCATGGAAACATCACAAACCTCAGCATTCAAATGGTATAATTTCAAGAAAGAAAAGTAATAAAAAATCACCTGGCCCTTTAGTAACAACTTTGTCATGAGTCCTTAATACAGCACATGCTGGGTGGGACATCAATGCTGGGAAAATCTTGAGGCGGTCGTATATGCATTGACCCGCTGCACACTGAAAAATATGCAGTCTTGTTAAACCAGTCTACATGGGATACAAGTGCCATTTCTATATTAAGTAGACAATAACTTACCAGCAACGCCCCATAAACCTGCCAAGCTTCATGCCTCTTCATCTCATTCTTTTGCTTTTCAAGAAGCATCTCTGGTTCAAGAAGATGGAGATATGGTTTGAGATTTGGCAGTAGAAGAAGGCGAACCTGCTCATGGAGTAAGAAGCATTAATGGCTTGAGATCATAAAAGACAGGTAGAAATAAGATGCGGGAATAAAAAAAATGGGTGACAATTTTAATGATTTATAGCTATGGTCTAGCATGGACCTAAAGGGAAAAAATGAAATGCTCCTGAAAGGATGGAGCCCAAGCATTTAAGATCTACATTTTTAAATTACTTTTGTTTAAGAAAGTTTGCATTAGAAAGGAAAATGCTCACAGAAAATTCCCTTTACCAATTGATCCATTTGGAAAAATGACAATTGATGAAATTTATATTTCAGAGGTGGGTGTGCTGATAGTATTGAATACTTCCCCAGTCTATGGAGAAAGTAAATTTGGTAGCACGAGAAAGAACATGTGCAAAACATGCGGTTAAGTGACTGTCTGTCATCCCAGTAAGCCTCGCCTGATTTAACAGCACAGCACCTCAAATTCCATTTGGTTAGGAGTACAAAGAAGGGATGATAAATTTAAGATGGAAAATCTGGCCAGAGCATGTCCTTTTCAATTTTAAACATCTTGCTTCTTAAGAATTGCAAATACAGAGAGACACCAAATAATAGTGAGTGCGCTCAGAATTCTGGTCTGGTACAAAATAATCTTGAAGGAAAAAGTTCTCTTTATTTCTATTTCAGAAAAACTAAAAGGCAAATTCCCCACGATAAGCTTTACCATAAATGTCAACTTATAAGATTATCCAGAATTCCAAGGATAAATTGACTTCCAATCACCAAACCCATTTCCAAAATAAAGATATCTCAAGATTATGTATCAAGATATCTCAACTTATCCTACATGCAAAACATTTCAGTCCAGCATCAAATAAGCAATTTCGAGACACTGCGCTCCTACTTATAAAGTTATAACTAGCTACTTTAGCACCTCTCAACTTCATAATTGCCTGTATTAAAATCCAAAATGAACCCTTAGCAAGCCATTACCTCTATCATTAAATAGAAAAGTTGTTTGCACACTTGTTAGGGGGTGTTTGAGAGTGTGGTAGTGGTTGCTTGACAGAGAGTATATTTTTGCTCGGGAATGCATCAAAATAATATTTTTTTCATTTTTAAGAAAATCATTTTAACATCAACACATCAAACAATAAAAAAAAAAAAAGCAAAAACTATCAAGATTTGTTGAAAAGCAGGTTACACTGCAACCCCAAACGTAGTAAGAATAATGAAAAAAGAAGCCAACATCACCACGACACATATATCTTATGCTTCCTCCTTTGTCCATTATTTCTCCTATTTCGTTTTGGTTTTATTCTATTACACAACTTATGAGGCTTATTTAAATTCTTATAGATTGTGTCAACAGCAACCTAATACTATTATAAGCATGATAAATGTCCAACAAGCATCAAACAAAATTTTCATATTTATACTTGCTATAAGCATGCAAGAGAAAATACCACATTGGGCCCTAGAGCTGCCAATCCTTGTATTGCACCATAATGCTGAGTCAATGAGCGCTTTGGGTCCAAAAGAGCATTGAGCAAAGTTTTTGTCAAACGTGTCTGAAGACTGTTATAAACATGCCCAAATCTGCAACAGCCAATCAAACTTACACTCAGAACATACTTTATGAAGCAAATTAATTTTACAATAAACAGTTTTAGTGATCAAGTAGACAGGTTAATTGTGGATTAATCAAGTAATCCAACCCGGTTTCTAAAAAGATATTGTGAAGGTAGAACACAAACTTAAAATTTATTCGGTACCCACATATAGTATGAAATTACCAATTAAGTCATATCAGGTCAGGAATGCTGGGCTATGTTTTTCACCCATGGAGGGAAAATAGACAAGGAAAATCCCACCAAATGATTCAGTGTTGGCATTAATTGTTCAAGTGGCCACACAGATTATTCAACCACAGGCATGATCATAAAAAATAATATTCCAAATGGTTTATGCAGAAACCTCAGTCAGACTATGCTTACATAATATAAAGGCTGAATGTTGCCAACCGTGCACCCTACCAAATTATCACTGTTGTGTGTAGAACAGATAGTGGACAAGAAGAATTACCTTTTGCATATTGAGGCAACTAAGTTAGCAGTGAAGTCCCTGAGTTCCCAGTGGTTGTCTGCAAATCTATTCCCTAACTTTCTTGCAACAAGGCACGTGACTACAGATGGCATCAATTGGTGCAGCTGACAAGAAATCCACCGCCTTCTCAATTTCAAAGATTGCACTCTTCAAAAAAACTACAGAATATATCCATATATATTGAATAATTACAATAAAATTTCATCTAAGTTGTTTGGTCAAAGCAAAACAAATGCATATGAAGGCATCACGAAGAAATGCTTAAACTTAAGACACCTAAGGACAGGAGGAAATCCGAAACAAACATGCACAGGAGCAACAATAAGAATATACATTAACCAAAGGAAGCATTCAAGAAGTAGGTGGCACCGAAAACCCAATGACTTCGATTCAGCAAGGACCATTGTAAGACTGCAACAAATCTTTATTATGACTAGTTTTCTTCTTTCATGTGCATTGCATATTTGTCATTAGAGAAAAACAAGTGAGCTCTGAAATTCAGAAAGTATATAAACTGCTGTATGCATTTATCAGCACACAAACAGTAACCCTCATGTGAAAAATATTAAATAACAATTAAAAGTTAAAACATATAACTTTTACTGTCTATTAACTTTTACCAGAAAGTTGAAAGCTTTCTTTCATAACTATTCATGTTAATTGAAAACTAATATATCAATTAATAAAATCTCTTTTCTTCCCTAACCAACTAATATGTTGTGTCAAATTTTTAATTTCAATGTTATTATGACAGTTATTCCATCATATCAACAACGCAATATCACTAGATAAATCAATGCCCTGACATTATAAAAATTACTTATCAGATGATACACTGTATTCACATGCCTATGTAAAATATTTCATTCTTGCTTCTGTGGATTCTTATGGTATAAAGAATTTAACAGTGTGCAAAAATAGATCAAAAGTTGCATCTTTTATAATTCAATTCAGCATTTGTAAGACACTCATTTCAAGAATAACTTATTTTTTAGTATATTGGCTTTTATTATGATAAAAAGAACACAGAAAAAAAAATACAACCTTTTAGAAGGTTTAGGCTTGGTTTTATTATTGATGTCAGAAAATATAACCGTATATAGAAAACAGGAAGAAAGAAAGAAAAACATTAGCAATTACATGTAAGATTATGTACATTGTATCAATTCCATGTATTTCACTCACCATGAATTTTCTTGTTTAGAGAGAGAGAGAGAGAGAGAGAGAGAGAGTGATCTGACTTACTTTATCTCGTATTCATCTATGCTACTTATAATCCTAAATATGAATGAGAGAAAGTTCACTATTATCTGTACTTGGTAAATTAACAGTGCATATGATTTTATATTGACACTTTTTTGTTGGAACAAAAAATTTACTATTCAAACTGACAAATCTAAATTCCTTGAAGAAAAAAATGTAATGATGGACAAATTTGAAATAAATGATAAAGGTCTACAGAGAGGGTAAGGAAAAAAAGACTTCCTTTTTATTTGCAAGGGATTCTGTCCCAAAGCTATACAATACTCATACAGGGAAATCAGAACTCTGACTAATTATGAGCTCAGACAACCGAAAGCAGGTTGCTAGTAAAGACTCCTTTCCAACTAAAACTAGGAAACACGTCATACTCTAATAATAAACGAAATACAAGTCCTGCAAAGGTAAACAGGAAGACGAAATAAACTGCACGTTAACTTACATAAGGTTCAATGTGTATGTGAGGATTCTGGAGAAGGCTCCAAACAACACGCATCAAAGCAAAGAGAAGAGAATATTCATGTAAACCACGAGCAACCTATGTTATTGGATAAGAAAAAATTTAGAAAAACAAATTGCAAAAGAAATGATCATGCATATCCAGTATCTGTTAATGAGGGTGAAATAGTCAGGAAAGCATTACCTCATCAGCTATAAAGTATGTGAAATAAGGAACCAATGGATGAAGTCCCGAGTCAGTGGCCAAACTCACTAATGCTTCTTTAAAGAGAGCAGAATCAGACCTTCTAACTGTAAGATCTGTGATTTTATCAAAGTATAGCTGCGAAGGCGAGGAAAAGAAAAGGGAAAGAGAATAAACCACTGCACTATGGAAACAAATGATAAAAAATGGCAATATATCACACACCTGTAACTCCCTAGACAATACATGCTTAACTGGCAATTTGATATCAACTGGAAATCCATCATTTTGTTCAATGATTTTTCCATCAGAAGGAGGTGCAATAACTACAGAACAAACATGATCTGTCAAAAGATTAGCTCCAATCATAAAAGCAAAACTGAGCTGAAAGGAATTTCTAAAACAATGAATAATGAATTGTCTCCATTGACTAATATTCAAATTATAATCCCACAACATAAAAATTTATCAAAAACTACAACTAACAAGATCAAACTCACTGCAGTTCTAGAATAAGTGATTTGTCTCACCAAAGCAATTAAAGAAGAAAAATGATCATAAGATACATCTTATGAGCTCAAAAGTACTAGTAGCCAACTAAATGCTTAATTCCAGTATTGGTATATATTCTCGCTTGCTGGAGCTTAGGTCTTGTATCATATCATCTTGTGTTTATCAGTAATGAAAAGCTGATGAAATCCCAAATCAAGAGACTGACCTTCCAGTGGAGCATTTTCTGGGATGGCAGGTTGGACACCTTCAATAGCGAGCCAGTGACAAATAACTGCAGTGTCAAGTGGTGCTTTTGGCAAAGGCGCCTCAATCACCTATCACTCAAACATAAACATTGGAAAATAAAGACTAATAATTTCAATCAAGAAAGAAATTTATATAATTTCAAATTCCTTACATCTTTAAAATCAATATCCTTGTCATCAACATAAAACAAATCTCTATGACCAATAGCTCTTTTGAACTGCAAAGCACCTCCAGAAGCAAAGCCGTATATTGGCTGAAGAAGAAAATTAAACAGAATTAGGTTGAACACTAACAATAATAGCATTTCCAGGAATTCACAAAAAAACAAATTTCATAGTTACCATACAAGCAGTTCTACTCATCACAGCCAAAAAATCAATAATCCCAACTTCTAAAACAGGCATAGGACTGGAGAAAAAGAGAACCATATGATAAGAAAGTCAGATTCACTTTTTTTCGTAAAATCAGATTCAACTTTTTGTCGTAAACCCTATTCCAGCCCTTCACCAATTAAGTAGATCCAAATGGAAAAGTTGTAAGACAAGACAATGAAATTTTACCTTAAAGTATAATGATGAAACTGAAACAAAAACGAAAAAAGAGTAGAATAATGCTTGAAAAGACCATTCTAATGTCCTAGCATTTCTTCAATTTCATTTTTCGTCGATAGGTGAAAGAAAGAGCTCAGTTTTTTTCTCGAGAGTCTCTTTTACTTCAATGAAAATCCTCATTGGACTATTAATTAGCCCACATGGTCCTGTCCAATCTATTACCGCTTTCATCCTTTCGATTGAAAATTTTCATAAGTTTAAAGCTAATGACCCATCGATACACACGTAGTGATTTGCTGCAGTTCATAGATTGAAAACCTAAACAGACATAAGAAACATATCTCTGTATAAGACAACAATACATCATCTAAAGTTTTTTCGAATTGATTATATTTAACAAATAAACTATCCTAAACATCAGTCGTTCATAATTTTACCTCAACATTTGTAAGGTTAAGTGCCCCATCAACATCATCTGTAGTCAATGTAGTCCTCTTAGAATGGCGCATACATTTGATAGCTTCCTGTTATTTGATTTCATCATTACAATAAATAACAATTAACTGAATCGCTAGTTTTCTTCTTGTGTTAATAATAAGAATACAATACCTGCATGATTTGACGCATGCGAAATTCGACATCAGGAGCGAGAGTAAGTGCAACATCTTCGGACAAATTGCTGATTCCTATGCTTTGTGCTATCACTTCGATTGTCTCTTTCGCTACTATGCTCATTTTCTTTGCTTCCTCCTCCTCTAATTTTCAATTACTGCCAAAAAACAAGAAGAAACTTCAAGTAAAGTGGTTCGTGGGTCGAGGAGGATACTCAACCTCGCCTCACCACTGAACTATTTTCCTTCTCTTTTTGCCGCTAACTGTAAACCTTGGACAGACCTAGCGACGGGGGGGGGGAGGGGAGGGAGGAGGGTTTTCGAGTCGTGGTCGAGTCACTACGGGTGTATCCGGCAAAGGAAGGTGTATTTGTTAAAGACTGCAATGATACGAATTGGGTAACCCGGCCCGAGCAATTTTAAATTTAGTACGACTGTAGAAAGAAAAACACCAAATAAATATGTTTTTTAGAATTACGAGTCTAGGATTTCAAATTCATTTTAAATTTTTTATATGATAAAAAAATTATAAAAATATTTTTATGGGTATCATAATTTTTTAATTAAAAAATATATATTTCTTATGCCCGGTAAAAATATACAAATTAATAAAATATTATTAATGCTAACTAAATATGAAAATAGAAAACTAATGTTTCTTATAAAAGTAAAAGAAAAAAAACAGATGTAAATCAAGACCGCACTTTTATTTTATATTAGATATTGTTTATCGTTTCCATAAACAAATAATTTTTATTTTTATAAATACATCATGCAAATAGCATTCATTTACATGAAGATATTAAAAATAAATTACAAACTATAATAATCACATTGAAGCATTATTAAAGAAAAATATAATCAGCTACTATTTAAAAAAAGTGAAATAAAATAATTAAAAATAAAGAAGAGGGTATTGATTGAAATTTTAATTAAAAAAATAATGCAAAGTAAATATAAATAAATAAAATTGAGGGATGGTATTAATGATTATTTTTTAATTAAAAAATGAAAATTAAACAAATTTAGAAAATTTAAGACCCTTGTCTATTTTTTTTTATTTTTTTTTATGATTAGAAGGCAACACCTTCTTCATCAAATTGTTATATAAATAAATAAATACAATTCATTAATACTAATATCACCTTTTTTATGGTTGGAATGTTCACATCCAACCACTTTCTTTCTTTTTAATATTTTATATTTTCTGATGATTTTTTTTCTTCTATCAACATCTAGAGTGAAATGTAAGAAAATAAAGTTTGAGATTAAATTGTAAAATTCTAAAATATCAAGGAACAAACAATAACTAAGCTTAAAATTCAGGGAGCAAATTTAATTTTTCTTGTGCTAATATTCAATCGGGTACTTTTTTGTTAAATTTTGTTTTTTGTTCTTTCTTTTAATTAATTTTTTTAATTGTAAATAAAGTATTATTTCGCACTTTTTTATGGATGCAGTGCTCACGTTCAACAACTTTCGGTCTCCTGAACATTTTTTGATGATTTTCTTTCTTCTTTATTAGCATCCAAGATTAAATGTAAAAATAATAATTTTGAGATTAAATTATAAAATTCTAAAATAGTAAGGGCCAAACAATAACTAAGCTCGAGCTTTAGGGAGCAAATTTAAATTTTGCTTATATTCAATCATGTCCTTTTTTCTTAAACTTTTATCCTTTTTTATTTATTTATTCTTTAACTAAAAATAAAGTGTTATTTCAACCCCTGTTTTATGGTTGGAATGTTTACATTCGACCATTTTCTGTCTCCTCGATAATTTTTGATGATTTTCTTTCTTCTCTCTCAACATCCAAAATGAAAAGTAAAAAAAAAATTGGGATGAAAATATAAAATTCTAAAATTGCAAGGACCAAACAATAACTTGGTTAAGCTTTAAGGAGGATCTTTAATTTTGTTCGTGCTTGTATTCAATTGGGTCCTTTTTGTTAAATTTTCATCCTTCTTTTAATTTATTTTTCAACTAAAAATAAAGTGTTATCGCACACCCTTTTTTATGTCTGAAATGTTCACACTTGACCATTTTTTTCTCTTTAATTCTTCTCGGTGATATTTCTTCTTCTTTCGCAACATTCGGGGTGAAATGTAAAAACAAATAAGGTTGAGATCAAAATATGAAATTGTAAAATAGCAATAGCTAGGCTTAAAGTTTAGGGATCAAGTTTAAATTTACCCGTCCCCATATTCAATTGAGTTTGATGAGTTAACCTAATTGGTTTTTTTTATTTAGCTTTTTTTCCCTAGTTTGATTTTTTAATTTTAAATTAATTGAAAATTATACTTCATAATTTATTTTACTTGATTTCTAGTGGGTTGTTTCAGTTTTGTGACCCGAAAATAGTACTTAGCAGGTAAACTCGAGTTGAATCAGATTATTTTTTTTATATATTATTAATTGAATATTTTCCAATTTTATCATTAAATAGGGGTTTAGCTAGGAATTGAACTTCATATTTTAATTTGATTTTTTTTATAAGGATATTTTGATCTCGTAATTAGGGTCGCGAGTTTTGGTATTTTAACTCTAGTTCCAAATGATTTAATATTTTATCTAACTTTTTTCTCATTTTATCATTTATTATCGTGTTTGATTGAAAATTAGGTTTCATAATTTATTTCGGTTTGATTCTTTTGAGATTATCTTGACCTCATGACCCAATAATAGTGTTTAACAAGTTAATTCATATTTTTTTGACTCATTTTTTATGTTAAAAATTTTGCAAATTTAATCATTAAACATTAGATCTGACATATTCAATTATATATTGAGCTTCATAATTTATTTTGATTTACTCTTTATGAGATTATATGAGTCCCTTAACTAATCGTGAATTTGACAAATTAATTTAAGTTAAACAATGTTTTTTTTTCTTTTAAGGTTGCCTTAGTCTCATATCTGTGGTCATGAGTTTGACAGATTGGTTTGAATTGTTATTTTTATATATTTTAATTAATTTTTTTTAGTCTAATCTTTCAATATTTAATTGGTTAGAAATTAAACTTTGTAATTTGTTTGATTTTTTTCCCGATATGATTATCTCAATTCCATGACCCGATTCACAAGTTTAACAGATTAATTCATCTAACTTTTCCATATTCTTTTCTTAATTGATTTCTTTTTTTAATTTCAATTTATTTTTCACATATTAAATTAATTGGAAATCAAACATTATAATTTGTTTTTATTTATTTTTTATGGGATTATTATAATCTCCATTAAAAAATTAACCACCATATAGTTTATTTTTTTTATATTAAAAAATTATTACTAATATCTGAATATTTTCTTTCTAGAAAATAAAATAACTCAGTGGAATAATGTAGCATATAAGAAAAGTAAAGCATGCGCGGGGATTAGGTGGTCAGATGCGCCCATGATCAAAGGCAGACAATGATAGTGGCCTGACACTGAAACCCCGAGGACCCATCACCTCTTTTATTTACCGATGAAATAAGCGGCCGACGAAGTGAGTTGAAGATTTAACGGCTCAGTTCTTCTGACTCAGAGAGTTTGTTCCCTTTAGTTTCAGATTTTATTGATAATATAATGATAATTAAAGGTTTACATGATTGTTAACTTCAAGATTCATGAGATTAGTCGAGACATACATAGGCTAGTTCAGGCGAACCAAACCATGTATATGTTTTCCGGCAACCCATGCAAACAACATGTCGATAGAAAGAGTGACTATTTGAGAGTGCGATTATTAAGGTTATTTTTAAAAATGCTTTTTGTTTTGATGTATTTTTTATTTTTTTTTAAAATTATATTTAACATCAACATGTGATAATGATCTAAAAACATAATTATTTTTTAAATTAAAAGTAACAAATAAATAATTTTTAATTTTTTTTTAAAAATATTTTTAAAATACAATGTAAATCAACGTAATCTCAATCAAGGTAAAAGAAAAGACAGCAAAAAAAAACACATTATTAGCTAGGCTGATAAAACAGGTCAGTCCTTAAAGTTAACGATATCTTTTTCAGGCCCAACACAAACGAAGCAGAAGCAACTTGGACCACAAATGGAAGGGTAGAAGGAGTGAGGGAGTGCCCGGAAAGGAATAGACATAGCCCCAGTAGCAAGCAAGCTTTATTTTCCCTGTCCTTCACCAGGCCATGTGCAAAAAAGTGATATAAAAAGCAATAATTAAAAATAATAAAATCCACTCATCCTTTCTATCTAATCTTTACTTTTCAGTCTCAATTATTTTTGTGATTCAAGGCCCAATTCCAGGTCTAAAGCTCTGTAATCCTCTCTGATCTCCTGCTTAATGACAGCTAACATGTCCTTTATTATAACAATAACTATTGTTAGTTGCTCGCCTTAACCCTGTAAACTACTCCATAATTTAATGAAACTCCTGTGAAGTGTCCGAGTGAAGAATGTCACTTGCAATTTTCAACTTTTTTTCAATGCCAGTAATAATTGAGGGAATCTCAGTACCTGTGCATGGTTGCTATATTATAATTGGAGGCACCCTGTTCGAAGACATTGCTTTGGGATTCAATGGGCATCACCGGAGAGCTGGTCAGGGGTGTCTTCTCCAGAAACCGCTCCGTTGGAACTCATGAGAGCAATGTGAGTCGTAAAACTAGATACTCCATTTGATTTCATGTAGTTTTCTTGAGAATATGAACATGATCCTTTCTTGTAGTTCTTTGGTTTGTTAGTCATTGTTGATGCTTCCTGTCTTTCAGAGATTTGGTAGATTTGAACATGATCCTTTCTTCTACTTTTTTTGATGCTCTGCTGACCATTTTCAGGGAAGAATCTCTCCAGGGGATCACAAGAAAAGGTGGAGTTCTGTCAGGCTATACCTTTGTGGTGAAGAGCTTAATTCAGTGCTTGCAGAGGAGGATTCAGCTTCAGTCAAGAGCTCCGAGGCGACTGTTACACAGCCCGTGCTAGAGGACTCTGAAGAAAAAGGAGATGTCGAAAATGGAGGAGCCGAAGAAGATATGCCGAAGGAAAAGCACAATTCAACTTCCAGATTATTCCGTCAAGAAGATGCAGCGATCACCATTCAGTCCGCGTTCAGAGACTTCCTGGTTTGTTCAGATAGGCTGAAATACCACTACCTGGATTATTGTAGAAAGATGAAAGTAATAGTCGTATTCATAAACAGATATCACCGAGCAAAAATGACTGGCTCTGGTATAATATTTCGTGGTATTACAAGCCAGAATTTTGCAGGGAAATTTCCATTGTATGAACTATAAGATCATGAAAAACATCACCTGGTTAATCATTGATTCTGTGTTCTTTTCTGTTTTGGGTAATTGTCTCAAGTTCTTGAATTTCAGACTAGGCATAAAAGAGAAGAAACCAAGTCAGAGGAGGACGGGCAGGGACTTGCTCCGGGAACAGAAAGTCCGAGTAGAGATTCACTCGGCACATCAATTGAAGTTCAGACTGGAAATTCTGTGGGAGTTCTCTCTGTCAAAGAGGAAAATGTGTCTGCGCATCATCGAGTTCAAAAGAGAGCCAGGACTCAGGTTTTCAGGTTAAAGGTGAACACAGACTGCTGAACTTTTTCCGGCAAAAAAAGTAAAACACCGAAATGAAACATGATCTAGTTAACTCATCTCTCATGAATCAAAGTCTATGGTTTGAGAATAAATAAACAATTCAAAGCATGGCATAACGAAAAACACATATAGATGATGAGAAATGGGATAGTTGAAACTTCACCGCAGGAATTAGACTAAATCGACGTGTAATATGCATGGATTGTAGGAAGATTGGGATGATAGCACGGTGATCAGCAACATTTCGACAAAGAGGATTCAGAACAGGCTGGAAGCAACAAACAGGCGAGAAAGGGCACTGGCATATGCTTTCTCACAGCAGGTACGCTTAAATTCTGACCCGAAATCAAGCAGGAAACAGAGAGCCTAATGCTGTAAATAACACTGCTCCCGTCAAATCTGGCTGTAGCTACGAATCTGCTCGAAGAAGAAACAAACTAAACCCGATGGTACCCAACCCAGCATGAGTTGGAGCTGGCTAGAAAGGTGGATGGCAACGCGAGTTCCAGAATGCTCAGTGGAAAGCTGTACTGGGAAACAACTCGAGCCAGTAAACAACAATTACACATTTGATTTCGGGGAGAGATTTTCTGATGTAGCGGTGGAAGAGAAAGAGAGCTGCGGGTCTAACGAGGTGTCTGTCCAATTTGATAGCTTATCAATAGCTTCAAACAACAAGGATGGCTTCAAGCACACCAAGAGTAGGCTTACCAGAACCATATCCAGGCGGAAAACAGCCCCAAGCTACCAGTGTCCGACAGATCAAGCTAAGGTAAATTTCCCAATTTTGCATTCCTTCAGAAAGAGTTCATCTTCTTCCATGTATAACAAAACCCTGCTCCTCTCCTCTTCATTGTCTTCTTATTCTTAACAGACATCCAATTCACTTGGCCTTCCATGCGTTGATCAGGTGATCAAGAAAGGGTGTTCGAAGGAGATTGAACAAGACAAGGAGCAGAACCCGAAACCACCATCAAGTGGCAGAAAAGATATGAAATGCAGTGCTTCATCCTAACCGATGTAGCTTGTAGCTTGTGTCATAATCTTCAACGAATTTCTCGTGTGTAGAGGAACATTGTGTCATACTAGTTGCAATCCATTTTGGAAGGATTTATGGCTTCAAATGATTTCATTGACTGTAGAGGTGATAACTTAACATGGTTCAATCCAGATGACGATACATCAATAAATAATCGAATCGGTAGGTCTAAATATGTCAGAACTCAGAACATGGATGTTCATTCTATCCCAAGGAAACCAAAGAAAGTCAAATAGGGTCTCCATTGGCATCAGCAACGCACATGTATTCTAAATTTAGGTTCTAAGAGGCGTGTTGTGATAACAAAAAACTTTCAATAATCACAACAGGTTTCGAGTTTTGAACCAGGACATACAACCCTGATAAAAACCTAAAATAACCGAGATTTTACTCACTCACTAAAGTACGATTCCAGGGATAGGTTTCCTAGCATAAAAAAAAATGTATTCTAAATTTGGACGAGCCAAAGAAAAGGTGTGACCTGGTAATTTGGAAACCAATTGCTGTCTGCAGAACGTTCATGTCATCAAATATTAATGATTCCCAAAACATGCTCTCCTTTCTAGTCCCCTTGGGGATAAATAACATATCAGAAGCACTGCCAACAAATCGAAGCCCTGGAAGAGTAAATACAATCAGAACCCTAACAAGTTTACCTTGTTTGTTAGCGAAGTTCCCCATCCTATCCCATAATCCGAAGAAAAAACTGACAAGCAACCTAATTACACAATTACATTTCGCACCCATCATTCAAACACGAAATGAAAAGCAGGGCAGCATTCCTCACCGTCCATACAAAAGCCATGGACGAAACATTGGCCAAGCACAATATGAAGCACTGGGGTTCAGACAAGCATCGGCACAAACAGCACAAGATAAGAGGATACATGGGAAATATTAAAAGTGATACAAGTAGGCATTACATGAGAATTATAACGAGTTTAACACCTCAAATTCAAGTTTATAATGCACATTTCTGGTCATGGCATTTCATTATCAGCAATCACTGTCACTTAACACTAAGAATAATAAAGAAGACAAAACTAGATCTTGTCAATATCTTCGTCCTCAAACTCAATATAATCATCACCAGCACCATCATCTTCCTCATCAAGACCTCCAGCAATACCTTCATTGAGACGTGTATTCTCAGGAAGCTCGCCATAGGCCTTCAGAAGCCTGGCTTCATCGGGCATGTACTTCAATATAACATCTGCCTTGTCATCCTGATAGTCGCGGAGGCCAACGAGAATTATATCGCCGGCAGCAATCCAGACCTTCTTGTGCATCTTCCCTCGAATATGGCAAAGACGCTTGGTCCCATCAATACACATGGCTTCACAACGACCATTTCCGAGCATGCGAAGAACTTGGGCATACTCCTGCCCATCTTCCTTAAAAATAAGCTCACGCTTCTCGTCATCAGCTTCGTTCTTTCCTCTCTTCCTATTCTTTCCTCCCTTTCCCTTGTTCTTTGGCATGATTTCGGATTCTGTTTCCCACACAACATTAACAAATACTCAATCAGTTATCTAATAATTGGCCAAAAATATGATTCGAAAACCTAAATCTTACTTTATTTTTAAAATGATTTTTTTTTCCCCTAAATCATTAAAAAACAGAATCTGAACAGGAATGAAATGAAGAAAACTAAACGGCCATCGAAAACGAGAATCAAGGGCAGGTCGGGAAAATAACAAAAGCAGATTTGAAAAACTGGAAATCAAGAACAAAAATCTAAATTCAAGAGCGTGATAGTAATGGGAAATGAACAGCAAAAAAAAAAACTAAAATCGCTTGAGCTTCAGTTGAATAAAGTCGAAAAAAGAAAAACGAAAAAAGGGGGGAGATAAGACGATCAATACCTGGGCTGTGGTGCTGAGGTGAGAGGAGAGACGAAGCTGATGGATGGAAAAAGAAAATCAATCAGTGGATTCTTTCTTAGCTTTCTGCTGACCTAAACTTTCTAATTTATACACCATTTTTATGTCGGTTCAACTTGGAGGCCCAAATCACCCAACTCAGACCCATGTTGATGGGCTGGTCAATGTACAAGAAGGTTTGATATGATTATTATTCGTAAAATATTTTACAAAAACTATGAAAATATTTTTCTCATATAAAAGATTTAGCAGTTTTTTTTATAAAATATTTATGAGAAAAAAAAAAAAAATTATCTTCTAATTTTTTTGTCAAAAATAATATTTTGAAAAAATATATATAAAAAACATTTTGAAGTGTCGGCAATGGTGGAGTGGTTTTTCATTGGTAAACCTTTTATTTATTTTCTTCTTCTCTCTCCTCTTCTCAAAATTACAGGTAGATTATATTTGTTGAAGTTAATTTCACTTCAATTCATATTTATTATTTATAATGTTTTTTCTTGGATCTTTTGTAAAAAAAATGTGTGTTTAATTTAGTTCAACTTTAATTTGTCACATATATTTTTTTCATTGCAGTCCTCATTGTTTTTATTTTTTCTTGTTTTTTCTGTAAACTTTTTGTTGTTTTGCATTTTTATCATTGAATTTCAAGTTTATGGTGTATTATTTAATTTTTTAATTTGATCTTTATTTTTTTTAATTTTTTTTTAAAAAAAAAGTTATTTCTCTTGTCGATCTAACCCTCTAATAAAACATTTGTAGTTGCGCTCTACTTTATCTTTTTGTACTTTGATATTCACCCTCATTCTTTTAATTACTATTTTTTTTTAAATGGTGACTTGTTTTATAACTTTTTTAGTCCAAAAGTACAAAATGCTGGGGATTGACAAACAGCACACAAAATGCTTGTGCTTTATCTCTAAACGTATTGCATTGACATGATGTTACAAAAGAAAAATACAATTATTTTATGCTTTCCTGGGAAGGAAAGGAAGAATACAGTTGACCAACCCACATCTAGAATGCAGAATCGAACAAGTCAATCTTAAGAACCATCCACCTTATGGAATCCATAGAAAGGATGCCTGCTTAAACAATCAATTATATCCAGAAGATAACAAAAGTTTTATATGCCAGAACCCAGGATGTCTCGGGTCAAAGAAAACCCACCTGGATATGACCTGTGTATTTTCAAAGTTCTTGCTGCTTTTTCACCAGAGAAGGTATCAAGATCGTTTTTCTTTTCATTTTCTACTGGTTTCTCAACCATATCCGACTCTTTAGTTTCAGCAAAAAATTGAAGACCCTGAAAGGATACGTTCGACCATGTCATGGAAAATGGAATTATGAATACAATGAAGAAAGTGACTTAACATACCTTTGGACGCCTTTCTTCATATGCCATAGCTGAATGATTTGCTAGCTTGGCACCAACATCCTACCAGAATTCCAAGGTAAAATAGTTCAATTAGTAACTAAATTACAAAATCTGAGAAGGTAAGACCAGAATCAGTCCATAGATTAGAGCAGGGTCACAACTTGTGCATTATCTAGGTGGTTGGCAAGAGATGTTTTTTTTTGGGGCGGGGGGGTGTTGCTGGCTTTGACGGGGGGTGGCGAGGGACCTGGCAAAACGTCCATAACCTAAGATTATTAGAATTGGAAAGGAGGTAAAATTGCAGCAGGTGGTTACCAGACCTGATAAGCTTTAGTGCCAAGCCCGTCTTTAAGGCCTCCAGTAAATTGACATAAATACCATAGACCAGAGTTTGTTGCATCCTGTTTGCTTTCAAGAAGTTCGAGCTTCCCTTCCTGTTCAGAGTCTTGGGATATCAGGAAATCAACAAAGGCATCCTTTCAATCAGAAATAAATTTTAGGCTATAACAAGCATTGCAACTCACCAGCCCAGATATCATTTCATGGATTGATTCAACATCATATCCAATTTGGGAAAGGTTTGATTTCATCTCATCTACCTGCATGCAAGTAAAACCATAGCTTAAATACATGTCTATCTTGATATGAGTTGATTTATAGCTTAAATACATGTCTATCTTGATATGAGTTGATTTATAGCTCAAAATAATATCTACTCTGAGCATATTCATTTGTGTGCAGATGCGGGGTGTGGAATTCATAAGAAACAGAATCAGATGCACAGTATAAATTAAATTCCAAATTGACGACAGGCAAAGAATAGAGAGAGGTGAACTATTTAAGCTACACAAAAAAGAAATAAAATAGGGAAACCTATTAATGGTCGCTTATATATTACATGGTTTCCAAATCCCACCCTTATTCTAAAAAATCAAGCTGTTGCAAGTTGTAACCTTTGGTTTCACCTTATTCTCAAATCTAACATGTTCTTCACATGATTTTTCATTTTCTGAATCGACTTAAATGCCCCTCTTCTGTACTCTGTTCTGCTTTTCCCTTCTCTTTTCTGATCTAAATCAAGTTGCCTTTCTGTTCAGAATCAGGTTCACTAGGTAGCTAGTTCAAGCTGATGTTTCCTACTGTTGTACATATTTTCACAAGCTGAGCTGGATTTGGTAAGTGTTGGTTACCTTAGCTTGGCTTGTACATAGCCAAACATACCATATGCCCTAGGCATGGAAGAAAAGGAAAAGAGAGAGCAAACAAATTATTAATATCTATCAATTGTAAAAGGAGAACACTGAACGTACATCATTGGCAATGAGCTTAGATGTTTCAATCTGCTCCTCAATCTTCCAGTCCAAATTTCCCAGCCTTTTAGACAGATGTCTTTTTGTTGACTGCACATGTTGACAGTCAAAGAGAATGAAGAATACTGCAAAGAAATCCAAAACATAGAGTTGCTATCTAAGACATAAGACTTGTTGGAAAGAACAAGTCACCCTACTTACAGCCAGTGTTTCAGATACGTTCTCCAATTGTTTTGACACAGTTGCAACAGCATTTGCCATATTTTGCTTTGTTACAAACATTACATCTGAGAATGACCAGCCCTGCACCACAAAGCAAACAGATGATGCATCCACCCATTGATCAGCAAGAGGACAATGTGCTAACAGGTGCAATACCATTGTCATTTGGGATAAGAAATTGTTTTCACTTTAAGCATTAAGAATCTTGCCTTCCACCAAATGTAACAATATCCCATTGCTCCAAGTGCAGCAGCTGGCACTAGGTAAGAAGAAAAATTCCCTGTGCACACAAGAAAATTTATGAGCATCATTGCATAATCTACTCTTCCATCAAGACATCCAAAATAGAAATGTTGCAAGATGTTGCAAAAATATCTAAGAGAACTATGCACTCACAAAAAATGCTAACACAGTAACTGAACCTGAATGCCTTTTGACATCAGGAAAAGAAAATGTTTAGAGGAAATTCTAAATCCTATAATAATTTGACCTTACAAGTTATCTAGTCCATGTTTAGGCTTCATTCAAGACACAATCTGAAAGCTTTCTCATGATGGACTTGGATATCTCAACTAGATTAACTTATGTAGTGCTCTAATCTGAAATAATTGCAGTAAAAATTTAAAATTGGCTGATTATTTCTTAAGTCATTCCAAATAAGACTTATGAATAGCATTTATTCCCTTTCTCTTCCTTTCCCTTTCCTTCAGGGGAGAGAAGGGGACTGATCAAGGAAGAAAGAAATGTCCTATTAGAAAGCCACTTGGTTTTTCTGCATATAGTTGATCCACACATGTCCTTCAAAATAAGTAAATACATTGCATCTCACGGTAAAATCAAGTGATTAAACCTTCAAATAAAAGCAATGCATGCTTATCAGATTCCTGAAACGTTAACCCAGAGTTTTGCACACTGACTGGTTAGAGATGGACAGAAATTTAGAAATTTTGATGCACTTTTAATCAACTTCAAGCCCATTGGAAGCTTGGTTATCTATCAGCATATAAGTATCAATAGTAGATCAAGGTGAGATAAATTTCAATTCAAAACACAATAAGAACATAAAAATGAAGGACATAGCAAACAGTAGACTACTAAGAATCAATTACTCTTCAAGAAAAGTATGGAAATTACTTTTACGCTCTTAAAAACAATTTGGTGTACTTACCATTAGAAACAGAATTTCCATTATAGATGGTTACAGGACTGGATAAGCTCAACTCCTTAATCTCTTGTGCCAATTGACGAATCTACAGAGACACATGAGAATACATCACAAAAATACAGCCAATCCAAATAGATATACGATAGATTGCTAACAATCGCCAAATACTCTGACTCCCTTAGAGATATAACCAGTTCCTGTTCCACACGCTAATATCCCCTCTTTTAGATACTAGTGCACCTAAGAAGATTCAGAAACCTTCCCAAAACTCACACGCATGACAGAATGCATGGGAATCAGTCTATCACACCTCGAATGCACTTCAATTACCCTACATTTATGAAGACTTTACTTCCCATATTCTGATTCTAGGAAGAAAGTCCCCTTTGATTCAATTATTGGAATAAAAGTTCGGGGGCACTAGGATGTCCTCCGTTAGTTGATTTCACCCAGGTTCTCAAAACTAGCAGCCCTAAACTAAGGAGGAAATAAGTTCTTTCAACTGATAATCCAAAATCGCACATGCAAACTTGCATCTATTTAAACTGACATTGCATCAGGGCCCATTATTTACAGTCCAACTCTGAATCTTTTTAAATGCACTGAAATATGCTAAAATGTGCTTTTCGCTTCATGTATCAAAGCAAGAAGTTCTTTTTTTCTTCCTTTGTGCTATGCTCTTCTTCGAGTACCCATTGCTTATAAATAGATAATAATAAAAATAATTTGCAGAACCTGAGCAGCAAGAAGAGCAGTGTCGTATTTGTAAGGAGCGATCTCAACTTCGTCAACACCCTTGAGTAATTCTTGAAGCTGCCCAATGAGTTCAGGCAATCGTCCATTTTTCAAAATGATCGAACTAGTCAAACCTAACACAAAAAACACAGAGACAAGACTGTAACAGCATACATACGAACAAGAAAACAGTTTGATAAGCTAAAATCAAATAAGTTTACAATTCAAAATCAAATAAGTAATAATTCATAATCTTTTGCAACCAGACAAGAAACGGAAAAAATAAAACCTTATCAATTCAATTTACATGAAATTTTACATTTCTAAAGCGGAAAAAAATAAGGGTGAAATTGCTGATTGAAAGAAGTTGAATTGTTTATTGGGTCAATAATCGTGAAGCAGCCGAAAAGCATTAAAGCAAGAGTAAAGTTGAATCTCTTATGATCAGAGAAGGCAAAGGAGGGATGCGAGAGAGAGACCTGCACCGACAAGAATGATAACTTTGGAGGTAGAGACCCCAGTCTGCAGAGCCATCGTTCTCTTCTTCTTCTTCTTCTTCTTCTTCTCCTTGATGGAGGCTGCGTCTGGCTGGCATAGCCGATTATTTTCTCTTCTTTTCTTATTGGCTGTTAATAGCTGATTTGTAATTTTAAAATATTTACAAACTAAAATCCCATTAACAATGACTATTTAACAAAACACGCTTTGTGTTTTTTTCACGTTTTTTTAAAACATTTATTATTATTATTATTAATAAATTATCTCAATCTCATTAATTAATTACAAGATTAACTCAATTAACTTAGTTTTTTTTTATCCTTAATTAGTTTTTTTTTATAATTATTTATTTAATATTAGCCTTCATAATTTATTATATTTGTTTTCTATTGAATTATTTAATTCTTATAATCCGGGAATTTAATGATAGCTAATGAGTTAATTCAATTTGTTTTTTTATATATTTTTTTAATTTTATTATTCAACTTTAAATCAACTATAAATTAACTTCATAATTTGCTTTTAATTATTTTTTACTGAGATATCTTGATTTCATGATCACGAAGTTTTAACAAACTAAAATTTTATTAAGAGTCTTTTAACACAACTCTATCTTAGATTAAAATTTCAAGTAAATTAAAGTACAAAAAAGCTTTATAAGAATATAAAAAAAATACAAAAAATAATATATAAATTTATTAATAGCATTATTATAATTTAATAAAAAAAAATTACACAGGCTACTGTTTTGTCCAAAAAGCTTTTTTAAGGAAGGAAGAGCTTGAGTTTGCTCAATTTCTTCAAAAATGAAATGATGATCTTTCAATTATAAGAGCTAACAAAATCAATTATAATAAAATTATTTTATTTAGTTGAACCATGCGCAAACATATATATATATACATGCACGCTCGCACGTCCCCTTGCATTTTAATGCCTTGTCATTATGATGTCAGATTTTCCATGACTTTCATTTGCCATCTTAACATTTAAAATTCCATGTCAAGCATGCATCTTATACTTCATGAGGGTTTTTTTGGGAAAAAAAAGTGTTTTTTGAGAAATGTTGAATTTGTTTTTTTTTAAATTAATTTTTTTTATGTATTTTTTAGATCATTTTGATGTCAAAATTAATTTTATAAAAATAAAACAAATATCGTTTTAATATATTTATAAATCAAAAAACACTTTGAAAAACAACTTCAATCATATTGTTAAACTGACACATGTTTGATGGTATGATGCATGCATATATTAGATGAAAATTTATAAGTTTGTTTGCAACCCTTTTATTTTTATTGAGTTTGAGAGAGAGAGAAAAAGTAAATAATTGAAAGTTCAATATGTCCAATTTATGTGCTTAGTAATGTGTCATATATAAGACTTTTAAAAAATATTTCTTAATTTTAAATATATTAAGATGTGTTTTATTTTAAAAATTAACATAAACATATGAAATTATCGAGAAACACTTAAAAGCATTAAATTAATATTTTTTTTATAAAAAATAGTTTTAAAAACTATTTGAAAAATATATTGAACCACAAAAATAATCTTTAAATATTTGTTCATTGGTGTTGTTGTTAAAACTATGTTCTACCTCATAACTTTAAAAGTGTTTGATTAATCAATACATATTGTGATTTTGCACGAGTCCCAACTTAAGTTATCTTTTAAAATCTTAATTAAGACTAAAATTATAACTTTTCTTTAATAATATTTTTAAATTATAACTACAAAAATTATCTTAATACAAAGCATATGATAAACACAATAATAAAAAAATTACAATATGGTATTATAAGTGCATGTATTGTTAGTTGACAACTATTTGAAATAGTTTCTATATGATTCAAACAATATTCCTCTTTTTTTAAACTGAAATCATTTTTTATTTATAATTGCCAAAATTCATAGGAATTGTTGACGAGCATGGAATAATTAGCGAAACTTTATATATAAAAAATATGACAATTTATTTCATATTGAGTGAGTTTACTCAATGAACAATATTTATTTATTTATCTATTACTACCCATCACAAACACCTTGATAGAAGATCGGTCTGACAACTACAGAGCAAAACGAAGATGGGGTGCTCATTTTGACTACCTATTGCGTGTGGCCTAATCGTAATCTCAAAGGCCATTCGTCTTCAAAATCATGAGTGTGTTGAGCAAGTTGGTGTTTTGGATTATCTTAAGATGTCATTTCTCTTGTTTTTTTATTTTTTATTTTTCTAACATGTTATATTAAAAAATATATTTTTTTAAATAAAAGAAAATAAAAAGATAACAACTGCTATACTACACAAACAACTTATAAACTAAATAAAACGAATTGCAATGAAAGAAATTTTAGAGGTAGTTTTCTAATGTATTGGAAATTGATTTTAAAAGTGTTATTATTTGAAGATAGATTAAATGATATTTTTTATTTTTAAAGATTTATTTTGATATAAACATATAGAATTATCTAAGTTGTTTTTTAAAAAAATATTTTTTTATTGTAAAGTGTTTGTTTTAAACGTGTGTTTTTAAAATATTTTTTTTAAAAGAAATTTATATTTAGTTTTATTTATTTATTTTTTATATTTTTTAAATTATTTTAATATACTGATAATTTTTTAAATCAATATCCACCCCATTTCAAACAAAACTATCACATAACATGCCACGCTGCCAATGACACGACGGCGACACCTCATTGCCACTACCATACTCCTCCATTCAATAATTACTTTTCCTTCATTCACCCCACAACACAAAGGACAAGAAGAGAGAAGAAATCAGGAGCCCAAAAATGGCACAAACCCTTCCCCTCTTTCTTCTAATAACTTGTCTCTTGCTAATTCCCTCCTCACAAATCCAACAAGAACAAGAAGCCTTCACTACATTAGTCATATCCCAACAAGGCCTTGATTTCCTCAAGAATTTGCTCATAACACAAGCTATCTCTTCAATCATCCCTCTCAAACTTCCCAACATTACTAAAACTGCTAAATTCCCTTTTGTGGGTAATGTCCGTATGCTACTTTCCAACATCACCATCTACCAACTCCAAGTATTGAATTCTTATGTCAAGCCTGGTGATACTGGCCTTGCAATTATTGCTTCTGGGACTACTTGTAATTTGAGTATGGATTGGTCTTATGAATATAATACTTGGATTTATCCTTTGGAGATTTCTGATAAAGGCCATGCTTCTGTTCAGGTACAAGTTTCTTTTCTTATTAGAGTAGTATTTATTGGTTTTGAGCTTGTGGTTTTTGCTTTTTTTTTGGCTTATAGGGAGGTTTAAGCTGTTAATGGGCAAACTTGATGATTTTCTTGAGATCATTGAAGTGGGTTTTGTTTTATGCCATGCGGTTGTGTTTAGGGGTGGACTTTAGTTGCTATGTTGTGTTGATTGAGTTGCAATAATTGCTCATGGAAGGAATGCAATTAGATTATGAATTGGAATTATTGTAAGAGGTTCTCGTTGAGTGTTCTTGTACAAACGTGGTCGATAGTTATCATGTCGTTTTTCTTAATTCATTTTAACCTCATTGGACCTGGGAAAGGTATACAGCTTACGGAGGGCAAAGTTTAGTTGAATGCCATTTGTTTAATGTGTTGAAGCGGGGCTTAATCCTGAATAGCGTTGTCGGCGTTAATTGCAAATCGAGTCTGATTATGTCCTACACCAATACTTGGGCAGTGAGTCCAGTGTGTTGAGATATTTTGACAAGGCTAATATGTTTGAAATCATGATTGTTCCTAAACTTGCTCTTCTTTTTTTCTTTAAATGTTTATATAACTTGAGGTGTACATGGATGTCAAAAGGTGTAATGTTTTTGAATGTAAGTTGGATAATTGTCTGCTTCCTCTGTGTTTGTCTGCTCATATTTTGTTGCTTAGATAACAAACAGAAATTGACCAGTGCTACTTCTGGGTAAGGTTGAAGGCATGGAAGTGGGGCTTACATTAGGCCTGAAGAACCAGGAAGGAACTCTGAAGCTCTCCCTTATGGACTGCGGTTGTTATGTTAAAGATCTATCTATAAAATTGGACGGAGGAGCATCTTGGGTCTATCAAGGGTAGGCACTTCTTTACAGGAAACTCCCATGTGGTTGAGAAGCACCATGCTGTCTCAAATCTAATTTGTTGCTTCCATATTCTGTTAACACTTGACTGAGATTTTTGCGCTTTGCATACTATAGGCCAGCATTTAACTATTTTCTTTGTCCAATAACCTATTTCTAGATCTGATGTTTTGCTTCTTCCAGTACATTCCAAAGATCAGCTAATATTTTGAGATAAATAACACACTCAATTTTTGCTCCTGGCCATCCTTTTTTTCCCCACAAAATCTACCAATTAGCAAACTTGAGCAGAAGGTAATAACTATGTCAGCTCTTCTTGTCTAGTCCCTGACCTTTACGAGGCCAAAGCCCTATTCTTTGGTTCCTCAACCCCCCATTAGTTCAGGGTATAGAACAGGAGAAACTCAGTCTCCATGAAGTTACATGTGATGATCTTTAGGATCAAAGTGTTATATCTCATGTAGTCTAAAATACCTTTTGTTCTCATATGTCAGGATGATAGATGCATTTGAAGAGCAAATAGGGTCTGCAGTGGAAAATGCTATTACCAAGAATCTTGGAGAAGGGATTTTAAAACTTGATTTGTTTCTGCAATCTCTTCCAAAAGAAATTCCTGTAGATGATGATGCTTCAATAAATGTAACTTTTGTTGACAACCCTTCACTGAGTAATTCTTCTGTTGGGTTTGACATCAACGGGCTGTTCACAGCAAGGAAAAAGGTTCCAATCCCCATGTATTACTCTAAAAATACACTGCCTTCAGTTTTGTGCACTGAACCAGCTAAAATGCTCGGAATTTCTCTGGATGAGGCTGTTTTCAATTCTGCTTCAGCCTTATATTATGATGTAAGTTTTGAATCTATTTTATTTTATCTGCTGTGTTCTGAGTCCTATGTTAATGCTGTAGAGACAAAAGCATGTTGAAACTGACCATTGGAATTCTCATTTGCTTCTGCTTCTTCTCAAGTCAGTGTTACTAGCTAAACCTGTTGTATTTGATGACATTTAGGAAAAAATCATGAAGAGGGTAATTGAGTGTCATATAACCTATCTCATCATATTGGAGTAGATGATCCCACTTTCATCTGTACTGAATCCAATCAACTCATATTTGATAGACATAAGCTTTCTAAACTTGTGGTGGTAATCATGGAAGAAATGAGCTGGAATTTTGGTGAAGATATGTGATTAGTGTGGTACACAACCATCTCCTTCAATTGCCTGACTTAGATTTTAATATCTGTATCTTTCTTTGGCCAGGCAAAATTTATGCAATGGATTGTGGATAAAATACCAGATCAGTCTCTTCTAAACACCGCTGGATGGAGATTTATTGTTCCTCAACTGTACAAGAAATACCCAAATGATGACATGAATATGAATCTCACTCTGTCATCTCCTCCTATCTTAAAGATTTCTGAACACAATCTCGATGCGACAGTTTATGCAGACTTAATAATTGATGTATTGGAAGCAGACCAAGTAATACCAGTTGCATGCATTTCACTGGTAAGTTGGTTTGATGGAGATATAGAGACGTTCTACGATCTTAATCACTGTTTGCTTTATATGTGTGCCGGACCTTATTCTATTTTTTTTTCAAGAATTATGATTGTTGGTATAACAATTAATCTGTCACATTTGACGTTGGTGGCCTGTGGGAAACAATATCAAATCCTTCCACATTGTCTCAAGTAATTATTATGGAGGGTGATAGAATAGCATTACTACTTCTACCAGATGTTTTCTACATGCATAAACTATGACTTTGTGTTTCACCACTGCCCAAGTTTGAAACATGGTGTACTTTTTTAATATACTTGTTTGTATTCGTAGATTGTGTTCTGTTATATTTGGATAAAAACTATAGCAGATAGTATGATACCGGTGGCCTTCACTTCAATCTTGTTTCTGATCTTGAGAAATTCTTACAGTTGTCGTTGCATCACTTGCTGGAAGCATAAAAAAATGCTGGTTACAAAGTTGCTCAATAGCACTATGCATGAATTTGTGAATAGTAAACCTTCCTGTCTCTATCACATCAATTCTGATCATACCTCGTTTTCAGTGCCTTTGTTTTCCTTAGAAGCATCTACATCGTACCCTTTCCAAACTCCAAATTTGTGCCACTTAAAAGCTATTCATGACAATTAACCATTCTTATTTCCTGTAATATTTGAGGGAAGATCTCACTATCCTATTAATGGTTAGCGTTGCCCTTTTGCTTCATGTTCACACAGGTGATTCGTGGATCCGGTTCAGTTGGAATTGCAGGCAACAACCTTGTCGGCAGCGTGAAATTGAATGACTTTTCCATGTCATTAGAGTGGAGCAACGTTGGCAATCTACGGATGTATCTTATTCAGGTAGTTTGTTCTGAAAGGCCTTTTCTTTAAAGAAAAATATTTTTTCTTGTTATTTTTTTGTAAAATATTCAATGTTCTTCTCCCATTGCAGCCACTCATGTGGACACTTATACAAACTGTTTTCGTCCCAAATGCAAATACACATCTAGCAAAAGGTTTCCCCTTGCCCATCATTCATGGTTTCACCGTTCAGAATGCTGAGATTATCTTCTCAAGATCAAAAAGTTACAGTTTGTGGCGATGTGGCGTTCGGAGAGTCCTAGATTATCAAGCAGCTTCTGGGCCGCTAAACTCATTTATGTTTACACTCTCAAGTTCCACGGAGCTGCATACGAGGAAATCAAAGCAGGTGTACACCATTTGTATAATGTTCATGTAAAGCTCGGGGCGCTTTCCCCACAGAAATGCACAAATTGTGCTGTAACATTGAGGATCCATAGGTGTGCTGTGATTTTGGTGTTATTTCATTATTTTCACTGAGTTGCACATTGCATACATATAAAGTTGATTGTATATAATCCGAGTCTTTTTTCAGCTGATTATCCGTCTTATTTAAGTTCAATGACTAGAAGGAATGTCATGATTGGAATTTAGGATTTGATATTATAGCAGTGATTGATTTAAAATATATTGTTTTAGAAATATATAAAAATATTTTATTTTTAATATCAGTACATTAAAAGCAAATTAAAAAGTTTTTTTTTTTTTTTAAAAAAATAAACTTTTAGAAAGCGCATAATAGATGGATGTGAACAATTGACATAAATATTTGGAAGGGTTCTCAAATCTCATCGCAGGCTTGATAAAAACCAAACTATTTTTTTTTATAAATTATTAAGATTACATTTTGATTTATGAAATTGATTAATTTAGTCTGGGTTAATTTTCACGATTTGAAATTTAAGTTAAACAAAGAGTTAAGTTACAAGGTTTCGATATTAATTTGTTAAGTTAGGTTTAATAATAAACTATACAAATAAAAAAATAAAAAGCTTATAGTGTTATTAATTTGTTAAGTTATGTTTAATAATAAAACTATACAAAAACAAAAATAATATAAAAATAAAAAAGTGTATAGTGTGAAAGCGTGATCTCCACAAAGCGAGGACTGGTGTTTGAAAGGCAGCAACACGAGTCTGAAGTTTGAAGTCTGAACTGACCACTTATCCAAAGCCTCTCTAAAACCCTTTCTTTCTTTATGCGGTCTTCTTGTGTTTGAAAATGCAAATCTCTCTCCCTTTATTCTCATCACCTCCCAATCCTAAAACCCCATCACTTTTCCCTTTTCAGCAGCTCCCCAATATTTTCCATGGAAAAGGAAAACCTGCGACATTAACAACCCGTAATTTTCATTTCTTCCATCCCAAAATTGAAAGCAATCCCTTCATCGTCAAAGCCTCCAGCTTTTTGTCAGGAATTGGGCTTGCTATTGAGGAAGAAGAAGACTACAGAAAGGCCCGTGCTGCTGTTATCCGTAAAGGAATTGAACTGGGAGGGTATGCGATTGAGGGTCTGTCCATTGGAGGCCAAGAGACTTGTATAATTATACCTGAGTTTAAGTGTGCTTTTGATATTGGGAGGTGCCCCACCAGAGCTATTCATCAGAATTTTGTCTTCATCACTCATGCCCATCTTGATCACATTGTTAGTTTTTTTCTACCACTCATATTTTCGGCATGCCTAGTTTAGTTTCTGTGAAAAACATGTTCTCTTCTTTCCCTAATTGGCTGAGGTTAACGCTTTCATTTTCTCAGACCTTGTGGGTTATGATTGGTCTTTGTCAGAATTGAATATGGATTTCTATAATATGGTGAATTAAGCTAATCACTAGAGCTTTTTTGGTTAATGGCTCTTATAATGCCAAGGTTTAAGTTGTGTGTGTGTGTGGTGTCGTGTGAAATTATCAGCACATGTGCTGAAACCATGATCTGGCAAGTTTGTTATTATTGATTTGAAAGTGGATGTTAGGTTGGAGTGGAACTGGAAGAAAGTTACGCTGAATTCTTTTTTCAGTAATAACAACTGAAGGAGATTTTTAGTTATTATCTAGATTGATAAACTTTATAATGTTGCAAAACCACAATGTTTTGACACTTAAACATTTGTATTGCTATGACTGTCATTGTTTTATAATATTTTCGACTTTCACTTTTGGCCTTGCATGTTATCATGAGCTTATTTCACATGTACTGTCACAGGGTGGGCTGCCAATGTACGTGGCTACTCGTGGATTGTACAGCTTAAAGCCTCCAACAATATTTGTCCCTCCTTGTATCAAAGAGGATGTTGAGAAACTATTTGACATTCACAGGGCAATGGGGCAAGTAGAGCTTAATTTTGATTTGGTTGCATTGGATGTGGGTATGCCCCTTTAGCTAGCTAGATTTGTCTAAGTATACAATCTGTTAGTGTTTATGCTGAACACAACTCACAAGTTCATGTTCAGGTGAAACATATGAATTACGGAATGATGTTGTGGTCCGACCATTCAGAACTCAACATGTTATACCCAGTCAGGTGTGTTTCATCATTTTTGTTCTCCTCCTTTTTTATATTCTTCGTCAAAAAGGTCTAAAAGCTACAAGAAAAGAAATATAATTATGACTCACAAGTGATCGTACCACCAAAGATGCACCAGTTTTTGTAGAGAATTGTTTCAAGGAAGTAGCAAAAATCTTGATCTAAAGACCATGTGCTATGAGTTCAGTATAGTGCCAAGACTGATGCTAGCTAGGTTTGAGACCCGGATTTAGATTATTGTTTGGATTTGATGTTTGAAATCTTGAGACTGTTTTTCTCTTAAGTGTATGAAATCACTTGGTTTTATCCAGGGTTATGTAATCTATTCGGTGAGGAAAAAATTGAAGAAGCAATACATTCATCTCAAAGGAAAA
This sequence comes from Salix viminalis, assembly GCA_029228465.1. Taxonomy (NCBI): domain Eukaryota; kingdom Viridiplantae; phylum Streptophyta; class Magnoliopsida; order Malpighiales; family Salicaceae; genus Salix; species Salix viminalis. The sequence continues at coordinate 2,343,932 of CM055439.1, forward strand.
CAAATAGAGAAATTGAAGAAGTCTGGTGTTCAGGTTTGAAATTTCTGCAACAGTCTTGGTAGAAAATTTTAGTTACTGAATGCTCATTTTAGCTTGCATTTTTAATTAGATTACAGACATGATATTGTCCCCTGAGGTGGCCTTTACTGGAGATACCACAGCAGAGTACATGCTTGATCCACGCAATGCAGATGCGTTGAGGGCCAAAGTTCTAATAACTGAGGTATAGATTGAAGTATCTCTTACCTTGTAGAATCATTTTCTGGTTATTCTTAATATGCAAGATGTGTGGTTTCCAATGAACATGGAATAGCCAACTTTATCATCATAAATATTTATTTTCCAATGATCATTCTGAAATCATGGCATCTATTCAAGGAGCTGGAGTTATTACTGCTGTTTATGCTCTTATTTTTTCTTCAACAATTTCAGAATCCAAATTAGTTTTTGCTATCCAGAATCAGTTGAATTCTTAAAGCTAATGTCTTTCAGGCAACTTTCCTGGATGAAAATTTTACCACAGAGCATGCACGACAGCGTGGTCATACCCATTTGTTTGAGGTACAATACTGTTGATTCTCCCATCATGATTTTGCAGTTACCTTGGATTATCTTTGGTCAATGACCGATACAGAATGTTTTCCATTTATTATTGCAATTCTGAGATAGAATTCTGTTAACACTGCAGATTATTGAAAATGCCAAATGGATCCGGAGTAAAGCAATCTTGTTGACTCATTTCTCCTCCCGCTACAGTGTAGAGGTGATAATTGAAATGAACCAAGCCATATGATGTTTTTTTGTTACCTTTAACCCAGTAACCTAGTGGGACACTTTGCGTATGACTGAGATAACTATATAGATCAAAATACATTAAAAAAGAAAGAAAGAAAAATCAAGATGATGGGAGTTGTGCTATCCTTGCACTTAGGATTGCAGGTCTCTTTTATGAGAAATCTTAACAAAATTTGTTAAATTGATAGCTTACAACTCAACTCAGGCTAGATATGTTCAGTTCCAGGTGCAAAGATTTCTTGAATCACCCAAAACTATCCCCCTTCTGAAAGAATGCTACAAATAGGGACACTTGTTTTTTCATCATTTTCCTTTCCTGTGCCTATCTCTCTGAATTATCATGTCAGATGATGGTTCATCAGTAACTGAAACTATCCTAAATGGATTCTGCTAATTTCAGGACATACGTGAAGCTGTATTGAAGTTGCAATCCAAGGTGTCAGCAAAAGTAGTTCCTCTGACAGAAGGTTTCAAATCAATGTACTCATAGTGAATATGAAATTGTAGAAAAATTTACTAGTCTTTGTAATTTATATGTGAAATAGTGATTTCTTCTTAATAGCAACTTGAAATGTGACCTTATGATGATTCAGAGCAGAAAATGGGTGGAAAAGACCTTGCTTGATGGGTCAATCCGCAAGTCACTTGATCAACCTGGACGAGTATTTTTATATCAAAACAATTTGTTTTTTTTAAGAAAAAACCCGATCACAATTATGGCTGTATAGAAAGCTGAAGGTTGCGAGGTCAACATGGGTAATTTTTAGAACGAGTGCAAGTGTCGGTTTAAGAGTGTGGTTGCGTTTGTTTTTTAAAATATTTTTTGTTCAGAAATATTTTAAAATGATATTTTTTATTTTTTAAAAAAATATTTTTCACATCCACATATGAAAATAATCTAAAAATACCAAAAAAAATTAAATTTAAAATAAAAATAAAAAAAACTTAATTTAAAAAAAAACATTTTTAAAATACAATACAAACAAAGTCAAAATACACATCATGAACTAAATACTGCCTCTCCTCTCACCAACAAAAGCACAGGCTATTGGGCCTAGCTCGATCCACGTGAAACGCCGAACAACCGGTTGCCTTCCTTTAGGAAAAAATAAATTGAAAACTAAAGTTATAATAAAATCCTTCTATAATTTTGTTTTTACCCACACTTTCATAAATCAAACAAAAAAACTAAATAAAATACATTGTTTAGAATGTAAACTGTTATTGAACGTATAAACTAAAAGATAAAAAATAAATTTTATATAAAAATATGGAGAAAAAGTAAAATTTAGATGAAGCTAAAAAAAGAGGTTTTATAATTACTCCAAAATTAAATTATTCAAATTTACATTGTCGTACTAGGTTTCAAAATAAATTATTGAAGTTTACAAGATCACTCCTATTATAGCAAAAACTTAAAGAGTTTTCTGGAGTAATTTTCCCTATGCATTATTGTTTATCCATTCACATTTCATTTGTGTATTCTTAAAATAATTTCGATTTGATTTTTGCACTTTTATTTTGCACAATTAAGCTCTTAGTAGCTCAAATTCGAACTCAATTACACATATTATTTTAGAAACAATGGTTGGATTCATGGTTGTTAAAATCGCGAGTTGACTCGTAAAATCGTACGATTTTGCGAGTCAACTTATCATACTTTGTTAACTCGAGTAGAAAAATCGATTTTGGTCAAACTCGATTAAAATCATACAAAATCATAAAATCAGACTGAATCGGTTCGATTTTACGATCCTGCTCAAGGTTATTAATTACGATTGGTCAAAATTGTATACTACCTTTCAACCCTTAAGCCAACACATTATATTTATAGACACAACTCCTTGTTTGGATATCTATTTAGACGATGTGGGATAGCTTTCAACATTTAAAACCATAAATTCTTAGGTTATTTCACAATCCACCGATGTGGGATAGAAACTTGTCAACTTCTCTTGCATCAAGCCCTGAGGTGGCTACTGGGGCGTGTATGCCCCTGTTTATATATATTATATATATATACTCACTCTCTCTCTCTCTCTCTATCTTTATATATATATATATATATATATATATATATATATATATATATTATGGAATCACTTTTGAAAATCAATAATATTAATTTTAAAATTTATACTTAAAATTTTTGAAAAAAATAATTTTTTTATTTTTTATTTTAAATTAAATTTTTTTTATGTTTTTAAATCATTTTCATGTCCTGATGTCGAAATAATTTGTTAGAGTTGGAGCTAATACTAGCAATATCGGTGTTGGTACCAGTATTAACATTGATAATCCTTTCAATAGTAATACTTTTGATGAATGTATTAAAATTAACGAGGAAGATGACATGCTTTTAATTTATATAGCACATCAGTAAAATATTTATTTTAAATTTGTTAGTTTTTACCTAATGAAATTCTATGGACATAATTGTTTTGTAATGTATTTTTAAGTTATTTTGAATCATGTATGAACCTTAACTAATGAAGTTTTATGGCCATAATTATATTGTATTGTATTCAGAAATATTTTACTTATGATTTTATGATTTTTCTACCTATACGATTTTAGTTGTGATTTTACAATTTTTGTACTGAAAAATTCAGGTACGATTTTACGATCCGATCTTACGATCCGAGTTTCCAAAGCCCCTTCCGTATCGTGTCAAAATCGCGATTTTGACAACCATGGTTGGATTGAAAGACAAAGAGATGAATTGCAAAATGCATGTAAAAAAAGTTGCAAATTTGTAAGTTGTCTGAAAAATTTACATTAGCCCCCATCGTTTTTAGTTATTAGGTTATTGGTACTAAACTTTATTTTTTGTATTTCTTTTTTTTTGTGTGTGGGTAAGAGAAGGGGTCATCGAATTTTAGCTTAGAGAGAAAAAAATATTGTTAATAATGAGTTTAGTCATCAAAATAGTTGAGTTTTATGTTAAATGGTTTCATATGATGAAGAAAGTTGAGATTATATTTTTTTTACCTTGAAAAACTTAAAAAACTTAAAAAACAAAACAGACCTAACCTTAATAAGATTTTTGTTTTCAAGTTAATTTTGGATTTCGAGATGACTTTTTGTGTTTATGAAGGCCATAAATTGATTTAACAGGTTTCATGGGATGTTCCCTAAATATTTTTTTATTAGAATATTTTTTTTTATGTTTTTTATAAAATAATTTTTAAATTTATATTTTAATTAATACCCCTGCTCTATATCTTTTTACTTATTTAGTGTTTTTTAAATAGAGATTATTATGCAATTATATTGGGCATGTTTAATTTTTAAAAAGGCGGGTATAACTCACCTGTAATGCTATATATATATATATATATATATATATATATATATATATATATATATATATATATATATATTCAGTATTATTTTAATAATATTTTTAATATATATAGCATTGCATAATATTTTTTTTTATTCAATAAATTTTATGTATGTCAATTTGTATTACAAATTAATCTTAATAAAAAATCATTAAATATAATTAAATAAACAACTTGTGTTGCGATATTAAATATTTTTTTTATCTATATTTATGTGGGATGCCATGTTTATTTGATTATGATATGAATAATTCTGAAAGTAATTAGAATAGAAATTAATGAGATAGAGACTTCATAATAATAAAACATGAATGGATGCCTTAAATTGATCGGGTACCATAAGCCCACAATATTAGTTTGAATTTGGAGAAGAGAATATTCAAATTATTAAGAGGATTGTGAATAAATATATTTATTAAATAATTTAAATGTGTAAAAGGTGAGGAATTGAAAAGGAAAGAGGTCATTCCATTAAGAATTTAATTTATTTTGATAAAAAAGATGTAACAAGTGAATCAATAGATTGAAGTGGTTTGAGATAAGCCAAATGAATTTGAAAGATTTATTAATGGCGAGAAGAGAATATGAAAAAAAAATACGTACACATCTAACATGAAATGAAATTTTATTTTGACAAGACAATGAAAGAGAAGGAATTAGATTAATTATTGACATATTAATTAAGGAATTTTAAGTAGAGAGTATATTGATGAGATAAATAATAAGAAACAATTTAAAATTAACTTGATTTAATATCCCAAGAGAAGTTGCGGGAGTACCGTTGGAACTGTAATGCTCTAAGAGGCTGTTTGACACTGCGTTTCAAAAATATTTTTGAAAAAACTATTTTTTTTTACTTTAAATAAAAAAAAATTGGTGTTTTTAGATCATTTTTCATGTGCTGGTGTCAAAAATAATTTTTAAAAAGACTTTAAAAAGCAATATCTTCCGCATTTTCACACATACATTAAAAAGTGGCATAGAGGTGAGAAATATTCGCCACAAATTAAATTTTTTGATTTTTTTTATATAGAATACCGTATTAGTTATATGGAATACCATATTAATATTTTGTATGAGATGTTTATGCTATGCAATAATTAATTATGATGATGAAATATTAGTTGATAAGTTATTGACTTAAATACATTTTGAAACCTTATGTTAAAAGAATCCTGTCCATGAAATAATATATTTATGTAATATTGATCTTGTATGTTATAATTGTGTAGTAAAATAAAGAATTGTGTACACGTATATAATTGTGACCAATGATGCGTGATTAAATTGATGTCACCACTTAGAATGTTTAAAATAAAAAAGAAACCCTGTTAAAATTTTGATATACATTATAAGATCATGGTTTTCTTATGATGTTATTATCCATTGTTTTATGGATAATTATGTATTGGTCTTGTATACAAAATTCTTAAAATAACTTTCTCAACATTAATGAATAAGAATATCATATTTTTTCTTAATTTTTTTTCTCAAAATTTTTCATTCTCATTTTTTTTTCTTTCATATAGGTGCATAAATATTATTAATTTATTATTTGTTTTTGTTTAAAATTGTTTTCATGTAATGAGTTCTTTTCATTAAAAACAATGGCTAGCATTAAAAACATGTTCATAGTTTTATGATTAAGGATACAATTTTTTTCTTGATAAAAAAACTAGGCTTTTGATTAAAGGTACAATTGATTTTTATTTTTAATACAGATTGTTACATTTTTTAATATTTTTTCTGATTGCTTTTACTTTTTACTCAATAAATTATTCAACTAAAATTATTTTTATTTTAATATAATTTTAAGTAAAAAGTACTCTATTTACTAAGATGTTTTGATTTAAAATGAGCTAAAACTAGTTTTATGGTTGAGAAATCATGACATTGAGCTCTAAATGATTGTTTAGAAATACGATTGAAATTATTTTTGAAAGTGTTTTTTATTTAAAAATATATTAAAATAATAATTTTTTATTATTAAAAAATATTTTTGATATGAATACGTGAAAATGATTTAAAATATAAAAATTATTATTATTTTTTAAATATTAAAAAAAAAACAGCATGAAGGCAACCCCCTGAAAAAGTGTAGTTTGCCTGCAAAGTGCAAAGCTCTGGGACCTAAAATACTTTTATGTTCGAAAAGGTGACGTAGTTGCAATGCGAATCCAATAGCGTAACGGATTTGGGAAGTAAATATTTGATGATGATGTCGTAGGCCCACCGCTTGCTTGACCAGTCAACGATAGAAAAGATAAAAAGGTCACGTGACATAGAGAACCCATGTGACTGTAAAGGAACAAGGGACTTGGACTACACTACTGTACTGTACTGTTCTGTTCATCGCCGCAAAGCCATCCTCAAAAGCCCCCATCATTCTTATCCCAAATCCAATTGCGTGTCATGACTGTGTAGATAATTATATTTATTTTTATCATGCTCCTCTATGCTCGTAGATAAATGATTAGAAAACGCTTTTTAAAAAATAAAAAAAATATTATTTTAATTTATTTTTTAATAAAAAACACTTTAAGAAACAACTTCAATCACAATCTCAGATACATAATAAAAATACAGTTATTGATAATAATAAAACAATATTTTTCCTGGAAAAAAAACGTAGAGGTCACTGGGCTAGGCTGAGAGACCAGGCATGCGTCTAGTCACCTGGGCTAGGTCCATGGCGACCAAGAGGGCTGTTTGGGTCTTATCCAAACAACTCATAGTTTTTATTTTTTTTATATATATATATATATATATATATATATATATATATATATATATATATTTAATAAAAATATTACATCTTTCATATTAAACAAAAAAATTCAACTGCATAGCTCGTTGAACATGCTGTTTTTCCTTTTTTTTTTTTTTTTTTGAAAATTCTCTTTAACATAATCGTACCCGCTTTGGCTTCCTTACGTTACCGATGACACCTTCTTCTGTTTTTCTCCCTACTCCCTGCCTGTCCCTAGCAACTTGCAGGTAGCAAGAAAATAACCAGAAAAAAAAACAGCCTAACAGCCTACCCTCCTCCGTATAAATACTCTCTCATTTTCCAATTTAAAACAAACAGTAACTTTCTCTCTCTCACACGCGCACGCGCACGCGCGCACGCAGTCTCATTCTCAATCACGCCCGCCCGCCCAGACCCATACCAAAAACTCTTCCATCGATTCCATTAAATAAACACCTATCATCATCATAATCATAAATCTCATCTTTTTTGGAGATTTAATAAGTAATATTACTATTGGATTAGATGATGATGAGGAAGAGGGAGAGAGAAAACCCGTGCGGAGTATGCGGCCACTACCACAAATACGAAGAGGGTGAGGTTTGCGGGATTTGCGGCCACCGTATGCCTGAATCTACCGCCGATAAGTCTCCCTCTGTTCACCTCAGCGCTTTTCCTTCTCAGATCCTCCCCGACTTCCTCTTCTTAGGGAGCTATGACAACGCCTCTCGATCCGAGCTCCTCAAAACCCAAGGAATTACTCGTGTGCTCAATGTAATCAATAATTTTCATTTTTTCTTTGCATTGAATATCGAGAACAAATTGATTGAGGTTTTGTGGTTTTTTGCAGAAAAGTGGTTCAGTTATGTTTCTAAAATCTCATAGTTTAGGGTTTGATTGGGATTTTTTAGTGCTCGTTTCTCATAAAAGCACTGAAGGTTGCATAACATCACTTCTTAGAAAGTACTTAGTGTGGAGTTTAAGAAGAAAAAGAAGAGAGTTTAGCTTTAATGGAAATTAAACTGATGGAGTTATTTGCTCTGCATCCAATGAAATAATATTACTATTTTAGGTGGGAAATGAACAAATTTGTAAGGTGACTGTGTCTTTTATTTCGTTGGTTTCAGTTAATTGACCCTTTAATTTCATGCATGCCTGTTTTTTACGTCACCAGCAGCAACTTAGTAGAGACCTGATGTATTCTTATGTTTTGTGTTTATGCAGACAGTTCCTGCTTGTCAAAATCTCTACAAGAATTCATTCACTTATCACTGTCTCCAAGATGACAAAATATTACAATTTGATGATGCCATTCAGTTTTTAGGTGAGTCAGATTTGATGAATTATCAATAGGTATGTGTTACTTTCACTATTTCATCAAGTGTTTGACTTGACCACACAGGAACTGGAAACTGCTCTTTTTTGGTTGTGCTGTTGAGAAATTACACTGTTGAATGCATTGAAAGGCTTATGCTACGTGCCTCTGCCTCTATTTACATATGGTTGTGAAATTATTTTGAGCTCGTATTGATCCTCTGCTTTACTCCATTTCAACCTTGCATAAACATCAGTGTCTCTAAATGCTATATCAAGTTTTCTTTGATTTCTTAATTTAAGTGATCAATTATCTCATTAGTTCAATTTATGGTTCTGATCATGGTAGGGTTTGTTCAGAATGCACCAATTTTTATGAGGGCCAGTGTCTATTGTTCTATCACCTCTAAGGATAAAGAGTGGGGGGGTGGGGGGGATGGTGATGTTGTATAGGTACTTGATTAGAGGACGAAAATCTTATGTTTTGTGTTCCAATAAGATGAGCAGTAACCATGATGTGTTGATGAAATTGTAGCCCTGACGCCCGAAATCATATTTCTTCTGATTGGAGAATTCACATATGGAAGTATTTCTTTTTCTGAATAATTGGCTTGTGGTCGACCATTAAGTGATAATCAATCAATAGGTTGGTTGTTAGCTTTGATTGATAAATTGGATGGTGATGTTGTATAGGTACTTGATTAGAGGACGAAAATCTTCTGTGTTGTGTTCCAATAAAGATGAGCCATGATGTGTTGTGTTCCAATAAGATGAGCAGTAACCATGATGTGTTGATGAAATTGTAGCCCTGGTGCCTGAAATCATATTTCTTCTGATTGGAGAATTAACATATGGAAGTATTTCTTTTATCTGAATAATTGGCTTGTGGTCGACCATTAAGTGATAATCAATCAATAGGCTGGTTGTTAGATTTGATAAATTGCATTTTGGACAGGCTTCATCAGGATTTGTTACAGACTGCAATCCTTTATTTTTCCATTTCAGATAGTGTAAAATAACATCATGCTTGTTTTTTTGCAGAGCAATGTGAGAGGGACAAGGCTCGTGTTCTTGTCCATTGCATGTCAGGGAAAAATAGGTTAAGTGCTTCTGCCAATTATAATGGTTATCTTAACTTTTTTTTTGTTTGGGAATAGTAACCTGTGTCTATTGGGACTTCACCCTGTGCTATTTCACATCACATCTTGGGGCCATTGTTAGTTCTTGACATGTGTTTTGGGGTTCAGCAATGTATTTTACTGGCTGTTTATGGAAATTCTATAACCTTGTTCTTCTGATAGGTCTCCAGCTATTGTAATGGCTTACTTGATGAAGTCCAGAGGATGGAGACTTGCTCAATGTTACCAGTGGGTGAAAGAGCGGAGACCATCTGTTGATCTAACTCAAGGTATGTTCACCTTGATGCTCATTTGCTAGCACATTTATAGGGCAAACAATTGCTTTTGTGGTTTATGTTACACCGTTCAAATTTTGATTTTGCATTTCTATTTGTTAAAGCAATCAAGAATCCTGCTACTGAGTTTAGAACTGCAGTATTTATTCAAGTCTACAGAAAGTGCCACCACATGTTATGCAATTTTGTTTTACTTCTACCGTGTCTCATTCCCCCTTTTCGTGGTAAAAGATCATCACATGAAAGTTGATTGCGAGCTCAAATAATTTTCTCAGGCTGTAAACAATTTTTTTTCCTGGTCCCGAGACCTTGATGTATTGGACCAATTGGCCTATGCATTTTATCCGAGATCCTTTTTGTTTCCCAGGAGATAATTGCCCCATGCCTGACTGTTACTTTTGTTTGTGGCTTTTAGCTGTGTACCAGCAGTTGCAAGAGTATGAGCAGAAGCTTGTTGGGTCAAATGATAATAGCAACCCTGCCCTGCCAGTTTTCCCTCCTGTAGGCGCGCCATCTTTTAGCTTTGGCTTCCTAAAGGCTAACGATCCAGTTCCTGTCCTCGCGTTCAATGGTGTTGGTGCTCCTTCTATTTTCACTCGTCCTCTAGAAGTTCCTCCACAAGAGTTCCAGTTTGGAGCTGGTCATCCCCAGAACATATCTGAAAGCTCCCTTGGTACCAATTTGCCGAACCCTAATGGCGGAGATGTTTCAATGGATTCGTGAATTTCTAATGCCCTCCCTGATGAATGAGCCTGCAAGTTCAGCAACGACTAGAAGCTAAATGATCATTAAGTGAGCTTGCAATAGTGCAACTTACTAAAATTCAAACTGAAAACTATACTTTTGGTTTGGATTTGGCGTGTGCTTTACTTGGTTTATTCACAAGTTTATACAAGTGTTAATTTCAAGAGTAGAGTTTGTCATTTACACAAAAGGTGTATGGGTGCTAAAATTGTGTTACCTCTGCGGCTTCTTGCAGCGTTTTTTTTCCACTGCTGAAGAAAGGAGTAAGTGAGTAACCTTTCCCTTGATCAACTTATAGTGATGGGAATTTATTGCTGGTGAATTGCTCATCCATAGCCTTGCCATTTAGTGGTGAGGATGAGTGTGCGCGGGTGTGTATATTCTTAACATTGATGAAATACTTCCTTAATATTTTTATAGAATATCATCTACAAGAAAAGGAACAAAAATGATATAACTATCTATACATATATTTTTAATTTTCAATTGCTATTAATTAAAATGATTACAAAATATTAGTTTTACTCTAATTTAATTTAGCTTAGTTTGTGATGCTTTATATTAATCTAAACCTGAATTCTTGATTTAAAAGGTGCAAGTGTTTGAAAATGTGGTGCTGGTTGGAAGCGCAATGAAACTGTTTTTTTATTTTTAAAAATTATTTTTAGCATTAATTAAAAAATATTTTAATTTTTTTTTTAAAATCAAAATTTAGTGAAATATTTCTGGAACTACGCCCCAAATGGCCTCTTAGTGAATTCTTGACAAACAGTTTGAAAGAATATATTAAAATTCTTTAATTTTGATAAGGAAAAAAAGATTTCGTTATCTAATTAAAAAACAAAAACAAAAACAGTGTCAATTTTGAAACTTGGATCCATGAAATGGTTCCAGACTTCCAGCATTAAGTTTTGGCCACGGTAACTTTCATCGGAACTTTATTCACAATTTATGCCACTTGGAAATGCAGAGGTCCACAGTACAATCCTGGAGGTAATTTTGATATACACAACACAATTTATACACAGGGATCCACCCAGCAATCGGGGTTTATTCAGTATCATTTCTTGCACGGATCCTCACTTATTTGACTTCTAGGCCATGCAGCATGCTTCCAGGGTTGACTTGGCAAGCCACAACAAGCCTGGATCATTCCGCTTCAGCACTAGATAAGTATCAGCCTTCCCACTTTCATCATAACTAACCTCCTCACTAAATCCAACCATATGAACAATTTCCACCGCAGCTGTAAACCATGAGAAACAGATCAGCAAGCAAGTAATAGTCGGCGAAGATGATCCTCTCCGACGTTATCTGTCCATCCGTGCTGTCCTTAATTAAAACACATTGTAAGAAAGAAACAAACCTCGGTGACTGGCAACATTTTTCTGGATTATGGGATTAGCCTGAAATGTACAGCCCGTAGTGATCAAGAGATTAGACAAAGGAACAAAAGCAAAATTCCAAAAATTACCGGGAAAGACATTTTAGGTAGCAGTGAACGAACCTTTCTGAGTCTTTTGAATTTCAACTGATCTGGGTGGTCGATCACATTCCTGCCAGAAGTTAAAACTGATTTCAGCCTTTATTATGATATAAAATGTTACAACAATAATTATGATGGAAATGGAAAATCAGAGAATCAAAAGTGTGCTATGATTATGCAAGTTGACTCATACCTATACTACTGTGCAGGTATGTAACAAATCAGGATAAAGTGTGCTGCAATAAACCTATGGTCCTAACTATGCTAAAGAGAACAACCAAATAAATAATCAAGTCAGACAAGCATACCTAATTATCTTAAAAAGAGTTTGCAAAGCAGCGGTTGCTTCAGTGGACTTCAATTCAGCCCTCAGTGTCTCAGCAGCTTTCTGTAGGCGGCTGCAGATAACAGTAACAGGATCTTGGATTCTCCGTAGTTCTTCATCATCTGGATCTGGTTCATCAATTTGCATCCTAGATACCTCATGTGACGCTGCTAAATCATCATCAGGATCTGGCTCAGCCTGAACAACTTGATTTGTTTCAGATTCATCAGGATCAGGTTCTTTACAAGCTTTCTTTAGATGGAGTTGGTCTTCAATGCTTTCGGTTACTAGAGAATCGTCAGGATCAGGTTCATCAATGTTTTTTTCAGGGCGAATCCCACCATTCAGGATGTCCATCACCTCATGGTGATTACCTTGAGAATCATCAGGATCAGGTTCATCAATGGTCTTGTCAGGGAATGTCCCACCATTCAGGATGTCCATCGCCTGATGGTGATTACCTTGAGAACCATCAGGATCAGGCTCATCATTGGTCTTGTCAGGGAATGTTCCACCATTCAGGATGTCCATTGCCACATGGTGATTACCTTGAGAGTCATCAGGATCAGGTTCATCAATGGTTTTGTCAGAGCAAATCCCACCATTCAGTATGTTCATCGCCTCATGGTGATTACCTTGAGAATCATCAGGATCAGGTTCATTCTTGTTTTGATTAAAATGATGTTCATCAGGATCAGGCTGATGATGAGGTTTCCACTGAGATTTATATGGATTTTCAATATCTGCCTTTCCCTTCTCTACCTGACCCTTGGCATCAGGTTCTTTACCCGTGTTGAAAATTGAATCATCTGGGTCAGGTTCTTCATGTACTTTAGAGGCTCCCGAACTGTTGGAAGAGGCATCTGCTAAACGGTGATAAGCAGCAGCCACAGAAGATGCACGGGCACTTGCCAGTGGATTAGAAACATTTCCCCCGAGCTTCACAGAAGAGCTTCTAGTGTCTGAAACATAGAAGTCTTCGCTGTACTGGACTTGATGATTGTCTCCGCTCAAGGTATGCCCCCTTGATTTAGTCCAATCTAAACTAGCAGCTTCTTGGTTCAGCTGGCCAAAAAATACACCAATTTTAGACAACAATATGCATTCATCATGCAACAATCATAAACAAGTATATGGATACACATTTGTACCTGTTTATCCAAAGCATAAAAGTTTGCATCGTGTTCTGAGTACACCATGTGAGCCTGAGATGAAAATAAGAACAAAAAAGATTAACTCAATAACAATAATCTAGAAACTCGAGGAAGAAAATTTTGATTATAAAACTTACAAGTTCATGCAGAAGAGTTTTCTTGATGCTTTCATATTTCCTGAACCCCTTGAGGTCATCAGTTCGAAGACGGAGAGATATCTCCTCTCCATGATTCTGCAATGCCACAACACAAGTCAACAAGGAAAGAAGAAACCAAAATGACAAAAGTAAAACAGTGACACTAGTAAATGTATTTTCATACGCTTTGAGGAGGATGTTACCTTATTGAAACCAAGAATGCATTTGGGACTCACACCAACATAACCAACTGGGGCCATCTCAGTCATAATCCCTACGCGCCAACGATGCTTTTAAAAATGATCATTCAAAAGTTAATTGTTAGGAATGTTTAGTTTAGTGACGGTGTTAAATTTGAAAAGATGCATCCAACAATACCTTGTTCATTATAGCAGCAATCCCAGGATCCGCAGCAAGCATATGCATCCTTTTCAAAGCCTCTGAAGCAGGAGGGTTCAGCTGAAGATAAGCAAAAACAAGGGAAATCAATGATAGTTTATTTTTCCATAAAACCATGTCTTGGAATATCGACAGATTCAGAATGTAATGTTCGTGCATTCCATATATGCTATTCTAGTGTACAACTTCAAACACCTAGCAGCTAGAATCAATAACAAACCTTTGCTGTTACGAGAAATTCATAGAGAATCTCTAAGAAAGTACTGGATCATATTTTAATCACGATAATTTAATCTAAAATACTATAACATTGGATATTATGATGCCAAAATTCAGTATAAGTGACACAATTCACACCTCTTTCACTGTATTTTATCTATGATGTATAATGCATAATTGGAAATCTAGTAATTTCTTTTAATTTAAAAGCAAAAAGTAACTGGCACATTCAAAAGCACCTCAACTCCAGGAATTTGAAGTGTGCGAAAATCACAAAAGATATAAGGTCCTTGAGGAAGTTTAAGCAAACCACGAGGTCTATCTGACACTCGCTGCCTCATTCTCTTTTCCTCTTCATCAAATCCAGCGATCCTCGGGTCAACCTTGGCATTTTGTAGAACTTTATTAACTTCATCTTCAGACACTCCCAACATTCTGATAAACTTTCCCTGAAATAAAAGAAATATGCATCTATGGAATTAGAAGACTTGATACAATAGTTTTGGCATATGCTTAGAAAGTAATCATTAATTAAGCATATATGTGAAAAAATCAGTACTAAATATTCACTCTACAGCTTTATTTGCCACCTTATACTTAATTTACTACATTGCTTGTGACCTTTTTAACAGAAGAAACTGTAAAACAAACTGAATGCTGACCAGGTCAGTCCTTGATAAAAATACATTAATCACACAAAAATTTTGTTCAGATAACAAGGCCGATTAGCATGTTCCACTACACAATTGTAGCAAAAGCAACCAGGAAAACAGCAGTAAAGTGATAACAGCCATGAACCACCCGGATATAATATATCATACAAGTATTCTACTAACACCCATTTATTTAAAGATCCATGACTGAAAAGCTAAGCTATATAAGATCAGATTACAAGTAAAATCCATTAAACATCAGATTTACAAACTACATTTACACTGTTTCTTTCACATCCAGACATGTTTAAAGTTTAGTAAAAGCACTTACAAAATAGCATGTGTACGGCAAATTAGTCATATTTGTGTACGGAGAGAAGAGAAGCAAAGCGAGTAGGAAATGATACCTCCATAATGGAAGCTTCTTGCAAGCTTAGCTGTGAGTGTTCATCAGAGAAAGGGAACAGCAACTTTGAGCTTTTGTTGGAAAATTGCGGAACAATGAGTCTCATGGTATCTGCCTTGATATCTGTCAACTTCTGAAGTTCATTCGCTAGACCCTTGACAGAAGCATCAGCGTTCATTTCCACAATATACTTGTTCCCCCTCCATATAACTGTTACTTTAAACATAATTTCGGCCATTCTGGTGTCTTGCTGCAGAAAAAAAATGTTGTAAGACAACATCTTCTTAACTATGCATTGCCAACAATTTTTCACGTACAGTGACATCCTTGTTTACGAGTTGAACTCGAACGTCCATAAGTGACATTAATTCTTAACCAAAAGTTCATTAAGAACCTTTATCAGACCTAAACTAAATTCAGTAACCATATAAAAAAGAAGATAACATGTTGCAAAATTCATAACATAACTGCCTCGACAGAAACTTCGAACCTCGTGATTATCAAATGCTAAATAATCAAATAAGCGTATAAGTAATAACGTAAACAAAATAAGGAACTAATATCTGAGATTTCGAATTTTCTGTAAGAAACCAACAAAGTCACAAAAACAAAGAAAACTCTAATTAAAAAATCAGAGAAACCCACATCAAAATCTCCAACTTCAAAACAATTAAGACTGCCCCCACAAGATCTAATTACTAAACGAGACACATAAAAAAAGCTACAAACTTCATATAAAATTTAATCACGGCTGGCGTGCAAGAAAGTTGAAGCATGGTCAAAATGAGCTCAATATCATTTCCAAAGCTGATCAAACCTTGGTGACTCTTAAGGAAAATGAGACAATTAGTAGGTATTGAACAAAACCCAGATTGAGAATTTATTGGAAGACTCAATCTTTACCTCTTGGTGTGTGTTAGGTGGAGGGTTTTCTCTTTCAGGGTTGTAACTAGTTGTAAGCGTTCATAGCCAGATGAAAACAAGAAAACAAGAACGCTCTCTAAAAATATTTATATGCTTGTATATATATATATATATATATATATATATATATATATATATATATATATATATATATAAGGATGTGGCATAGGATATGAGACGGCGCAATTTACGCGTCGACAAGCGAGGATCCTTCTAAAGTAAGCGGCCGGTTATCGTTTACTTTCTTTCTTGCGTATGTGCTGTCGTGTGGTATGGGTGGAGAAAAATCCAGAACCAAGGGTTTGTTTGGCAAATGAACAATTTCGACCCTCAATTTCTTTTTAAAGTGTATTTATTATTATAAATTGAAAATATATTATTTTTATCTCATAACATCATAATTATTAAAAGATAATTGAAAAAAATATTAATTTCAGATAAAAAGCAAAAGTAAACACCATAATAAACATGCCTTTATTCCTTATTATTATATAAAAAACAAGTTTACCCGAATACTTAGATTTTACGCTCAAGATGACATGTAGCAATTTTTAAATTTAGTTTTTATTTATTATATAATAATTAAAATAAATATTTGCAAGAGTTTGAAAGATTTTAAACCTACGTAGAAAAAAGATGTATTTCCTAAATTGAAGCGCTTCTTTTTTATTTATATTTTTTTTAAATCGTTTTTTTAATAAAAAAATCAAGGCAATTAAAGTAAATTTTTTGTTTTCATTAAAAAGTTGTATTGCCTACATATAATTGTAAATATACCTATAAAACTCTAATCTTGTTTAAAAGGTATGTCATAAATGAGATATTTTTAAAATAGTATTGTAATTATTAATTTAAATAGAGATTTATTTTGAATTATATACAAAAAAGTTTTATAGCCTAGAATGCTAAAAGCACGAGGTAAGCCCAAGCACGTGTGGCCATTGACCATGCCTGGATGCATACATTTTTTTTTATAAATCAATCAAATATTAAATTAAAAAAGTAAATAAAAAAATTCAACAAAAACGTAGGCTAGGCTAAACTTTTGGACTAAAATAAAAGTTATCATAAATTTGGGATTAGACATGTTTTTTTATGTCTTTTACATTTCAATCCTATTTCTTTTAATTTGATAGTTGTACTATAATTTCAATATTAGTTTCATTTAATTAGGCCATAGAAGGATAAAGAAATAAAAGCTTCAAAAATGAAAAAAAAAGTTTTAGAGCTTCTTTTAGTATATAGGTAAACCAATAACTTTTGGATCAAAAAGTTCAAATGTTTCTCCCTTTTAACTAGCAAGATCTCCTCGATATAGAAGGAACAAAGTTCATCTCTTTTACATTATAAAGTCATTCATGTTCAAATCAGATGCTTGCGAGTCTGTATCCTGGTCTAGCAAATGCCCTAATGCAATCGGATTCCAAATGAGACCAACCATCATGAATACATCGAAATATTCTCGTTGTGGCCTTTTTAAACCAAAAAAATCAAACACACGCACTGTGTATAGATCAGGGAAATGGTAGAGGCAACCATCAATAATTGTAAATATTTAAATGCTGCCCCTGTGAAAGACACCCCTGGTGCCGAGGACAGGAAAGCTGCTCAGGTGTTTTTGTAGAGGCATTCACCATATTTATGCCCCACTTGAAAATAGAGGCACAGAAATTAGCTACAATATGGTAAGAAAAGAACCATTCAGATCCTGGTTTTAGGAGAAAACTATCATAAATAACCCCTCCATTGTTACAGTGAACCTTCTATATGTTTTAACTAATTAGGATTGTGTTGTTATATATATATATATATGTGTGTGTGTGTGTGTGGGCGCGCGTGTGCATGAGCGTGCTCGTGTGGAGGTAAGGAAACTCGTATTTTTTTTTTTTATATATATGAGGTGAACAGAAGTAGTGTAATTACTGAATTGCAACTCTGTATCCACACAGAAATAAAAGAGTTTAAGGAATAGAAAAGAAAACAAACTTGTAGGTCCTGCGGGGTGGTTCTATAACATTTGAAGCTTGGAAGAAGCTATGATCCCTCTCTTAGAACTAGGGCGTGTGTGTGACAGAGAAGCTTTTGGTCTACTGTATAACTTTGTAAGCAATTTGGTCGTACATCTATGCAAGGCACAAGACGACTTCATGGAAGATGCATGGTAGTTGAATATCTTCATTGGATATGATACAATATGTCATGTGTGTTGAAAGTATAAAAGAAAAGAAAAGAAAAGGGAGTAAATTTGAAAGATCCATCATGCTAGCAAAACCCATCATAGGTTTGAATGTAAGTTTGATTATTGAATAAATGTAATATTGACAAAATTAATTAATGCCAGTTTTTAGCATACATAAGCTCACCCCAGACAAAGGTTTTAAGCATATATAAACTCAGCCTAGAACCAAAAACTATGTACTGTCCAGTTCGAGTTAAAGTTTGCACCCCTGCTTTAGACACCCCGCGAGGCATTCTCCAAAATAAAGAAATAGTTTAAGGTTGCCTGAATTTGCAGTCTTGAAAATCTGAAATTAATGTGTATACATGGAACCAATATACCACCACATTCAAGTAAAAACACTATATATTTCAGAGTGAAGAATGACAAGGAAATTTATCCCATAAGTTTAACATTCAAAATAGCACGTTCAGCTTAAAACTACTACTCCATGACTTCAGCCACTTGCTCGACACTTTGAACTTCAACAACAATGTTAGGTAAGTTAGTCCTCATGATTTTACATGGCTTAGGATAGTGGATGATGCTATCATACTTGGGGTGAAATTTGGAAATTTCCATTCCACCTGTTCTTCCAAGTTTATAATTCTTTCTGAAGGAAACAGAAGTTTTATTACATTTTCAGCAGCAACAATCTGTTCTTCTTGAAGTCTCTTGTTATGCATTAGTTTCCTGAAATGATGCATATTATCCTGAAGTCACAAATAAAGTTGAGAACCAACTTCACAAAAGATCATGTTACACAGGCTTTGCCATTTTATAGATCCAGTTAGTCATTAGGAAAATATAAGTATCAATATCTATAGAGTAATGAGATCTTACATGAGCAACGAGGCAAGATTTGTAGGTGTACATGCTTGAAAGAGAGCCTCAGGGATTATAGCTGAATCTGTGAGAATGTTGGGTAGAGAAATGTAAGGTATCTTTGCTTTATATTGAATGTACCATTCAGTTAGGATATGGGCTCGATAGGCAACGACACACGGTAAGCGTGCAAGCTGCAACTCCATCGCCACTGTTCCTGAAGTACACAATGCAATCGTGCTGGCCTGCAAGACACCAATAGAGAAATTAGACACCCTCTTTTAGATCCTAATTGGGGCCAAAATTCTAATAAAAACACAAAAAAACTGTATATAAGATGTGGCACTATTAACCAAAATCAAATTTTCAAAGTCTCCTGGCAGTGCCCCCCCTCTGTCGGTACTGTACAAAGTATTTAATCCAACTCCTTGGCATACTCCCACTAATATCTAGGTCAATTTCTGCCAGATTGACTTCTCTCCATTTCTTATTTCGCCCATGACAGTGAGATCAATTAGGAACTGGCAATCCTGTAGTTAAATGACAAGGAAACTATGCAAGCAGTCCATTTCACCAACAGCTGCAATCCCTTATGCTTCCTAAGTCATACATTTCTGATTCAACTCTATGAATGCTTTCTGTATGAGAAGAGCAGAAGAGCTTACACTGAAGGCATCATATTTCAGGTGCTGATGTCCCCCAGGAATCAATATAGCAGGCACAGGCCACTTATGCATGACTCCATCAATGTAATTCTCCACATGCTGATTAGAAGCCACATGGATCACTGTAATTAGCTCAGGAATGGAGTCCTTTAACTGATCAAAAGCGTGTGAAAAGATAGAAAGCATCCGAATGACCTCTTGCAATCTGCTTCCAGGAAGCAAGGAAATGACCGCAGCACCTGTCAAAGACACAACTTCTGAGATGTTAAAACAGGCTCAAATTTCAAAATTTATAGAGCAGCTCCCACGTAATAATTAAGAAGATATTTCAAGCATTATGATTTTTCAATCACCTATAGAAGGAGAAATTGAATATGCATGTCCAAGAACAAAGCTTGATCATGATGTTGATTATTGATCAATATCTATTAGTTAGCTGTTATATATACACCATAATAGCATAATAACAAGAGGCATTGTTAAAGTAGAATAATACTATTGAAATACAGCACATTAGACCATTCATCACAGTGTATTACCTGGAGATAATGCATATTTCCTTCGGAAATCTTCAGAATTCCCTTCTATCTTAAGGTCATGCGGCGAGGCTTGCTTTCCCTAAACATGATAAATCTTAGGGCGTCAACAACAAAAGTAAATTTTAATCAGAAATATCCAGAACAAATCATTATGTAATGATTTCAAACAGCATGGGCAGCTGGTAGAAGAATTCACAAAAATGCTCTCTTAACTGACATACTTTTGGAACAACAAACACACAACCTTTAATGTGCTTTAAAAATTCACAGGAAATTCAAAGATGTGTAATTAAATATGTTCTCTATTTAAGAGCTAAGCTAGATTACATTCCAAGCTTTAAAGATTAATCCATACCAAATTAAATTCAACAATGTCTTCCAGAACAGGATGGCCCACAAAGGTTGCATCTAATCCATTTAACTTGCAAACTGCTTCCTCATTAGGGAGTATGCATAAGATGTGATCCACAAAATTAGCCAGGCCTTTGAGCCTTGCTTCTCCCCCTTTCCACGCCCAAAACGAGGGCGCCACATAATGAAAATGCAGAGGACCATTCGATTCTTGCCAACCATATCTAGCTGCAAAAATCATTTCCCCATTTTCCTACAACATTTGCATCACATAAGCAACAAACAAGCATAGAAGCCAGCACTGAGAGGGTAGTTCATATTACCTCGCAACTGCTTTAGAAGACGAAAAGAAAACCCCTTGGAATCCACAGTCACAACAACGTGAGGCCGAAACAAAATAGCACCCTCAATTGTTTCCTTCAACCTTACCTGAAAGTTTACAGAACGTTCAATTCCAATTAACATTGACTCAAGTAAGTAAACAAAATGACCACTCACTCTAAACTTGTTAAGATGTGGTAACAATTCCCACATCCCCATCACTGAAATATCCTCCATGGGGAACAAAGATTCCAATCCTTCCTTGGACATCCTGGGCCTTCAAAAAACAAAAAAACAATTCAATTTCAGACCATGCAAATAGAAGCTTATACTGGGATTAAAGAAACGTTTTCTTAGTTGCTTACCCTCCAACGCCAGAAAAACGAATGGGAAGAGGAGAGAGCTTCTTCAAAGAAGCCATAAGGCGAGATGCAATAGAGTCTCCTGAAACCTCCCCAGCAACCATGAACACTCTCAGTTCTCCATCTTTATTCCCCATGTCCACTACAGTTCCGCTCCAAACAGAAAAAGATCTTCTAAGGAGGCTCGAGAAACCCATTTTCGCTCCCCATTTTTTATATATCTGATGGTTCTCACCAGCATTTTAACATCGGCAGAGTATCAGTGTCAGTAAGAAGGCGAGAAGCTAGCAGATACGGAGTTAATTGATGAGAAATAGGGAAGGCAGGTGTACTGTTTCGTTCTATGCCCTGTTGGATTGTGGGCTTCGGCCCGGATTTATATGGATCGAGCACTTGAGCCACCCACTTCATGGGCCTAGATTTCCGTGGTTTGTGTTATGTCTCATTTTGTATTAAAATAATATATTTTTTTTAAAAATTTGTTTTTATTATTAACACATCAAAAAAGCATAAAAATATTTTTAAAAAATAATTTGAGAAGAGAAGAAAATAATGTTTTTTATAGATAATTTAAAATGCAAAAATATACAGACTTAAAATATAGTTTAGGGACCTAAATTAGAACCGGTGGAACAATTGGGGATCAGAGTGTTTTT
Source organism: Salix viminalis (assembly GCA_029228465.1). Lineage (NCBI taxonomy): Eukaryota > Viridiplantae > Streptophyta > Magnoliopsida > Malpighiales > Salicaceae > Salix > Salix viminalis. Next base: position 2,365,935 of record CM055439.1, read on the forward strand.
TTTTCTTCTAAAAATGAAAATAAAAAAAAAGAAGAGGTGAAAAAAAGACTGCCATAACAAATGACCGACATTTATTTTAAGACTAGCTCTTCTTAAATGATTTTAGACCGGCATCGAGGAATTTCATGAAAGCTTCATGTAAGCTTCATATGAGACGTCGTTTAAGAAAAGGAGAAAACAAATGGAGATGACTGAACGGCTACCGAAAGAGTTGCAGATATCAGAGGAGGAGGGAAGGGGACCATGGCAAGCTAGCCGTGGTCGGAAAATATATCTTCACCGTGATGACGACGAGACCTCCTCCTTGAAACGAAGCAAAATGGTCTGTAAAAAGTAATAAATCACATCACACTTCATTGATGATGCACCGGCGAAGCTCATAAATGGAGCACCTAATTAGAACCAAACTCTCTGCCGGGAAGCTTTTATTGTTTTCCAGGTCAGTTTAACAGGGACCTGTCCTGTCCCTGCCCACCTCTATAAATGTTTCAGCTACCATCTTTTCCGTTTATTGAAAGCGAATCTATTTTGATCGGAGTTGAATTCAAAGGGATCACAGATTGATCAGATGCATCATCAATGAGTTTGGAATTTTGATGTGAGGTTCAGCTACAGCTACGTCCATCCATACCTGATCAATGCTGTCCATTGTTTAGCCACTCGATTCCGAAACACGGCCAATCACCTGAAAACACCAATAGTTTTTGAAAAGTATTTTTTCTGAGTTATTGTTATTTTTTTTATAACATAATTTATATAATTTAGAATGTATGATTTATTAGATAATATTTATTTTTGATGTTGGGGTGTTCTTCTTTTTTCTTATTAACATGGGATATCTGGGTAAGCTTGCGCGTATCTCGACTAATTCTACAAGCTCTGAAATTAACGATCATAAAAGTCTCTATTAATCATCATATTAGCAACTACAAGGCTCGAAACTGAGAGAAGAATGATATTATGTTGGGGGTGTTCTTGTTAATATGTGACAATGTTTATTGTAATTTGTTTCTTAAACCTTTCCTTATACGCTATTCAAAATAGGAATAGCTTTATCAAATAGCACATCTTTTACCACCATTATACATGCATGTTTCTTAATTAACTTTTTATTTATTTATACACCACTTTTGATATGTGTTTACACATGATCAGATGTTTGTAAAAAATAATGGATCTTTTCTAGATACTTCTATACTCTTAAATGATGTCCATTTCATTTATAAGGATTTTGTTTCTTGGATTAGTTTGATTTAGGCATTTAACCCTTTTATTTAAAAAAAGAGAGCCATAAATCAACATGATATTGTCAATTTGATGATTTGTCATATGTTTCTACTTTTATATTTCTTTAAACCACCTTTGCCTAAGCATTGCATTGTTTTTTCCTGTTAAGACATAGGAAGAGGTTTTCCCTTTACTTTATTGTCACAAGTCACATGTTATTGCATGCAATTAACATTGTTCACTGTCTTTTTTCCAATCCATTTTGGTCTATTATTGCTGCTACATATTTTTGTTGGATGTATCTTTGTGCTTGACTTGAGAAAACAATTCTAGCATATCTTTGTGCTTGACTTCATTAAACTTGTAATTGATATTAATTCAAAGTTCCGACACACATTTTAGTAATACACAAATATCTATGCTTAAATTAAAATAAAAAGGATATGTTAACGTTTCGTACTAGATAAAAAAAATGAGATAAAACGGTGCGGTTTTTATCCCGCTTAAATTTTTGGCCTGTTCCGGAAATTCCGCCCAAATTTCGGCCGGAACATTTCGGTTTCGTTCTGCCTGTTCCGTTTCAGACCAAATAATGTTTTTTTTTAAATAATAAATAATTTTACAATATCAATCATATCTCTTAATCCAACCGTTAAATTGAGATTAAATTTTACGAGCAATATCTTGACATATTTATATATATTATGTTACAATTTCAGAGAAATCAGAGATTGTAATGACCTTGTGAGATTGATGATGATATTCTCGTAATATTATACATGTACATAATTTTGTTCAGAAAAATTATTTTATTGTGTCTTTTTTAGATTAAAATACACAATTCTAAATAATTTTATTTTTGAATTTGAACTAAATATTAGTTTTAAATTAATTTATTTAATTATATATATATACATAAACAACACAATTATGAACAACAATATTACCTAAAAGGTGAGGAGGAATCATCCGAAATAAGAGTAGGAAAAAAATAAAAGAGGAGGCAGAGACAACCGAGGAAATACAAAAAAAAAGAAGAGATTAGGAGGATGTCATAGGATGAATCATGCTGTCGTTGGCGTGAACCCCACGTTCTTCTGCAACAACGAAAACTATTGTGGTTCATTTTCCTTCACACACTTCTCATCCAGAGGCTGGTTCTTGTTTCAAATTAATTATTTTTGTTTTTATTTTTTATTTTAAATTAATTTTTTTTGATATTTTTAGATTATTTTTATATACTGATGTCAAAAATATTTTTTAAAACATAAAAAAATATTATTTTAATACATTTATGAAAAGAAAAAAACACTTTTAATTTTTAAAACAATATTGAACATAATGACAAACAGTTGCTTAATGAAAATTGATAACTCGATCCAACTGTATTTGTGTTCTCTTCATAACTTTAATTAATAAGTTAGTTTGATGTTTCCAACAACTGAGAAATTTAGCCTAAAACAACAAACACATCATGTGAGATTAGCCAAATAAAAAGACTGGGGCATTCAATTTTTGTTTTATTCACCACGTTTATCTACATGGTTGAAGCACATTATATTTTGCTATAGATTATCTGTCTAGCTCTTTTGGTCTCCCGATCAACCGACCTTTGCATATAAATAGTTTAAGAATGCAATGTTTTTTATTTATAAATACATCGTATAAAAACATTAATTTTTTTAATGTTTGTCAAAAATATATAAAAAATACAGTGCGAAACTGTCAGGCAACTCATCGTACTTATCATCGAACAAATTACCAGCACAAGTACATGCTTAGGCCGTTGCCAATTTTTTCAAACCCTGATGGAATTCTGAAAGAGTTTCAGGTTCAGACAGGTTTTGTCACCCGGCCCTTCGAAGAATACAAAACTTGCAGTCTGCACTTAAAGTCTAATGTACCTAGCTACTATAAATAATGAGCAGGAAAACTGTGAAATTATGTTGCAAGATCAGCAGCCATTAAGTTACCTACCGAGCTATTTCACATTTATTCCCCCATCAGATCTCCCCCCTGCACTCCTGTTCCAGAAATAATATCTCTGTACCTGGTGCATGTTTTTGGAAACGCTTCATAAGTGTTTTTTAAAAAGATTTTGAATGTTTTTTTTTAGTGTTTTTATATTATTTTAATGCATTTTTTAAGTAAATATTATTTTGAAAAACAACCGTAACCATACTCTCAAATAACCCTTTTATCTAATAGTTTTAGCTTCTACGTTGAGAAATTAGCGGTTATGAGCTTTAAATTTTTTCACTCTCATTTTATTTGATTGAAATTAAACATAATATAATATGAGTCCGTGCAAATTTGAAAGTGTTAATTTTTTTTTCTCGAGTGGATGTATTGGATAATAATATAAATTATATGTTGGTGTGACTTAAAAAAATACGTCTCTGACTCCTTTATAATCTTAATTCCCGCCTGCCAATCTCGTTCAGGGATCTATTTTTAAGGTTGCGAAGAACAATCAGAAACCACAGAGAAATGGGGTACATGAATGTTCTCAGTCTCTTCTTCATACAAACAGTATTACTCGCAGTACTAGTTGCAGAAACGAAAGCTAAGGTCCCAGCGATCATAGTGTTTGGAGATTCATCTGTCGATACTGGAAACAACAATGTGATTTCCACACTTCTCAAGAGCAATTTCAAGCCTTACGGCCGCGATTTCGAAGGTGGTCTCCCCACAGGACGGTTCTGCAATGGCCGCGTTCCTCCCGACTTCATCTCCGAGGCTTTCGGTCTCAAACCATCAGTTCCAGCTTACTTGGATCCTCAGTATAGTATATCAGATTTTGCTACCGGTGTTTGCTTTGCCTCTGCTGGGACCGGCTACGACAACGCAACTTCTGACGTGTTAGTAAGTCTCCGGCCACCCAGAATTTCCCATCTGAATCATGCCAGATTTTGTTCTGTCAGGATTGTTCTTGCGAATATCGTCGGTATTATATATACTATACTATATGTGGAGCCATTCAAATGTCAATTAAAATTTATCCCTGGCTCGTTTACACTTGCAGAATGTGATACCCTTTTGGAAGGAGCTGGAGCACTACAAGGATTACCAGAAAAAGCTGAGAGCCTTTGTCGGACACCGGAAGGCGACGGCGATATTGAGGGAGTCTCTGTACCTGATGAGCTTGGGAACGAATGATTTCCTAGAAAATTACTACTCATTTACATCCAGGCGGCGATCCCAATTCACCGTCAGACAGTACCAGGATTTTCTTGTCGGGCTTGCTAGAGATTTCATTACAGAACTTTATCGTCTTGGTGCTCGGAAATTATCTTTAAATGGTGTTCCTCCGATGGGGTGTCTGCCATTGGAGAGGGCCACCAATATCATGGGCCAGCATGAGTGCTTGCAAGAATATAATGACGTGTCAATGGAGTTTAATGGGAAATTAGAGAGTATGGCATCGCAATTGAAGAGGGAGCTTCCTGGATTCAAGATGGTGTTTACAAGTACTACATATGATGCTTTCTCTCAAATCATTAGAAATCCTGCTGAATATGGTAAGCTTTTTCACTCTGCTTTCACTAATTCATTTTGATTTGTGACAAAACGATTGCATGCTCAGGAAATTCCAATGCGCCGAATATTTATGATTTCATGCATCATTTACTCATCCTTTCATTTGTTTTCATTCATCATGCCTTTTTTTTTTATCTGAGAATAATAACTTTTCTTCGACTGAGGATGTGGATGCGGTCCTTGTTGGAGTTATCTGATTGCTTCGGGAGCTACATTGAAAACAAAACCAAAAATTTAGGGCATGTTTGGGAGGGCAGTTGCAGTTGTTTTTGAAAGTGTTTTTCATTTAAAAATACATCAAAATGATATTTTTTATTTTTTAAAAATTATTTTTGATATCAGCACATCAAAATGATTTAAAAACACAAAAAAAATTCATTTAAAATGAAATTTTTTTTCAAATTTAGAGGAAACGTCGATACAACCACCCTCCCAAACAACTTCTTAGTTTATGAGCAAGCTCAAGCCTTGCCTTACGCTTCTTAACTAGGAATCTGTCACCTTTGGTACGCAGCTCTACAAAAACTTTCTGGTCAGGTGAAATTTGTTAGAGTAAGTGAAAATTGGCTGTAGGATACTTTTAACTGCAATATATATATATGTTAATTACAAACCCAGCTAAAATAGCTAGGGCGGGTTTAAATACTCAATAAATTTTAAAATTATTTTATAACAGCTTTTTGTGGTAGCACAGTAGGGTCAGTACACGTCCGTTGGTATTAAAAGTCAGTTCTTATACTCATTGATAATAATATTTTCTTTAAATCAACCTGTCACCTGTAAATAGTTAATAAACATGTTTGGGGTCAAATTCAAAGTTAGTCTACTTACTTTTAGGTTAATATTTTATAAAAAAACTATTCTTTAGCAAAATTATTTTCATTGTAAACATTAATAGAATTAAAATAAATTAGGAGTGAATAAGAATTTAATTCAAAAAATCATTGGTTGATATATTTGTGAAACTTAAAATCTTTTATTCTACAGTGAAAGAACAAAATATTTTATTGTAGAAATATAATAGGAAGTTGAATTTTTTAAAAAAGGGGCTTGAAAGACGCCGGAACTTTCAGTGAATGTTTGAGAGTGTGATTGAAATTGTTTTTAAAAGTATTTTTTTATTTAAAAATATATTAAAATAATATTTTTTATTTTTTAAAAATTACTATTTAAAATACAACGATAAACCACATCCCGAGGAAAAGTACCCCGGATAAAATGAGTTTTATAGCAGCTAAAGTTCATGCTGGGCTCAGTAAAATGAATTTAATTTACTTGTAATTCTTTTTGCTTGTAGTTAAAACAATCAAACAATTAATCGGAATTGACATGAGATTCTTTCATCGAGACCATTAGTAACTCGACAATATGCTCATCCTGAAATATTTATTTATGTGGTTGAAATTAAGTTTGAGTCTCACCTACTAGTAGCATATCTACATCTCCAGTCATGATCATAGTTATCTTCAAAGAAATTTCTAAATACAGTAAAACAACCGCATATTAATTATACAAGTTTATTTTAATTTCATTAACTCCACTTTGATATTATATATTAATTACTGCAACATCAATCAGCTCAACTTGTCGACCTGAAAACAGCAACACAGTGACCTATACTTATTTAGTTTAGGTTTAAGGTTAGAGCTTACAACTACATACATACATATATATATATATAACATTTTTCATGCAAGAAATCCAATCATACGTAGGAATAATACATCTCTCTCTCTCTCTCTCTCTCTCTCTCTCTGCAGTATATTGTCCATTAGTCTACTACTGTTATTAATGTGGCACACACATTAAGAATAATACAGCTTGTGTAATTAACTATGCTGCTGGGGAATAGTGAAATTCAATGGATTATTCTATTTCCAGTCGCCCTGTCGTATTCGTAGCAGCGCAATACAATAATTACCGGCAAATTGCCGCCTAATTTCCGCGCGCTTCTCCACAGAAAAAAACAATGTGATGTTTGAATGTGGGTTTGTTTGTTGATCGGCAGGATTCCAGGTGACAGGGATGGCATGCTGTGCGACGGGAACATTTGAAATGAGTTACCTTTGCAATGAACATTCGATTACATGCCAAGACGCCAATAAATATGTATTTTGGGATGCCTTCCACCCCACAGAGAAAACAAATCAAATACTCACCCAGAGTTTGCTTCCCACGCTTTTAGCAGAATTTCAATGATGTATCATTGGATTTCGATAGAGCAAGCACTTATCGCCCTCCATACACAGTCTCATCTCCGCCAATATTAGCATATGCTTAATCACTTCATTTATGTTTGCTATGATATATATATATATATATAGTAGTGTGAGGTAATGCAATTATGTAATGACCAAGATGATGTGATGAAAAATATAATGTAATGAAATGTTGTTTGCTTGTAAGAACTTTATTGTAATATATAATGGAATTAAAATTACAGACAAGGATCTTGACAATTGAGTGGATATGAGTTAAGAGCATCTGGTCTTGGAGAACGACTTCACTTTTGATGAGGTTGCTCCTCTAAGGTTGATTATGGTCTAAACAAGGGTAGTACTCTTCACTTTATTGTAATATATAATTTTGATTTTTCTTACATTTATCATATGGGTAGTTGCTGTGTGCTTTGATACACATCTTCATATGGAACCGGGGACGAGGATGGCATTAAAGATGCGTGCATATCAGAATGAGAATTTTTATTACCATGCAAAAGTTTTTTTAAAAAACTTGGTTGCAGAAGACTTGGAGCTAGACAATGTTAATGTAAAATAAAAAAATTACACTCACCAAACAGAGACAAACACACAAAGACGATGAGGAAAAACAGAACAAGGAAGGGCGATTACAATTTGGTGATGAAGTTTTGATGGGGTGGGACTCTTTCAGGTAACTTATAATTCATAACCAGCCCCATGCATCAGCCCTTTCCCACGTCTCTTCTCCAGTCAACCACTACTTGTAGGCACCCTGCATGCACAAAGAACACAAGTTAGCTCATAAGACCACGCCATGCATCATAAAAACACATGTTAATGGCCACAAGACCTCTCAAACAGAATTTACTTTCCTTTTTCTTTCATTTTTGTATCATTCTCCACCCCGTAGATGTAAGGTGCCATTATCCAGGTGAACAAGTAAAAGCCCCGGCTATACTATGTTTTTATACCCACCTCGACTCGAACTCGAGACTTTCTGTGCAGATCATAAGCTCTCCACTATCACGCCACTTTCCCTTGAAGAGTTGCCAACTTATATGCCAATACATTTTGCATTACCTTAAAGCTCATCACTCACCCTCCACTTTTCCTTTCACACCAATAAAAAACCATTCGTTCCACACCCATAATTTCTACTTCCCAAACAAAACTAATACAAATCGTGCCTCTTTTCCCCCCAAGATTTGTGTATATACTATGGTTTCTTAAATGCATGACACCAAGTCCGATCCTACAACCTAGTTTTATAGGAAGAAATCTTCCATTTGTAAATGGATTTGTCCGCTTTCTTTTCTCTTGAAGTTACATTGGATAAGTTATTTTTAACAAGTAACATTAAAAATAGCCTCGGGGGCAATGTTGGTGGGGAAAAAAAAAGGCAAGGTGGTCGCGGGTTTTTCCGGTTCTTTTTGTATATTTTTCACATATTCATGTGTATTTTTTCTATTATCTGCACAAATATTTCACACCATTCTATAATATTATTAATACTTACTTAATTTGCCATATAATTCATCACACAAGTCAATATATTCAATTCAAATAATTTTATTAGACAACTTAAACAATCAATTAAGTACTATCCTCTAAATCAATAAAACATATTTATAATTATTTCATAAGAATCATTCATAAATAGTTGTGTAGTGTAGCCAAAAAATAAACCCAATTCATTTTCTTTATTTTTCCAAAATAAATATTTACTAGCTTAACATCTTAGGAAAAAAACTCAAATTGACTTAAACATATGAGTTTTTGTTTTGTAAGTAACCTCAACCCCAAAAACACAAGCTTAATCCACAACTAACGAAGAACAAACTCAAAAAGACTCATTGAATTATCAACTTCATCAACGTTCTCATTTAAACAAAACTCGGTGTCAATCTCAATGGCTCACACTCAATCCTAAGATCGAATTATTCCAATTTCCTTGTACCTAAATTATTTAGAAAAATAATATTTTGATGACATGAATTCAAAGATACTAAGAAATGTCATTAATGAGATTCAGAGTGGACCACATGAGCTGTTAAAAAACAAGTGAGTCACCCATTATCGTTTGAGCAGTTCGTGTGTCCACTTCATTCATCATCAATGATTTTTTTTTTTTTATGTTGTTGGATTTATTTTATTGAAATTCTTTTGATCGTATCAATAATATTATCATTGAAGTTCTGGTGTGTCTGTAGTTTTTTTCTCCTCCTCCTTCATTTCTTTTCATTGTAATTTATGTAGTAGCTGTTTATATATGTGAATTGCTAAACTATATTATTTTTCTAAATACTTTATTATCTATGTTATTTTCATTTTTTTTAATATGCTGAATTAAAAGAAAAAAAAACTATGAGAACGAGCCAAATGTTCTCCACGCGACTTTACCTTGCAACTCAAAGCCAAGCTTATCGGCTTCACCCCTAAACATCTCAAAGCCAAGCTTATCGGCTTCACCCCTAAACATCTCAAAGCCAAGCTTATCGGCCTGTTTTTTTTTACCTATATGCTCTCGAGGACTAATGTGACTACTTGGCTCGGACCGGCATTGACCTTAGCCGGATCTACAATGAACTCGACTCAATTTGGCGTCGACATCGTCACCTTGGACCTGGCTCAACTCACTAAATAATTTCAGAATCAATAATTTGTTAATTTTTATTTTCTTCTTCTAGAATAATTTAATTGACACTGGCCCATGAAAAAAAAATTAAAAAAAAATCAGTGTTTGAGATTGTAAACCAATTGCACAGGGCGGGGGAGCTTTCAGTCTGTTTCAAATTATTGAATTTCAAAAATATTTTTGAAAAAAAATTAAAAAATTAAATTTTAATTTTAATTTTTAAATTATTTTTTTAATATTTCTAAACTATTTTTATATACTGATATTTAAAATGATTTTTTTAAAATAAAAAATATTTTTAAAAATAATCCGATCCTCATTTCTAAATAGACATTACGGGGAATAATGTTAGCAAATTTATAGCGCGCGCAGATATAATGAAAGGCGCAGCAGCGCCTCCTTTTCTGGTGGAAATTAAGCTTTTAATGGCTTTGCCCAGTGAAAAGTCTCTTTCGTGGGGATGTGGCAACCACATTTTGTCACATTAATTCCCTCCCCACTCAGCTCAGTATAACTTTCGGTGGCAACATCTGGCAATTTGTCAATGGCATCTCGAAAAATGTGTGTGAGCTCTTGAATTGTCATGCATTTGGACGGCGACGTTTTCATGGAAAAATAAATAATTTGATTCCAATCACGGATGGCCCGGGTATCTATGTAGCCTCATATTTTTTGCAGCTCAAACTTATTTCTCTCATCTGGGAGAATATCTAAGCTAGCTGACATCCATAATTTTCTTAAAGTATTATTTGCAATGTTTCCAGATCAAACTATATTATTTGGGTCACAATAATATCTTTTTTCTTGAAAAAAAAATATATTTAAACATTGCTAGCTTTTTTTTTCTTCTTAAAACAAATATTATATGACTTGATCAATTTGACAACCTGTCAAACTCGAGAGTGATGACACTACGATAACCTCATAAAAAAAATTATGAAGCTCAATCCCTTATCAAACTACCATTAAAGGACGAGATTGAAGGATGAAAAAAGATAAAAATAAAAGAGGCTTGAGTCAACCCAATATCACTTATCAAACTCTTGACTTAAGTCATAAAACTCAAATAACCTTGTAAAAATAAAATTAAAATAAATTATGAGACTTCATTCTCAATCAACTCAAATGGTGAAGGATGAAATTGAAAAAAAAATCAAAAAACAAAAGAGTTAAACCAGGTTAACTAGCAAAACTCGTGACTTGGGTTATGAAACTAAGATAACCTCATAGATAAATTAAATAAATCATGAAGCTTAATATATAATAAATTTAATGTTAAAATATAAAATAAAAAAAGTTCAAGAAAAAAAATTATTATTTTGATGAACAATATTATGTGAGAAGACAAACACTCCTTGATTAGTTATTGTTAATTAAGGTGGATGTCAAGCAAAAAAACAAGAAAAAATATGATTGATTAAGATGCATGACTCCATTCAGTTAGTTATTTTATATAAAAGCTATATCTATCTTTTCTTATGGAACAAAAATGTGATTTTAGCCTTTTAACCAACAATGTCTGCTTCTAGCCTTTAATAGTATGTCTCCCATCCAAATTAATAATAAATGAAAACATTGATACATAGTTGTTGTTAATAAGGTCAAGTTAAAAATTGACCAATAAAATTTTATCATTTAAAAATTATTTGTGTTTATAAGATGTCACATGGACATTTATATGAATTAAAAGTGAAAAGGAAAAAGGAGTTGTCATTTATTAAAATGCACAATTAAACAACCAAAATAAACTTAAAATAAAAAGATTTAAATATGGAGACAAGGGTTGCTTTGCTATTGGTTTTTGTAATTATCAATTCAACTTGATGTTTGTCTATGGTGGAGGTCCAATTTGTTGCACTAAGCTTTTTTTCTTTTCTTTTCTCTCTCCTCCCTTGAAAAATATAGTTTGTTCCTTTATCTTGCTGGTATTTCAACTTTATCCTTCAATTTTACTTTACCAAATATTATGTTCTTTAGTTTTGTCTTTATTCTTCTAATTTTTATTTTTTTGGCCTTTTTGTAAGATATTTATTGTTTTTCAATTTCATCATTCAAATCAAATTGATGGTATTATATTTTTTAATTTGGTCCCCCTGTTATCTTGATTTCTAATTTTTTTCTTGGGCCTTTTTCTAAAAGTTGTTACTCTTTGAGTTTTACCATTCAATTAAAATATTGTTTTTATTTTTATGTTAATTTTAATCCTCAATTTTTTTAATATTTTTTCATCCTTTTGCTAAACTGAATTGTCTTTTCAATTTCACCCTTCAATAAATATTTTTTTAAGTTTGATCATTGTTCTCTTAATTGATATTTCTTAAAGGTATAACTGATCTTCATGGTGTTTTTAAGTTATATGATTCGGTTATAATGACCCAGGTCACAAGTTTAAAAAGTTAACATGAGTTTTTTTTTATATATATAGAAAAAGGCTTTATAATCCTTTTTTGTTGGGTTATTCAAATCTCAATGTTTGAGTCACTAGTTTGACGGGATATCCCGAGTTGGCTTAGCCTTGATTGTTCAGGTTATAGGTTTGTCATACTAACTTTGGTTGACCAGAATTGATTTTTTTATATCTTTTTTTTTATCCTATTTTTCTCTAGAACAAACTCATTGATAAATAAAACCTAATATAGTTTGTTGGTCAAAATCAATTGCCACTTCATCATAAAACAAAAAAATTGACTATGTGGATGAAAGTATTTGATTAGTATAAAACAATGGGTCTTTTCAATAAACACTATAGATAACATTGCTAATTCTACGGTATTTTTTTATACTAAAATATTTTATTGCTATTTCATCCTTGCATTTAATGTATGCATCAATTTATGTGTTATAATTTGCTTTTATTTACATTTCATCACATGCTTCAAGTCTTTATGAGTGGTTTTTGTGTGAATTAACCATAAATTTTATGAAGAAAAACAATTGTGCAATGAAATCATCCTTCAATTTCTGGCTTTATTATTAATATGTTTTTTTTTAAAAAAACTAAAACATAACTCCTTTTTACTAATGGTTCTATCAATGAATACTATGAATAAAGTTTCTCATTCTACCATAATTTTTTTTTGTCCTTCACTCGTTTTTCATCCTTGTACTTGATGTTTGTATCAATGTTTTTTTTTATTACAAAAATTTTAAATTTTTACATATTTAGTCTGTATTTTAAACTTCATTTCTTACATTAATTTTTTTATGTTTGAGGAAAGCGAGAGAAAAGCATTGAAAAAAAAAATAGAGAAAATATTTGGTTGTCCATATCACAACAACTAAAATAGTTGATTTTGGTATCTTTGGTTCCTCTTAGAGAGTGACGTTCTAAGGAGGTGGTTTAAGACTTTTATTTTGTATGAAAAAGTAGATCCAAACTTAAGAAGTTTTTTTATGTATAAAAACAAATTGGTCTTCTTCTTTTTTTAAATTGATTTTTTTGGCTTATTATCAAGTCATGATATTTTTTTTTATTATTGAAGCTTGCTTTTTAGCTCATGATAAGTTAATGTTTAAAAAACAATGACTCTCATTTAAGAAAAATATTTTTGTCTTAACAAAAAAAAAGGAAAAAAGAAGAAATTAATGAACAAGAAAACGAGTTTTGATCGATAGAGACAATCTTCTCTCCTTAATTCAAATAATTGAGATTTTTATCAACATTTATTTTAATGATCTCTAGCTTTTTTTATCGAGAAAATTATGTTTTTGTAAGAATAAATAAATAACTATCATGTAATAAAATACATATTTTTTTTTAGAGCTTAAACTATTATCTTTCTTATAAATATTTATTCGCATTACAACTAAACTAATAATAACTGATTTTAAATTGCAATGTCGAGCAAGGCAAATTAATATATTCTATCATTTATGTCCCTTGAGTTTAAGAAGGGCAAGGAAAATCGATTTGTAGTAGCAGATATCCCTGCCACCCATTATTATGAACCTCCTTTTCTAGTGGCAATTAAGATGGCCAACGACCTTGCTCGACAAACCCTTGAAAATCAACCCTTCTCATTTACTTTCCAACAAACACCACTCCCAGTATTTATTCATCACAAGCTTCTCGCCATTGATGAGACAGAACCAAGCTAGCTCGAAAAATATTGTAAACATGTTGTCCATTTCATGGATCTTGCGGTTAGCTCAGATTTTTATTCTGATCGCAACAATTCAAGCAAAAATTCCTGCTGTTATCGTTTTTGGGGACTCCTCTGTTGATTCTGGAAATAACAATTTCATTCCAACAATTGCTAGGAGCAATTTCGAGCCCTATGGTCGTGACTTTTCCGGCGGTCTTCCTACCGGGAGATTCTCAAACGGTCGAATCGCCACCGATTTTATCTCTCAGGCTCTGGGGCTCAGGTCAGCAGTTCCAGCCTACCTGGACCCAGCATATAACATGTCAGATTTTTGCTGTTGGAGTTACCTTTGCTTCTGCTGCAACTGGTTACGACAATGAAACTAGTAGCGTGCTGGTAAGTGCCCATCAAACTTATACATGTATGTTTGCATGCATGCATGTATGTATGTATGTATATTACTATGTCATTTACTAATTGCACTGCTGCTACATTTCTTGGCTAAGATTACTATGTTCATCGCGATTATCCATGAACACAGAATTAACTTTTCTGTCACGCAACAATATTATTGTTTTTGTTGCAGTCTGTGATACCACTGTGGGAGCAAATGCTGTTCTACAAGGGGCTATCAGAAGAAACTGAGGGCCTATCTTGGACAAAGTAAAGCTGATGAAACTATAAACGAGGCTCTATACATGATAAGCATAGGAACAAATGACTTTCTGGAGAACTACTATGCCTTCCCCAACCGCCGACCAACACAGTACACCACCTCGCAATATGAGAATTTCCTTGCCGGAATTGCTGAGAATTTTGTCAGGGAGCTGTATGGTCTTGGTGCTCGGAAAATATCCCTCGGGGGGCTGCCTCCGATGGGGTGTATGCCATTGGAGAGGAACACGAATTTAATGGGTGGGCGTGAATGTGTGCAGAGTTATAACACCGTGGCCTTGGAGTTCAACGACAAGTTAAGCAAGATGGTGACGAAACTGAACAAGGAACTTCCTGGGATCAAGTTGGTGTTTTCAAATCCATATTTCGTTTTCATGCGAATCATAAGAAGGCCCTCACTATATGGTAAGTTTACGTCAAATTCATATTTCACGATGATGATATATACGTAATTAAGTTTACGTCATTAATTAGTGGACTTTAGATAAATATTATGAAAAGTCGAGTAAATTGAAATTCTAATAAACCATTATTTAAAAACTCTTAATATTGTTTGTCAATAATTAATAACCTATATCTTCTAATTAAATTCACTTTACCAAATTAAGAAGGCTCCACTCTTAATAATGTAGTTAATTCATATTTTCATGTATTTTTTTTATGAAAATCAAAGAACCAAATGCATGCAAAATCTAAACCCATTTAATTCGAATTACAAAAACTATTGATTTGCAGGATTTGAGGCTACCTCAGTGGCATGCTGTGCAACTGGAATGTATGAGATGGGTTATGCATGCGCTCAAAATAGTCTACTGACATGCTCGGATGCAGATAAATATGTTTTCTGGGATTCTTTCCATCCTACACAGAAAACAAATCAGATCCTTGCAGATTACGTCGTGAAGCACGTGCTATACAAGTTTATGTGATGATGGTACTATGTGGGTGTGTACGTACGGCAGCTAGCATCGCCATATATATTTTGTATGCTTAGTTTATAATTAGGTTTTCATCTCTTATTAATAATACATATATTTTATATATTCCACTAGGTTTTTAATAATGGTGTGCAATTATTTTAAATATAAGGATGAAAACAGAGCCTAATTGAAAGAGCCTAAAATATAGGGATGCAATTCACTTTTCAAGAAATTCAGGGGGCCATTCTTCTCCTCAGAGGATGAAGCAGCTCCGCCCGTGGGTACGCTTTTGATTTTCACAGGAGAATACGATGATTACAATAATGAAGGCCTTAATTACCGCTAAATATTTTCAAACCATCGTTGACCAGAAAGCACATCTCCACTTAATTATTATTTATGAACCAGCCAAACATTTCAAACGTGGAAGACTAATGATCCAATGGGACCCATGAAAGACGTAAAACAACTCAATACATGATTTTATTGAAATATATATATATATATATATATATATATATATATATATATATATATATATATATATATATATATATATTGTTTTTCAACAAAACGTGAAGAGAATTTTGTGAAACTGAAAGGATTTTTTGATGTGTGGAATTAAAGGAAATTGAGAGATTCACTTCAGAAAACGATCCAGGAAATAGTCAAGCCTTCGACCAAACGTCTGAAGAAGAAATCAATTTATTAGGAACTAAAATTTGAAAATTAATCTTAAGGTCTTTGCTATTTCTTTTTCCATATATAGTTTCCAGAGATTTTAATACTTATTTAAATTTCAAAGAATATTTCTTCAATTTATAATGTATTAATGACCTAGTTTAATATAAACCTTCTATCTCAAGATTAATCAATTTATAATGTATTAATGACCTAGTTTAATATAAACCTTCTATCTCAAGATTAATCAATATAACTATTTCGGCCAATAGTTACAACCCATTTAGGAAAAAAATATTACTCATTATTGGCATCCTTCCTCCATTTCATGTACAGTGTAGGAAACTAAAACAAAACAAAAACAATCATGCTACTTTAAAAAAATTGAATTACCTACCTAATTTTGTTAAATAAATGGAAATAGATCGAGCAAGAATACTAATTTAAAATGAAAGGAAATATAAGTTGGTCATGATCATTGAAACAACTTGAGAGAGAAAGTAGAGAGAGACGCTCTCCACCCCCCCCCCCCCCCTCCCATGGTTTTCCCCCCTTGCTGCTGGCCGGAGATGACACCTTCCTCACCGTGAGGTTGTTGTTTCCCCTCCCCTCTTGCTCGCCCTCACCTTCTTCGCCTTTTTCACTTTGCCCTAGCCCGTTCTCCAGCCTCCGCAAAACTCGCCCAAACCCAGCCTTCGTCCCCAGCCCTCCCCGCTCCGGGCAGCGCCTCAACCCCCTTGTGTTCTTCGTCCCCAGCCTCTTGCTCGCCAGTTTCCCTTCCCGTGCACCGCTCATCTCTTGCGCCGTGCCCCCCTTTTTTGCTGTTTGCCCTAGCGCCGCCCCTGTGTCCTTCGTCCTAAACAGCCTGCTCGCGCGCCTCTTGCTCGCCATTTGTTCCCTTTTCCCTTGCGCCACCCCTTCTTTGGCGCTGCGCCCTTTTCCTTGCTTGCCCTAGCAGCCCAGTTTCACAGCCCTTTGCTTCTTCGCAGGCCCTCTTGCTCGCCTGCCCCCAGCCTTAAATCCCTCCCCAGCCTCTAGCTCTCAGCCCGCCTTGTCCCTTGCAGTCTCTCAGCCGAGGCATACCCTTGGCCTCTCGCTGTGCTGTCTGCTCAGCCCCCTTCCACCAGGCCGTTCCCATGGCCAAGAAGAAAGCCAAGAAAAAGACCTCTCCCTCCTCCCATCATCGTCAGCCACCATCCCCAAAGAAGGTGATTACCCTTGGGCTCCCCTCTCCCACCAACCACCCCCCTGCTGCCCTTCAGCATCCATAGACAACCCCCTTGCCCAACCTGTGCTGACAGACCCTCCTCTCCTTAGCATTTTGGGGAAGGGTCTTATTGCTCCAGTTGATGTTCAGCCTCCAGCCCCATGCTCTCTTCGGCTGATTCTTCTTATGTGGAGGATTCCGATGATGGTGAGTCTTCAAGCTATGCAGACTCTTCTAGCTCGGGTGACACCTCCGATTCGGAGTCTATGTCAGCTCCCCTCAGCCCTCTGGTGCAGCCTGAGTTGGCTGCTGCGCAGGGGCTATCTCCCCCCGCCTCAGCCCCCAATCCAGCCGAGCAGCCTGCCGAGCCATCTGCTGAGCAGCCAACTACGCATGGTCTAGGTAACCCGAAACAAAACTCTGCTCCCTTATGACAGTGGCGAAACCTATTTGCATCCAATCATAGCTCGTCAAGCTGCCCTAAATTGAAATATTTTGCTGAGTTATCTACTGCCAATGAATGTACTTTGTTTGTTGAAGATTTGGATGCTAAATGTGATGTGTGGAAATCATGTTTAATTGGCTATATTTAGGGTAAATTTCCTGGGTATAAGGCTCTTCATGCTGTCATTGCTAATTCTTGGCATTGTGAGGCTGATTTGAATCTCCATGAATCTGGTTGGTTGATCTATAAGTTTAAAAATGAAGATGATAAATTTGTTGTTTTGTGGGGGAGGGTCCTTATCTTGTGTTTGGTAGGCCTTTGATTCTGCGAGAAATGCCTGAATTTTTTAACTTCAATTCAGCGGAGATGTCCACGGTTCCGGTGTGGATTAAGTTGCCTAATCTCCCTTTGAGATGTTGGTCTGAAACTTGTTTGTCCAAGATTGCTAGTGTTGTTGGAAATCCCATACAATGTGACATGTTAACTTCTTCTAAGACTCGGTTGTCTTATGAGCATGTTTTAGTTGAAATTGACCTTCGCAAGAAGTTGCGCGAATCTGTTAATATATGTTTGCCGAATGGTGAGATGATTGAACAGTAGATTGTGTATGAAACTCTTCCAAAGTTTTGCTCCTATTGCAAGGTTCTTGGTCACATGGTGGAAACATGTTCCAAGTATGCCAAGAGCTACGGGAAAGATAAAGGGAATGGTGTTGGGGGGAATGTTGAGACTCCCTTAAGCCCCGGGCGGAGGAGTAATGTTTCAGCTGCTAATGCTCATGGCAAGGGGCTGCAGCAAGGGGCTGCTAATGTGCAAGATATAGGGCTGCAGCAGGGGGTCCATTATGATGCCATGCCTTCCGAAGCTGCTACTGCAGGTGGTGAATGGGAAACGATGAAGAAAAAGCAGAAAAGTAATCGACACCATAAGAAGACCATAGCTGCAAGTGTTGGGGCAGTCGCACCCACTGGCGTGGGAGCAGATATTGCGCCTGTGAGTGGTGTGGCAGCTAGGGCTGCTGGGGTCGGTTCAAGTGTGACAGCTGGGGCTGATTCTGATGTGGCAACTGGGGCTGAAATTGTTGGGGCAGCAGCTATGAAACATGTATTGACAGTTGCGCTTGACTCGGGTAATCTAGTAGTGGCTGCGGAAGGATTGGTGAATGATTTTGCTTCGGTTGAGCCTCCCTTTAGGGCTGATGGTCGGTCTCAAAATCATTCAAACAAGGTCCGTAATAGCAGCAAAGGTAAACATATTGTGGAAGGTGTTTATGGAATTACTACTAGAAAGGGATCGAAATCCAAATCTTCATCAAGCGGACATGGTAGGACCCTTCTTACCAATCCTGCGTTATGATGATTATCCACTGCTGGAATGTTAGGGGGCTTAATAGTCCTCTAAAACAGCATGAGGTTGTGAATCTCATGAAGAAAAAGAAAGTTGATGTTTGTGGTTTGTTAGAGAATAAAATGTCTTCTTCTAAGGTTGAAACTATGCAAAAGCTTAGATTGAAGCACCGGAAATTTTTTTACTAATACGGCCATGTCTTCTTTGGCCAGAATTGTTGTTTTCTGGAATCCGTCTACTGTTATGGTGGATCTTGTTGATTGCTCCTCCCAAGGTATTCATGTTGTTCTTCGCTGCCTTGTGAGTCATATCAGTTTTCATGTCACTTTTGTCTATGGTCTGCACGCCATTGTTGCTAGGAGGGATTTATGGGTTTCTCTCCATAGGTGGTCCCCCGCTAGTCCTTGGATGATTTTGGGTGATTTTAACTCTATTTTATCCCAGGATGATAAGTTGAATGGGAGTGTTGTTTCTGCTTATGAGATTGCCGATTTTCATAAGTGCCATCTTGATTTGGGTTTGTGTGATCTTCCTTATACGGGATGTCATTACACTTGGTCTAATGGTTCTATTTGGAGCAAAATTGACAGGGTCCTGGTCAATCCCCTTTGGTCTTCCCTTCACCAATCAGCTTATGTCCATTTTGGTAATCAAGGGGCCTTCTCCGATCATTCTTTTGCTACTGTTTGGCTAAATCTACTGTTTCTGAGGGTTGGAGCATGGAAGTCTTGGGGTCTGTTATGTATTCTTTTTGCAAGAGGCTTAAGTCGCTAAAACCCCCCCTTAAGCGGCTTAATGAGCAACATTTCAGTCATATCTCAGAGAGGGTGTTTCGTGCAGATATGGATTTGGATATTTTGCAGACTGCTCTTCATGGGGATCCCAATAATCAGCAGCTCGCTCTTGAGAATAAGAGGCTTCGGTTACATCTTCTTAAGCTCAAGTCAGTAGAAAAACTGTTTTTTGGCCAAAAGCTCAAATGTGATTTTCTTAAGGACAGTGACAGAGGCACTAGCTTTTTCCATGTGATGATGAGTCAGAAGCATAGTCGCAACTTTATTTCAGCTATTCATAGAGGGGATGGTTCTCTTACTTCTTCGGAGAGTGAGGTTGGTGCTGAATTCGTCCAGTTCTTCCAGAATCTCTATGGGTCCTCCAAGCTTACTTTGTCTCTGGATAATGATGTTGTTCTTCGCGGCCCGTGCCTTCCTAATAGCTCAAGTGAGATCCTCTTAGCTCCTGTCACTTGTGATATTATTCGGAAGGCCTTGTTTGGTATTGGTAATGATAAAGCCCCGGGGTCGGATGGTTACACGTCGCATTTCTTCAAATCTGCTTGGCCGATTATTGGGGATGACTTTTGTGGGGCAGTTCAGGACTTTTTCCGATCTGGGAAATTGCTTAAGCAGATCAATCATGCAGTCATCTCTCTTATTCCTAAATCAGCCCATGTTGCCTCTCCTGGTGATTTTAGGCCTATCTTCTGCTGCAATGTGATCTATAAGGTTATCTCAAAAATTCTTGCAGACTGTCTGGCCCATGTTTTGAAGGATATTATTAGTCCTATGCAGAATGCTTTTCTTGGTGGTCGGGCTATGTCAGATAACATTAATCTTGTGCAAGAGTTTCTTCGGCAGTATGGCAGGAAGCGCACTTCTCTAAAAGCCCTCATGAAGATTGATTTCAGAAAGGCTTTTGACTCAGTCCAGTGGCCCTTTCTTCACAATCTTCTTCGGCTCCTTGGTTTCCCGATGCAGTTTACTCACTTGGTTATGCAGTGTGTTGAGTCCACTTCATTCTCAGTAGCAGTGAATGGAAATCTCTATGGCTTCTTCCCGGGAAAGAGTGGTATTCGTCAAGGTGACCCCCTATCTCCGTATCTCTTCATCACTTGCATGAAGTATTTTTCACGTATGCTTAAGGGAGTCTCTAGGCAGCAATCCTTTAATTTTCATCCTCGCTATAAGCCTCATGATATTTTCCATCTTGTGTTTGCTGATGATATTCTGCTTCTGGCTAGAGGTGATAAAGCCTCTATCACAGCTCTTCTTCGTCAGTTAGAGGTTTTTGGGCAGGTTTCTGGTTTGGAGATTAACCCTTCCAAATCCTCCATTTATTTTGGTGGGGTTGGTGCTGCTTTGAAGCAAGATATTCTTCTTGCCACAAATTTCTCCGGATGATCTTTTTCCTTCAAATATTTGGGGGTTCCTCTCAGTCCTCATTGGTTGCTGGTCTCCCAATATTTTCCTCTTATTCACAAGTTGGAAGCCACGGTTCAGTGTTGGGTGGGTAAGCATCTTTCCTTCGCGGGAAGATTGGAGCTCTTAAGATCGGTTCTCTATGGTATGATCTAGTTCTGGCTAAGTATCTTCCCTCTTCTGGATGTTGTTATCAGGGACATTATCCGCATTTGCAGGAATTTTCTTTGGTCAGGTACTGTGGAAAAATCTCACTCTGCTTTGATTGCTTGGAAGACTGTTTGCTTGCCTAAGCAGGAAGGTGGGCTGGGGCTCTTTGATATTAAAGTCAGGAATCGCAGTTTCTTGGTCAAGCATATTTGGAATATCCACTTACAAGCAGATTCTCTCTGGGTTAAGTGGATAAATCATTATTATCTGCCGGGCCAATCTATTTGGGATGCCCTAGCTTCGAAAGTTGCTTCCCCTCTATGAAAGATCTTGGTTTCTTTAAAAAATCAGCTTGTCCAGGATCTTGGTAGTAGTTCATCTGCTATTGCTATGATGTCTTCTTGGAATGCGGAGAAAGGGTGTCTCTCGGCTAAGGCTTATGACCATTTCAGGCTAAAGGGCAAAATTGTTCATTGGGATAGGGTGGTGTGGGAGCAGTGGTCTTCGCCGAAGCATTGCTTTGTGTTGTGGCTTGCGGTGTTGGGTAAGCTCAGAACTAAAGACCGTCTTCACTACATTCCAGCAGACTCTAGTTGTGTTTTCTGTAATCATGATCAAGAATCTCATCGGCATTTGTTCTTCAAGTGTTCTTGGACTTCTTCCTTGTGGAACAATATTGTTCGCTGGCTTCATCTCCACCACAGGATGGGCTCCCTGTCTAGTGCTCTTCGAGTTCTTCGTCCTAAGCAGAAGCTTTTGGTCTCCAGGATGCGGAGAGCCTCTCTAGCCATTTCGGTTTATCTTATTTGGGAAGAGAGAAACAAAAGGCTTTTTGATAACTCTTTTTCATCGGTTGAGAAAGTTTTCAGGAGATTTCAGGTGTTGTTCTTCACTGTGTTCCACTTTCATGAAAAAGACCATGTCTCCATTGATGTGGGCTGATTGGGCTCCTTTTTTGGGGGAGCTGTGGCTGTTTCCTTCTTGGTTTGATGTCGGCTGAGGGGTTTTTCAGTTTGGTTTGTTCTTTGGTTTTATGGGTGTTGCCTTCTTGGTTTGGCCTTATGAGTTGCTATTGATGTTGTTGTTTTCTTATGCTTTTATGTTTTATCCTAGCCTCCCCCTATGTAGTTGGGTTGTGGGCAGGATCTTTGTTTTTCTGGTTTTGTTTTGGGCTTCGGGAGCATGTTCCCTTGTAGGCCCTGTTGTATATTCTTCTTCTCTGTTCCCGCTGATTTATCAGCTTGTTTCATTCTTTGATCTATAAAATCTTACATTTGATCGAAAAAAGATTTGTTAACCTGTGAGAATGCAACACCAATATTCTAATTGATATGTGGATGGTGTAGGGAAATGTTATCTATCTATGCTTAGTACAAACAAGTTATCAATTGTTGAAATAAGTTTCTGTGTATAAGAAATGATGATTCGTAGATATTAAAATCATAAGTATATATTGTAACAAATGATATATTGTGAATCGATTTTTAAATTTTTGTATATGCATTTCATATGAACCACCATCCTATATGATTATCCTAAGTCTTAGCATATCAAGAAAAATCAAAGAAAATGTTTTTTTTTCCTAATCTCACATCTTCATATATGAATGCAAATCTAGTCTCACAAAGCAATAAATATCAATGAGCAAAAAAAATATTTAAACTTTTCTCACTCAGATGCAAATTTAGTTTATTTGTATTAAATTTTATTCAAAATATTGATCTTTCTCCAGTTTTAGCTTCTATATCAAACTTTAAACACACATAGAGACACTACCATAAAATTAGAATCATGTAATTAGCATACAAGCAGATTGGCATAATAGTTTAATCAAAGCACATTATATTATATTTTATTTTTTCAAGCTTTACAAAGCAATAAACTACTAAAAAAACCATTTATCTTGAACTATAAAGACTTCATAGCAAAGTTAACTTTAGATATTATATCTTTATATAGATGAAAGTTAACTTTGCCTCAACAAAAATATAGCACGAAAATTGCTAGATAACATGCCTCAACAAAAATATATAAGAAATTAGAAAAGAAACTAAAGATGCATAACAAAGTATTCATTTTTTTTTTATCAAATTTAAAAATATTATCATGAATATA
The DNA here is from genome assembly GCA_029228465.1 of Salix viminalis. Lineage (NCBI taxonomy): Eukaryota > Viridiplantae > Streptophyta > Magnoliopsida > Malpighiales > Salicaceae > Salix > Salix viminalis. The sequence continues at coordinate 2,389,361 of CM055439.1, forward strand.
AGCTCACTATTATAAGCATAAATAATTGAATTAAGAGGCACGAAAATTGCTACTTTACAATAATTAAACTACCTAAAGATATCGCATACTAGAAATCAATCAACCAAGATCAATTATTTAAAACCAAATAATGGTTTCTGCTAAGAGGTTTATTTTCATGTACATATGAAAAATAAATATATGAAATGATGTGTATGAAGTGAGGCAAAAATGAAAGAGCACACAAGTTATGTTTATTTTGGTGTAGTTTTCAAGTTCAATCTAAAATATTACAAAGAAGATTAATATATATTCACTTTAAAAGGATTAGCATGTATGTATAATAACAATGATTGGGTATAAGTTAATTATATTGTATTTATTGTTTTGGTTCCACAAAGCTATAAAAGACTAAAAAGACATTATTTTATCCCCCCCGTAATCTTATTACACTTCACTCTCCTCATCAAGATCTATTCTTCTAGCTAAAAGAAGACAATTTTATTTATGCAAAAGAAAAGGCCATATATATGCTTCATTTACCTTTTATTTTAAATATTCTCTTAATTATTCAATGTTCCAAGTAAGTTACATGCAATATTGTCACTTCTAGTCCTCGTTATCATAAATCTTAAAGACTCCATAACAACACTCAACCACAATTTTTTTTTAAGATTTTCAAAATCTATTTTGAAACCATGCCAAGCCAATCATCATTCCATTGATCACATCATTGTAATTTACTATCAAATCATGCATTCAAGTTAACTTGAACATAGTAACATGGCAACCATGTAGATTTAGACAAATTTATTGACATTGAATCAAAATACAATAATAGTAGAAAGAAATGTATGACAACTGTTATTTATCTTGATAACACCTAACTTACTATTATTTGTAATGAATATAAGAAATGAGAATTTCAATAAATAGATAGAAACAAACCATACATAGTAACTCAGTTCTTATTGATTTCTATCCAAACCATTTAATTCTTAAAGTGAGCTGTTTAATGGTGTGAGTTAGGTGAGTTGAGCAAAAGGAAAACAAATAGAAGAGGCAAGCATTCACTCTCGATCATATGTGGCAATCTTCATCATATGAAAGCAAACTAGATGTCAATGAAATAAGAAAAAAACTAATACATCACACAAAAAAACCCAAATCAAGTAATAAAAGCATAGTCGTTGCTGCAGAGGGGTCAATAGTATTGTGCAAATCCAAAAGACAAGGTGAAATGAAATGGGTGTGAGGCAAGAGAGAAAATCTATTTCTCACATCACCGTGATTTACTTAACCATTCAATTCCAACAAGAGAGCTCAGTACTCATCATTCATCAAAAATCCATGCTTCTCCATTTGTTATTTCCATAACTTTTCAAATTAAGCAGTTCTTTTTCATAATGTGGAGACAGAGAAAAGAAAAATACACATGGGTTTAAAGAATTGATTATACACCATTTGATTAAAAAAAAAAATGCTTGGTGAAGGGGTTTTTAATTTTCAAATTGGTTATTTCTCGTACACAATTATAATTAGATCACTAGAAATAAAATGTATTTTTTTCTTTTTTTCTTTTTATTTTGAATTCTTTGGAAAGGATATAAAAAACAATGCAAATATGTCAAAAATATATTTTTTAGATTTTTATTTCCTTGCTATTTTTTTAATGTTGTTTTTCAAAAATAAAGTAAAAATAGGTAGGAACACCTGAAAACAAATCAGCAATAGTTTAAGTATTGCTATATAATTTAACGTTTTAATCTCATCATTAGTTGCCTCTTTTCAATGAGATATTTCAATATATTAATACTTCTTTGTATGTTTTAGGTTCATCTTCAATTGTTAATAAGATTCGTATCTTATTAAGCACCCTAAGAGTTTATTTCTCATTTATTTTCACCTCAAAATACTTTCAATAATCATAAAAACCTTTATAAACCACTTACTAGCGCCCAGACACTCCAAAATCACTCAAAGAGACAAAAATCAAAAGAGTAAAAAAAAAAAACTAAAACCAACCAAGCGTTTTTTATTTATTTATTTTGTGTTTCTATTACAACTTACAACTTTATAAAGGAGGTGCTTCACGATATCATGACTCACTTCCTTTCTTTTAATTAATATAGTCAAAATGGCAATTTGAAAAGAAACACTAAATTTCTTTTTCTCAAACTTTTCATCGCAGTGAACCAAAATTGCTAGGGCAATTTTGTTGTACCACTTTTCTTTTCACGGAGAATTTGATTAACGAAACCATTCCAGCACATGGCTGGGCAGTGGCATGGTGATTGTAAATTCAGTAGCTTCTGAATAATGGAGAAAAGAGCAACACTACAGAAGAGCAGAAGTCTGCCTTTTGTAGCAGAAATACACTCTCAGTAGTTCTCATCATAGCAATCAAAGGGGGCGGGACAACCAAGCTATGCTCAGAAAGGACATGTTGAAACAAACTTTTGTGTCAATGTGATACACAGCCATGGAAAGTTCAACCATATTCATATTGTTAATCATAGCTGTTCCTCAATAACCACCGCTTTTATGGGAAGCACTTGAGATTTGAAAATTGACAAACATCCTAACAAGAAAACCCTTTCCCTATGGCTCAAGGCATTATATAGAGTGACAGTTTAGGTACACTCACAGACGCGGTGGCATCAAAATCTTATCCAAGCTAACATTTCGTTCTCCTCCTTCAATCATGCCTCGAGTTGGTTATAACTCATCCTTGCTTCCAGCATCTTCTCCCATTAATTCTTCGAGGGAAAACTCATCCTCTTCCATGATCTCTCCATCTTTACCATCCCATGGTTCGGTCTTCACTATTTCTGGATTGCCATTCAAAGGTAAATTTCCCTTTCCACCACGCCCAGCTTCCTTGACAAACTCTCTGGAAAGGCACATTGCTGATTTTTAAAAGATTCGTTCATTGACAAAAAGGCGCCTAGATGAGTTAAAAATAGTACACTTACATAATATGTTCCAGCTCAAATGCACTTTTAAGTGGGGCATATGCTCCTTTCTTCACATTCAAGGCTACCAGAGCTGGATATCCATATCCACCAACACCTACCCGATTTTCAAGATCTGGCTGCTTACCTGCAGCTGCCCAGACATAGCTGCAGGCATGAAATGTTAGTCAGCAAAAAATTTCAACATGTTCAGGTTCCATAAACCCTCACAAATTCAAGAGTAATTTAAAATCACCACACACAGAAGCACACGGAGAAATAGAAACTGATTCGTGAGCAACTTACCTGTAAGGGCTCCTTTTAAATTTCTCAGCAACAGATAACAACTGCTCAAGGTACTTGTTCCTTCCTTCTGCCTTGGAGTCCAAAATGTCAGGCAAGAAAGCAACGAAACAGATGGCTGCAGAACCACACTTCTCTTCCATCACAACCTATACATGAAACAATCATGGTTATAAAAATGTTCTCAAGATAAAAGATCCACTGAAATCAAGATCATGTTTGGGATGTCAAATGCGTACTGGGTCAGTCAGCTCAGTCACTTCAGGTGGTGCAACATTTGATTCCAGCTGCTCCAGAGCAAATGATTCAATGGCTGCGGCAGTTCTAGCACCCTCAAATGGAATAGGAGTGTCTTTATCAGCACCAAATACCAAGATGGTGGGGAATCCTTGTACATTGAACCTGCTCATCAGAGACTGAAAACCCCATCCCATCACTTCCATGACATTTAACAAAATTATTTGAAAAGTTAAAATAACTAGGTTAAAGTGTCACATCCGACCTTATCAAAAGACGGAAAAGAACTGCTTAATTTGAAACGTTATGGAAATAGCAAAAGGAGAACCATGGATTTTTGATGAATGATGTGTACTGAGCTCTCTTGTTCATGGTGGAACAGCAAACATATTCTTCTTTCCATTCTACGAAGTACAAATTTATACATATATTGCCCAAAACATTTAATCTTAAAACTCATAGCTTGAATACTTAAAAAAGTTACCAGGCACCTCATTACAATTTCTCAGAAAACAATACCCTATTAATCTAAACATAAAGAGTATGCTGACTCAAGGGACAAAAAAGACAGCTAAAACTATTTCCCTGGCTTGTGTTTGTACATATTTTACATGGAAAGCAAGATTTAGTTATGAACAGAAAAAATCTGAAGCTCAATGTTACCTTCTCTGAATCACAGTCAACATGACCCAGCTTCACCTTCCCTTGCAAGTTATTGGCAGCCTTCTTCCACTCAGGAGCCAGTTTCTTGCAGTGACCACACCTTAAAAAGTATAAAGAGGAAATGTTTTGTCACCAAATAGCTAGTGCAGAGAAGAGTAACATGATGCCTTATGAGAAACCTAGCTTTTGCAATTCAACTTATAGCAGGCAAGCAACAATATAATTTTTGAACTTGCTCATTAGGAATACATCATCATATATCATATCCAAACAGCCATTCTATAATCACTAAATAAAGATATTTTCACACAGCAAAAAGAAAAGATAGCTATGTCAATTTTCTTCCAATAAACTTAGCAGGGCTATATATTCTTCTTCAATAGTAACCAAAGAGGCCTAAACAGTATCTCATGAATACATGCATGCCATGTCTGTGTTTTGCAAAGGATGGTATTTATAACATATGTTCGTTGTCATTTCAGTTCATTCATAAAGTGCTGCAGCTCAAGCAAAATATAGCCACTAATCATCAACAAGTAAAGATTAGCCATAGAAGATCATTTCTGGCGCAAGGACACATACCAAGGTGCAAAAAACTCGACAATCCACAGTTCTTTACTTTTGAGTACCAACTCGTCAAAATTGCGGGAATTCAATTCTACAGATAGACTAGTTTCAGATTTCTCACTAGATCCTCCAGCTGACTTTCCACTCAAACGATCCTTTAAAAGTGTTTTTATCTGTACAAGAATGACATTATTAGACCAAAACACAATGGGGGGAGCTTCAGCTATTTTTCAAACAGAACAAACCTGCTTAAGTGCAAATTCTGCAATGGGTTTCACTTCCCTAGCCCCTTGATAGTCTACTGGAGGGTTCCCCGGTACAAACACTTTAATTGTTGGAAAACCCCTAATCCCATATTCCTGTATTGCAATCAAACAGTTTTGGTTCCACAAGCAAAAAGTCAGCATATGAAAAACACGAGAACAGGTAATTTGGATCACTTAGCTAGGATTCATCTCTCTACAAGATTTAGGTGGTTCATATTACAGGAAAAACGATACCGCACAGCAGACCAAATGGGAAAATAAAACTTATATATATATACTCTTTTCCAGGAAATAAAAGATTCATCTAGAGAACAAATGCAGTGAGAATTACCTCATCAAAAACAAAAAAATAATGTTTTTTCCTCCATAGTAAATAAAATGCAAAAAATCATCTGCCTTTCAACAGAAAGGCATATGATAGACAACTAGAAATACTCAATGAGCTTTTTATGACGAGTAGCTGGAATCCAGGTCAAAGTAACGCAGTAAATTCAACTCCCATAATAATATAGCAAAAAAATTCTTTGATCCCAAAACCCATAACCACTATAAATACTGTTTGCAGAGGCTACACACATCACTCTCAAAGCAGAACACTATATTTTGTAACAACCATTTCTTTCTAAGCGGGTCCAACTACGTATAGTATAGGAAGAAAACCTGAGCAAGAGACTGGTGGGCATCAGCATCAAGTGCTGCCACGGTTGCAACACCTTTCAAAACAGCAGCTGCCTTCTCCCAAGTTGGAGCGAGAGCTTTACAATGCCCACACCATGGTGCAAAGAACTCTACAATAACAACTCCATTTGAGTTCAGCACCTGCAAATTTCTCATGATTAAAAATACAAATCACTTTTTAAAATAATAACAACAATAATAATAATCAACAAAATTATTTGTACATAAGAAAATGGAAAATTATATAATTACATGTCAGATCTAAAATATCGGACCAAATTTCAAATAAATTGGCAGAAACTAACCACCAAATTCCTTTAGCTGCATTACCAATATTCAAGGAAGCATTTATGCAATCATATTATGAATATCTCTAAACAACTAAAGAAAAAAGAAAAGAAAAAGGTTATGTTCTTTCGGATCTTTCTCAGAAACCAAACAAGACAGAAACTTGTTTTATCAGAAAGTTACCTTGGACTTGAAGTTGGAAGGATTTAATTGGAGCACAGGAGATGAAGATCCATAGAGCGCATAGCAGAAAAGATGAGATTGCAAGAAGAGGATTGAAAGAGCTAATAGCAATGCTGATTGATTTCTCATTCTCTTCGATTTCTCTCTGTTTCACAATCCCCTTGCTCCTGGTCAGTGAGAAATAAAACCCCTCGCTCCAGACCTGTTACGTGTGTTTGCCAATAGCCGGTTGACACGTAGGCTTTCTTCTTCATTTTATTGACTTTCTTTGCCGGGGAAAGTCGTAATAGTCCCATTAGATAGATGACTGACGAGTCGTTGCAGGCTAATTCAGTTTTTTTAATGTCAAAATATATTAAGAACTAGCCAGTGCTCCCGCGCTTCGCCGCGGGGTGCACAATATTTTTTAAATGTAAAAAATATTAATTATATATGATTTTCAATTGTATTATAAATTTAGTTAAAATAATAATTTTTTCAAGAAATCTTGTGAAGTTGAAGTTTTTTTTATCAAATATATGAATTTTAAATCGTTATAAATGTATATGTTTAGTAGGTTTTAATGAAATAATCTATATTAATTTATGATTGTTATTAAAAAAATAAAAAGACTTGGATATTTGAATTATTACATTCATTGCATTAAGATTAGTTAATTTTATAATTGAATTTACATAGATACATAGATACGAATAAAAAAATCAATATTCTTCAATAATTACAAAAAGAAACTAAATGAATTAATATAAAATAAAAATCTGCAAAAAGAAATTAATAAATATAAATAGTTAATGTTCTATTGATAAAAAAAAACTGAACATATAAATTGAAAATTCATCTTGACATTATTGTCATTATCATTGTTATAAGAGTTAAAATTATTATCAATATTATTATCAAAATAATAATAAAAATTAAATTGACTTGAAAAATCATTAAAAAAACAAAATACTTTTATAAGAAAATAATAAAACAATTAATAATTAAATTATCATTATTATTGCGTAAATGGTAAAATCATAAAAATCATTTTATCGAAATAGCAAATCCAAATAAAAAAAAGGGCAAAAAGCGAGTAATATTTATTATTCACATTATTATCAAGACAATAAAAATTAGTAAATTATATTGAGAGAAAGAAATATAAACAAAATAGGTAGCATGAAAAACTATTAAGATAATAAAAAATAAAAAATAATAATAATAATAATAATAATAATAATAATAATAATAATAATAATAATAATAATAATAATAATAATATGAAAGAATAAATAAACAACAAAATATGAATAAAAACAATTAAATAAAAATAAAAATCATTATTGTTATTACTATTCAAATTATTATTATTATTATTACTGTCAGAACAATTCAAATAATTAAATTGCTCTGGAAAATCATTACACAAAATCAAAAGATTTGTATAAAAAACAATTAAAAAATAACAAATGAATTAATATCAAATATCCATAAAAAATAAATTAATATCATATAAGAAATAAACATTATAAAAAAATGACTTAATAAAAAACAATTAAAAGAATAAGGACCAAAACAAAAAATAATATATATAAAATTAATTCCACTTGAAGGATTAAATTAAAACAAAAACGAATTGGAGGACCAAAAATCAATAATTGTAATTGCTGTCATTTTTGAAAAAATCAGAAGAAGAGGGACTGAAATCAAACTTTGTATATATTACCAATTTCAATTGGAGGACCAAATTAAAGAAATCCAAACATCTGTACCGGAAAAATTGCAGGACTAAAAAATAAATCAAAAATCAAAAGTATAAGGACTGAAATAAAAACTTCTTATATAATCAGTTTTAATTGAAGGGCACAATTGAAAATAATAAAACTTTAATTTCAATCAATCAGTCATAAAAACGAAATAAAAACTTCAGGGACCGAAATCAACTTCTCACAACTATCAGGGACCGGAGTATACTTTGCGGCGGCAGGAGAGAGAAAAGCGACCGCCAATGAAAAACCGTCCGTAGACGCTAACCTGGACATACATGACTGGAACGCGCCGCGACGGCGGATAGAGGACCTCCCGGCGCAGCTTCTAGACCATCGGTAGTTATTTTTTGACGGCGGAGGGACGCCGCACACGCCTCCTAACAGACGCGTTTTGGCAGAATGCTGCTGGCTGGTGCGTTCCGACGACGCGCCAGTAGTTAATATGAAAATAATAATAAAATAATAGGTACTGACTGACTTGCCCCTGGACCCACCGAGATTTACGAAAAAACCTGTAAGGAAAAGACCGCGGCAGCCCTGGTTACTGTTCGCTAAATTGTCTTTATTGGGGGCTTTTTTCGTCGATTCACTGTGCTCATAAAATGGACAATCCGGAATAGCCCCTGGTTCTGTTAACTATTTTGTCGTTTATGGAGGGTTTTTGCGGTAATCTACTGTTCAAATCTGGAAAAAGCAAAAAAAAAAAACGGGCGCACATACTCGCGCGATGCACAAACGTGAAATGTCCACTCCACAGTGATTTAAGAGACAATGAACAGTGGCAATACAGTGAAAATCCCACGGCATTTAGATATTAAGTAATATGCAAGTGTTTTTAAGAAATAAAATTGAATAAAAAATACGAAGAACAAAATTGAAAAAAAAATATTTATAAAACAAATCAAATAAGAAAACCTGAATCATATCACGTAAACTCACTAATACTGAGATCATAGATATAGGATTGAGATAACTTAAAAAAATGAAAAAAAAAATCAAATGTTAAAAGATCTTATATGATAATCAATAAGCTAATTGAATTAAATGAGAATTTGATAACACAATAGAAAGTAAAATGAAAAAAAAATAGAGATCAATAAAAACAAAACATTGTACAGAAAAATTGAAAAAACAATATAATTCAATAAAGTTCAGAAAAACCTAACCTCAATCCATCTAGGTCAATAAACAAAATATAAAATTTATTTGTGATATCAAGATAACCCTATCAAAAGTAAATTAAATAAAACTTTGAAATAAAAAATCAAATATTGAATGATATTATATCATAATGAAGAAAATATTAAATGACAACTCGATAACCTTATAGAAAATAAAATGGAAACAAAATAAAGCTTAATTTATCACAAACAAAATATTGTAAGATGAAATTAAAGAAAAAAATATAATCCAAAAAAGTTTAGAACAATTTGACTTGGGTCCAACCGAGTTGGATTAGAAATTTTGTGATATATTTGTGATATCAAGATAACTCCATCAACAGTATATTGAACAACATTTTGAAGATTAATTATCAAACAACGTAATGTTGAAGGATAAGATAATCATGATCATTTTTAAAACAAGTAAAAATTTCAATAGAAAGCAAATAAAATATAATAATGAATTTTAATATCTAATCATGAAACTGAAAAATATAAGTTATAAAAAAGGAAGAAAAAAACATATTTGAGCAAATTTTTTACTAAACTTGAGTAAATCTCTCAATTTTGCAACTCATGAAATCTTATATTCAAGCTTAATAAAGAAGTTTAATTTTCACCAATTTAATATTAAATGATGAAATTAGAATAAAAAAAAATCAATATCAAAAACTTTTCAAAGTAAAATAAAATAGCAATAGATACCAAATTTGATAGGAAACAAATAAGAGGAGAATGAAATTGCAAAACAAATTCAATTTAAAAATAAATATTAAATAAAATAAATAGCATTTTTGAATAATGCTTTAACATATAAAAAAATAAGGATGAAATTGAAATAAATAATAATTAATTTTATAAATTACTTTATATAACACAAATAGTAATTAAAATAACATATCTTAAATCTGAAGGGAAAATAAATCGAATGGTTTCTTTGAAATTTCAAGAGCAAACATGGAAATCAAGAAAGAGAAAAAAAGGAGAGGGGAAATATCTTTTTGGTCACACAAGTCACCACATCATGGAGACACCGCCATGAAAAAAAATGTTTGGTTATCAGAAGACACCATACACATCGTTTAAAGGGTGTGGATGTCGCCTATACATGGGCATTGCATGCATGTGTCTGATATGTTTTTAATAATATCAATGGTTATTACCAAAAGATATAACATCCTTGTACGCAAGCATATATTTATTTTTATTTTAAAGGTCATTTTGTTATTTCCTTTTGATAATAAAACCAATAGACTAAAGAGCCATTAGATTCTATTTTGGAAAAAAAAACAAATTGTTTCTAAAAGTAATTAAGTTATTTTACTATGAAAAAAAACTAATACACCCTTAATAAATTTGATAATATCAAATAAACATTGTGAAATGACTCTTTTATCTTTTAATCATTTGTTTGGGCACCACTATAAAAGGGAAAATAGTCATAACATTTGAGCAACTCATACTACAACGAGTCTTAATCCATGATAAATGATTGACTCTCCATCAACAGTTTTGATTCATTTGTCAAGTTTGCTTTTTTGTTGAAATTATCAACCTTTAGTTCTTATGTCTTAAATATAAACTCATACAACATATAGATACACGGACCCTATCATTTCATTATATTTATCTTACACTATTTTATTTTTTTTCCTCCTATCTTTACTAATATAAGCTTTAGAGTTTCTTTTATGCCTATAAAGGACTTGTTTTGTAAGAGAGTTTATGGTCTAGCGATCAAGCTCAATAACTCTATCAGTCTAAAACCACAATTGTGAAAAAAACATCCTTTATGATGTTTTTTTCACAACCTTAATCAAATAATTCATAATATTGTTAAATTTAAGCAAGTTATTTTCTAGCTTTTGCATTCATCCTTAATAGTGTAATTATTTTCCCCTCTAAACATATCAATGGCCTTTGTTTTTAGGGTATATTGGTCTTTTCTCAAGGTCTATTAGTTATTATCTAATTGGTTAGGGGAAAGTTGTCTTTTCAGATATGGTGTTTCCAGACTAATAACTCGAGTCACAAGTTTAAAAAATTGATGCAAGTTGATATCTTTTTTTTTAAAAAAAATATTTTTGTTTCTGATTTCATCATTCGGCATTGTTTTTTAATAAAATAGGCTTTTGTGATTTCTTTTGTTTTCTTTTATATCAAGTTATCTCCATATCATGTTCTACCCCGCGAGTTTAACAATTTAACCCAGGTTAACTAGTCTTTTATTATTTAGATTACAAGTTTATCATCCTAACTTAATTTGACTCGAGAGTTTTTTTTTATGCCTAATCTTATCTTTTTTATATTTAATTGGTTAAAAATTAAGCTATATTTTTTTTTTCAAAAAGGTTATTTCCAAGTTATCGTGATATTGTTTTTTTTTAAATAAAAAAAAACAGCAAGAATGAAACTGTTATTGTTTTGTGCTATCATCCACGCCTTAATTGACCCATATACTATTATTGTTTATTTTAATATATAATTAAATAAATCAATTTAATTTACCTAGTCGGTTCGATAACTCGAATAACTATTTATTCTTTTTTAAAAAAAAATAAATCTTGCAACCTCGGAATATTATTAGAAAAAAATAAATTAATCTGACGACCGACATATCACGACTCACGTCTAAGTGCACAACCATGAAAGGATTTCAATTCATCTATATATATATATACACACACCCAAAGTTTTATGTTTCAGTTTCTGCTTTCTGTTGCTATAAATATGCTGTGGATGATGCTTCGTAACGGAAAAAAACTCCCTCTCCCTGTAACAAACTGGACAAGCAAGAAAACGACAATGGTGATGAGAAGGGATCCTACGTTATTTAAGAACCTAAATACAAATGAAATTAAGCAACCAAAGCTTCATGAAAAAAGCACCGCACTTAACCATCTACACATAATCCATGTGATCATGCCATCTTCTTCTTTGCTCCTACTCTTCTATATATATATATATATATATATATATATATAAGGGAATGGGAAGTCCAGCAGCTCAGATCAGCCTCAGAGAATAATGGGGAAACTCACCAAATGTGCTCGAAAGTTGAAGAAAGTTCTTAAGCGCCTTCAAAGAGACAGCAATTCTAAGGTGGTAAATTATTCAGTGTCTTCTCCAAATGCTGTTACCTGTGAGGAGCTCTTCTTGTCATCAGCAGTACAAAGAGGTCATAGAAGAAATGATAACCATGTTCGTGATCCCTTTTTGGCAGCTGTTATTACAGCCCAGAATATCGTCACTCTGAGGCCAAATATCTATATTTGAGAGGGAGACATGCAGAGTTGTTAGTTGCTGATATGTACTCTAGGTGTAATCTGTTTCTGCTCGTAAGATGTTAAAGAAGATTATTAGAACTGTTGTGGTGATATCACTGTTCTTCTTTCTCGATCAAATTAAAGAGTTTCTTGTCAATTGACAACAAATTCCATGATTAAAGAGTTTCTTCTGTTCATTTGTTGACTTCTTTCTCTTTCACAGCTCTCTTATGAAATGGGAATTTGTGTATTATACTTTAAATGTTCATGATGGACTGGATTTTTGCTAAGGCAATTGCAGGCTTTTATCAGCAAAAATCTGGATAAGATTTTTTGTTCACCATTTTTTAGTTTAATGGGAATTTAATATCTACCTTGAACGAGCCTTTAAGACAAATCACCAAAAATGATGTTACTAGTATAGTGTTAGGATGTGTTTGGTATTGCTTTTGCTTTTGTGGTTGAGGTTTTAAAAAAACAGTTTCATGAAAAGTACTTTAGCTGCGATTCAAAATAATTTTTAAAGTGTTTGATTAAAATTTTGGTTGAGTTTGAGGTTAATGAAAAGCAGTTTCAAGTGTTTGGTTACCAAGTTTTTCATATTGCTTTCAACATGTTAAATTACTTTAAAGTATATATATATATATTGTTTTTTTAAATATTTAATCATTATAATAATAAAATATAATTAATAATTCAAGTAAATTAGACATTTGTTTTTATTCTCCCATCAAACTACTTGTAATTTCATCACAAACTATAAATCCATACATGAAGGCCTCTGCGATCTCGGATTAACATGTAGTAAAATATCATCTGAAATAAAATTAGGATTGCAAGGCAAAAATTATATTGTGATCTCCTTCTAATATATCTATTTATATTTAGATTATTTTAATATTAAAAATATATTTTTATAAGAAAATATAATAAATAATAAAGTAAAAAATACTACCCCCCCTGCAATTGAGATTGAAATAAGCAGGATGCATGAAAAGCAACTAACTGAGTTTTGATGATTTTTGGGGGTGGGGCCCAAAAATTAGCTTATCAACAATTACCAAACACCAAAACCACAACTTTTTTTTAAACTCCGATGCAACTTCAATCCGAAACACCCTCTTAATCTAGTTCAAAAAAATACTTTTCTTCATTTCACTCATATGATTAGATGCTCCTATGTCTAGATACCAAATGCTATGATTATTGTAATCAAATTTTCCATAAGCCACACGCTAGTACAAAAAGGTGGTTCTTTAGAATTATGATCTTTGAAAATGAGTTATTTTATCATACTTTAGACTTGTTTGAGAACAATTTGAAGCATACATCGTAATTGAGGTCATGGCGGACTTGTTTCCTTTCTCTGCATCTGTGTTCGATTCTTCTCTGTACATACTTGTTATTCCCGCGAGTGTTTTTATCTATCCACTAGACTTGCAGGGATATTTAGTGGTCTCGGAGATTAGTCATGGTACGCATAAAGCTGATCCAAACATTCCCTGTTATCAAAAAAAAAAATTGAAGCATAGTGATCATACTTCTTGTAGTTGTAACATTGAACATTCACATTATTATTCCTCCAATTTGAATATCCGTCATAATTTTTTCTTCACTTCTGTCTCGTCCTCTGAAAGTGAAACTTTGATTTCTTGCTCCATATTTTTTTTTTAAAGATCTTCCTTTTTCAGTAGAAAGATCTACCTCTTTGAAATGATTCCCTACTAGATTCAGAATAGCTCTTTTTCATGTTTAGCTTGTTCTAGTGATCTCCCTTCTCTTCTTCTTCTTTGAATTTTATACCCGTAGGTATGCAAGGATCTCGTTAGTTCTTCTACTGTAAATTTTTCCAAATCTTGAGTTGCTACCATAACATGATCAAATTTTAAGTTCAAACACCTCAAAATCTTCTCCATCACAGGAACACCATCAATATTTTCTCCATTTCTTCTCATCTGATGCACCAAAGAAATTACTTTCGTAAAGAAATTACTCATCGCTGCCTTTTCTCTTGTTGACTCTGGTTCACTGTAATCTTCTTCAACCAAATCCTATAATTCTCTTGTGATCTCAAAAGTGCACGTCTTAATTATATTGTCTGCACCATAAATTATAGTTTTGTTTTGTGAGGCGGGGAATATGAATCTGAATATTGTTGTTGCTGAAACTCGTGGTTACACTCAAGCTCTAATACCAATTATGTTGGAAGAATGAACTCAGCACTTGCAAGCTCTCACACACACACGATCGACAGGGAAGAATACAAGAAATTGTAGAAGTCATGTACTGCTTAAATATATAGTTTTGATTTTCATGGCTAACACCATGGACTCTCCCATCAATTACGGTCATTGGCATTCTCACACTTTCATTAACAGATCTATACAGATATTTACTAACGTCTTTCACAAATCTCAGGACTTAAAATTAAAATATTGACTTAATTATGATACTGCCAACGTAGTTTTCCACGAAATAAGTTTAGTTTTCAACAGTATTAACCTTCCTTGCGCCACACATATACGCGTACGTATTGGCATATAATGCATGCTTAACCATGGAAATCAAAACTATTTAAGCAGTACATGACCTTTAAATTCAATCACGAGATTGAATATTTGCAGTAAACATGGATTTTATAGGCCTAGATACATGGAAAAGCAGCCGTAGATAGATCCTGCTATTTATTGTCCACAAACAGAGTTTTCAGACTGATCAGTTGATCTTAAAGAAGGCCATTAAAGGATCATAGACGATCCGATTAGCATTCACGCCAAGAATAAAATCTGCATGAGCATATTCATCTATGTATTGAACCACCAGCTTGTCGCCATCATGATCTTTGAGGTTTTCTAGTAGAACCTGTACATCCTCCACATCAGAGAGATAGTCCTTCCCTCCATAGCTTAGAAAAAGAGGAACGTCATTAGGAATGCTGGCCATGTTATACACTGGAGGAGTAGGCTGCCCGTAATGATCCATGTTGTCATTTTCATTACCATAATCATACATTGCTATCGTTCCCGTCCTAGCCACTACACAGAACCACAGGATCAGAATGTAATGAATAAAGCAAAACTTCTGTAGTTCAGCATTTTTCTGTTTGGATTTTGCGTGAGTAAGTAATCCCATTTCCTTCCAGTTCATCGAAAAGAATGTTTGAGATAATTTCCTAATTGCCATGCAGAGCCATATTGGTTGCTTTTGTTGTTCAAAGATCTTTCTTGATTTGTTATTCTTGTAAAAGAGTTAGTCAATCAGGAATTTAGAAACACTTACTCTGTGCCAGGTGGATCAAGTTCTTGGTTGCTGTTGATTGAGGTTCATACTCAAGAAATTCATTTGTTACAGAAGAATTCAGGCAGCAATTCGGGCCTAAAACATGATCGCTGGTTAATCAGTACTGGTTAACTACTAAGCTTTTGTGTGTTCAGGTTTTAATGATAAAGCCTAAATACCAGTGATAGGTGTTACGATGTCAGAGCAGTTGATCCCAGGCGTACTGCAGAAATCTTCCAGAAGCTTGTTCACAGCCTGCCTGTTCACTAAGAAATCATAATGGTTACTATTTCATTCTTATCAACTTGGACCTCTCAGGTAAACATTTAAGGAAATATTTTTGTAGACGTGAGTTTTGGTCATTGATTAACTTGGAGATATGAAAAGAAAAAAAAAGTTGCTTTCTCACCCTCCTCGAGGAGCAAATTCATAGACTCCTAACCAGTACAAGTCCTGTGCAATAAAGAGAAGTCCTGTGCAATAAAGAGACAGAATGCTCAGTAAAAAGGTCAAGGAATTCTTTTCCTTTAAATTTAAATTCGGAAAATCATTTTTTTGAATAAGGGAGATCCATTCATCTGGTTTTAGCTCAGCAAGAAATAAATCGATAATACCTCTTGCAAGCGGTGATGGCAGATGATTAAGATAAGCTATTGGACTGAGCAAAGCAGCTGATCTTAACATGTTCAATAACTTTTCTTGAGAAAATGCAGCCAAAGCAATCAAAGTCCCCTGAAATGAAGTCAAAGTTTGTCTTAGCCTCAGCTATACATATGCAGAACAAAATCCCAACGACAGATATTAATGTCCGAGGAACCAAAAAAAAAAAAACAGTATTCACCAGGGAATGCCCAACATAGTGAAGGTTCTGCCCTGTCTGGTCATGCACTAACTGAAACGTAGCAGAAAGATCATAGGCAAGTAGTTCATCCCAGGTCCAATCCCAATAATCCTGACATGAAACAAGATAAAATGTTGAATTGTTAAGAAAGATTCGGGGTCAAATGATGAGGGAAAATATAAAGTACCGGTTCAATGGGTTTGAGTGATGTGTGGCCCCGGCTAAACCTAGTCCCACGACTGTTGGCAATCCACACATCATAACCATTATCCGCCAATATGAATGCTAAAGATTGCTCAGGAAGATTCATCAGCCAAGTTACGCCATCCTGCCGTCAATAAGTTAATTGCAGCCATAAACATTAGAGATCAATGAAGAATTAGCTAGCTACTACGTACCAGCAGTAGCCCATGTTGTAGCAGAACTGGAGGCTTGTCGGCTGCCTGACCGGACAGCCCAGAAGGCACTCTCTGAATGCTAAGAATATAACCATCTTTCGTTGTTACCTGTAATAATCCAATCAGTGTCTGAAAATTATGCTCAAGTTTCTAAAGCAAAATGCGTCCGAATCCTTCATTGAAAATGAGCTAGTAGCAAAACTACAAAACTTAGCCTCCTGTACCGTATGTTCTTGGCAGGCGTAGCCTTTTGGCTCCACCACCGATTTGCAAATACCATCGTTGGCATTCAGGAATGACACAGCTGTGCTATCCTGACTGTTGAAGGAATAAGACTTTGTTCTTGCAGCGGCCGCAGCTGCCGATAAACAGAATAGGATCGCTAGAATTTGAGTGGCTAAAGCCTCGGCCATCTAAAATTTAGCAGCAAACTACACCAATTATATACTTTTCTGTTTTCCCTGCATTTTATAATGCATCCAATGCCCACATACAAACAGAAGATAAAGTTCTTACTCGACCCTTAACCCTCTTTGGGTGAACTTGTTCAGTGTTTTATCTTATTCTACTGTAAATTATAATAAAATGAAAGTAATTCTAAATTGAAATCGGTGATTTAGGATGGATACTTTTTAATTAATGAGTGTGGCAAGTCCAGGTGGGATATATAGGGCGTGGATTACTCTTTTTTTTCCCATGAAATGGAACACAGAATTTACAATATATAAACTAATATACTAAAACACAATGGTATAAGGGTGTGTTTCAAGAGTGCCACAAATTGTCCACAAACTAATTTGGATGGTGATTATTTCAAACTTCACTATTACCTACAAAAACAGAGGCGGTGTTTATGCATTTGAAAAGTTCGTCTTTTTTTTTCTTTGCTAGAAAATTCCTTACCAAAAACAACTATTTGATATGACACGACAATATATAAGTCAAGTAACTAAAAGGATTGATAGCTATTATTTTTTTCTTTTTCTTTTTCCTTCCCTTTTTTTTCTCGTATTATTATTTTTGGTGGTTCATAGGTATAGCGATAATGGGTCTTCTATCTAGTTATTTCTAAATAAATATTGCCATAGGAAAATCATGCACGATTATTCGAAGATATTACAGACTTTACAGTGATTTCATTAATATCAAAATAGTATATAGCCATTACGATTTTCACAATATTCAAATAGATACTCAATTCTAATAAAGTGTAATGGGGTGTTTCACACTACGTTTCAAAAATATTTTTGAAAAAATATATTTTTTATTTTTCTACTTTAAATTAAAATATTTGGTATTTTTAAATTATTTTAATGTGCTGGTGTCAGAAATAATTTTTGAAAAAATATTATTTTAATATATTTTTAAATAAAAAAAATACTTTTAAAAATAATTTCAAAACAGTTACTTAAATATTACTAAATATTGATATTTCGAGTAGAGCGTATTGTCATTTTCATTCACTAAATTCCAAATGAGTGTCATCTTCCTAGGTTGTCCATGGTGTGACAAATATTGATATTTCGAGTAGAGCGTATTATCATTTTCATTCATTGAATTCCAAATGAGTGTCATCTTTCTAGGTTGTCCATGGTGTGACTATTTCCATGTTTTTTTTTTATAAATTCAATTATGATATAAAATTTTATTTTTATAATTTTTAAATTTCTAATATTTGAAGGAGATATTTTATTGTTGAATTTTGGCATAAAAAAGAAAGTTTTTCGTTTTCTCGTATTCTAGCCATCAGTTTAGTTGATATTTGTGTTCACAAGTTCCACTTGATAAAAAAACTTGGATGGTGATTATTTCAAACTTCAATATTGCCTATAAAAATAGATCAAAAAATCTAACCCGATTTGATTTTATTGTTTTTGAATTTCTTTTAGGTTGTTAAATGGGTTTTTTTTAAGTGTTGCGAGGGTATTTGTGGTGTTTTTTTTTAAAAAAAAAAACCAAAATGAGTTGAAAATTATACTTGTAGATAAAAATACCTATACACCTATTATTTTAGTCACCCTTTATAGATAAAAGTCTTATGATACAATATTTAAGACTTTTTTTATGCATTCCCCCTTAGTTTTAATCTTAAATAATACTTTTAAAAATAATTTCAAAACAGTTACTTAAATATTACTAAATAATGATATTTCGAGTAGAGCGTATTGTCATTTTCATTCACTGAATTCCAAATGAGTGTCATCTTCCTAGGTTGTCCATGATGTGACTATTTCCATGTTTTTTTTTATAAATTCAATTCTGATATAAAATTTTATTCTTATAATTTTTAAATTTGTAATCTTTGAAGGAGATATTTTATTGTTGAATTTTGGCATAAAAAGGAAAGTTGTCGTTTTCTCGTATTCTAGCCATCAGTTTACTTGATATTTGTGCTCACAAGTTCCACTTGATAAAAAAACTTGGATGGTGATTATTTCAAACTTCAATATTGCCTATAAAAATAGATCAAAAAATCTAACTCGATTTGATTTTATTGTTTTTGAATTTCTTTTAGGTTGTTAAATGGGTTTTTTTTAAGTGTTGCGAGGGTATTTGTGGTGTTTTTTTTTAAAAAAAAACAAAATGAGTTGAAAATTATACTTGTAGATAAAAATACCTATACACCTATTATTTTAGCCACCCTTGTAGATAAAAGTCTTATGATACAATATTTAAGACTTTTTTTATGCATTCCCCCTTAGTTTTAATCTTAAATAATACTTTTAAAAATAATTTCAAAACAATTACTTAAATATTACTAAATAATGATATTTCGAGTAGAGCGTATTGTCATTTTCATTCACTGAATTCCAAATGAGTGTCATCTTCCTAGGTTGTCCGTGATGTGACTATTTCCATGTTTTTTTTATAAATTCAATTCTGATATAAAATTTTATTCTTATAATTTTTAAATTTGTAATCTTTGAAAGGAGATATTTTATTGTTGAATTTTGGCATAAAAAGGAAAGTTGTCGTTTTCTCATATTCTAGCCATCAGCTTACTTGATATTTGTGTTCACAAGTTCCACTTGATAATAAAACTTGGATGGTGATTATTTCAAACTTCAATATTGCCTATAAAAATAGATCAAAAAATCTAACATGATCTGAATTTATTGTTTTTGGATTTCTTTTTTTTTAAAAAAAAATGAGTTAAAAATTATCCTTGTAGATAAAAATACATATACACCTATTTTCTTAGCCACCATTGTAGATAAAAGTCTTATGATACAATATATAAGACTTTTTTATGCATTACCCCTTATTTTTTGAAAGAACAAAATTACAGTTTAATCCTTTATTGTCATTAAGTTTTTATTTATTTAACTTGAAATAAAAAATGTGATTGCCTAACTAATATAATAAAATGGAAGGGAGGGTTTGGGAACAATGAATTTATTGTGGATTACAACACTTGAATTAATATTTTTCCTCTCATTCAAATAACAAGTGGCTATGCGTTTATAAGGGTAATAGAGTCTTTATATTTTTAATGAAAAAGTGAAATTTATAAAATAATCTTGAATCCAAATAGTTTTACGTTTTTAGTCCTCGTGTATTATTAGTTTATCCAATTTTTAGGATACAATTACATCACTATAATACTATTTACATCAACAAAATCAAAAGTTTCGATCAAGGGATATTCATGTTTTTAAAACAAGGGCTCATGCCTACTATGAATAAAAACTACCTTGCAATATAGGTTACAATAGTAATCCATATTGTATTGCTTTTTTTTTATTATTTTTGTTATTCAAATATGTTTTTGTTTATTTTATCTTTTAATATTGGTGTTATTAAAAATTGAGATTCATAATTTATTTCTTTTTATTATTTATTTATTTATTTATTTATAGGTTTAAAATGGTTTGCGGGTTTATCTGGGAAAACCCAAGTGGTGTTGATAGTGTTTTTTTTTCTTTTTAATTAAACTTGACATTTTTTATCGTCTATTGTTTTCTCAAGTGGCTTGTTTATTGTTTTCTTGGTTGGTTGACACGTGTTTTATTTGCCTCCCCCACGATGCATGTCCCCAGCACTCTTGGAATGTCCCTTAACGCTCTGATCTACACTTCTTTCTCGTATGATTTTTCAATGGCGGCGGGCTGGGAGAGCGAGGGATAAGAAAATAGAGGCGGTGTTTATGCATTTGAAAAGTTCGTCTTTTTTTTTCTTTGCTAGAAAATTCTTTACCAAAAACAATTATTTGATATGACACGACAATATATAAGTCAAATAACTAAAAGGATTGATAGCTATGGAATGAGTGAGAGATTTTGATTTTATTCATGGAGATTTTTTTTTAATAAATTAATTGATAATTAAATATAAAAATAAAATACTCACTTCATTATATTTGATTTTGATTTGTTTTCCAAATCGTTTGTTTTTCAATTCCAAATGAGTGTCATCTTTTTAGGCTGTCCATGACCGTCCATGATGTGACTTTTTTCATTTTGTATCTGGTTTGATATTTTGTTTTATATATCAAAACTAGTTTCTTAAAAAAAAAAAAATATTATTTTAATAATTTTTTAAATAAAAAATTAATTTTTAAAATCAACACCGAACAAACTCACATGCAGTTAATCTTTTGCCACCACTTGTCAAGGAGGAAATGGGCCACACTATCAAGCTCCATTGATGACAAGGTTCCGAAACCTTCTTTTCTCTACAGATTCGATAACTACACTACTAGAAATTCATTTAAAACTGCAAATTCATCCTTCGATCCATCGTGGATCTTTCAACAACAAACAAAACAAATTAATTTATTTTAGATTATTCTAGTTAAGTGATCGTGTTTCACAGCAGACAGAAACATACTTTATTATAATGTAGAAAAACACTTATTAATAGTGTGAAGATTACCAGGTAAATCAATAAATATTTATAACTTTTATCTTGGAATTTTGTTTGGTGCGTGTCTTCAATAAAATATATAACAATTAACTTGATGTGAATTGATTTATTTAATATAACTATAATTATTTGAATCAAAATAGAAATGCTGACAGACTAGTTGCTGGGGTGATCAGATTTGTGGTCGGAGATTGATTTGTGATAAAATAGAACTGGTTAGTTATGCTGTTTTTTTTTTAAATATATATAAATGACATATGTTAGAGAATAATATAAATCATATTATGGGATTTCACCGAATAGCTTAAGTTTTTAGGTGAGATGGTTCATTAACATGGTATCAGAGCCTTGTTGACCAAGCGGTCATGAGTTCGAATCTCACAACCTCCATTCTATTTGATAAAAATCAAGCACAGGGTAGTGTAGGTTTGTGCAAGTTTCAAGCCCAATGAACTTTCAGTTGAGGAGGTGTGTTAGAGAATAATATAAATCATATTATAGGGTCTCACCTAATAGCTTAAACTTTTAGGTGAGATGATTCATTAACATGGTATCAGAGCCTTGTTGACCCAGCGGTCACGAGTTCGAATCTCACAACCCTCATTCTATTTGATAAAATCAAACACAAGGTAGTGTGGGCTTGTGCAAGTTTCAAACCCAATGAGCTTTCACTTGAGGGGGTATGTTAGAGAATAATATAAATCATATTATAGAGCCTCACCTAATAACTTAAACTCTTAGGTAAGATGGTTCTTTAACGCAATGTAACTTTTATATTTTTTTTAAAATCTCATTGTATTTTCCTGGATATACATAGAGAGAAGAATTTTTAATGGTGTTTAATGATAGAGATAGCAGAGAATAATTTGTTCGAAAAATCCACCACAATTTATTAGAACAAATATTTGTTAATATCCCAATAATAAAAGTGTTATTACAGTATTGAAAATTTCTCCAGGATCAGTGATATGGTTACTGAAGTCTAAAGAAGGCTATGAGAGGATCATACACATCCTGCTTAGCATTTGCAGACATAACATAATCTGCATGAGCATAGTCAGCTCTGTACTGCTTCACCACCTTATCTCCTTCACGATCTTCCAGACTGTCAAGCAAGAGCTGCACGTCGTTCATATCAGACAGAGCATCTGCTCCTCCATAGCTGAGGAAGAGCGGGAGGTCATTCGGAATGCTTGTCATATTGTACGCCGGAGGACTCGTCTCCCCGTAGTGCTCTCTGTTCTTCTCCTCGTCGTCGTAATCGTACATTTCTATGGTTCCTCCTCTTATCACTGTTAAGAAAACATTTCATTTAAAAATAATTTATATTATTTTCTAATATAAACCCTCTCGAGTAAAAAAAATTTAGATTTAAAACTCGTTCATGCCCACATCTCCTAGTACTTGATTTTTCATCAAATAGAATTAGGATGGTGAGATTCGAACTCATGACCGCTAGGTCAACAAAGCTCTGATATCATATTAAAGAATCATTTCATCTACAAACTTTACGATCTCAAAATATAATTTATATTATTCTCTAGCAATCCCCTACCTTGAACTTCAAAAGTAACCCAAGCTTGTTTTCAACAAACAAAAACGATGACCAGGTAGCTTGAAAGCACTTACTCTGAGAGATATGGATCATGTTCTTTGTTGCTGTTGACTGGGGCTCGTGGCTGAGAAACACGTCGACAATGGAGGAATTCAGGCAGCAATTCTGGCCTGTAAAAATAGCAGTAGCTTACGGTATCGAGTCGGTAATAGAAATTCATCTGTTTAAAGTCCTACTAGAGATAGCCAGCTCGCAAGCAGAGAAGAAAAGGGATGATACCTGTGAAAGAAGTCAACAAGTCGGTGCAGTCAACTCCTGGTTTGTTGCAGATGATCTTGAGCAGTTTTACAACAGCTTCCCTGTTTGATTTTTGGAAAGGGTTCAGCAGAAAAATAAATAAATCAAGACTGTATAGAAAATCGTTCCTGACTAATTATATTATTTTCTAATTAATTTTGTTTACATAATGCTTGAGATATTTAGAAAAATTATAAATATTTTCATTAAATTTATATAAAAGAATAGTTAATAAGAATTAGGAACTAAATCAGAAAGTTAACAAAAATATGCAAATGTAAATTAAAAAATATTATAAAGCAAACACGCGCATGGAAATTATTGAATAAGAATAAAGGGGGAAAAATATTTTGTTTCCAGAATCATTTTCTAGCAAAAACAACTTAATTCCTAACAAATATGCTCAACCGATGTTTTTTTCTCTTTTCTTCGCTGTTTTCCGACGAGTTTCTCTATCTCTCCCAAATCAATAATAAAAAAAAAGAACCTTTAGGCCAAAATGAAACATTTAAAAAAACAAAAGGGGCTATGATGGAAGAATGAGGAGAATAAGGGGATTAAAACTTTTTGGCTCGCAAATTATAGGGTGAACAAGCTATTCTTTTGTGTTTTACACATTGGTCTCCTATACTTAAGCTTAGTATTTATATAACAATTTATTATAATTTGTTCATTAATTTAGCCACAAATGAATGAAACTGTAAATAAAAAAAAGTAAGATATTAAAAAAAAAGTGATAGAGGAAAGTTAAAAGAGCAGAGTTTGCAGTATTACCCTCTTGGATCGAATTCATTGAGACCCAACCAGTGTAAGGCCTGTTAAAACAAGGATATATATATATATATATATATATATATATATATATATATATGCAGATCACTTACAGGAACTTGGATTCTATTGTATAATTAGATACTTGACACAGAGAAACTAGAGAAGAAGCATTCACCTCAGCCAGAAAATTGTTGGCAGCATTTCTTGCAAGCGGAGAGGACATCTGACCAACATAAGCAATTGGACAGAGTAAGGCAGCTGATCTTAATGAACTCACCAGCTGGCTCTTTGAAAACGCTGCTAGAGCCATCAAAGTTCCCTGGAAAAGAATTCAAAAGTTCAGTATGGTGGGATTGCTGCTGGCAGAATCTAAAAACAACTTGAGCATTGGAAGATGTAGAAGTTCACCAGTGAATGTCCAACATAGTGCAGGTTTTGTCCTGCTTGATCATGAACATACTGAAAGGTAGCTGGAAGATCGTATGCGACCAGCTCATCCCAGGTCCAATCCCAATAGGCCTGGAAAACATTGGAATCATTGAATCATACAGAGCACGAAACAAGTGAGGTAGCGTGGCGGCAACGACCTCGCTCTTGATGTTTCAAGAGCAAGGTTCGAGCCGCTGCCCACCCTAGTGATGTGTCGAAGCATCACTCTTGCCCTGTAAGAGCTTGGGACAGCCGGGGTTTTACTCGCTCCCTGGGCCCACAAAGTGTGCTTTTCGGGTGGTGGAGTTTCCTCGAATCCAAAAAAAAAGTGAGGTAGAGCAAAATATAGCTAGAAAGAGGAAGAGATGTTACTGGATCATCTGGACTGAGGGACACGTGGCCCCGACTATATCTGGTTCCTCGAGTGTTAGCAATCCATACATCAAATCCATTATCAGCCAAGAGGAATGCCAACGATTGATCTGGAGGTAACAGCAGCCATGTAATTCCATCCTGCCAGAAAACCATTGTTTCTTTTTTTATATATATATAAAGAATTCCAGCAGCAATCCAGTTTCCAGCAGAGTTTCTGACCATTAGAAGTCCATGCTGTAGCAGAACTGGTGGCCTTTTTCCTCGAGTCCCGCCGGACCGCCCTACTGGGATCCTCTGCAAGCTGAGAATATAGCCATCTTCAGTTGTCACCTGAAACCCAATGAAATTGTACACACTGTAAATCATCACTTCAAATCTTCAACTGATTGCCACATTTACAAAATGAAGAGTGTATAATACGAACAGATTACCGTATGCTCTTCACAGATATAATCATGTGGCTCAATTATTGATGCACAAACGCCATCACGGGCTGATGGGGCCAGGGCAGTAGCCATACCATTTTGACTTTGGACTGAAAACAGCTTTGTTCTACTGCTGCCAACTGCCAGCCCACAGAAAAGTGTAATTACAAAGGCTAAACTGTTGGCCATGATTCTATGATATGTTTTCTTTTATGTTTGGCAAAATTTTATAGAAGTATAATCAAGGATACGAACAGAAAGGAGTGTATATTTTGATCACGTGAGGTATCTGTTGGAGCCTCTCCTCCTAGAAATCTTCATCATCTACTTACTGGAGATTTAGAATTCCCTGATGACATGATTCCATTTTCGTGATTTCCTAGACTGCTGCTTATTAAGGGGGTGATCAGAAAACTGTGGCAAATATATAAGCCAAAACATGGCAATAAGAAAATAATATTTCTGCAGACCTTTTCATTTGTGTCATCAGTAAACTCCGAAGATGCAAGTCCAAGAGAATCAGAAAGAACAGAGACCTGTCACCTTCTGTTGACACTTTTCAAGGCTCTTCAAATGCCCTCCCTCTAAGCAATGAATTTCCAAGGCAACTTGCTTATCACCATATCGTTGGCACCGGCAATTTTATTTTAATGAAAAAATGCTGCGGCTTAATCTTTTATCAGAGAACATCGGACCGGGTTAATGTTGATCAAAGCTGTCTGATTGCGGGGATTATGTACAATAATGTTTTTGGTGGCCACTTCCTGTCAAACAACTTACACCGTTATTGACGAATTCCTAAAGAAACTCCACGCATAAAATGTAATTTATATTATTTGTGGGCCAAGACTTTTTTTTTCCATCAGTTAAAAAAAAACCTAGGATAAACATCTGAACGTGTAGAGTGAACAGCAAAAGAAGACAGTAGTGTATGTTCTTCTCCACCAGTGTTTTGCAAATACTATCACCAGGTGATGAGGGTGATGCCAATTAAGACACACTGCCCTGACCTGTCAATGAAAATAACTGCATTTGCATTCCATAAACCGACTGGCAGAAAAGAAGAACTATCGAGGTACTAGCATTTGCCATTTTTTTCACTCGTTCTGTTTCTGCTTTAAGAACCTCACATTCCAATCAATTTGTAGAAAA
Source organism: Salix viminalis (assembly GCA_029228465.1). Lineage (NCBI taxonomy): Eukaryota > Viridiplantae > Streptophyta > Magnoliopsida > Malpighiales > Salicaceae > Salix > Salix viminalis. Next base: position 2,416,050 of record CM055439.1, read on the forward strand.
TCCTCCAAAAGATTATTATAATCAACAGGTTGCATCAGGGAATCTGATAGGGTGGCCTATATCCTATTACAAATTCAGACTTCAGCACAAACTTCTTATTACATCACATCCTAAAGTTCCACATTGTAACAAGAGCTTCCAAATGCTTTTCCATTGATCTTGCCAAAGTGAAAAAATAGGCAAAAATCAGTTTTCTAGGATGACAATAATCTGCACATCATACGAGAGACTGGTTATGGCAGTTACATGGAAACTTTAGGCCATCTATTTCCCTCCAAAAACAGAGAGTAAAGTTATTTGGATACTTCCAGGTCTAACATTCACTCCAGAAGGAAAAATCAACCATGTCATAGTCGGAACATTGTTCCTTTCCAGATCAACTAATCACATTTCGAATGTAGCCTGTGATGAGTATCAATGTTCTTGATGATTCAGAACACTCATCGAAGTAGACCAACTTCTTTTTTTTTTAGCAAGAGACCCATGCTATGCATTAACCAGAGTCAGTGGTACCGAGTAGATGGTAAATAGAAGCAGAAATCAAATAAGCAAAGGGATACAAGATGACTGTGAATTCAACAGGTGCCCTGATGATGGAAGGAAAAGCATATCATAGAAGAAGGTTTACCATAGATACTTATCATAAAAATTAGACTTTTATGTTAGCAAAAAACTTTTATGCATGCACTGTCTGAATGAACAGTATTAAGGGGGTAAGGGCATATGAGAAGATACTAGCAAACAGCAGCAAGATGACAACAATTTGTTCATTACTTCACCCGAAAAACTAGAAAAACGGAACAATTTTAAATGCTAAATGAGTATCTAACTTTATCAAATAAAATATATTTTATATCGGGATATCTAAGCAAAAGAAGTATAGTAAATCCCATCACACTGACAAGACTGATGAAGTTCCCGGGGATTATGTATTATAGGGCCATCTTTTCAGATGTTTTAACTGCATTTTCAGGTCCTCTGGATCTTGGTAATCTTTTTTTGAGAAATTGGAATTGCCATCCTCTAGGTTTTATTTGTCCTAGCAGCTGCCATCTTTTAGGTTTTATCTGCCCTGACAATTTCATCTGCTCTTTCCTGAACTTCTTATTTGCATACCACCTTCCACCTCGCCAACCAAAGCCGTACCTGCAATTGAGCAAAGGGGGTAAACATACGGCTAAGAAATTCAAATTAAGCTCTTCAGTTGAAGACTACACGTGAAATACTCAGAATATCACATGAAAGACATGGCTTAAGAAAATAACTATGCCAATATCCAACAGTTATTATTCTCAACAGCATATAAAACCATCGTCGATTCCACACACAATGACAAAACACAGGCCATGAAGGAAGAATCTTCATTGTGAGCAATAAATCCATATGTTATGTCCAATCCTTATCAATTGTGTCAAAACATCCATTCTCGTTTCACATAACACCCAGATTCTAAAGACTTTGCTCATTACTACTAATACTTTCTACTACAATAACATTCCACACTTGTTTCCATTGGTCTCGTTGCAAATAGAAACAGTGTTCCAAAACTTCCCCTTCTTCCAGCCCTTGTTTAGTGCTGCCCCTACCTGAGGAAACTTTGCCCACTTTTAATAGCTTTGGCCAACTATTTCACTATCCATATTATTTGCCACATTCATTTCTGAATGTATTTCGTCAGCAGTGTAAACTTTATAACTTATAGATTGTTTTCTCTTACTCCATCTAATTTGACCAGAGCATCCTGTGTTCTTGGTATCCTCAATTTTTTAGAATCTAGCATTCTCGTATTTGTACAGAGGAAGAATTTATCAAATATTCACTTCAAATATGTAATGCTCAATGACATTAGAGAGCTTCAACAACCCACCAAGCCCTGGCATTAGTACTCTCTAACAGGGCCAAAATAAAGGAAATGTGCATTTATTTTATAATTAATACTTCAAGTTAAACTTTAAAAAAAAAGATAAAAAAAAATAAAGAGGATGAGAAGTGGTATAGCATAAAGAAAGAACAAATAAAGAAGTTTTATAAAAAAAAACTGAAGAGCAATAAACTTCAATATAGTTTAAAATGGCAATATGCAAATATCAATAATGTTAACAAGTGACATGCAAAATGGAAAGTGTTTTTCCAATCTTAAGCAAGTGAAACACTTCCCTCCATCAAAGCCTAATCCTTTTCATTGACTGGAAAACACTCTTTTGCTGTAGTTTCTACTAAGTCATCACACACTAGAAAGTATGGAAAGTGTTTCCAGGAAAAACGAGGTGCAAGTTTGTTTTTGTTAGAGCCCAACTATAACAGACACAGCTTATCCACGTCCAAGAAAATGTTATGATGTTGATTTCCCCAGGAGGGAAAGCTATAGTTTTCAGTGGATTTAGTCAGATGTAGGTAATGACTGAGAACATATGATTATTGCTTAAACTACTGGATTTCATTTTAGCTCCCTGTCTCATTTGGAATGCATGAAAGCACCCTGACCTTGCAGAATTCATATTGCTTCGGTTAATGATTTAGGTATACATGAGACATTTTCTCATATGTAATTTCCTTACCCTCGACCCACTTTCCATCATCCTTCCCCAGCTGAAAAACATGTATTATCATTGTGTGAATCATTTCAAATATGAAGCTTGGCTAAGCAAGTGACCAAATGACAAGGTGATTAAGTCAATTTGGAACAGGGAATGTTGTGGATAACTTTAAACTTGTGAGAAAATAGAAACAATAACACAATAAACAAAGGAAAAGCAGATAGGAACAAACCCAATGACAAATGCAGTCCCTGCTGTAGCAATGCAGGCAGCAACACCGGAACGTCCTGGATCAATAAGCTTTTTAAATTCTGCATGTTCAAGATGATGGTTGTTCTTCATCTGCCATGTACAATAAAAAAAAAAGTGAAAAAGAAATGATACTTTTAGAAAACAATTCAACACCGAAGTCATTGGAAAGGACCCATGTGAAGGGAGGTTGAAAACAAGCAGGGTAGAAAAAAGATCATGTAAATGAAACCATATAAATAGTCTGACCTAGCTTAAAAAAACTAAAACTTTGGGACCAAACAAAGAGGCTGGCACAGAAGTGTTCCTGCATATCACAAGTGATCATATACATTTACTTGGTATCAGACATGATTCAAGATGAGAGAAGATGAATAAAGATGATACTCTCATCTTATAAGCCAGTAATCTAATCTTATAGAAGATAAGAAAATCGCAAAATTCAAGGAGTCACTGAATAACAGGAATTAAGACATCAGCAGATCTAAGTTCGATTTCAAATGCCTCTCAATACCAGGAATTAAGACTTATTGAATTGATCTAAGGGGTTTACCATTCACGATTATAAGTTGTTCTGCTGTGGAATCAGCATACATTTTGTTAGGAAAGAAGAAAAAACATAAGCATCATCAGCTATTTATTATCAAACATTATGTAACAGAGACTCACAGCATTTTCAATTCCTTCAAGCCTTTTATCAACTTTTGAATCATGGAAATGGCGAACAGAATACCCTGCACATTATGTGTACTAATATGATACTCTGGAGTAATGAAGAAAAAATATTCAGCACCCATATATTGGAAGCAAACACTTATCTTAACACAGATAAACATGCACTGAGCAAAATGTGTTGATCATGATTGATATATGCAAGCAAACAACTATTTCTTTTGTTATGGAAATAGCCATAACTATATAGATTAATTGCAGATCCCTGCAACATAATTTATTCAATTTTATATACGAAGCCCATCACTAATTGTTTAAGAAACTTTTTGGAATATTTGGCCACATTGATCAATGGATGGAGGATGGAACATGAAAATCAGTTCATAAACTTAAACTAAGTTGTGCAACTCTTGGAAGAGGAGGATGTTCCCAATTGAATTTGGTACAAAAATATGGTTTTCTTTTATTGAGGCTGTCACTGCTAATGAAATTTTGCTCATTAGAATAGAAAAATCCATTGGAATTCATTCTTTAAATGTTCTTAAACTTAACACACTAAATTGAAGTAACAGTTTTTGGCCGTGCGGGACTCATTCTGGTTTTCACACTAATGCATCAAACTCCCATTTAAAACCCTGGTATCTTAATAGAAAATTGAAAACCCTAAAAATCGCTTCAGGTGAAACATAAATCCCCACAAATCACCAAAGAAAGGGAAGAAAAAAGATACTAAACACAAATTATTTTTAAACAAAAACTCACCAGCCCAAGCTGTAGCAACTGATGCTACAGAAGTTCCAATAGTAAATACCACCTTATGCCTCTCAAATATATCCTAACACATAGAAGAAACACAGAGTATAAGATAGGAGCAGGCAAGAAATTGTACAAGACCCTTCAAAATCCAAACAAAAAGAAACTTTGAAACAAACTCAAGGAACCCATCAAAACCAAGCAACGAGGAAAAAAACCCATCACAGATAAGAGATGCCCAATAAATTTAGTTTAGTTTCAAGTTTACAAAGAACACAGTAATGAATGAAAAAAGATAGATAAAAATACCTTGGTAGAGAAATAGGTATCCTGAATAGCAGTCCATGAATTAAGAGTTTTCCTCTTCAATTGGGAACCAAAAAGTGAGCTCCCTCTACTTCTCAATTGCTGCATCCTGCATGACTCGCTTCACTTCGGAAGCCAAACTGCAAGTTCCTGCCTCCTTTTTTATTGCCTTCTTCCTTTTCTTGTTTTTTCGAGGTGTCCACAACTTGACAAATAAGTAAAGTTGGGATCATTGAAGAGTCAACTATTATTTTCGTTTTTGCTTTAATGAAACTGATTAATTTAAAAAATAATATTTAGTTTCAATGTTATAAAATTAACAGTTAACAAAATTAAAGAAAAAACCAAGAGGTGCAGTTGATTGACAGAATAATTACCGGGGGTGAGAGAAAAAATTAACCGAGAAAATAAAAAAAATAATCAAAAGAACTGAATCATCAAAAAAATATAATTAAACTAATCAAAATATTTAAAAAACTTCTGGTTTGGTTTGGTTTAGTTTGGTGTCGGTTTCATGAGGTTAAAATCAAGAAATCATGGTCAAATTAAACTGGTTCAAATTAAAAGACGATGATACCCCTTCCCTTAATATTAAACACACAGCACGCCGCACTGTACACTCGATGATTTCAGCCTTCTCATGCCTAGTTCTTCATTCATCAATCTTCAATGGATGTTGTACGTGCAAATTTTGCAGCGCCCTTCCTCAGTTCCCTGCAGTAAGATTTGTCTCTCTCATTTTTTATTTAACAAATGTTTTAATTTTGTGCTTTGCCATAAGAAATTGTTTGCTAGTTGGGAAGTTTTTACAATAGCATTCCCGCAATGAATCTTTCAGGAAGTTTGATGTTTTCAGCTTTGATATCTTTGTCTTCAATCATGATAAAAAAAATTTCTATGACAAATTTTTGTTTCTCCACATTTTCAGCAGTATATTTTGCTACCATGTTGCTCCATATTTTCTTTGCTTCCTCGTAGCTGCAATATACATCAAAAATTCATTAGAGAGAATGTTTAAAATGGAGTGTTTACAAACCTTATTTTCATGTGTCCATGCTTCGGCATCATCGCTCGTCTTGGGACCAGCAAGAACTCAAATCACGCCATGCAAGTTAAGGAGTCGAAGATTCCTTCCTGCCACCTTCAAAAGTTCTCTCTAGAGTTGGAACTTGTGTCTGTAGAATAATTCTTCAATTATATGCCGATGTCCCAAGAAAAAAAGCGATGTCCTCAACACATGTTTGACCTTTGAGTTATTGTTATTCTTCCAAGGTTCAAACTTATTACAAGTGTAAGAAAAAGGCCTTACCTCAACACATGGTTGTGCTGCATTAGAGCCAAAATATATATATATATATATATATATATATATATATATATATATATATATATATATATATATATATATATTGCAGTCAGGTATCTTTTAAGGTTTTTGTTGGGTTGTGTAAATTTCAGGATAAAAAAATCCGCAGAACAAGACTCAGCAACAAGCGCGCTACACCATAATATTAGGGATTGAAAGGGAGGTCAATGAGGGGACATAAATCCGGCAATTTAATATTTTGCTCATGCCACCTATAATTCTTTATGCAATCCCCGACAATGGCACTCCAAGCACGACATGTCATGAGATCAGGAAAACTTGTGCTTTTTAACATAAGTTTATGGGGTTAGGTTTTCTAGTAACTATATTAAAATATTTAAAAAAAATATTTTAATCTTAGTGAATTAAAATAATCTAGAATAATTAAATATTGATTTTCAATAAAAAAAAATCAACTGTTTTTATAATCAACCATACTCTCAAATATATTTGCAATTTGCAATCATCATATGAAACTTGTTCTAGGAGATGTCAACTCGTAAATATTTCGATGCACATGTTTTACTCGCGCTTCATGACTTTCCAAACACCATTAGTTTCCACCCCCTGAATTAATTTTTTTTGTTAATTGCTTTTTTCTTCTCTTTTTTTTCTGCGATTTACACTTAGAAGCAATAGAAAACAATTCATAACACTATGCACTCTCTTGGTATATTCTTCTGAACTGCCTATTCATCATCGAATTCAAGGGTGCTATTTGAGTGAGTTTATTTTAAATTATCATCTTTTATTATTATTTTTATCATTTTAATATATTTTTAAAAATATATATTATTTTAATGTTTTTCAACCAAAATATATTTTAAAAAATAATTGTTATTACTTTCTTAAATACCTTGTATATGATTGTAGTTGTTAACTGCAGCAAAGCGCGACCCTTAAAGTTAGTTTATTTATGATCAGTTGTTGTATAAAAAGAATCTTTTATTATTATTATTATTATTATACAATTTTTCTTTAATTTTAGAAAGTATAAAAAGGAAGTGAAAATAGATGAGAAGATAAATTTTTAACCGCAGTAAATTGTTTATCATCAAAATTATCAGCCTAATCAGAATCATCTAGTAAAGGGTTCTAAGCCTGGGTGAATTTTAACCATTAGTGAATTTTTTTAACTAGTTGATGTTCAAAGCCCGGGTTATTGCCTAGTAAAGGGTTCTAATGCTATTTAAACAAGTTATTGTGGGGTTAATTGATTTTGATTGAAAATCTTCAATCTAGGGAAGTAGGGTTCTTAATAACATTTAAGGATACTGTAGGATTGTTGTGCTATGATGTAACTAGATCATATCTGATAATGATATTTATTTTAATATTCTTAGTTTTATTTTATTTCTCTGATGGTGATAATTGTAGTAAAAAAAAATATTTCTAAATGCACGCACTTTTGCATTTATCACGGTGTGACATAAGTCAAACACCCTCCTCCTAGTGGAATCTTTGGCTGAAAGAGAGCCAAAACCACATCACCCAGAACAGTATCAATCACTTGAAAAGGAACCAAGGAGCAAAGATTTCTTACAACACATTAGCTTTCGGACCAAATAATTAAGGGACTAATAAAATTGAAATATAATAATACTTTTAACTTTAAAAAAAACAATCGGAGATGGAAAAGGACAAATTAGAATTCTAGGAAAACTGTTTTCTAGTTTTCTAAATTTATACCAGGTTTGGATAGCATATTTTAAAAATTATATATTTTAAAAGTTCTCTAAAGTTTACTGCCACCGCAGCGCAAGTATTCCGATTCACAGGGCTAATATTTCACCTGTGTAATGCACAGAAGGCTCACTTGCCGACCATTGAAGCTGAAACACCATGGTGGAATCTTGTTTCTAATGTATATTACAGAATTAAGAAGATTACATCCAGGGGACGAATATTACAAATTTCACCTGCATTTTATTCACAACAAAAAATGCCCTTCCATACCCCCATCATCTTTGCTCAACACATTTTCAAACCACGTATCACACTCCGCAGAAACACAGGTGAAAAGAGGGGTTGGAGGTACTTGTGACAAAAATCTCCTTTAAGAGTACAGAGTATCAAAAAAAAAATACAAACCAGAACAAAATGGCGAGACTTGAACTGAATCGAATTAGTCGTGTGAAGGTTCTGATGAAGCCTGTGAAGAGTGTGGTGGTGGGGAGCCAGCTTGCTCGGTTGGATCATCTGAAATTTTCGTGCTTGTATCAGGATTCTGGTGCCTGTTGTAGTTTACACCAGCAGGATTGTGGATCAAATCAGGAAGTTTCGACAAGGAAACAGGAGCTGCTTGTACCATCCTTGGATAAGTTATCAGAGCTGAATCCATTATAGATAAAGATGGCAGGCTCAAGCTATAGTTATAAGGATATGCAGGTAAGGGGTGATCATATCTGCAAGTTGGGCCAAACTTGCAGATTCCATACATACTGTAGTCTGGACACACGGCTTGCCCCTGCACATAGAGAGGAGCAGGAAATGATAGCAACAACATTCAGTGTTTTTCCACATGTTTGATTTTTAAAATATATAAATAGTTCACCAATAAGTTGAGGGATGCTCACTAAATTGAAACAACCACAATTATTCAAGAGTATTATTTCATGTAAAGTCCTGAATGCATGCCACCAAATTGAAGTATTAGAGAACTTACAGGTCTCGAGGGAAGCCCAAAGGGGCCCGTGGTATTGGCTACTAGCTGTGCAATCCTTTCGTATGGGTGATGGTACTTGCAGTCAGAACCATATTTGCAGGTCCCGGTACTCATAAAATGCCGGCATTCTGGCTGACCAGGTCGCTCCGGGAGAATAGGGCTGGCTGTTGATAACAAATGCACTTGCCCACTGGAACCAGAGTCACCTTGGTTCCTGGAGTCATAAGCACGATTGGATCTCATCATACTGGAAGAGGACACTGGGTTCATGTTTCCCTGATTAAAAAATAAAACTGTGAAATGAGGGGGGGAATAAAAACCACTTCCCCCAACAAAATGTATCGATAAAGGAATAACTACATGCAATATTAAAAGAGTAAATAAATATAAAGAGTTTCAATCAAACTTTCTTTTTGCTATTTCAAAGCCACGTTGCAGTATGCTGCTGCAGGCATATTCCCCAATACTAACTAAGTTTCAGTGCCAGTTCGCAACTTTTTCCACAGGTTTTTTTTATTATTACATTCCAAGAGAGAGCACCACCACGATGATTTCTCATTTATTGCATCCAATAATCTTAGACAGGTCAGTTAATTATCTAGAAATAGTAACTTCCCTTTTATAATCGGATTTCAATTCAAACCTACATGAGAAATAAAATTAAATCCTTTATACTTGTGTGTCGAGTCCAACCTACAAGTATAACTGTTTGAGATGAACTCGAAACCTAACCACTTCCCACCTCCAAAACAATTGGCTTGGCCAGATAATAGCAAATAGGCAATTGATTCTTTGATGTTGGATGTAGAGGTATCATCCTACAGCTTTCTTCACATTACCAATGCAACTCATTAAAAAACCGATCCAGACAGCACAACAGGCTCAAGTAAATAATTATACATCTGGTTTTCCATTTATCTTCTTAAGTACCAACTCCAGGCTAGTATATCAAACCCCAAACCAAGGAGAGGAAATCGGAAGAAAAGAGAAATATTTATTTCTCAAAAGCAGTAAAATCAGATCATCAGATCTTTTAAGCTTTTTTTATGAGTATGGTGCGATTCATGCTGTTTCAAAACAGCATTCCAATGAAATTCAATCACACAAAGGGAGCTAAAACATAGTGTGAAATGGCATGCATTGATTATTGGCATCATAGTATAAAGTTCTAAATTCTAGCCCACACAATTTAGACATTCAACTCTAAAACAACCAAGAAGCAATGACAAATCATTGTCTCTAACCCACACAGTTTTTCCATTCAACAGTGAAACAACCAAGATGCAATGCCAAATCATTGAAAACCGTAAGCTTCCTTGTCAGCATGCCACATATATGTTAATCATTCATGGCAAAAGAAATTTTAGAAACCATTTACCACATAGGTGTTCCAGCCTGGGACAGGAACGATGCCTGGAGAAGGAGAAACAACAACAGGCATATAAGCTTGTGGACCTTGTAAATTTGTGCCAGACATGTATGGTGGTGCTCTTGGTAACGACCATGTTGAAAGTCCACCTACATAAGGCAGGCCTGGAGATGGTACAATTGGTGATCCTGTAGATCCAAAGGCAGCAGCTCCGGCTAGGGACAGGCCAGTACCAAATGATGCAGGCTGGGGGTGGTGGAATTTGCATGCAACTCCAAATTTACATGATCTGGTCCGCATGTAGTAAGGACATGATTTTTCATCCTAAAAGTAAAAAATTATAAGTTAGAAAGCGAATTTATATAGTCTACAGCATTTAATAAATATTAGGAAATCCAGGAAAAACGAATTTAATCCAGATATCAAGAAACACCTGACGCATAGGAAGACCTAACATGTTAAATGAAACTGGTCCTGCACCATTCCTGTCTCTTGGATGATGATATTTACAAGTAGATCCATATTTGCAAGTCCCTGTCTTTAAATAATACTGCAATGGACATTTTGAAGCAGAAAGTAATAAATTACACAGTTTTCTAGAAAGCATATCTCTAACAAGAATTTAACAAGTATTCCCTCAGGGAGGGATTCCTTGTGTTTACCAATAACCACTGATATATTGTTGAGCTTCACCTCAATCTCATAGAATTCCAAACAGATGTACTGAAGATCAGGCCCCATTAAACTCTTTCACTCTAAATCATGTGTAATTTCTTATTAATCTAAAACTACATGAGTTTCTAACAAGAGAGGCTCATGGAGTGCAATAACTATTCTGGCAGAGTAATGTAGTTTTGACATCAGCCATTGTGGGTGTCTCAAACAACCAAAAGGCCATCCCTTTGTGGTTAAGCAAACATCAGACAAAAAAGTCACACGCAATACAAGTATGATTTGATCTAGTTTAATAAGCAATGAACTGACAGGTTGTTGACAATATATGTCCACGGTAATGTAAGAATTTCCCTCCTTCCATTAGAGCCACAACAAATATGTACTATTATCAATTTAAATAGTAAGCAGGAGAAAAGGAAATAAAAGAGAAACATAATATACATACATAAACAAGCCAAATCTTTTTGTTTTTCTTTTCATGGAAAATTTCCATGGTCATCAATCACATAATGCTGAAAATGGGGTGAACTTTTTTTCATGAGACAGCAGAGAAGAATTTACCCCACAGTCAGGTTGTCCAACTCTCTCAGGAAGTTCTTCTCTCAATTGTGCGCCCTTTCACAGAAAATAACAAAATTAGAACCACACGCTATAAGGAGAAATCAAGGTCAAAAGTACAAGATGTGCAGATTAGATGGAATATAAATCAAAGTTTTCTCAGTCCACTGAAACCATAGATATGAGCCAAAGAGAGAATAGCAACTTCTAAAGTAACAGCGCATATTACCAGTGCAGCATAAACAGGATGATTAAAGCGACAATTGCTTCCATAACCACACAATCCAGTCCTTAAATAATATCCACAATCTGGTGCACCAGGACGATCTGGGTATGGACTTGATTGAGCCATACCCCCTTGCTCTTGATGATCATGTATTTTCAATCGCCAAATTGCTTCTGCAGCACATAAGAGGTTAAAGAATCAAGTTAGAACCACTCACAATCTACACAAGGATTACATCATTCACAAGAGCACCAATTTGGCATCTAAACTCCCAAGAAACCAAACATCAAAATCCAACACACTCCAATAGCAACAAGTTTATGCTTTCCAAACGAAAAGAGCTGTGATATAGATTATACTACTATTTACAGCCTAACAAACAGCAATGGCTCAAAAAGAAGCCAAAATTAAAAATTTGTTAAGAAGCCCAAATCATTCAAGCAAGAAACAAACTTTCCAACTTCAACAACATATTGATCATGATAGGAATCACAGTAAGGAAAGTGCAACCTGCAAAAGTTTCATTTCATCAAAATATACATAACATCAAAGCCCGAAACTCTTAAAATCCCAAAACCCCACCAATGATCAAGAAATCTGATAAGAAACTGAATAACAACTTAGCCTAAAACATCTTACATGATCACAAACAAATAAAAAAACACGAATATAAAATTAAAGTTTTCTATTTATAAAAAAAATAAAGCAATTTGTAACATGTTCTATAATCAAGCAGTTAAAGCATTGAATTTGTTGATGATGACAACAGAAGCAAACTTCCAAACCATGATCACATCACTCTAGAAAAAAACAAAAAGGAAATAGAAAAAAAAACAACAGATCTTCAGTGCTTACAATAAAGAGTGCACAGAAATATGATGCCACTACCTACCTTCAATGTTTTCAGCAGATTGATTTGACACAGCATTGCTCTTAACCTGCCTGTTGTTGTGGTCTGGCATCACAGCACAGTTGCTATAACACAATAAATTCCAGTTTTCACTTACAATCAACAATCAAAACCACCCACTAGTTAGCAACCCATTTTTTCATTCCTTAACACAAATCCCCAAAAAAGAAAAGAAAAATGGGTGTAATTTTGAGAGAAAAATGGAAGGAAAAAAAAAGATCAAAGGATGTGTTGTGTTGTTCTAGCTCTGGAAGTAATGTGAGTGAAACACAGAGATAACAATAAGTAAATGAAGAAGAAGAAGAAGAAGAATCCAATAGTCCAAGAAATCTAAGAAATATATTCCAATTAGATATATACAAAAGAAGAAAAAATTCTCCTCTTTTTTTCTCTTTTAAGAATGTGATTTGATTTTATTTTTTAATTATTTATTAATTTTTGGGTGGAGTGATGATGAAGGGGGAAGGAAAGTTGGGATCTCTTTGAATGTGTGTGAAACGAAACAAACTAATATGCGTGCGTGTATGTTCATAAAAGTAAGTTTCTTCTTGCTTTCTCTTTTGAATTTATAATTTTATTGTTTTTTTAAGTAATTTCTATTTGAATAATAATATCTTTTAATTTAATACAAAAAATAATCTAAACAAAAAAAAAAAAAATAAATAAGAAACAGAAACAACAGTAAAACCATGAATTGCTGCTGATTATTACTTTGTGTGAAAGGAAATCCTCTCGACCGTTGATTCATTTCGTGAGAGATGGATCCCCAAGTCGAATAGTATTTAGTTATTTACTCTCTTTTTGGATGTTAGATTACCATAGTGGCCCTGGTAATGCCTATATAATATAAATAGTACTCTTTTTATTGGAGTGTGTATATCATTAGGGGCAGCTACCGATTTACACATGGCATCATGAATAATGCTCCAACAAGAAAAGGAGAGGGTGTTCATGTCTTTTTACCTCTCATAAATGGACACAAAATGAGGCGTGAGTATCACGGTTTAATACTCAGGAACTTCGAAAAACAAATATAGAAAAGGGAAATTTAAAAAACGGAAATCGTCGCCGTCAAAGCGCGCGAACTCGAGAGGGCGGTGATGAAACGTGGGCCATCGGATTTAAATTCCTGGTGGAACCCAAGAGAGGTTCCTGATGCCGACGCTCAGCGAGATGACAGTATTATCCTCGTAGCACAGTTATTTCTTATTAAAAGATGGTGATACAGGGGCGTTTGCGTCATCGAGTACGTTAACGGCGCGAAATCACTGAAAAATATCTCCTCGTCGATTCACTTGTGGATTTTACTACCTTTTTTTTCTGGCTGCAAGGAGAAAATGTGAAAAATCGTTGCCGTTAATGGGAGGGTGACATGGACCGTTGGATCTAAATCTCTTTTATTTAATGCGGTAATGGGACCCATAGATCCCGGGAAGTGGAAAGAAAAGAGCTTGTCTCGGATTCGCTGCGAGGAGGAGGGAAGTGGGTCCCGACATTTATCAGATTGTTATGGCCAATTTACTCGCCGAATTAACAACCGACGGACAACAGATGGCGCCCTTTCAACAACCCAGCATTTTTCATTTTTTATATATATTAAGATAGTGTTTGTTTTTGTGGCTCTGCTGTTTTTTTAACTTTTTTAGTTTTAAATTATTTTAATATTATAATTTTTAAAATATATATTTTTTTTAAAACAAGAAAAACATTGAAGAACAATCTTTTATCACAATATTTTTTATTATATTGAGGTAAGTTTACGTATCTCGACTAATCCTATTAACTCTAAAATTAATAACCATGTAAATCTTTAATGAATCTTTAATGATTTTTATATTAGCAACCACGAAGTTCGAACACGAGACTATATTGGGGAATAAAAATCTTAGTTTCAAGCTTTTATCACTGGATCATTTACTATATGGTTTAGTATCGCAATCTAAAATACACTATAGATACCATTTCAAACAAATATATATTTCATATTGGTTTTTTAATATAAGCTATTAAATTCGTATTTAATTAAAATGACAAGTTCATTTTAATAATAATAAATGCTGATTTAATTTGAATGACGTGGACAGACGGGGCTCATGTTATGTGCATGATGAGGCAAGAAATGGGCACCAGAAATGCTTGAATCAAGTACAGTAGCCGGTGAGTATTCGCTTCGAAAACCCCCCCTTGATGTGGACCACAATGTTAATGGTGAAATGGTCATCTCAATTTAGTTAATGTGTTTGTGGCAGCTCATGATTGGAGCTCGTTACCATCCCATTTACTGTACTCGCAATGCATTTAATAAAATGTTTCTTATTGTTCAAATTATTTTTTATTTAAAAATATATCAAAATAATATTTTTTTAAATTATTTGTTAGATTAGTATATAAAAATAATCTAAAACACAAAAAAATAATTAAAATAAAAGATAAAAAAAAATATTTTTTCAAAAATACTTATAAAACACAATGACAAACAGACTTTTTAATATTATCATATATAATTTAAAAATACTAAAAAATCTATAATTTAAAATAAAAAAATCAAATGTTTTAAAACAGAGACAGATCAACTGAGACGGGTAAATGCATCAGACAACCTTCGAAATGGTCAAAATAATATTTAATTACTTACGAGGTTAAATGTATTTTTATTTATTTTTTTAGTAAAGAGAATCGAGGCCAATTATAGAGGCAAGATCCTGAAAGGGTACTATCGTCCAGCCGGATTAATGTGGCCAGGAAAATCTCTTGCCCCCTCGGAGACACTGTCAGAAAATGAAGTGGGTCCCTGAAAAGTGAAAATTATTTCGTGGAGTCAGGTTAGGGGGAGGGGAGGTAGATACTGGACGTACCGAGCCACCAAAAGTAAATGCTGCGATAGCGTCGATCAAACGCGTCGAGTCATATATATATATATATATATATATGAGCAGTAAGGTGGTAAAAATGTTACGTGGCAGAAGCCAGAGGACTCTGTTGGAAAGAGGAAAAGGATTCTCTTTGCCTTGCTGAGCACACTCATGACCTGTGTAATAAACACGTCAACAATATTTCCTGGATGCTGCCCCTTTGACCTGACCAATCAGCTCTCTCCATGTTTATTTTGTTTTCGGGCTGATCAGATTTTTCCACAAGTCGTCGTCGTCGTCGTCGTCTTCGTCTTCAAGAGCCAGTTGCTGCCGTCAGTCTTGTGCTTGATGACTATATAACGACCAGTCCTGTCGTTCACTTTCTCTCTGGTTTCACTTGTCCACGTATGAATAGTAGCATCTTTAATTTTACGTTTTAAAAAATTTAATTATTTTCTTTACGTTGAATTAAGTACTTTTTGTTTTTATATTTTTTATATTAAGATTAAATATTTTAAATATATATATATATATATGCATTTTCAATTGAAAAACACTTTAAAAAAACATAATTATAATAATAAACACAGACTATAAATATGTCCATTTGTCCATGCAACGCATTATTTAGATTTTTTTCTTCAGAATTAGCTCATTTACATAAAAGTTTTGGTAAAATAACATCAATTGAAAGGAAAAAATAATTGCTAAAACAATAAATTCTCACATCGTTGTGCTTTTAAAACACAATATGTACTAAATATAATTACTTCTGAGGACAATAACTTAATTTGTGTCAATAAATGCAACAACAAAAAAAAATAATGATATTTTTATTTAACTCATCGTAAAACATTTTTTTTCTAACACAAGCGAGTTAATGTGCGGGTGTTATTAACGTGTTTTTTTAACAAAAAGTAAAAAATATAACAGTAAATCAAAATTTTGATGATATAATAAAATATAACAACATTACAAGCATTAATAAAAACATGTAAGATTATAAACTCATTTTTAACATTGTCAAAAAAAAACAAGACAATGTTACAATTGCTATATTGAAATACCATTTTCTTAGTCTTTGTATAATAATTTCTCAAAATAAACATAAGAAAAAAAAATTAAAGAAGAATGATGATAGGGGGAGAATGCTATAAATAGAGCAAGTGTAGAATAATAAATATTTCAAGTGTAAAGAATAAAAAATAATATTTTTTTTTAAAAAAGAAAAAACAAATATAAATAAAAAAAGGAGAAACTAAAGAAAAACATTACATAACAAATAAAGATCATAAGAGAAAAAACAGGTAAATAATTGAAGTATAAAATGATAAAAATGACAGGCGTAGAGGAGAAGAAAAAACATATACGAAAAACTTGTTTTCTATATATATATATATATATATATATATATATATATATATATATATATATATATATATATATATATATAAAACTTAGAATTACAAATTTGTCAATGTCACAATAATGTTTCTTAAGAAAATCTTGACTGTGTCATAGTAAGACCATTTCCTTTTTGGTTGGAAATGTCTCCAACTTATCTCTTATTTGGACTAAAAAGAAATATTATTATTTTTGTAATTTTGCCTTTAATTTTAATCAATTAACTTGGTAAAAATTAAATTTAATATTTTAAAATTTCAACCTTCTTAACTAAGCCCAAACTAGCATCCCAAACTTATTTTTTCACTAATTAAACTCCTAATAAAATTAATTTGATCAATATAAAATATAGTTAAATCTTTGTGTGTATAACTTAGAATTACAAATTTGCCAATGTCACAATAAATGTTTTTAAGAAAATCTTGATTGTGACATAATAAAAGACCATTCCTTTTTGGTTGGAAATGTCTCCAACTTATCTCTTATTTGACTAAAAAAAATTAGTTTTTTTTTTATTGTAATTTTGCTTATAATTTCAATCAATTGACTTGGTGAAAATTAAATTTAATATTTTAAAATTCCAACTTTCTCAATTCAGCCCAAATTAGACTCTCAAACTTAATTAAGCTTCTAATAAAATTAATTTGACCCATATTTAGTTTAATTAAGTCTTTGTACTTAATTAAATCCTTCAATCAGACCCCTAATTGATTTTTAAACATAATTAAAATTTAATTTGGTCCATTATTAAATCTAATTGTCTTGTTAAAATATAATTATGGTCTTAAACTTATTTTTTATGCATATTTGTCCGATGATCATTTATTTTAACTTTGAATCTGTTTTTTTCTTTGGTTTTGAGTACATCATAGCACGATCGAGCTCTTAAATTTGTCCAAATTTTTTTAGCTTCATTAGTTTCATTTGTTTTAAACTTTTTATTTTAGGTGAATTTAGAAATAACCCAAAAAGGGGTTAAGACACTAATGAAACTAGTATATTGATGGTTGTGAAATTAATTGATTAGTTATCTCGATTGGTGTCAATAATATCAGTATGACCAATGATCTAGATACATGATTTGGTGAAAATATTTAAAAAAGCTATAAGATTGACTTGAAATAATAATTTATAATTGTATTTAGTTGTTGAAAATGTATTTTTGAGTTCAATAAAAATAAATTACATGAATTAATAATATGGCTTATTTCAACATTTTGTGCATATTTAAAAGTATAATTGAGGTTATTTTAAAAATGATCTTTGTTCAGAAATATATCAAAATAATATTATTTATTTATTTTTAATATTAGCATATGAAAATGATTTAAAAAATATATAAAAAAAAACTAATTTAAAAAAAAAATTCAAAAACACTCAGGCTTTTATCTTGTAAGCATTAATTTCATCAAAAATATTTTTTTTTAAATAATAAATAACTTTAATTTATTTTTTTAAAAAAAAAACACACTTTAAAACAATATTTACCAAACTCTAAATAAGTACAGTTGCAAAGGCTACTTGCTGTCAGCACTCAGCACAATACGGCAAGGAGGATGTAATTCTTCTCGTGGAGAACCTATTTTCAAATCCAATCATAGCGAATGTTCGTCTCCTCGTACTTAACAGAGGTCAAATTTACTGCATGTTCATTTAACCCAAACCACTTACTGGCAGTTCTATTTGCTCACACAGATGCTGAACGTGGCCGATCTTATAGACATAGTACAGTTGGGTTGTTTGTTTTCTGTTCGGTTATACAAATAACTATATCAAAAAACAAATTAAAAAAACAAAACCGAACTGAAATCAGTTTATAGGGTGTTTTGGAGTGTTTTTGAAAAAAATTAAATTTTTTTTATTTTTATTTTTAAGTTTAAATTAATAAAATTTAATGTTTTTAAATTATTTTAATGTGATGATGTCAAAAATAATTTTTAAAAAATAAAAAAACATAATTTTAATGTATTTTTAAACGAAAAACACTTTCAAAAACAACCGCAACCACATTCTCAAACAGACACTTATACTGACCAATTTCAGTTCGGTGTTTTTAGCTAAAAAATCAAAAAACTAATTTTAAGTTTTTTAGATTTTTTTTTACTTTAACCAAATATT
The DNA here is from genome assembly GCA_029228465.1 of Salix viminalis. NCBI lineage: Eukaryota > Viridiplantae > Streptophyta > Magnoliopsida > Malpighiales > Salicaceae > Salix > Salix viminalis. Next base: position 2,434,710 of record CM055439.1, read on the forward strand.
TCACCTTTCTCATTTTTCCAAAATAAAATCAGATTAAAAATTTTGAACTGGACCGGAAGCTACTATATTTTTTTTTAACTGGTTCAATTTTGATTTACCAGTTTTAGACTTAAAAAACTAAAAACCAAACGGGATCGGGAGTTTTTAAAAAAAAATCTAATTGGTTTAATTTTTATTAGTTTTTTTTTTAATTTTTTCAGTTTAATGGTTTTCAGTTTTTTTGTTCTCCCCTAGAGTCCAAAGGTTTGAGCTTGGACCATCATCTTTCAGGTCAATATATCCTCATCCTTATCGCGACTCTCACCGAGCTTCGTTATGAGGTTGAATGCAAGAGATTTGAGAGAACAATTCCCCTTAAAAAATGGTCATTCGATATAAGTAGTTCTTTGATCAGATCATCAACAAAATTTCCAAGACCAGTGCCAGGGACTGAGCGCAATTACCGGTCAGGAAACCGAGAGGCGGGTCAAACTATAAAATGTCAACTCATTGATGTGGAACTGGCTAGCATTACTACCTATCTAACCCTTAGATAATCTATAACTATCTGCAAAAGATTGGAAGCTTGCTTGTTGGATCTAGCACCTATTTCTCCACCCTACCATAATCACTAGGGTTTGTCTAAGTGAATCACATTCCTACCTGACGAGTATCTACATTGCAGGAAAGCTAAGCAAAATATAGCAGTATTTACGACAGCGTTTCAGCAGCACCTCAGCAGAAGAACATTGAACCCTCAACATTTTCGTGTAGCCTTGGGAGTTCTGGAACAGGGATGCTTCCAACTGATGTCATGCTTCCCTGTCCTGAAGAGGTTTCAGAAAAATCCTCAAACTTCATAAACTGCCCCATCTGTGCTGCAGCCAGGTGAGCATAACATATGGGAGCCACTGTAAGGGGGGGGAAGAAAGAATGAGAGATGGGTTCATAAGAGGTGATGCACCATAAATTCATATCAATTTGCTTTTCGGAAGACAGAAAGGAATGATCGATGAAATTACCAATCGAAGTAGCAGTGGTACTTCTTTGATACCTGCATAAAACAAAATCATATAGTAATCTTTTCAATTGATGGTTTTCACATTTCCAAAGTGGATATGCAGCCATTCGAGATTGGAGGCTTACACATATGAAAGAGAGTGGACAAGATTTAGCAAGTCATCTGGAGAGAAACCAATCTCATCGAGCAAGACATGATAGTGTGCTGGCCTTGAGGTTCCCTGTCAAAAAAGAGGGAGATGCAAAATAAAGGAAAATTATGGAATATTGAGTTATGATTATGGGCACAGTGACAAAGGCTCGCGGCAAATGCAGCAGTTTTGAGGACTACAACTGGCCAGTGACCTTTAAGCATCAGAAATATACAGTGAAGAGGAATGAATGGAAGCTTCAACCCCTCCACCCCCACCCCCAGCCCCCAAAAGGAGAAGAACACGAGACACAAACATAAATCTGTGACAAAAGAATGTGTAAATATGTCATTTAATGACATGCATGACAACCTAGCATCTATCCCAACCACGTGAGAGAACAAATGAAGTAAGAACATACAATCATGCCTGCATGTGCACACATGTAGAAATCATAGTTTCTAGGATGAACAATCTTTGTGTCAACAACTGTCCCTGGAGAGAAAGAGAAAGAGAGAGAGAGAGAGAGTCAACACATCTATCACCATGAAAAACATTAAAATAAACAGTATGAGAAAGTGTCAGACCGGGAGGAACATTTTCAGTGCCACCACCAGCTTGAAAAAGCTTTGTGTGGTGATTCTTCTGAGCCACAATTACTGTGAACTTTGGTATGTCAACCTCACCAAGATGTTGATAGGCCTGTAATAACAAAAATTGGTAATCTTGAAACTGATAATAATGAAGAACCGTAAAGCTTGTATCCCGTTAGCACTCCAAGGGCAACTAAAATTTACAGGCTCTTGAACCAAAGCCATGAGTGCAAGTGCAGGATAGAGGAGTGAAGAATTCAACTGGCTGTGAAGTTTACTACATTCTATCAGTACAAATGATGCTGGGAGGATATAGGTTGCAATCAGAAACTCTATTTAATCTAAATCATCGTAAATGAGCAGCAATAAACATACCACAGTTTGAGTATACAGGTGACTGGGAATAAGCAGTTTTGGAATCAGCTTTAAATGTATGAAAAAATTGAACATTGAAAGTTTTGTGCAAGCTCGTTATTTGAAAACTAAAAATTACTGTAGCTATTTACATAAGATAGTACTGTAGCAGGACCTTTATAATTTGCTCCAGCTCAATGTTCAGCACCTGATTGAATTGTGACTCACTGACACCATCCCTAAACGGAAACAAGATCGTTGATTTAAAGATTTCAGTGTTTTGAAAACACACCATAAAGAAGAATGAATACCAACAACAAATCCACAACATCTGTCAAAAGCAACATATTGATGCTTGATGCAGTGATTCCAGCAGAAAAAAAGGTTGCTACTCACCACGACAAGACTTAAAAAGGTATTCAGATCTTATTGTTAAGCCATGTACAAAAACAAGACTATCTTCATTAATGATAATTCTTTGCCTCTAAGTTTAGTCAGGTCCTCTAAAGGGAACCTGAAATGAAATCCAATTTTGAAGGCATCTTTGGTACAACTGGGCATACCAGAAAAGAAAGTAATTCTTTTAAGGCTGCATTGAAGAGGTTGATGTCAGCTACAATTATCTTGATGTAATTAAACAGTCCAGCCATAGCAGTAAAAAACAATAAAAATATAAATGAGGAAAACTATATTATGATAAATCCATGGTTCAATATTCACACTTCAAACAAACACTAAGAACGTGCCACAAATAATAAAAGGTTTGCTCAATAATTAAAATGTTTAAGAATATCATTTCATTATATAGCACTAAAAACAGCAATGTAGGATGATCAGGTTAATAACAGGAAATTGTTTCAATATGGTGATATCAGATTTTCTAACCATCTTAGTTATTTAGTCATGGTAAACAAAGTGGCAAAGACACTACCACAACAATATAGTAAGACCTGAACACGATAATTTGTTTTGGTTTGTGCCCCTTGCTTGTTTGAAAGAAATCCACGAGCAGTTCCCTGCAACAAGGTGATTCAATGTTAAGCAGAAATTCAATTGCTTGCTTTCATATTTAGCTCAAAAATCTACCATTGATTCTTTTATAGTTTCATACCGATGAAAGCATCATCTGAGAAATTGGAGGATGCCTTGGTTAAAAATGCTTGGAATCAACTACCAACTGAATTTCTAAGAAGATAACAAATTCTCATATTATGGACATATTTAGGTTCACGGGCTGACATGTAGCGATGGATATAAGGATATTCTAAAAACAAAGGATTAGCAAAAACTAAAACATAAGTGTCATGTTGAATACAGCTGGCGTCTCAAATGCATTGTGTAAACTGTAAGAGATTTTAAGCAGAAAACAACACTGTCTGGACATAAATCTCATGAGTGATACCTTATTATACCATCATCATTCCCATTTGCTAAAGGCTTGTACAAAGCATCAATCATCTCCACCTTAGGCGACTGTGTTCTTACAGATGCTCTGTACCTAGAAATCAGCGGCCAACATCGAGATCCAACAACCTCAAAATTCCAGAAAATTAAATCAGCAACAGCATCCATATGGCATCATCCAAACAAATTGGGAAGTCAATATGACACAGGAATATCATGGATGAATTACCGCAGCCACTGATGGCATGTCTGATCGACCTGGAGAGCCATGTGAGACATCCATGCCCAGAATCATTGTAGGAGTATCCACTATCAATGGAATATGTGGAGAGTGCTCAATTGCCAACAGAGAGTTTATTCCTCCTAGCTATGTAAAAGCAAAGGCAACATCAATACCATCCTTGGGACACAAATACAAAGATACTTTTAGCTTCATTTTCCAATAAATACCTTAGAATTGATCTTAAGGAGAACATTTGTAAGATATTGGTCATTAATCTTAGTTGGGGACATGCACTGTGTAACAATACCAAAATCACTGAGACTTCTCTTCTTCCACGGTCCTTTAAAATGAGAGGAAACACAACTTGGTTAAATAATTTAAATGAACTAGCTCTCACAAATGACAGTGGGTGCTGATTGGAGAGGGAGGGGTCTAGGAAACTGGATAAATCCATACCGTAAATATCCGAGTTTTTCCTCTCTGCCAGCACACAAAGAATAAATTCAGGGGGGCCTGGAAGCTTATCTCTGATCAGCTCAAACATCCTTTCAACTCTAGCAAGAGGGCTGCCTCTTCTAGATTGTTGGTCCTCTTCGATTAATGTATGTGGGCGTTCAATATTCTTGGGTGTGGATTTTTTAAATGAGAGATTTTTACAAAGTCGAAGTTGACAGAACAAGGAAAACAAAAGAAGAACAGAATCAACAAGTGATGTCGCTTACAATGCCTTTTCTCCTTCCACAGTTGATAAGCTCACGAGAGATGTGACTAATATCACAGCGAGCAGAAAAGTTGACAATGGCCCACTTACTGATGCTGGTGGGGTTTAAAAGTGTCTGAATAGCACAATTCATAAGCCACTAAATCAGGTAACCTCAGTTAATGCCCTCCATCCCATATAAAAAAGGCAGAAATGACAAGATAATGTAACAGGATATCAAAACAGTACCTTATTGTTAAAATTCCATCTCCCATTACGTGGGATGCAATCCTCGCTATTACCAACCTTCAACTGTGAATTACAAGGACATACATTATATTGTCGAGAGCCATCTAAGAACCTTAACCTCAATCCCCCTATCCCCCCACCAAAATCCCAAGAGAAAAAAAAAACAGAGAAAGAAAGAAATGCACAAATATTGCTACCTTTGGGGGTTCAAGGATGCGGCCATCAACATGGGTCAATTGTTTTTCTATAGAAATACCACATGAAGAAAGCACAGGATCCTCATCATAACAGTAACTTCTCACAGCCTGAAAGATTACATAAAGACTTAGATGAGTCAGGATAACAAATAAGAAAAGCACACATGTGATTAGGGATACTTACTTCAGTCACAGTTTTTATTCTTTCCTGAGGTTTCTGTCGTGATTTTTCAACCAAAGATGCTCTTTGCATTGAAGATAAAGCTTTCTTATACCGTTGAAGTGAAATAAGTGAGCAAAGCTGGAACGCGGTGAAAAGAAATGGAATATCTTAAGGAGTGAGATAGGTTTTAAAGTGTGGCAGATTATGAACAGTACTTGAGCAGAAGAAATTCACAGACCTCCAGTGGCAGGTAGTTTGGACGTTTTGGTTTACCAACATCAAGGCAGGGCAGGTATGCAGAATAACCAAGTTTTATGCCACAGTGTTTACTGAAATACTCATATACAGTAATTTCAACAATCTGTGCTTCAACACCAGCTCCATCCCTGTTTTTCAGTTTCATAGGAAAACTATGACAGAGGATAATGTTGAAGTTAGAGGTTCTTCTCACGGGTATAACAAATGAGTGGAAGCTAAAATAAGGAAAAGGCACTCAGAAAGAAGGTCATACTATTGTTGATTGCATGGCTTCTCACTCAGACCAATTATTTTAAACTCCATGTTGTTATGCTTTGTCTTCACCCTCAAATTTTTCAACATCCTTTTGGCCTGACATTGCAGTTAACACAAATTGAAATTCAGACAAAGAGCAGTATTGAGTTCTGAGGATGAAGTTTAGCAATTTCTTACCTTCATCCAATCAACATTGCGAGGTTCCCGAACATTCTGATTAGCTATCAGAAAATCAATTACTGGCCCAGGAGTTAGGATCATTGTAGTGGACACATCTTTACAAGAGAGGGAAGAAATGGATGATAGCAACATTAATTAACAGTCCACAACAAAGGATTACACTGTTAAAAATTACATCTGTTATATACAGCTCAACTCCACTCATTCAAGCACCATCCAAAAACAACCCAAAAGAAGGAACAGAAAGTGTGGTACCCATGTTAAGAGACAAGCCACCCTGAGTAGTACGAAAGCTAGAATGGAAACCCTTAACACCAGTTACACCACCTCCCACATCATTGAAGTTCCTTGAATCATCATGAAAGAACGACTGCCTGACCAAAAGGCACCCTCTTTTCCACATTTCAAATGAGTGGGATCACACAACAACAAAACTATCATGCAACTGGCCATAGTCAAGCTATAAAAGGAAATAGAAAGCATGAGAAGGCAACTATAGAACCTGTTAGCTGCATGCTGCCTTAAGATAATATCCAGCACTCTGAGTGCATCCTGAGTGCTGTTGTCTATCTCAATTCCTTTGAGGGCAAGAGCTATTGAGTTCAAGGGGATTTTAGCAGCATAGCTTATTTCTACCTTATAAGTCTTTGAGCGATAAGAGCGCTTTGATCGCTTAATAGCTGTAGAAGGGCTCTCACCACCATCAGGGCTCCCACTTTCACTACCACATGAAAGGGTGCAATGTAATGCAGAACCACAATATATATATAAAACAGAGAAGTTTGTGGAAAAATCACATACTGTTTTGAAAAAGATTCCTCAAGCAACACTGTGAACTCCGACTTGTTCTGTGGAAGAGGACCCACAGTATACAAACTTTTCTCCCCATCATAAGCAAATCTTTTACCAGAAAATTCTGAGGAATATGTTTGGTAAAGCCTATCGATCAGTTTCCTCCCAATTCCCTTGCTTTCAACAGCTTTATTATCTTCTGAAGTAATGGAAACCTGCAAATTTTGCCACACACACTAAGTTCAGATCAACAAGACAGGGAATCCAAGAGAACATATGAGAAAAGGCAAGGTAACCATACACTATACTGGTAAAATACTGCATCTGGGACATTGACAGAAACTTTAAAGTGGTTAGTGAGCAAAGATATGTGACGCCCACTAGTCCCAACCCCACGCCTGCTGATCATAGAATATTTTGGAATGGCTGGTCGTTCTGGATGCCGGGGAACTTCTACCAATTCTGGCTTTACGTTTGCTGGTACTGACGGTGGAGGAGATGGAGGTGGAGATCCACCTGATATTGTCTCCATCTTTTGATTGAACCAAAAACCTGAAGTGCACATTTATGCAACAGCAATGGAAGATTAAGATTCAGAAAGCAATTTGCTACATGAACATTGCAATAACATTTTCTCAAACTGTACAGTACACATTCAATGTCAACATTGACACAAACAGAACTCATTGAAAAAAAATGAGAGAAGCATAATGAAATATCTAGAAGATGATGAACACTTCGAACGCAATAAGGATTAACAAGGAGAGAGAGAGAGACGCCAAAACAGCTCCAGCAGAAGATCAAATTGAAAAAGGCCAAAATAATAATGCCAGCACTAAAGTAAAGTACCCATTTCCGTAGTAGTGATACACGAATTTTGGAGAGAGAAAAAACTTAGAATAAAATAGATATTGAATCAGAGCCAAAATGACATGCAAAAAGAAATTCTACCAGATCAACACAAAAAGAGCAGAAAATTAGATGCGGAAGAAAACGACAAGAACAAATTGCTGTTAAATTCTTTTCAAAAGAATTAATAAAAAGAAATAACAACACTAGCAAGACAGAAGCACGGACAAATTACTTTTAAAATCAATAGTTTCACGAGAAATAATCAATTTCTAGCTAACAAAATACGCAGTAGCAAGAGAAAAAACCAACACCTGCATAATCACAGCGATAAAGAGCAATGCAGAGGAAAATAGGCAAAATTCCCACTCAAAACACTGTGATTCAAGCAAAACGAGGCCAGAAACTTTCTTTAAATAAGCAAATGGTAAAATGGAGCTTAAAAACGACCCGAGCTTGAGCGAAACGATAAGCAAATATTCGATAATCGCGTGAAAGAAGATGGAGAGCGAAGATGAGAAGAAATCGTACCCTAGTAGTGTCTTCTTCTTTTCTTTTCTTTTTTGAGAGGGAGCGAGCTAGAGACTATACAGTGGCTCTTCGCGTTCTCTGCTGCCTGTCACTGCTCACTAGAGAAAGAGAGGCAATGGAGGGAAACGATTCTTCTTGGGAGAATAGCAAATACTAGTGTCTACTATTTTTATATTTTGATCTTTACCGTTCATCAAGTATGATTAACTGCTGCTGATCGATTTTTGATGAGCAAGACTTTTTGCATCTGCGGTGGATGACGAGGGGCTGGGGACTGAAGGGTCGTGATCGTATTCTAACCTGCATACAATATGATCGGCTTCACGCCCTAGCGCATGATTGGTAACGTTGTTACTATTATTTTTGAAAAACAATTATTTAAAAATATATAAAATAAAATAATTAAAAAATATTAAAAAATAAAAAGATAACAATTGTTTTCAAAAACAATTATAAAACACAGCTCCAGATAAACCTAGACCTGTTGTTTCTGCGGTACAACCGCTGTTTGCTCAAAATTCAATATTTTTTTTCATTTTAAATAAAAAAAAATTGGTGTTTTTAAATCATTTTGATGTGCTGATGCCAAAAATAATTTTTAAAAAATAAAAAATATATTATTTTGATACATTTCTAAATGAAAAACACTTTAAAAAATAACCGAAGTCATCCTCCCAAACATGCCCCTAGTTTTTTCTAGTACCAGAAAGGTTTCATTTTTGGGGAGTGCAACGCCGTGCCATGTTTTTGGTGCCTGTATATTGTTTTAATATATTTTAAAACATAAAATAATTTTTATTACACTTTTAAATACACTTTAAATAGTGTTTTGGAATTAAATAGTGTTTCATTTGAAAATGTGTTTTTGTTTTCATTAAAAGCAATGTTAAAATGAAATTTCAAAATAGATTGAAATCCAGAGTCTGCAACCAGATAAATTATTGTATTATCAAACAATTTTTACAACAGTAATGAAAAAATACTCCAAATAAAAAAAGTAAAAAATTAAATTAACTGCAAGAACAAATAAAAGATTTGAGTTGTATTTTTTTATTTTCATCTTTTTTTTAATAATTATTTTAGAATCTGAATAGTGTCTTAAATCATAGTAGAAATCCAAGATTAAAGAGAGGACGACAATGAAAAAGAAAAGAAAAATGCGACCAATCTAGAAATTTAGAGTTTTGATTTTAATCAAAGAGTTCATTTTGTTCGGTTTTCTAGTTATCGAGTCAAGAGAATATAAAGAAAGTCGTTGAAAAATTACAAGGGAATGAGAAAATCATTGGTTTTTATTTTTATTTTTCGGTCACCAAAAAAAGTTTTTTTTTAATGTCGATGGATTTTATTTGATGAGTAAAGTTTTATTACGGTGTTTTTTTCATTTTTATCTCGCTGAGAGAACATATTGGGATTGAGTGATGATTTTTTTATCTCAATTAATTTTGTGTTTTTTAACTAATTTATGAGTGTTTTAAATTGATTTATTAGTTATTGGCATTATAAAAATGTTTATTGTGTATATTTAAGTGAACATATGTTCAAAAATAAAACAATTTGGTAAACAAAATCAAGATTCTATTTTTTTCATCACCGAAGATGATGAAAAAAAAATATAACCACATCGGATGACTTATCATCTAGTGTTCAAAAATTGGAGTGCATTGTCTGCTCCATTAAGAATAAAAAATAAAAAATAAAAAATAAAGTTGTCGGGCTTGGACATGGGTCACTCAGTTGACCAAGTGTATGACCTCTTTTATTTTATTTTTTCTTTTTATTTTATTTTTTAATTGTGATTAACACCCTCCTCTTTTTAATTTTCTTAGCTTGCATAAATTTATTAATTTAATTTTTCATTGATATTATAAATGCAGTCATTATTTATTTATTTATTAATGTTATAATCCTCGAAAGAGATTGTTTTGATTTATATTTAACTTTTTTCTTTGATATTTTATATAAATAAACTGTATGCATATGACTTATTTATATAAAAAAATATTGGATAAAAAAAATATGAGATAAAATAAATAAAAATATCAAAGTTGAAAAGAAAAGCCAGTGTAAATATTTGCATATGCATTGTCTATTGCTTTTATGAGAAGAATTAGCTCTTCATTTAGTATTTAATTAGCATGAACAACTCTTTTTGGATCTATTTGTTCATGTATTTTTTTTTATTTTTTGCCTTTTTAATTAAAAAAATCATAATATTTGAAACACATATCTACAGCATTGACGTCTTCTTTTATTACTTTGGAAATTAACCTAGAATCCTACATGCATTTGTAACTTGTATTGTGTGTGATGAGGCTAGTTACAACAAAAAGGCACAAATATATCCTAAATTAAATTCTTCACTTCTATAATAATCAACGTGATTCTTCAGCTATAATAGCTAACGCCTATAACTTTTTTACAAGGCGTTGTTGCATCTTAAATGACTTGTTATTCTAATGTCATGAATAGTACTCACTATACATAACAACATCTAGATTTTAAAAGGGAGTTCTACCAAGTTAGAGCTTATTGTTAGCTTGGATAGGAGGTTTACTTTTATGTTCTATTCTCTAAGAGCTTATCTTTTAATGATGAGCATGAGTTAGTAAAGGAGTCCATATTATTTTAATTTGGTGTCCCATCTTATTAGTCATCCAAACATATTTGGTTCGTGGAGTATTTGTCACAATTGTTAATCCTTCGAAATTATGATTTGGTGAGCTTAAAAGTAGGGTTTTAGTTTTCTTGAGGCATTTATTAAGGCTAAAACCATCTTTTCTGCTCTTAAATATACAATTTTAGTATCAAAGAGGATCCGATCAGGACTGTAAACAAGACGTTGGATATTTGTTTCCTCTTTAGCAAATATTGCACTTGTAATTTAATTAGAGATCCTAAGGTAGGAAAACAAACTTTCATGCTTTTTTGGTTGTGATAAAATCTTAGCCTTTTAAGTTCCTTAAAAGCCCTTTAGCATTAAAAATTAGTAATATTTTTAAAGGTTTTGAAGAAAAATAGGACGTATTTACCCAATTTGGATATGAATCAATTTAAGGAAACTAATCTTCGTATGAGATATTGGACATCTTTTATCTTTTATGGAGGAGTTATGTCAATAATTGCTTAAATTTTATTATGGTTAAGCTATATTCTTTCTCTTTTAAAGTTTATCTTTTTTTATTGATTGAGCAGGTGATTCAAATTAATCTAGAGTTTATGGGTGGTTATGTGTGAACTAATCCTTGATAGGTGTGGCATGCAAAATCCCTTTGTGGGTTGAAAAAAGATTAGTCAATAATTGTTATTGAAATAGGTTTAAGATGAAGCCCGAGCTGGCAAGTGCCCCTTCTCGCCTCATAAACACCTCCTATAATTCTTTTATAATCTTCATCCTGATCTTTGTCCTCTTTTTTGAGGGCCACTATTTTTTTTGGTATAAACCACGCGGTGTCCTAGACACTGGTCCAGACTAATCCACGTTCGTACCGGGTGGGCCCCGAAGGGGTGAAAGTGTCCCCCAAATGGTCAGCTCTATACAAGAGTAGGGATTGAACCCCTAACCTCTTTTAAGGGACGAGAGCGCCTTTTGAGGGCCACTATTGATACTCAACAAGAGTTTTTTTTTTGCCTTTTAAGCACAATGATGTGTAATGCCTTTATATTTCTTGATTTTTTTTTATTATGAACTCTTTTTGTTGTGTTGGGAACTTAAGAAACAAGTACTGTGCACAAATAATATTATTTATCTGGCAAAGAAGAGGTATCTGATTATGACATTATATGCTAAACCATATTTATCACAATAAAAAGATTGTTGTAAAGTGACATGCCCTAACACATCTAGTAGGCTAAGGCCATCTCTAACCCTTAACATTGATCAAATGAGTTTTCCACTAGGATCATTTGAGGGATTTATCCTTATCTAAGCCATTTCATCTTTAGAAAAGATGTTAACAGAGTTGTTGATGTCCACTCACACCTTGTGTACCCTGTGGTTAGCTATAATTGTGGAGATGACTAGGCTTACCCATCAACGTGTGGCCTTTTTCTTTTTATTTTCTTAGCACATTCCTTTAATTGTTTATATTTAAACATTGACTATTGCACTCTTTGTTATTTCCTAAACAAATTGAAATAACTTTGTTTTTTTAAATAATGATTGATCTTTTATATTTTTCTAGTTCCATGATACATCAAAGATATTAGCTTGATTTGAAATATTTATTTCCTCTTAAATTTTATATGAAACAGTTATATTTGTATAAAATCTTTAAAAAAATCAAAATCATTTGTTATTAGCAACAACATTTAGACACTAAGATAAAATATATATAAAAACATATTAGATGCATCGATATTTTAGTTCTACTACAAAGATTAAATTCCATTTTAATATCTAACTAGTGTTAACAAAACTCTTATGATTTATATGCTAATGTATTTTTAGTTTGCTTTATAAATTATAAACAATATATTTCAATTTTTTAATTAAGAGAATTATGATAAAAAAACATATCTATAAGATAATTATTTTTATATTAAAAATTAATTTAAAATCCTGGAGGCATGTGAAAAACATGTTATGTTAAACAAACATTCTCAATAAGAAAAACATATTATTTTAAAATGCATTCACAACATTCACATATATATTTTATTTTATATATTTAAAATTACCTTTTAATTCTATCTCACCTTGTTTTTCTGGTATGTTCGAATTACATAATTAAAATTATTTTTTTTAAAAAAATTTTTTATTTAAAAATATGTTAAAATATTTTTTTTAAAATTATTTTTGACATCAACACATCAAAATAATAATAATAAATAATTTAAAATATATATATATATATATATATATATATATATTTTTTTCATTCAATTTCAACCTCGGGCATGAATTTGTTTTTAAGAGAAAAAAAACCGAGAGGCGGTCGTATCACGTGTACCATTCTCACCCTCACAAGCTACACACTGGACCCCACACCCTACTCCCCATCATCGCATTCTCTGTGACTCCAAATGCAAGTCTGCAACACAAAAGAAAAGCAGAGACAGCACAGATTTTGTTATATTTTATACAACACACCGGAAGTCCGAAACAAACAACGAAGATCAGCTCCATTTTTTTTATATATATATATATAAATGGAAGAGGTTTCAACGGGGGCCATCGTCCCAGCGGTAAAGACAGAGCCGAAACCCTCAACATCCACGGCTGCCGCAGTTTCGTCGCCTGAGCCCTCCACCGCCCCGATCGCAGAGGAAGCTGAGCTAGACAAGGATTTCCTCTGCCCGATTTGCATGCAAATTATAAAAGATGCCTTCCTCACAGGATGTGGTCACAGCTTTTGTTACATGTGCATCACCACTCACCTCCGTAACAAGAACGATTGCCCTTGCTGTAGCCATTACCTCACTGCCAACCAGCTCTTCCCTAATTTCTTGCTCCAAAAGGTCCCCCTCTATTTTGCTTTTTAATATCTCTAACAATTGAAATTAACGATTTGTTTAATTGAACACTGATTAATTGTCAATTTTGAAAAAAAAAAGTGATTGAAAACTAAAATAAATTTTTTGAAGTGTTATTCACCTGGAAATTGCAGCTCATTGTGAGTTGTTGTGTACGGTTCCCATGTGTAGCTATTAAAGAAGGCCTCTGCTCTTCAAACATTCAAGAATGCGTCGCCTATCGAACATTTTCGCCAATCCTTACAGCAGGTCAGTCCATTGCATTTTACATCACTTTAATTTTGGTTTTAACCTTGCAAATCACTTTCTGTGATTTTAAATGAGAGGATTAGGAGAATTGTAGCTTTGCATAGAGTTGGAAGGGCGATTTGCTTGATACTCACATAATTCCGATAAGACTGAAGTGGCGAAAAGGCTCCTTGGATCGAATGCTTATAGTTGTATTTTGAATCGTTAGTTCAGTGATATTCTAGCACAATTAAAAATTGCATGAAATTTTTACTACTCTGAAAAACTATATGGGATGTGTGATTGTTTTTTCTGCAATCTTTTAATTTTCATGGGGTTGTTAAGATGCAGAAAACAGACTGAGTCATGGATTTTTCCTATCACATGCATGTGAAAATGACACATTCTCCTGATTGTTAGTCAGGGTTGTGAAGTTTCAATTAAGGACCTAGACACCCTCATGTCACTTCTTGCTGAGAGGAAGAGAAAAATGGAACAAGAAGAAGCTGAGAGAAATATGCAGGTGCTGCTAGACTTCTTGCACTACTTGCGGAAGCAAAAGGTGGATGAATTGAATGAGGTATGCTTATAAATGCTTGGCTGTTCAATCCTCATCCCATTTCCCATCTATTTCGTACCTCTCCATTAATATCTGTCAATCTTCCTTTGTGTTACTGTATTTTTGACTTGTTTGATTGTTGATGGACCTGCAATCTATAATGGTTATATTAGCTGATAAGTGGATTGATGGATGGATTCTTATTGCTGTAGGTACGCACTGATCTTCGATATATCAAGGAGGATGTGGATGCTGTAGAGAAACACAGAATCGAGTTGTATCGTGCCAGGGATAGGTACTCTATGAAATTGCGAATGCTTGGAGATGATCTGACTGTAAGAAAACCGTGGCCTTCGACAATTGATAAGAACCACAGTGGTGTTGTCAACAGTTCTCTTAATGCCAGAGGGCTGACTACTGGGAATATTCCAACCAAGAAAATTGATGGAAAGGCTCAAGTAAGCTCTCATGGGCTCCAGAGAAAGGATACATCGGGTGGGTCTGACCCGCAATATAATCAGTCAGGTTTATCTTCAGTGAAGAAAAAGCGTGTGCAAGCACAGGTTGGTAATCTTTGATGGAGTTTGCTGCATGTTTGTTAATGGGAAGTAGACAACTCTGACTCTTTGTTATACAAGTATTGTGTGGACAACAAAAAGACAAAAGCATAAAACCTAATGCTATTAGTCAACCTCATTGGTTTTTAGATGTCAATACAGTTAGTAATCTAGCTCTACTCAACATGGAAGAATCTAATCCTACTCACATTCTGCTGATTATGCGTATATTATTGTTGCGATGCAATTTCCTGGATTCCCCTTTTAGGAACCATTTTTAGAAGCTTTCAAATGCTGTTTCATTTTCTCATTGATTCATTCTATCTTTCTCTCATTGCAGTTCAATGACCTGCAAGAGTGTTACTTGCAAAAGCGCCGCCAGTTGGCAAATCATCCACATCACCAGCCTGAAGGGGATAAGAATGTCTATCATAGAGAGGGCTACAATGCTGGTCTTGCAGATTTTCAATCTGTTCTGAGTACATTTACTCAGTACAGGTATAAATACTAATTGTCATTTCATTTTTGAAATATTTTTCTATGTTGGCATATTACCATGTTTTTATATCATATGATTGTGATTCATTTGTATATTTCATTTGTTTTTTCTGACACAGTCGGTTAAGGGTCATTGCTGAACTCAGGCACGGGGATCTATTTCACTCAGCCAATATAGTATCAAGGTTGGTTAACACTATCAAAAGTCCATTAGATTATGTGAATTTGGGATGATAAATTGCTTTATTTTTCCGTAGGATACTTGAATACTTCATTATATTTCAGATACAAAATTGTGCAGGAGTAACTGTCAGTTGTAAAGTTGCAAGTGGTGTTTCTCCATAGGGAAAGTAGCTTTGTCTTTGGTGAATGTTATCCCTAAATAATTAGCAATAGGGGTAATCTACAAAAATATTTTGATGGTTAAAATAATTGGATACAATAATTGGTAGTTGGTGTACTTTACTGGTTGAAGTGGTGGAGGGTTGGTTTACATGATGCCACCTGTAGCATTCGTTGAACATGTTATTATTCTAATGGATCCAATAAACTCTTACTTGAGTTATCAATCTAGCTTCTCTTTTGCCTTTTGTCTTGTGTTTATGTTTACTTTTACATTTTATTCAATTCTTCTGAATTGTATCAACTTTAAATGTGGATTGCAGCATAGAATTTGACCGTGATGATGAATATTTTGCTACTGCTGGAGTTTCACGGCGAATCAAAGTCTTTGACTTTTCTTCTGTAAGATAACGGTCTCAGATTTTATGTCCACCTCTTCACGTTTGCAAAAAAAGTCTAGGGAAACAAGAAAAAGAAATATGCTGTAGACAGGGTTATGGCCTGCAGTTTGATCATGGTAGTATTTGAGTGTTTATCATCCATGGGCCATTGAGTAGTTTGTGATTTATGATAGAAAGTCTGATCAAGTGGTTGATGGCTGTGTTTTCACTAAAATCTTAAAACTCTTGATTCACAAAAATTCCATGGAGAGCTAGATTCAACCTGACCAGAATACTCCTCTGTGGCTCTACCCACATATGAAACATTCTTTTTTTTTATTATTATTTTTTGCAGTCAAGGGTATCCTGAGTGCAACTTCTGGGCGCCAGTAACCCACATTGAGATTAGGGGATTTATGAAAACTTTGCTTCTCTAGCTTTTGATATTTGAACACTGATAGCTAAGGAAGGAGCCCACCCTTCTAAACATCAGACCAAACTTCTGTGCTTATGGAACATCATGAACAGTGTTTTCATGTAATAGTTTTTTGGGTACTTATTGGAAGCCATATTCTATTTTGTTGGACATATATTCCACTTTCTCTACATCTTGTGGTTTTACCATATAGAAACTCAAGAAATCTACCAAAGTAGAGCATCAATTTAATACTTCCTTGTCATTCGAGTTACTGCATTATAGTCTGATCATGGATTGTTGTGCTCTTTAGCTGGTTTTTTATTATTGACTATGTTGTTTCCATCCAGGTTTTGAAACTCAAGAAATCTACCAAAGTAGAGCATCAATTTAATACTTCCTTGTCATTCGAGTTACTGCATTATAGTCTGATCATGGATTGTTGTGCTCTTTAGCTGGTTTTTTATTATTGACCATGTTGTTTCCATCCAGGTTTTGAATGAACATGCAGATGTGCACTGCCCTGTTGTGGAGATGTCTACACGATCTAAACTTAGCTGCTTGAGTTGGAACAAGTTTGTTAAAAATCATATAGCCAGTAGTGATTATGATGGAATCGTAACTGTTTGGGATGTGACAACCAGGCAGGTACTAATTGTAGTATTGTGGTCAACTTTTAATACTTACATGCTATTACCATAGTTTGTTTCCAAACATGTATTAACTTTGCAGAGTGTGATGGAATACGAAGAGCATGAAAAACGTGCATGGAGTGTTGATTTTTCTTGCACAGAACCGTCTATGCTTGTATCTGGTAGTGATGATTGTAAGGTATGCTAATACTAATCTGTGTCCTGAATCAAGTCTTGTTTACTTACAACTGCATGGTCTAGAATCTGTACAAAAAAAAAGCAATATAGGATGGGATTGCTGTCCAGAAGAACCAGGCAAACCTGTGTTATTATTGCACATATTTTATTTTATACTCTTTAATTCAGGAAATTCTGTTCTACTTTTCTACCAAGTTTGAGTTGGTTATACAGATTTCTGGTTTTCAATGGCAATTGATACTATAATTGTCAATAGCATTCAAACTCTTGCATTTTCATGGGAGTTTTTATGTCATTTTTAGTATGAAAAAAAAGTCCCCAGGCAATTTATTTAGTTTGGTTATTAAAGCACTTCCTCTGTAAGCTTGCAAAGAGATCAGTGGTGCCCTTCCATATCTTTTTTGCAGAAATATGAAGTTTTATTTGTTTTTTATTGTGGACATGAAGAAAATAATTTAATATGAAAATTCTACCACTGGTGGCAGGTGCATGTTCCTGTGCATGAACACTAGAATTGAATAGCTGTGATGAGCTGTTGAATAATGATAATTCGGGTCATCCTTCTGCCTATTTTTCAAGATAATTTAGCAATGTTCTTATAATGAATGGGAAGTCTATGTTTTACATGGAAACAGTTTTATGTGTAAATTCAAGCTGTGAAGCATGTGCTGGCAAACCAAACAGCTCCAAAGTATAAATATTATATGGTGGCACAGTCGTCCTCTAGAGTTGTATTATGCTCAAAGGGAGGTACATATTTACTAACAATATTTTGGATCTGTGTTATGTAAACCAGGTCAAAGTTTGGTGCACAAATCAGGAGGCTAGCGTTCTAAACATTGACATGAAAGCAAATATTTGTTGTGTCAAGTACAATCCTGGATCTAGCAATCATATTGCGGTATGCTCCTACAATGAATTACTCTTTTTTCTTTTTCTTCGAAGAGACAAATAACTATTTGACCTGGTCTCATACTCCAAATCCTTACACCTATACAAAAGCAAGCATCCATCCATGGATTAAGACATTCGTACTCTTTGAAATCCATTTTTGGGTTTATTTGGTGTTTGAGTTTGGGCCTTGCACACTTGATAAGGGAGTGGGATGGTGTGGCCTATTGACCTTCTATGAAAATCTTAACCTTAAGGATTTGTTTGTTAGGAGGTGAAAGATGATGAATAGTTGGCCTAGTAACATCCTACCCCTCTCATCTTGTTAAGAACTCAAAAAAAAGTGGTGGGGAACATTTAACCTCAAAAGTGAGCGCATCATGAGTATGTTGTAACCTTGAAACCTTTGTGTCTTTCGATACATCATTTTTTTTTCCTTATGAAAAGTGGGATGTTGTTGACATGTGGTCCTATCAATTATGCTTAATTTCCAACACAATCAACCAAACACCATTAACACTTCGCAGTCAATATTTTATTACACTCTTAATCTTTAAAACCTAACCTCTTAATTGTTTTCACCTGCAAATTTTTTATCTGATACCAAATGCAACTTAGTGAAAGCATTTGTTTAATGTAACCTTGAAGAAAGGCTGGGTAATGCACATCTTTCACGAGGTACCTTTTATATGATGTCAGTAATGCACATCTTTCACAAGGTACCTTTGGTTGTTTAAATCACAAATTCATAACACTGTGGAGCTTCACCCTCTGGAATGGACATACTCCTGTTAGATATTTCCACACAGAATATATATATATATATAGGTAGCCTTATGGATGAGTTCTGAGTTATTTTCAGGTTGGTTCGGCAGACCACCATATTCACTACTATGATTTGAGAAATGTCAGTCATCCACTCTATGTGTTCAGCGGGCACCGGAAAGCTGTTTCATATGTAAAATTCTTATCTAACAGCGAGCTTGCTTCAGCATCAACAGACAGCACATTACGGTTATGGGATGTAAAAGAGAATCTACCTGTAAGTAATCTGTTCGTGAAACAATTATAGGTGCACCTTTCTTTTTCAATATAAATACTCTGTGCTAGCAATAATGTAATGCTTTAGCCCCCAAAGAAATCAAATATTATTTGCTTTCTCCCAAAAGAATTATTTGTATTTTGCATTTTATATCTTGAGTTTTCATAAATAGGTAATCTCAATTCTCATAAGCTAAATTGGATTTTGACTTGGGACTTCATATTTCCAAATTGTTGATGGAAAATGAGTCCGATCATGATTTACAGGTGGAAAATCATTTTCAAATGATGGTCCTCGTCAAAAATTTGCAATAACTGAACCGGTTAAGTTCTAAATCTGGATTAGTTTCTTATCCTGTAGTCGGAAAATTTTCCTTGTTTAAATTAATGGAAGATTGTGCATGCTTGAATAAATTAACTTTCATCACTTTATTTTAGTATTCCCCCTGGCTTTGTGTGATTGGCACCGTTTCTTTCTGTTTATTGCTTAAATGATACATTTGGGCAAAGTTGAATAGCTAAGCCACGCACCCTTTGAATTATGCTTTCAGGTTCGTACATTTAGAGGCCACACAAATGAGAAAAACTTTGTGGGTCTCTCAGTAAGCAGTGAATATATTGCATGTGGGAGTGAAACAAACGAGGTCGTCGTCTACCATAAGGTTAGCTATAAATAAACATCAGCCTTCATAAAATTTTATTTCCAAGTTCAACCATGTGATATTCTGGCATATATTTTGTAGGAAATCTCTAAACCTGTTACACGGCATAGATTTGGTTCCCCTGAGATGGATGAAGCTGATGAGGATGCAGTATCTTACTTCATCAGTGCTGTTTGCTGGAAGAGTGATAGTCCTACAATGCTAACTGCAAATAGTCAGGGTACAATAAAAGTATTGGTTCTTGCAGCTTGAAAAATTTATAAAAACAAGAGAAAAATGAAAGTAACACGAGCACAGAAAGAACTTGTGTTGGAAATATCAGACAGTTCACTGTTTTGTCGATGTATCATTGGATCCTGAAGCTGGGTGGTTCTGGAGGCTGTGAGTTAAGGAAAATTACTACACAAACCAGTTTCATGCGGATCAAAACTGCGATTTGTTGGCGCAGTGAACCCTAATATGATTACTGGCTGCTGCAACAGGCTGTGTAATGATTTTCTCATGGGTTATGTATATCTCATAGATCTTGTAAATGTTTTTATTTCTTGGCGAATTACTGTATGAAGAAATAATGATTACGTGGACTTGGTTCATGTGGACAATTCTGGTTAGTGCAGTAACATGGTCGTTTAATTATAATCATCATGCACTATGTATTTGTATTTAGTGTTTGTGAGTGTGGTTGTAGTTGTTTTTGTAAATGTTTTTTGATGTTTTTTTTATTTTTTTAAAATTATTTTGATATCAGCACATGAAAATAATTTAAAAACATTAAATTTTTTAATTTAAAATAAAAAAATATAAAAAAAATTCAATTTTTTTTATAAAATATTTTTAAAATGCAATGTAATATATCCCTTCCATTTAAAGGGTGTTGCTGGAACTTTGCTCCTGTTATCTTTTAGCCTAGGTTGAAGTTGCTTTTTTTTTTTTTAATTATTATTTTTACTGTAACAACAATTTTGGTTATTTTCAAGCATCTGTACTGTAATTTTGTTTCCATCAAATTTGAACTGTCAAAGTTACCACACTAATTTCTTTTGAAGGTGAAAGTTGAATTATCTGAAAACTTTTGTGTTAAATTCAGCTCAGCATGCTTAAGGCCCTCGTCTAATTAGTACACATCTGCAGACTGGTTTTTCATGGACCGTATCTAACATAACCAGGAAAACGGATCAGATATGGTCTGGCCATCAACGGCTCTAAATGCTGTGGAAGGCAGTCAACCTTTACGTTACTCTTAGGATGTGATTGAATTATTTTTGAAAGTATTTTTTATTTAAAAATATTTGAGTTATTTTTGAAAATATTTTTTGTTTAAAAATATATTAGAATGATATATATTTATATTTTTAAAAAAAAATATTTTTGATATTTTTTTTTTCAATTTTGTTTTTGCAGGTTTTGATTATGTAATACCAACACAATAAAGTATGTGTGGGGTGGAATTCCTTAAGCATTATGCTTTTGACAACTTCCACAACTCTTAGTTTTATTTCGATTTTGTTTTCTTTTTGATGAAACATAAAAACAATAAACATGCAGCTGCCCTGAGAAAAAAACATTTTTGTGAATGGTTTGCAAGACTTGGAATGTGGAGTGAGAAACTTTGTAATGCATGAAAGTTGATTACTTATCTTTAATTGGGTTGTTTAATTGGGTTGCGTGGTCAGTTTTCCATAATGAATTATTTTCTTTTTGTCTCAATGAATTTCTTGTTATGCATAAGAGGTTATTTTATGGTCTTTCTGGACGATGTCATCTTTCTTTTGATGATGATTAACTTGAGTACTAAGTCTTTAATGTTATTTGTTAGATATTTGCAGTGGTTATAACTTGTAAATTATTTTATATTACTCTTAGGTTTAATCATTTCTCATATTTTAAAAAGGAATAGGAAAATACATTCCAGTGGATAATTCTTTTTTTAGAGCTGACTAAAAGTAAATGAAAGTTTATAAGCAATGCTATCTTCAAGCTAAGGAACAAGATGAAATTCTAATTGCACGAGAGCATTTGAATATGCTGATTTGTTCTTCATTAAATTGTTTCCCTTTCCATAAATGAAAAATGAACAAAAGTGAACCAGTTCCCTTTCCCTATGGCCGCTAGAGAGGTAACAAGAAAATCATAAAAGCACAAGGAGAACATGTTTTTTTGGTTGATCTGCAGAAATGAGAAGAGTATGCTCATCATAGCCTGCCCATCTTTCTCATCCCACACGCGCGCATATATATATATATATATATATATATATATATTACTCATAATGTGGTGAAATAGAAAAGAAACAACCAAAGGACTATATATCTTGTGCGCACAAGTAGTGAAATTCCTTCCATTCAAATCGTACATGTATTTAAAGTAGATTTTTTTTTTCCTTGAGTGAATGGGATCAGAATTCATCGAGTAGCTAGGTTAGAAGATATAATTAAACATAGCCAACAAGCAAATTGTATAATTGACAAGCAGACACCCACAGCATCCAAAGAAAAAAACTGAAAGGAAGACTGGAGAGGGACACCACAACATGCTACGTACGGACAGAAAAACAAAAGAAGCTGCATCCTATAAGGAAATAATTGAAGTTAAACACATACAATTACAAGTATTAGTAGAGAATCACATTAAAAAGGAAAAAAAAAACAAAATATATCTTGGTCTTGAAGCATATCAAGGATCTAACAAAACAAAAAAGACCAAGCTAGCGATATTCCTGGACTTGCAAGGTCAAGAAAACTCAAGCCATCTTTAATGACTTGAAGAAAGAAGAAAGGATATATAAGAAGGATAAGCTCAGGAGAGATATAGCCATGACCTCTATATTAGCATTATCTTTCTCTGTTTTTCTTCACCCTGACTCAAGACAAACATTGGTGTTACAGTTCCTGGTTGAGCCATGGTGCGAACCAGAGAGAGTTTGGGGGCCGGGAGGAGGACAAAGTTTTGGAGACAGTAATGGCTCTTGAGAAATGATATTTTTCTGAACAGTGCCATGAAATATGAGGAAGATGGTGCTGCTATTTATATGCAAAGTGTGGACTCAGCATGAAATAAAGGTCTAGGGTTTTTAATGGCTCTTCGAAAAACAGGTGGGTTGATGTGTCATTTTCCACATAGGAAGGTGCAGCTACAGCTACAGGGTGGACGGGTAATGGGAATATGTTATCCTGGGAATATTCGACAGCAAATTAAGCAGCAAACTATTGTATAAAAGGCTTTTGGAAAATATCCCCCGTGTAAATCTGAAACGAAGACTCAAGTTGATCTTCTATAGTTCAAAAAGAAGAAGAAGAAAACTGTTCTCTTACGAGTCTGAAGTAAATTTCAAAGGATATTGAGCTTTCTAAAGGTGATTGATGGATTCTGAAAATTGATCAGCAATTAAAAGTGTTTGTTGAACTTGAGCTTCACAAATACATGCAAAATGTTGGAAAGTTAGTCTGCCATAATGTATCTGCCATTATTGTCATGTATTTGTTTCTCTTTAGGATTCATTGATTGTAATCTAATCCCTTAGAATTCTGCATTATTGTAACAGTTATAGCTTTATTATAGGAAGAGATAATGATGTAAAGAGTTGTATATATTTCTCCCAAAAGGTTCAATACAATTCACTCATTGCAGATTCAATCTCTCGTTCTATTTACACTCCTCAACAAAATGGGGTAGTGGAGCGCAAACATCGACACATCTTGCAAGTTGCCCGTGCTTTAAAATTCCAAGCTCACCTCCCTTCACAATTTTGGGGAGAATGTGCCCTCACAGCTGTTCACATAATTAATCGGCTACCTTCGCCGGTTATCTCTTTCAAAACACCTTTTGAACTTCTCTATTCAAAATCACCCTCATATTCTCATCTTCGCGTTTTTGGTTGTCTTACTTATGCCACTAATGTCCACACTTCTCATAAATTTGACCGACGTGCCCTACCTTCTATTTTCATTGGATATCCAATCGGTCAAAAGGCATACAAACTGTTCGATTTATCAACCAAAAAAGTCTTTACTAGCCGGGATGTAAAATTTCATGAACATATTTTTCCATATGCCACGGTCCACCCACATTCATCAGCTCAAAATTCTTTAGCCCAAAATTCTGGACCCATCCCGTTCTCATCACCATCTCATGATCCTTTTGAGCCTAACCTTCGGCCCAACTCACCTCACCTCACCTCAGCCCCAGCTCAACTTCGATTACAGCCTAACCTTCGGCCCAACCCACCTCCGCTTACCCACACTGAACCCACACCGTTTCCAGCCACCGACCTGTCATGCATACCATCTTCCCCAATTCCAAACCAACAATCACCGTCTTCACCGCTCCAATCACCACCCCTCCCTCATCCATCTCTCATCTCGACTGAACCAGACCCGCCACACCCATCTCCAATAACTACAACTCCACCTCCAGAACCCCTCCGTCGCTCCAGCCGCCAAATTGCTCCTCCAATAAAACTCAACGATTATATCTGCTCCGCTGTTTACTCCGATCAATCGACCTCTCTCGTTCCAGCTCCGACCAAAGGTACTCGATACCCACTGTCCAATTTTGTTTCATACCACAGATATAATCCTGCTTACCGTTCTTTTGTTGCCAAAGTTGACACTGTCACGGAACCAAAATCATATTCTGAGGCAGCTGTTCATCCTGAATGGCAACAAGCTATGCAGACCGAACTACAAGCTCTTCAAGCCAATGGCACTTGGTCACTCACTCCTCTCCCAGATGGTAAGACTCCGATTGGTTGCCGTTGGGTTTTCAAGGTAAAACATAAATCAGATGGGTCCATTGAACGGTTCAAGGCAAGGCTTGTGGCGAAGGGTTTCACCCAATTGGCTGGTATTGATTACCAGGACACTTTCTCTCCAACAGCTAAGATCATCTCAGTACGGTGTCTGTTAGCTCTGGCTGCTGCTCGTGGATGGAACCTTCACCAACTCGACGTTAATAACGCATTCCTCCACGGTGACCTCCACGAAGAAATATACATGTCTCCACCGCCTGGGCTTCGGAGACAGGGGGAGGAACACTTGTTCTGCCGTCTACATAAATCATCTGTATGGGTTGAAGCAGGCATCGCGTCAATGGTTTGCAAAATTCTCCGAGGCCATACGATCAGCTGGTTATGAACAATCAAAGGCTGATTATTCTCTCTTCATCCGAAAGCAAGGCAAGTCACTTACTGTTCTTTTGATATATGTAGATGACATATTAATTACTGGTAATGATCCCGTAAGCATAGCCGAAATCAAGAAGTTCCTGCATAGAAAATTTCACCTTAAAGACCTTGGTAAATTGAGGTATTTCCTTGGTATTGAGATTTCCACATCCAAAGCTGGTATTTTTATTTCTCAACGGAAGTACGCATTGGATATTATTAAGGATGCAGGTTTACTAGGAGCAGCTCCCATCAATACTCCCATGGAACGCAGCTTAAAGTTGTCTGACAGGAGTGAGTTACTCAGAAATCCAGAGCGATATAGGAGATTGGTTGGGAGGTTGATATAGCTTACTGTTTCAAGGCCAGATATTACATACTCTGTTCACATTTTAAGCAGGTTTATGCACCAACCCCGAAAGGACCATTGGGAAGCAGCTTTACGGGTTGTGAGATATCTGAAATCTGCGCCTGGCCAAGGCCTCTTCTTCTCCGCAACCAATGATCTTCGACTGCGAGCTTACTCTGATTCAGATTGGGCAGGATGCCCACTTACGCAAAGATCGACCACAGGATACTGCGTATTCCTAGGTCCCTCATTGATTTCATGGCGATCAAAACGCCAAAAGACAGTATCTCTATCTTCGGCCGAAGCAGAATATCGTGCTATGACAGGAGCTTGTTGTGAATTGACATGGCTTCGTTGCTTGCTTAAAGATTTGGGTGTTTTACATCAACAATCTGCATTGTTATATTGTGACAATAAGGCTGCAATGCACATAGCGGCGAACCCTATTTTCCATGAACGGACGAGACATATAGAAATGGATTGTCATTTTATAAGAGATAAGATTCAAGATGGTTCTGTGGAGACAAGATTTGTGAGTTCTGAAAATCAGCTGGCTGACATTTTGACTAAGGCATTGGGAAAGGAATTCTTCGTTCCTATGGTTCGCAAGTTGGGATTGCAAGACATCCACTCTCCAACTTGAGGGGGAGTGTTGGAAAGTTAGTCTGCCATAATGTATCTGCCATTATTGTCATGTATTTGTTTCTCTTTAGGATTCATTGATTGTAATCTAATCCCTTAGAATTCTGCATTATTGTAACAGTTATAGCTTTATTATAGGAAGAGATAATGATGTAAAGAGTTGTATATATTTCTCCCAAAAGGTTCAATACAATTCACTCATTGCAGATTCAATCTCTCGTTCTATTTACAGCTTTTCACAAAACAAGTAGTCTGATGAAAGGTTCAGCAGAGAATACATTGTGCTCTTCTTTTCTCTCTATGTATTTATGAATAATGATAAGTTTAGAGTCTGTTATATATCCATAAATCAAGTGGATTTGCATGTTATGAGGTGGAGAAATGCGAATACATTGGCCATTCTGTTTCATTGTATTTTTTTTAACCGAAAAGACTACTTGGAAGGCTATTTTCAAATATATTAAATGTTTTCTCTTTACTAAATTTGACAAAACATGCACTACCATGATAATCTGATGTTTTATTTCGGGTGCAAAACTAAAATGTATAGTATATCTTTAGGTATTAAAGATACAAAAAATAAACACGATGCTAAAATTTAAGCTTTATAATAATTGGGTTTTATAGCCAAAAAGATAGAGACGCTCTCATTAAGAGCGATCTACCCTGAACCTTAAATGAAACCAATAAATAAAAACTTGACCTAAGAACATAATTAAACAACAATACAACTTATCTTTGATAAGATGCATTGAAAAATGATATGTCTTTCTCTTGCGTAACTAGTCTTTTTATCCAAACTCTTGTGAACTAATACATTTTTTAGTGACTATAATACTAGGTAACAATTCTTGAACTCTATAATCATAACCTTATAATCACACCCAAAACCCCTTTTCAACACTCATGAGATAGACATGTTTGATGTTGTGCTCATCATGATAGGATAATGAGTCCACTAGAAACTAGTATGGTCAGATTGAACTTTGTTTATTTGATTGTTTGCTTGATTATTTTTGTTGGTTTAATTTAATTTAGCACATGCTTTTACTACTTTAACATGTATTTTTATTTTATGTTCATGCATACACACATTGAGTATGAATTAATGCCTATATGTAATTTAAATTTTGTGAATAATCCCAATTATAATGTGGGGAGTAGTGGTCTTCCTTAAGAATTTTAGTAGAGATTCAAATTAGTGAAACATCTAACTATGAGTTGAGTGTTTACTTGGTAATGACGGTCACACCATATCCCAAACATTATTTGTAAGCCTCTATGCTACCTTCATGTAAGGTTGTTACTAGGTAGTTATCGTATCATAACTAGAACTTCTACAGGTGTAACCCTATATTCTTTGGTATATGAAATAAGATAGTTATGCGTTTAGAAATAAAGATTCCATCATTGGAGATTCTAAAAAACACAAAACTAGATGAGTCAAAATGGACAAGACTAAGATTTGAGTGGTTAAACTTGATCGATAAAAAGAGATTGACAATCATTTATCACCACCGGTTATACTAAAGCAAAATGGTGAAAGCATATAACAAGAAGGTCATATCAATAATGTTTGAAGAATAAGAGCTGATGTTGAAGAAGATATCTCTAGCATTGAGAAAAGATCATAATAAAAAATGACATTATAAAGGATCATATGTGATAAAAATGTTTTTTTAGAGGAGCCTTAATTCTAATTAATATGAACATGGAGGATCTTCTTAGACATAAACTTTGATGTTATATATATATATATATATATATATATATATATATATATATATATATAGTTCCTAACAATCAGTAAAATTAAAGTTTGCTCAAGAAATTTTGTGGTGTGTTTTTCTTTTTCTTCAAAAACTATGCATGGTATTATGTTTTCACAAAAAAAAAATTGAAGAGCAAAATTTTCATATATAAAATAGGCTAAATTAATGTTTGTTTTAGTAAATTAGTTCTGAGAATTAAAGTGATCTCATAAAAAGATGATCTTACAAAACTTGAAAATCAACCTCACAATAAAACTAAGATCTTAACTGAACAAATAAATTATTTTGGATGGAAAAACCAAGTTCACCAATCCAAAATGAACTTATTTTAAAAAAGGAAAGATTATTTTTTATCATCATCTCACAAATCTATTACATTTTTTTGCCGTTCTAGTTGGCTCACTCCCCGCACAGTGGGCAAGTGCGAGAATTAGAAAGTAGTCTAAATTCATGAAAAAGAAAAAAAAAGCTTCATCCTTCGGCCATGCCATGGTTCCGAGATGGCGTTCTCAAGCTATTTTAGCTACCTTTGCATTAGCTGCATTGGGATTCGGGAAGAAATCAAACAGGTAATGGTTAAGATCACCGTAAACAGGAAAAGGCAACGTGATCTTTATCAAGAAATCCCTCAATTCAAACCAAGTGATTCGTGGTCATGAAAGCATTAATTGCTCATCTCTGATTAAATTTCATGAAAAAACACCACACATCGTAGCTGGGACTGACTTCCTTTCCCCCCCATTATCGTTCAGTTTTTCCACGCAGACTGGAGAAAAATAAAACAAAAACATTGAAATTTGGAAATAAATTATGTTTTCATAATGCGAGCTCTGTTACGTTTGACCATTGATTTAGTAGCTCTACACAATATTCCTGATAAATGAAAGCTCTGCCCACCAACCATTTCGAAACAGTCCACGTCTCTCTCTCTCTCCCTCCCTCTCCCTCCATTGCTGACACAGAAAGAAAAGGATAGAACATAAACAGAACCCTAGGAGTTTAGATACAAAAGGGCCTTTGCAACAAGTTCCACTTTATTGACTGTTCGTTTTGTTCCTGTCTGCATTTCAACAAAGTCCAAAACCCTAATTCCTATGTCGTGTAATAATTATACACTGCAGTCTCAGAAAATGAATGGAGTCTGCACTCTGCATGCATCGTAAGGTCAATCTCAGCATGGGCCTCCTATTTAATGTCCCGTTTGAAAGTGATATTGCCTGTCGATGGTCTCCATCGACAAAAAAAAAAAAAAAAACAGTGGTGTTAATTTTTTTCACTGATGAAGTAAAGATTTGTAAATTAGGGTTTAGCCGAAGTTTGTAAGAGGATGCCTGAGCGATGTCAACCGATTTGTTTCTGGGCCTTGGTTGTGTCATGGCCCATGGGCCTGTGCTTCCACTTGTAGAAATGATCAATTCATTCACCCGCCACCTGGAGAAGACTACACTGGTGTTGTTAGCTATTATTAAAGGAGAGGCAATGGATGAAATATTGGCAAAACTCAAACAATCCGAATAAAATGACTACTTAAATTAAACACAATTTCTCAATAGCCGCCCTAAAGTTTTAGAAATTCTTCATTCAACTCCTTCCATCCATTTCCCCTGAATTTGCTGTGTAAAATGTCATTAAGAAAAAAGGACAAAATTTCAAACTAATTAGGTGATGAAATACAAGTCTAATATGAAGAATGACAAATCTAAAATGATTTGAGAGCATCACGTTAATCATTTTTTGCCTCCTTGATTTTAAACATAAATCACAAATTAACATGGGAGTACTAAGTTACTTGGATTAACCTTTTGGAGGCTTATTACAAGTAGAAATCTTATTAATTAACTCGCATGTGTATTTATTTAGTTATTTCTCACATTTTTATTTAAAAAAATAATTATAAACACTTAAAAAATATTTCAGACTTCGTGAAAATCACATATAAATGTTTGATGTAGTCAAAGATTGCACGTGCTAGAAACTCAGGGAGTTTGAAATTTCAAAATAATATTTAGTAGAATTTATTATTCAAATACAAAAGAGTAACGTGGAAGGTATATTTTTAAAATCATTTGAGATAAGTTATTTTTATTATCACACAAATTAGTTTGGAGATGCAAAGTTTTAATTGTCGCGCCATCTAATATGAGAATATTTTTACCAAGAAAAAGGAGTTATTTATTCTTTGATGACAATTGACAAGCACCTATCTATAAGATAAAGAATAATTTGTAAAATCACCCTTGAACTATTGGTTATGACCTTTTGATTTTTCTTAATCCCAAATCATTATTCGTATTTTTGATGATGCATTGCTTTTACCTAATAGCTAGAGAGACTAAAATCAGAAAATCATAAGATCATGGGTTAAGTTGAATTTATCAATAGTTATGGAGTCAGTTTACCAATTAGCCTCAGATAAATGATTGGTTAA
This sequence comes from Salix viminalis, assembly GCA_029228465.1. NCBI lineage: Eukaryota > Viridiplantae > Streptophyta > Magnoliopsida > Malpighiales > Salicaceae > Salix > Salix viminalis. The sequence continues at coordinate 2,464,818 of CM055439.1, forward strand.
AGAAATTCATAAATTAGCTGCTTTTTTTTTCTACCATCATGAAAGTAAAACTGCTGCAACCCGGGCCCAGACTTTAGGGGCCCTTTAATGGCACATCACGAGGATAAAGCATGGGCTGGGCTAATTCATTAAAAATCATTGGGCTGGGCCACTAACAGCGCGGAGCTGCTCTCAAATTCGCGTAAATTTTGGAGGCATTAAAAGCATGGTTGCTGTCTTGCTGACATCAAAATATAAATTACGATGAATTCCCAACAAAAAAAAAAAAAAAACTTTCGCAGCAACCAAAAACAAATAACTTCAAGTCGAAGCAATGTTTTAATTAGTATGTCATCCGGGGCTGGGGCTGTTACCTGGCCACTTCTGTTAGCAGAGGTAGACTGCGTATATCTAGCTGTATCATTAAAAAAAAAAAAGGTGATTAGATTTTATTGTATCTTTCCTCACATATAAGTATTTATTATAATAATTTTTTTATTAGTGCATTTTTCAAAATTCAAGTTTATGTTTTTTTATTGATTTGTCTTATTTTTATGACACATATCGCAATTTTGATTGGTTAATTCGGATTGGATGATTTGTTTTATTTTCTTTTTCTTAATTGACTTTTACTAATTCATCATTTAATATTGAATTAATTGAAAATTATTTTAGTTGCATTTCATACTACATGTGCTAACAACCATTACAGAATTAAAGAATGGATCTCTACTTCTTTATTACGTGAGTCTTGGAGATCATATCTAAGATCTCAAAATCTTACCCTTTATACCTTTTGACTATATTATGATGTGATATATAAATGATCACTACTTTAAGAGTATATCTCATAGTCATGAAATGATTTGACTTGAAGGAATATTCTTAAGAAAACAAGTTAATTTAGATCTAAGTGATGTGAGAGCGAAAGAAAAATAGTAATTTTAATTCTACACATGTTACTTGATATGATTTAGAGTACTTGTAATTGTAATGATGGATGAAGTATAACTTTTTTAAAGGTGTAACTAACAATGCTTGGAGTATATTAGTAAGTTTTAAGGAATAATTAATTATGAGGTGATGTCTTCTATATGGTCTGTATTAGATTTATATATTGGAGCTCCTCTCTCCGTGTGCTTCAGGTTGAACAATTTGTTCGTCATGTATGAAGTTCTTGTGCAAGTTTGAAATATAATGTATTAGAAAGATCTAGTCCTTCATGGACGATTGAGAGATGGTGTTTATTGGGTTAGGCCTAGTCCGTCCATAAAAAATGGGTCTGGTCCAAGTATTAGAAAAGTTATTAAAGAAAATAATTGTTTTTTTTTTCTATTTATATAAATAAAGACATAACTCATATAAAAAAAACAAGTTTTTCATTATTGAAAAAATATAGTTTTCTCTCTCTTTGCTCCCATCTTAATTCTCTACATTAACTAGACAAGATTTATATACACATTCGTATTGTAAAATATCATTTTGATTCTAATAAGTGAAGTTTTTTTTTAGTCTACATCTTGGGTGGATGTCAAAAACATAGATATTCTAGCTAGACTATCCCTTTGCCCTATAAAGTGGACGATTTCTCGTCTCTTATTCAATTAATATCTCCCCATCATCATCCATTAGTAAGTCTTGCTTGTTTGGTAAACTTACTAGCTAAAAAATCAATGGACATTATTCTCACGGAACTTGCTGCTTTTCCTCTCCGTTATTGGTCCTACGTTTGACATTTGCCCACAGTTCATGCAAGAAAATGCAGTCACTCCCCTAAAGGCCAAGCTCGGCAGTTTAATGTGAAAGGATTAGGAGACTAAAGTGAAACAAACTAACTAATAATAATAAACAGGAGAAATAATTGCCATCACATCGGAGCACAGAAGTTCGAGCAAATCATACACGTACGGAGTCCTAATTTCTGTTGACCTTTAACGATATCTAGTCTTGACTTTAGCTCTAGCCATGACCCTTTCTGGTTTTCTAGGTATTGCCCAAGTTATATATATATATATATCATAAATATCTCCCTCAAGACTTTTTTAAAAATAAAATATAATATAAATGAACAAATCTCAATGATTTTGGCTGTGGATTTTCGTGTACACAAACTTAACAATTTCCCGTCAAATATTTGCTTTGAATGGTTAAATCTACTGACAATGGCATGTTGAATATATTCAGACATGCACGAAGTCATTCATCTGTCACATCATTGCGTTCTGCTCGTGTCAACGAGGGAATGGCCAATGGGATGCCTATAACTATATAAGCCATAAAAATCATCAATATATATAGTTTGATATTTCTTTATCCGAATGTGTGTAGGATAATGGGTAAAGTCAATGTTTGACCCTGCGTTTATATTGATAAATGTATTACTATATATATATATATATATATATATATATTTGAATATGGTTTTAAAAACCATTCCCGTAAAATAAATATTTGAATGTGGTGGTGGCGAAACTTAGAAGAAATCTCTTCCAGAAATCATATTCTACAAGTTAAATTATAGATGAACCGTGTCAGTGATAACTTGAAAAGGCGTCGGAGAGTTAATGGGTGCCGACCTTTAAATATTAGCCAACCACATTGACAAGCGTTTGATCTTCAAAAGAAAACCAAAAAAGGAGACAAACGATCCATCATTTAAGACTTTTGATCTTTTTTTTATCTGATGAAATCTCATTTTTAGAAAATGTATTTTGTGAGTTTAGATGAACGAGTAAAATTTTGGTTGTTCCAGTTTCTTACAAAATGTATATGTCCTGACTCGAACTCAAAATTTACTGTGCAAATCTTAATTTTTTTGTCATCACGTCATACCCTCTTAAAAATGACTTTTGATACTTGTTTGGAGTTGAATTCAATATTGGACGAACTTGATTTGATGGAATAATGATGTACAAACAGATTTTTTTTAAGAAAATAAATTATCACATTAATCTAAATCTAGGATATTTTTTTCAATTATATATTTTTTTATTTTGTTTTTTATAATCGAGGTGTCCAGGCCAGCTTTATCGCATCACGACTAATCTCCAGACCCTTTTTTTTTTTTATAACCGGGATGTCCGGGCCAGCTTTCATATCCTCATAAAACACTGTGGCTTGCTACAGTGCATTCCCATATACATTTTTTTTCTTTTATTTTTTTCCCCACTTATACATTTTTTTTATAACTTGGGTATTCGGGCCAGCTTAAGCGCGCCATGACTAATCCCCATATCTACTTTTTTTTTGCTACAGTTCTTTCCTGCTGGTACTTTTTTTTTCCTGTTTTGTTTTCTTATATTTTTTTTACATATATTTTCTTTATAACCAGGGTCTCCGAGCCAACTTAAGCACACCGCGACTAATTCCTGGGTTGAATTTTTTTCCCAACAATATGGATTGCTACAGTGCTTTCCCGCTTATACTTTTTTTTTTCATTTATACATTTTTTTATAATCGGGGTCTACGAGCCAGCTTAAGCTTCTTCTTTTTTGTTCTTTTTTTCTCTTAGACATTTTTTTTTATAATCAAGGTCTCCGGGCCAGCTTAACCACAATCGTGACTAATCCCCGAACCCATTTATTTTATTTTATAACCGGGATCTCTAGGTCAGCTTAAACGCTCCACGACTAATCCCATGATCCTTTTTTTTATAATCGAGGGTGTCCGGGTCAGCTGACGCCGCACCATAAGTTGTATAAGTACGTATATACCCCCTATAAGAGAAAATCCAAGAGTTAGCTATAGAGGTGTATTGGTATATTTTTTCCCACTATATATATATATATATATATATATATATATAACCAGGGTCTCCTGGTTAGCTTAAGCAAACCAAGACTAATCCTCGGACCAAATGTTTTTTTTGACACCCAAGATGTCCAAGTCAGCTTGCGCGCACCACGATTAATCTCCGACCCTTTTTTTATAACTGGGTGTCCGAGTCAGTTGACACGCATCACGAGTTGTGTAAGTACGTATATACCCCCTATAAGACAAAATCCAAGAGTTAACTATAAGGGGTGTATTGGTAATTTATCAATTTTAATTATATTTTATGTCGCGAGTCTTGGGGCGCGCTATCAATTTTCGAACTCACACACATTTTGGACGACGCATGCGGCGTCATAGAACATGTAAAAATGTATATTAGTTTTTTATATATTCATTTTATTATATAAAATACGTTTAAAATAATGTCATGGTATCAAGGGTATTTTTCATTTTTTTTTATCTTTGTGCATAGTACAATAACCATAATACCCTCAAATAAGATGAAAACCAATAATTGTCAGTGGGGGTGTCCCAATGATTTCACATTTTTAGTGTACATTAAAATAACTTTTGTAGCCTCAAATAAAACAAAACAGAAAAGTTACATGCGAGAATGTTTCAAGCATTTCACGTTTAATTATACATGCATGAGAGAGAGTTACACTCTCATTTGTACATCAACAAAACTAAACTTAATATGTTTTTTTTTTAACACAAACTACATTTAATACAAATAAAAATAACAATAAAAATTTAAAATTTAAAATAAGAGTAAATACAAATAAAAAATTAAAAACTATCTAGAAAAATTGAAAAAATCAAGGATAAAAAATTATATATGTTAAAACTAGATAAAAAAAAATTAATCCCCACAGTGGAGGGCGGATTTATGGCTCGTTATGGAGGATTTGGTGTTTGATTATATTAGAGAAAACCCATGTTAAAATAAGAATAAAGAGTACGTTTTTTTTTTCAAAAATAAAAAAGAAAGTCAGAGTTTGATTATCTTTTCGGAATTTAAAGATACATTTGATTAACTGCATACATTTTGTGTTAATTATATTTTTGTGACCGGGTTTTTTAAAAGTAGTTTAATATTGTGTTTCAAAGATATTTTTTAATAAAATTAAAATTAATTTTAGAGATCACGTATCCCAAAGATTATCGAGCCTCCATTCGTTTTTTTATCGGATATCATGAAGCTATAAAGAAGTCGGAGGAAATTAATATGGTTGGGTTTGCGTACGTGGTATGGCAATGGGCAAGTAAAGTGCGGCCCGTAAAGTGGTGTCCGTTGTGTGCATGAATCAGAAACTTCCTCTCACAACCTCTAGTAGTGGAAGCAATAATGATGCCCTAAGCCAGACAGAGCTTTGGACCTTTGATTATTTTGAAGGGGTTCTCGTAATCACGCCATTAAAACGAAAGGGTGCTTTTATAACCTTTCTGGGCTACAAAGCAAGCACCAATCAGATGTGAGATCCGATCGACAACATCGATTGGAGAACTTGTACACGATTGACTTTGAGGGTATTTAATTGTAGTGTTTGAGAATGTTGTACCGGTTGTTTTTCAAAATATTTTTCAGTTAGAAATACATCAAAATGATATTTTTTTATTTTTTAAAAATTATTTTTGACTTCAACACATTAAAATAATTTAAAAAACATCAAAAAAAATCATTTAAAATGAACAAAAATTCAATTTTTTTTGGAAAACAGCGGTTGAAACGTCATCTCAAACGGACATTTAATTGTGGTGTTTGTGAATATTGTAGCGGTTGTTTTTTAAAATATGTTTTTTTGTTAGAATTATTTTAAAATAATGTTTTTTTATATCATCATATTTAAATATTTAAAAACATTAAAATAATAATTTTTTTTTCAAAAAGCATTTTTTAAATGCTTTCCAAACACACCCGTAATTTATTCGTGAGAAGGTAGAGCCGCAATCGTCACTGCTTTTTAGTGCATTATGGATCATTACATAATTGTTTTTTCAAGTTAATGAGATAGCAATTACAGGAGCACATGTCATTAGAACTCCTACCTATTTCCCCTAGTTTTGGTGGAGTCCATTATACTTTAATTTGATTTCTCTTTTTGGGCGAATACCCTCCATCTATCACTAATTGTCAAATAAATCTCTAAATAACATTTTTTAATTCATTCATAACCCTATTAACTCCACCATCAAAATTTGTGACAAAATAATTATTGTTTCGAGACAAATAAATCTTGATTTATTTTAATGGGAAAAAAGGGGTAGAGGCTAATATAAATATTCTTAATACGTGAAAGATGATCTTAAAATAACTTTACTGTTAACACTTGATATCATTGTACTGAGAGATCAATGGTAGAAGATAATGTTGAATTATTTAGGTCAAAAACTGTGGTCAAAATTGATGCTACAGTTTACGGGCATCTGTTTAGAAACTTAGAGGATTTTTGGGAAGCATTTTTAAAATATTTTGTGATAAAAAAATAATTTTAATATATTAATATTAAAAATATTTTTTTTAAATGTAATTTTATATATCTCTAAATAAAAATCATATTAAAAACAGCTATAAGCACATTTAAAAACACCTTTTTCGACAAACGAAATGTGACCCTTTTTTTTTATTTGATGGGATTTGACCGGTATTGGTTGCTCTCTGTAGCGAATGTTGGGAAATGGAAATAGCGGTCAGATTATTCCTCGACGGCGTAAAACAGTTCGGGCACTTCCACTTTATATGGTCAACTATGGTTCCTCCATCGTACAAGGGATAATATCCCTAGTTTGCTCGTTATTTAACACATTATAAAATTTGTGAATTGTTTTTTGAATTATAATTCTTTTTTTGTCCAATGTAAAGGGAATAGAGATTTTATATTTAAAATAAAATAAATCTTTAATAAAAAAGTGAATGAAAATAAGAAAAATACTAAAATATATGACTAAAGAGGCCTTTGGAAACGTGTTTCAAAAGTATTTTTTAAGAAAATATTTGTATTTTTTCTATTTTAAATTAATCTTTTATTATTTTAAAATTATTTTGATGTGTTAATATTAAAAATAATATATATATATATATATATATATATATATATATATATATATATATATGTGTGTGTGTGTGTGTATGTGTGTGTGTGTGTGTGTGTGTGTTATTTTGATGCATTTATAAACAAAAATCATTTCAAAAAACAACATTTACAACAATTTTAATTGAAAAGGAGTTTTGTGGCTTTTATGGGTTTTATTTTATTTCACCTTTCAACAAAATATTTTTCTTCAACTTCTTCTTTTAATTTTATTTTGAGAATTATACTTTGTAATCTTTTTTATATTTTTTTTATATTAGACTTGTAAATTTAGTTTTTTTTTCTTCTCAATCTCAACCTGAAAACATTAAATTGGTTGGAAGTGGGGCTTCGTATTTTTTCTTGATTTGCTTTTTACAAATCTATCATAAAATCATGACCCAACTCACAAGGTTAATAAGTTATTTGGGGTTGACCCTATGTAAGTTTTTTGGGTCGCTTTTTGTACTTGATTGTTTTTTTGTATCATCTTTCAATATGAAATTGGTTGGAAATAGAGGTTTGTATTTTTTTTTGTTTACTTATTTTTTATGGAGTTATCATGATTTCATGACTCGAAGTAGCGGGTGTTGTAAATTGATTTGGGCTCACTTGGTTTATTTTTTAGGTTATATTTTAATAAAATATTTATTTTTCAATCCCACACTCCAATAACTTAACTATTTTTTTTTCAATTTTTTTTCTTTAATATTTAGTTAGTTTAGGAATTTAGCTTCACAAGTTTTTTTAACTTTCTCTGTGTGGAGATATCTCAATCTCATAATTTAGTTTTTTTCATGATTTCAAGCTTAGACCTTAAATCAATTGCAAATGAAACTTCATAATTTTTTAGTTGTTTTTTATAGAATTATCTAAATCTCATGGGTTAGATCACAATTTTAATAGGTTAACCTAAGTTGACTTGATTTATTATTTTTTAAAAAATTTTTATTAATTAATATTGAGTTCGTTAAAAATTGAGTTTCATTTTTTTTTCTAGATTGTAATGATAACTATTATTCAAAGCATTTTTTACTTTAAAATACTTTGAAATATATATTTTTTAAAAAATATTTTTGATACCAACACATCAAAATAATATGAAAAAATACATATAAAAAAACAATTTTTAAAATAAATAAAAAGATTTCATTTTTTTAAAATCTGTTTTTTGAAGAGGTAAAACAACAGGCTTACCTGAAGATTTCAATTTATGGCAGGGCTACTAGAAGAATGACTTAAGTGTGTCTCCGTGAGTGTCTTCTTCGTCAGTATCATATCACCCATCTTTTCGCATTTTCAGCTTCTCAAATGTCCAAACAAAACACAATCATTAATTATTCAAAGCCTCTTTTTTTTTCCAAGTAAACATTCAATCCCGGGGGCAATGGCACCAGCCTTCCCCTCTCTTCCCTTCCTCTAACCTTTCCCTAAGAGCAGACCCACGTTTTTAATCATGGGTCAACCCAAAACCATAAAAGACGATCTTGCTCGTGTACTTTTTCTAAATCTTTATCTTTTAAAAAATATATTTTATAAATTTAAATGAACGATTTTAAATGATGGACCGCTGTAGCTGCTCGTTTACCATTTCCACGAGCATTGCTCTTTTGAAGAGGAAAAAGAAAATCTGACCGGAAACGTCAGCAAACCACAGAGAATTAGGCACTGTTTGCTTTCAAAGCTGGCGTGCTTTATATATATATGTATATATAAAAGTAAGTTTTTAAAAATATTATTTTTAAAAAGCAACAGAAACATTAGCTTCATCAAAACGAGCAGTGACAAAAGAGAGAGAGAAAATAATGGGCCATATTCTTTTGTTTCAGTACACTTTTCGTGCCCTTTCTGACGTGGGACTTTTGCATTTACAAAGAACCAAGAAAAAAAAAAGTACGTGGCGCAGGGCTCTCGCAGTCGCATCACATCTCCAAACCACTTCCCTCCAAACACTTTCCCATCAGTCGCTCATTCTCTCCCCGCATATTCTTCGAATGTACTCTTTATTCCCCTCCTCTAAATTATTATCAATTTAAATATTACCCCACACTTACTCCTAATAATGCTATTATTTTTCACGAACTAGGAATCTATTCGGTGCTCCTCATTTACTGTGCACTCGTTGGACCCACCATGCAAGTGGGACGGCAGTCAACACGTGTGATGCGGCTGCTGGTTTCAGAATCGTCGTCAAGTGCTGTGATCTCAGCTGACAAATGTTTGCAGTGAGGAGATGAGTAGGCTAGCATACCCTTTTCATTTTAGGGGAGAGGTGCTGACTCGAAGAGGGAGGCGCGGATGGCACGCTCTTTTCAAGCATCTTCTTACGACGCTCTGCCTAGAAATTAAAACGTGGGCTGTATCCACTGTATTCGAAGACCATGAATTCACGATTTTGTTTGCTTTTTTTTCTTCTTAATATAAAAAATATACAGTAACTCGCCACCTATATTACAATTGAAGTTGGCAATCACCGTTTATAACCTTGTGGCTATTTTTTTTAATTTTTATTTTTAAATTATTCTAATGTCTTAATATTAAAAATAATATTTTAATTATTTTTCAATAAAAAATAATAATAAGAAAATAATTGATAGTACACTTTCAAACAAGCATAAAAGATTATAAAATCAAGTTGTGATGAAGGGAGGGCGTTTGGGAAACCACTTGAAAAATGCTTTCAAAATATATATTTTTTTAAAATTATTGTTTATGTATTTCTAAATTATTTTGATGTGTTGATATCAAAAATAATTTTTAAAAAAAATAATAAAAATATTTTAAAAAATAATCTTAACCACACTCTTAAATTTGTTGACATTTTAAATTTCCCGTTTGCTTTAGGATAAAGATTTCAATTCAAATTAGACAATCCAATTTGACTGTTGAATATTAGATGTATGAGATTGCATCTTCTTCCACGCGAAACCATCTTCTGACTTTTGTTCTTTCTTTGACAGTTGCACTCATACATGCATACCTACGTAGATATATATAACCGAAAATACCTAATTTTCATATAACATGGTTTGTATGATAGATGGCATGTAGTAATAAGCGTTAAATGGAGCATCTTAAATTAAAATATGCGCACATTAACCAATCAATACATGAGTTTACATAACAAAAAAAAAGAGAATAAAGTATTTAAAGACTAATTATAAATATTTATTCAATAATAAAATAAAATAAAACAACATAGATTATATTTGTGTTTAGTTAGAGATATTCTGGTTATCTTTTATATATTCAAATTATTATTATTTTTTCATGGTTAAATTTATGATTATAATCATGTTTCAAGAAATAGTCAAATAAAAGTGGACTTAATGAATCCATCTACTTGGTCAAAACCAACTTGACTTCAATTTCTTTTCCATTTAAAACAATATTATTTTAAAAAAAAATATTAGAACACATGGGTCTTGATTGATCTACTTGCCAAGTGACTCGGGCTTTGCACTGGTTCACAGACCGAGTCGAAAATTAACAAGTTTTCGATATAATTACCGAGAATAAAATCTTAATCCCAATAAATATTTATTTTATATTTTAAAAATTCTGGCACCATAAACTTGAAACATATATAACAAGAAATGCAGCTGAAGAAGGGCTTTCTTTTCACCATCTATCTCCGTTCAAAAGACACAAGTATTCGCACCCACCACCACCATAAAAATTTGGCCAATACAACAGCAGCCGCCTCTTCCATGAGAAGCCAAATAGGGCCGCCACCGCGAGTACAAGCAGTAACTGCATGGAACGGTTCAATTATTGGCAGCTGAAGCGTGAAAAGAGCCGGAACCATGTAAACGAGCTTCTATAATTTTCGTGTTTCCCTATAAAATATCCACTAGAGTTTCGTTACGACACGCATAAAGCACGCGTGTGTGGTGATACCTTCTTGTGATGTGCTTCCTGCTGTTTCCTTCTCCTCTACCCTTTAAATTTTATTATCACTCCAATACTCTCTCTCTCTCTCTATATATATTCATATTATTTTATTTTTACTTGCCGCCTGTAAATTTTTCTTTTTTAAAATATTTCCACTTTTTTATTTATTTTATTTCCAACAAAAAGAAAAGAAAAGTCTAAAAAAGCCAGTCGAGTCGAGTTCTAGGAGTTCTATAAATACCCATGGTCACCTCGCTACGTTTCTTATAACTACCAGCGCCACCCAATTTTTACTTTCCTTTCGGCAAAAGCAACCGCAGCTCTCTTTCTCTCCCTCCCCTTCTTTAACTGCCAAACAACAAAAAGGTTAAAAGCAGTAGCAGTACAGTACTTAACAGAACATCCCTCGTGATTCTCTCTAAAAATCTTCTCACATGAAAATTGACCACATCTCCGCCACCTCTGCCACCAACGGAGGTGACACTGCAATCTGCAAGACTTTCGAAGTGGCAGTTTTTGACCGTCGCGATCTCAGTCTACCTCCTGTCGTCGCTTCTCCTTATCCGGTTGTAGGAGACGAACTCAATCTTATTCCACCTCTAAACTTTGCTATGGTAGATAACGGCATCTTTAGGTCTGGTTTTCCTGACTCTGATAACTTCTCTTTTCTCCAAACTCTCGGCCTCCGCACTATCATGTAAGCATTTTCCTCTCGCTTTTCAGTTTTTCTTTTCTTTTCTTTTTCTTTTTTGATTGGTGAAGCTAGGGTTTTTTTAGATGTCTATGTCCCGAGCCGTATCCAGAGGCGACCACGGAGTTTCTAAAGGATGGTGGAATCAAGCTCTATCAGTTTGGGATCGAAGGTTACAAGGTACTTAAGCTAGATCAATCTCCGTTTTGAATCTGATTTTTTTTCAAGTTGCGGCTTTAGAGTTCACGTAATGATCTCGATCTTTCATCGATTTTTTTATTTGATAATGAAATTTAATTAGAATTAAATAGAGAATTGTATCCAATGTGGGGGCATGGAATATTAGAAGATTTTAGAGGAGGGTTTTTTTCATGAGGTCTTGGGTTACTGCATTATTGACATTTTTTTTTATTTTTTTCATATGCTGTTCTTTTCTCTTACTCGTAAGGCGATTGTTCAAAGAAAGAAAAATATGGTTGTCATCTCTATCTAGGAGTTTCTTACATGTGGTAGTCCTTTCCTTTCCATGTGTACATCTATACATTTCAGAAGGAGCAGCAGTTATGTATTTGACAAAAAGGAAATCATCAAAATAAGAAAATTTGAAAAAAATGAGAATCATTGTAATACAGAATCCTTTCAGGTGGTAGACATGTGAATTTATTCTTCTTGGTTTTTTTCTCGATTGATTAACTGCAACCTGCAGTTTTTCATTTGAATTTGTGATGACTGTATTATCTAATATTGACAATATGCAATGCAATTGTTAAATTCAGTGGAGACTAAGGGGGTGTTTGGTACTTATTGTTTTTTTTTAGTGTATTTAAATCATTTTGACATGCTAGTGTTAAAAATAATATCTTAATATATTTTTAATAAAAAATCACTTTTAAAATCAACATCAACCCTATTTTTAAACATATCTTGTTTTTTGCTACAAAGGTTTTTAATTATATCCAACATTGTTGATGGCCTTTATTGTTTCTTTTGCAAATTTATGTTTTTGTACTATCCTGTTCCTTCTAGCACTTTTTCATCATAATTTGTTTATTTTGGTATTTTAAATTTTATTTTTTCAAAGTCTGAAATCTACTATTATTATCTTTACCGAAACTAGTTTAATCGTTGAAGAACTTTTGAAACCTTTTTTCTTTCTATATTTTTCCTCCTGAGACGTTGCCAAAATCTTGATACAGCTCGCGTTGGCATGAATATTATGCTCTTTCTCTAAATTCTTGCAATTGAAGCATCCTAAGATTGTTGGTATTTGTGTTTGAGATGGAAATAAAAAACAAGAAACACTGACATTTAGGATCGTGAATATTTTATCTTCAAATGGAAACACAAATCATGGCCACTGTTATAGAACATGTCCGAATCAGGTGAATCTAAATCTAAATCCTTAAGGGAAATGTGTATACAAATCCACAAGTCCCTCTGGTATGTTTTGGCATTTTCAAAGAGTTACTAAGTTTATTAGCATTTTTTTTTCAAAAATAAAGAGTTGCAAAGTTTGCAGATGATCATACTGGCCTACTTTAACTGGATCATCAAGAAATAACCTATAGATGAGGTGTAAAGAGGCTGGATCAGTTATTATGCTTTTGAATTTTAATTTGATACACAAATGGATCGGTTAATATGCCTGTGTGTGTGAAGTAAAGTTTTTTATGCGCATTCATACATTGAATTCTTAGTCAGAGAGTTGGTAAAAACATAATTAAAAAATAATAGTAGGTGGATTTGTTGTCAATTCCACCTGCAATTAGTTACTGATTGTTAGCACATTTATATCAACAAAATTACATCCTCCAATAACTTAGGTGTACAACTTCTAGCTAGTTTTCCAGGAGATGTAGTGTCCTTGGCTTCAAAAGAGAAACGTTTTTCTGCAATAAAAAGTTGTACAGCGTTTTGTTTATTCACTCTTAATATAAGCAGCAAGGAGCTTAAGTTTCTAAAATGTGACAAAAAATTGGATAACCTGATAGTTGTCCTAGGTTATTGGCTATCAGTAGTGTATGACTACAATCCAGCTCAGATTACCTCATTTCATGTTTGTTTGTGTGTGGTTTTTGTCCATCTGCTAAAGTGCAATATTAAAGTCGTCATCTTTTCTATGAGATTATTTTGCGTAATTTGAATCAGAAGTTTGATTATCAAATACACTTTACCTTCCATCCATCATCACTATACATCGTAGTGGTATTCTGGTAGTGGCGAGCCAGAAAAATTCTTGCATGCCATTAATCCTTATGACCTGGTGAATGAACAATTGGATAAAGGCATAGTATATATTTGGTCTCTGTTAGATCACTTTGTACAATAAAAGGTTCTAGGTCAAAATAAACACATACTCTAATTTTGATTTGATCGACACAACACAGAATCATGTTAGAAGGCTTCCCCTGTGTGTGTGGCGTGTACTAAAGTCCGTGATTGTCAATTTGTACATAGAATCAGTAGAGAGAAGATACAGGTGCAGATGTCGAGTAAAGTTGCTGGTTACCAGGTCAAACATATTTCATGGATTATTGAAGAGTTTATTATTAGCAGCGGTATAGAAGCTTTAGTAAGCTGGTCCATATAGAAAATTAGGCCAAGTTTGATGAAATTTGTGTATAATTTGCATGTTTGTCTCAAAAAATAACTCTGGAGGTAACTTTTTCATTGTTAGTGTTTCTTTTCATTGATTATATTGGGAAAGTTTTCTATGCTGCCACGTGATGTTTCAATTATCCATCCAGGAGCCATTCGTAAACATCCCACAGGACACAATTCGTGAAGCACTGAAAGTGGTCCTCGGTAATGCAATCGCACCCGAACTATCTTGTTTTATATCTGGCTTGATTAATTGTTTATTGGTTGAGGGATATAAACTTATCCTTTCCTATTTGTTTCCAACGCAGATGCAAAGAATCATCCAGTTTTGATTCACTGTAAACGAGGAAAGGTATGTTCTCTAGCTAGCGGTTTCTCGGAGTTCATACTTGATTCTAGGGCCAACACCTTCTGAGTCATGCTTGCTCCTTTTTCTTATATCCAGCACCGAACCGGTTGTCTTGTGGGCTGCCTGAGAAAATTGCAAAAGTGGTGCCTCACATCTATATTCGACGAGTATCAGCGGTTCGCGGCAGCGAAGGCTAGGGTTGCAGATCAAAGGTTTATGGAGTTGTTTGATGTTTCTACCTTAAAGCATATGCCACTGTCATTTTCATGCTCGAAGAGGTAAACCGCTAGCCGGACTAAATTGTTCTTGCTTTATCTTTTCTTTGTTAGTGGAAGAGAATTCCAGGCCCTGCTCTGGAATGAATAGGAAAGGTGATGAGTTTGTGGATCCATTTATGCGGCGAAAGGAATAATTGTTTTTCCTTGGCTCTTGTGGGCATGCCGTACAACTATCGCGGTAGATCGATCTGGTTCTCTGCTTCAAGCAAGCTCTTACTTATATATATAGCCTGTCTCGAGGTTTTAGATGACGATGAATTCTGAATATGAATAAAACAATTTCTGCTCTCCTCTCAATTAGGCTGCCCCGGCCAACTATTATTAAAGGCCAGGCAGAGTGTACACTGATTTCGAGCACATGGAAAACAGAAACTCGGAATTTGAATGTAGAAGAGATGTCCATTTTATGTATTTTAACAACTCTAATAGAATCATTGAAGCAATTAGATTCCATTGACTGTCCGTGGTGTAACTGTAACATACGCATTGCTGATGATGCGATGGGTGTTAGGCCATCCAGTGTTTTTCAGAAATTTCAGCAATGAGTCATGCCGTCCAGTGCTAATTCTCTGAATCGAAATGGATATGGTGTTAAGAAAGCCCATCCGTTTGGTGTTTTCTCAACAGGGGAGGCCGCTGTGGAGGAAGAGAAGGCAGAAAATCCCTCCGGTGATTGGCTGGTTACATGCAATTTCATGGAAGTTGTCACAGGGCTATATATCTTTTTAACTCCTATTTCAGCACACGGTGCAGCAATTCAGCCTTTACTAGATTCAACGTTTGCCCTCCTCCATAAACCAACCGGCCATCTTTGATAGTGTTTTTTTTGTCTAAGCTTGGCCCAAGCCCATGTCGGTGCCAACGTCAACCCAAGCCTCACACAGCCCATTGCAAGTTGTCTATAGATTTCACCACTGTTCCCATGGTTTGCCAGTGCCTAAGAACATCTCCAACGACACAAATTATTTAAACAAGTCAAATTAATAATATATCTTTTAAAATTATATAAATATAAGTATTTTTACTATGACTTCAAAAGTTATCTCGGAACCGATCCTTGATGCCTATAATCTTCCTATAACCTTTGTTAAAATACATGGGTCTCCTCTGTGCATCCTCCTTCATCTTATCCAACAAAACATATATAAAAAAAAACAAGTACCCTACTTTTCGATCTTTCTATATCAAAAATCTTAATATCTAATTTCCTTTTACTCGGATTTCAAATCACCGCGCTGTTTTCTAGCCCCAATTAGATTCAACCCGTTCTCGTTGATTCACTCAGGTTTGTTTAGAACTAAGTGTTTTAAACCTCGAAAGAATGTTTTATACACTCTCACTTATCATAAACAAGCAAAACACACTAACAAAGTCCACCGTGATTTGGTCAACTTTCCCTTTCCCTCGCAACAGATCATGCTTTCGGTCAATTGCTCGCACCACTGTTGCTAGAGTTGCTACTATCCACTTGACTTGGAAAATCCGTCGCCCAACTCCATGTTCGTTTCAGCATGAACTTTTTATTCACACAAGTCATTGCTCGCTGACTGTCCGCGCGGGCTAACAGTGCTCCACGCGTCTTCCAAGCAATGTGTTGCTCGGTGCAACCAGGCCCCTAACAAAAGCACTGTAATAGCATGACAGCAACAATTCCTAAATAACTGACTTCTAACCTGTAGCCATCGGTAACCTGTAGCCATCGGTAGTCTTCAGAATATAATTTATTGTAGTTTCTAATATACACTCTCAAGTGAAAAATTTTTGAACTTGAAACTTGCACACAAGTCCACTCTACCTTGTGCTTGATTTTTTATTAAAAAAAATGAGGTAGTTAGATTCAAACTCATGACCGCTGGATCAACAAGGTTCTGATACCATGTTAAGTAACTATCTCACCTAAAAATTCAAGCTATTAGATGAGGTTCAAAATATGATTTATATTATTCTCTAACACACATCTTCAAGTGAAACCTCTTTGAGCTTGAAACTTACATAGACTCACATTAACTTGTGCGTGATTTTAACAAATAGAATAGGAATAATAAGATTCGAACTCATGACCGCTGGGTCAACAAAGATCTGATATCATATCAAGAAACAATCTCACATAAAAACTTAAACTGTTAGGTGAGACCACAAAATATAATTTATACTAGTCTTTAAAAGTCAAAAGTCGACGGGAGAATCTGACAACAGGCGATGGTGATCGGAGCATTATCAAATTGCAAAAGGAAAACCTGTGTTTGGTTTCTTTCAGAATTTAAAGAAAACTAGGAATGATATCCATGGAAGCAATTGATTCCACTTTCCTCGGATTACTCCTACTCAATCAAAATCTAAATGCTGCTCCTATCCGAGATGATAAATGATATCTTTTGCTTTCATGGACCCCTATCTCGAGTACCGCTAGAATGTGTGGATGGACAGAGGGTAGGTACCATGTCAATGAGTCACAGCTCCCTGTCCAAATAGTACAAGTTACACTAGCACGATCCAAAATATTTTTTGATCTAGATATCGAAGCGAGAAGATAGAGAGTAAATGAAAATAAAACTTGTACTTTAGAGGACGGTTTATTTAAAAATACATTAAAATGATATTTTTTTTTATTTTTTTGAAAAAAATTTATTTTTAACATTAACATATTAAAATTATTTAAAAATACTAAAAAAAAATTTATTTAAAATAAAATCAAAATCAAAATTTAAAAGAAACAGCAGCACAATCACCGTCACAGAAACAGCCTCTAAACCACGCCAAGAAACTCGAAAGCAAAAAAAAGTAGTGGCGCACCTTGGTGCCGGAGAGGCCCATTACATATCCTAAAACCAATTATGATGCCGGAGATGTCTCTGAATTATTTTGTCTTAGAGAGTGGATCTGAGAGGATTCCGGCAATGATTAAAAGCAAAAGAGATGTTTTGTTTGGCGCAGAAGAGTGGTCTGGTGGATACATTCTAGCTTTTCCACTCCCACGTGTCGATCGCTTATTTGGATTTCAACTTCTTTTATAACATAAAGAAGCTTTTTTGTGGACCAGTACCGTCATCTACTTGGGCGGTAAGCATACGTGATTATCTTAAATAATCATATTATCTTTTGTGATTTTAAAATATTGTATTACGGGGCTTCGAAAAATAGCTGCGGCAAACTGCAATCATGGGACACGAACCATTGTGCAAGCTAGATTTTTTTTCACTTCTTTTTTTGCCTTAGCTATGCAGTTGCACGGAGCATAGATGTGAAAAATATTTTATATCAATTAAAAAATAAAATAGTGTTATTTTTATCTCATTTTAAATTTTGGCTTGTTTTGGATTTTTAGTCAAGTATCGGCCGAAACGTACCGGTTTTGTTCTGCTCATTCCATTTTGGTCAAATAATGTTTGTTTAAATAATGAATAATTTTACAATATAAATCATATTTCTTAATTCGACCGTTAGATTGAGATGATATTTTATGAAGAGTCTCTTGATATATTTATATATATTATGTTAAAATTTCATAGCAATCAGAGAATGTAATGACATTACGAGATTGATGATGACATTCTCGTAATATTATAAATGTTCATAATTTTATTCAGAAAAATCATTTTATTGTGTCTTTTTTTAGATTAAATTGCAAGCAAAATTATAAATAATTTTATTTTTGGATTTGAACTAATTTTTTTTTGAATTAATATATTTAATTATATATATACACACACACATAAATAATACAACCTTAAAACAACACAAAAAAAACATTCCGAAACCAAATAATTTTATCCCAATTAAAAAACCGGTATTGAAAACTTTGATATGGAGTTACAGTTTAGTTCATGGGCAAGAGAGCATGGGCTGTCCCGTGAAATGGTTACGAGGAAGCAATTTAGTGATGCATTTGCTGCCACCCTGCAAGATGCAGAGCACAACATCGCTTGGTTAAGAATTTCTACCCTACTCATAAATTAAGCAATTTAACAAAGAGTTTCTTATGGTTCAAGATGAACTCTTTCGGCAACTCCATGCCTGGGATATAATTGAAATGTAAGAAATGGGATGGGGTTTGCTTGAAAGTGACTGTCGCATGTGCCTGTGCTTTCTTTCCCTGTAATAAATTACAATTATGTCTACGATGACACGTACTATTTTTGATTTATTCTAACTTATTCATCTTGAAGATTAATTATGAAATCAATTGACTAATTTTCTTTTTTTATAAGAGAAGAAACATCAGCTAATAAATGTTGAAAGGTATTTTTGATCTACCTATAAATAAACTGAAACTGCTCTACTGCTGTGTTGAGATTTTTTCTAAACTTGGAACAAAAATAATCAAAAATATTTATAATTTAAATTTTTACTCTATGATATTTAGCATTCGATTATATAAATTATTTAACATTCCCTTCACCCTTCATTTTTCTGCATCTCATTCGTCATCTGTGATGGGTTTCTTTATGGTGTTAAGGAACTATCGCACCTAAAAGCTTAAGCTTGTAGGTGAGGCCCCATAATATGATTTATATTATTCTCTAACACACTCCCTCAAGTGAAAGCCCTTTGGGCTTGAAACTGCTGATGACCCACATCACCTTGTGCTTAGTTTTTTATCAAATAGAATGGGGGGGTGGTGAGATTCGAACTCGTGACCGCTGGGTCAACAAGGCTCTGATACCATGTTAAGGAACCATCGCACCTAAAAACTTAAGCTTGTAGGTGAGACCCCATAATATAATTTATATTATTCTCTAACATATGGTACTGCTAGGTCGCGCTGTTCTTCTGTTTCCTCGGGGAAGAACGAACTTGGAAGGAGCTCATGGCTTTACTCACTCACGAATAGAAGGATAACAAGAAGAAAAAGGGCAGTAAAATATAAATTATTTCTGTAAAGTAATGTTGTTTTTAATATATATATATATATATATATATATATATATAGTAATCAGGTCATTTTCTACACAGAACAAGTTGACACGCAGTGCTACAATAAACTGACATAGCTTTATTAAAGCAAAAGCATCTTCTTCAAAGCCTTAAACTACAAATTAAGTCCTATACGACCACTCTTAGATAATAAACACTCCAAATCATCCTCCTCCTCGAAGAAGAAGAAGAAGAAGGTTAAGCAGTTGCAATTGGACCCAGATTGACATTCGTTTCTACAGCTTTCATGGCTTCAAATCTTGGCTCCTTGGCCTGGAATTTGAGCCCAGCATACAGCTTCATGTAGTCGTCAAATACAAATTTCGGGTACAGTTTCTTCTTCTCCTCTGCTTCTTTCTCCACCAAAGCTGGCGCAGGATAGATGACTGCCTCACTTCCAGGGTTATAGAAAGAAGCGATCGACATCCTTGCGCCGTCCGTTTGAGCAATCACTCTGTGCTCCACACTCTTGTACTTACCGTTGGTGATTACCTGCATATTCAGACAATTTAATTAGTATGGTTAGAAAAATGGGAGACAGGTTCGATTCTAGCCAGGTTACAGTAGTTCAGGCAGATTACAGGGTGTATACCTCGATTTGGTCGCCGAGGTTGACAACAATGGAGTGGCGCATCGGTGGCACATCAATCCACTGGCCATCCTTGAGAAGCTGGAGGCCGCTGACTTTGTCATCCTGGAAGAGAAGGATGATGCCGCCGGCATCGGTGTGGGCGCGGAGACCCTTGACCAGGTCCGGCTTGGGGCACGGTGGATAATTGCTGACCTTGGTGCCGAAGGTTGGACTGCCGGTTGACCCATACAGAGCCTTTTTGAGGTACCCCTTTTCAAGTCCAAGATTCTCACATAGCAAGTCCAGGAGCTCTTCTGCCAGTTTCTCCAGCTTCAATGCAAATTCTTTCATCACCTTCCTGTATCAACCAGTTTTTTTGTTTTGTTTTGCGTTAAATATCAGGGTGTAATCGTATTATTATACGTAATCATGACCTTTTTATCAAGATGTAACATTTACTACCAGACAAAAACCTCCATTAACAACCGATCATGACCTTTTTAGGTTTTATTTTCAAGGGAAAAAACCCTTTGAGGGACACATTCTGACCCTTCATTCTACTGAGAAAAGTGCAGCACAGTCGATGCCAAAAGACAAAACAAAGCCATGATTTTCCTTGAAACACATGCTCTTTGAAAAATGAGAATTCTCCATTGAATGTTACTGTATATACCTGTACTCGTCGTCGAGATCGGGGACCTCAGCAATGTTTGACTTGGGGAGATGGCGCAAGTGGAAGGTGCTCTCCCAATCCATATCTTTGATCTCTGTTTGGACACCCTCCAAGGCTTTGCTTGCCACCAATTCCTCGAACCTCTGCTCCATGCATTTCTTGTAGTGCTCCTTCGTCATTCTCTCCACGGTGTCCATGAGCTCATGGGATATGCCATGGTTCAGCAGCTAAGAAATTGAAAAAAAAACCAGAAAAAAAAAGCATTTTTAGATGAGGAGGCGTGATGGAAGGCCGAGAGAGAGCAGTTTACAAGACATACCTCGAAGAAACCCCAGTTCTCACAGGCATCTTTGATCTTTTCCATGGTGGCTACTCTCTCCTCACCGCTGAGCTTCTCCATGCTGATCACCGGGAACTCCATCTCTCTTCTGCTCACTCTCTGAATCTTTCTGCCTCTCTCCGAAGTAAGAGCTTGATTAATTCTTGTTTTTCTTGCATCTTTCAGATACCGGGGTGTGGGTATTTATAGGGGTTGCGAGGAAGATTAGATGGCGGCAAGTAGTAGAAAAGTAATTTAAAGTAGTGGACCCACTAATTATATATATATATTTATTTATTATTATTTATTTTAATTTTGATAAATGTATTTTTGGTTTCCTTGTTCATCCATCACTCCACTAATACTGGAATTGGACCCACTTTGGTGGCTGACCTCCAAATTTCATCCAAAAGATCAACGTGCCTCCACCACCTTCCATGCTTTCCTCCTTTTTTCTCTTTTTTTTTTCTTTTTTGCTGCCATTAAGGAAAGGCATTTTCAAGCATGAATATGCTTGAATTATCATGGAACCTGCCTAGCACTTTCTCTGAGAACTTCTCGTACACAAATTGAAAGCAAATCTTTGCCGTTCATCTAGGAACTCACCATTTAATCCCAATAATGGCTTGGTAGATGCAATTATACTGAAAGCTCTATGCTCATGAATTGTATTCAAAATAGATATAACATCCATAAGTTTAAATATTCAAAATAAATAAAAATTCAAAGTCTTTTATTTCTAATTGCTAAATAATATTGTAGAGATGATAATAATAAAAAAAAACACTTCTTTTTTTTCCAAATTGTAGAGGAATTGCCGAGCAATTTAGCCTTGCTTTTTGTTTTTTGTATATGAAAACTAAAAAAAGTAAATCTCGAGGTTTCCCTCCACTTCATCACCTCCAATTTAGAGTGAGAGATTTGATTAAAGAGGAAGGGAATGAAGGCTAAAAAGGTTCTCGATCTCTTCATTCTATTAAAATAAATTTCAATGAAGGTCATGTAATTAGTTCACTACTAAAAAAATGAGTCAATTAGCAACTACCACATCCAATACTGATAAAATAAAGACATGTTGCTAAAAATCATTAGTAATAGAATTTACATAAGAAAATATCCGTTACTAATATCAACAACAAATTTTTCGTTGCTGATAAATTAGCAATAGAACTTCCGTTGGTGAACATAATTGTAGAAGTCAACTTTTGCAATATAAAAGGTAACAAATGCAAGTGCAAAATAAGCCTCAAGTTCATCATGTTTTAAACTATATTAAAGCATAATTATAATATAATTTTTTAATATGATTTATATTATTTTTTATTGGAGTGGTAGGTTTTTGATGACCAAGTCAAGTTTTCTGTATTCGAACTTGAAGTGAGACTTTACATCAGGTTTCTCGTTTATCGTCCTCATCACAAATTTCAGTGCATATTTTAGCCATTCTTTCTTAAATTGGAAAGTCGAAGTTGTAGTCGAACACATAAAAAAATAACATCATCGAGCATTGAATCTGAAAATAAATTAATAATCGTGCTTAATTAGAAATCAATTTGAATTTTGCTTCTTATGAAACAAGGATTTTCTTTATTTGAACTAAAACTTTTTTTTCTTTTCTTTTGCCGACTGCACCTTTAAATGTCAAGCTCCTTTTCTTATGTCAACGTCAATACTTACTGTATCAATCACAGCTAATTTTAGATTCTAAAAATAATTATTAAAAAAAAGCAAATGAATCGATCGCTGGCACCAACTATATAACTTCACTGTGAAATGTTGCTTAATTAAACCTGACGTTCTCATTAGCTATCAACGGTTAACCTGACGTTCTCATTAGCTATCAACGAACCGGATGGAGAGAGATTGTGATTTATACCGTAGATTTTGAATTTAAAATCTGAAATAATTAAATTTTATTTGTTCATTTAGATTTATAAAATATTTAAAAAAAAATGAAATTTCCTCGTATCTAAGAAGAAAAAACTGAAAGTATAAAGAAAAACATAATAGGCAATACTTTTTACTAATAATATATTGATATGCGTAATAAATTATTTACTAATAATTTGTGTATTTCACAACAATTTCGATGAAAATTTTCAATTTTTCACAATTAAAAATAGCAGTTATGTAATTGATGCTGTTGGTGATATATCTATGCTGCATTAGCTGATGATTTCCGACCAATTGATTATAGGAGGTTACTAATCAGTATCGGTGAGAATTATATAGAGATTGAATAAAATAAAATTGCTGTGAAATATCCAGAATATAGTTTTATTTATAATATGAATTTAATTGAATAAATTAAAAGTTTTATTCTGAAATCATGTATATTAATAAATTTTATTTCTATGCGAATGAAAAAATAATGCTCGTAAATTACCTAATAAATTTTAATTACATTAACAGACACCGGAGGGGGAGGGTAGCTTTTGTAAATTCAATTAATCATTGGGTTCAAGTCCAAGAAAGACTTGATAAGTTTGGTCTCTACACTGTGGGGGACTACAAAGAAACAATGAAATAAATGTGATCATTCATTTATTATGTAAATTCATGTTGGCATTCGAGCATTGGAGAATAAAAGATGCGAATCCCTGTCAGTCTTGTACTTTCCAGCTCGTTGTTTCCTCCATTAAGCCATTGATGTGATTGTATTTATCTTCTTCTTCTTTTTATCAATTTTAAAACCCAGTTTTCAAAGGAAAAAATATATATTATAATTTGTTTTAAAATATAATTAATGAGTATGTTTGATACATATTAGATATAAAGTTACGGTATAATTTATATTAACAAACATAAATCTAGAGGATCGCAAGGAGGGTATCTATATATTTATAGTCGAGTTTGAGAACATGTTTCAAAAGCACGAGTATATGATACAATTTCATGATCGTAACGAGTATCGTAGAGATTTTATCGATCCAATTTATGATGAGATAAATGTAGAATGATACCATCTCCTAATTTATAATGTTTATCTTGATTATGTTGATAATAATAACATAAACAGTGATAGTAATAATGACCATTTCATCAGCAGTGTTATCATTAATAAGTTGAAAGTGATTTTTTTTATTAAGCATGCTATGGAGGATATGTCTCACCTATGCTTGAGAAGAATTCTGAAAATTGATAGGGTTAAAGTTGTTATTCTTCGAGTACAAATAAAAAGTTATGAAGGAGATGTGCAAAATCTTTTATAATGGAGAAACTAATACATATGTTGTTGGTGATGATATAAAAGGTAAAAGATAGAGATTGTCTGGTCTATATAGTGTTGAGTCCATGGTTGAGTTAGAGTTAGAGAAAATAGCTATAAAAGTATAATTTAGTAGTTTTACCGTCTATTAAAAAATTGAGTCATCTCTTATAAAATTGGCATGACATTTGCATTCTACCTGAAATACCCTCCTAACAAAGTTAAATGTTCATGTGTGACAGGGATAAAATTATAAACTTATAGTAATTGTGTGTGTTTATAGTATTTAAATGATCCCTATTAGTTTTTTTAATCTTTCTTGGCAAAGCAAACCCTTATATGACCATGCACATGTAAAAAAAAGTGTTTCACATTAAAAAAAATTTTGGATGTTTTTAAATTATTTTAATATATTTATATCAAAAGTTTTTTTAAAAAGTTCAAAGTAAATATTTTTTAATATATATTTTTCAAAAATACATTATAAGAAATAACTAGTGGTTCTGGAAAACCCCAGGATCTGCGGATAGACCATGTGGACAATAACGAGTCCTCTCTGTAAAGCAAATCCAATTTGGGCAAACCCACTTTGGAAAGCTTTCACCCCCATTTATCCTACAGATGTGACTGCTGTCCATCTCCACTTCCTTTTTGTTTTTTTTACAGATCTTTATCTTCATTTCTTAAGCGTATTTTATTTTTTCGTGTTGGCGAGGAGGAACTATTATATATATTTATATTAATCTCATTAATTATAAAGTTAATAATTATATAAAATTTTAATAATTATTATATTAATAATTATAGGGTTCAAACTAAAAATCACAAAAAAATCTTTTAATTGGGTTATCGGCGAACTCTTTTCTTACGATTTGGGATGCATGAAGAGTATGATATGACAAAGGAAAAGGAGATGTTGTCGATTATAATTGGCCCATAGATAACCCCGGGCATTCAGTGCATGCATCTGCCTCCTATTTCCCTTTAAAAGATTGTCCTGAGCCAAGCATGCGTGCTCAAAATTATATGTATGGATAAACATCTCCAAATAAAAATTAAAATCCATCTGCAAATAAATTTTATTTTATTTTACCTTGATTTTCTAACCTAATGATTATACCGTGTGGAATACAAATAATACAATTCTTGCGGTCTTACATTGGCCAGGAATCGTACAGGGAAAATCTGCCATAGATATGATGATAAGCCCACTTTTCCAGTGTTGCGTATAGATGGATCGTATGGGAAGTGAAATTAAATTTCTCTTTTTATATATATAAAAATCAGGGTTTCTAGCTTATCTTTATGCCTTAAACTCATTACGTATAATGTTCATTATATAATATAAATGTATTTTATTTTTTATTGATTGGTAAATAATAATGAATATTCATTAAATACTTAGAAACAATTTAAAAACATCTAAATATATTATATGATAAATAAAATATATATCAAAATATCTGACCAGTATATATTTCCCTATAGCTGACTATTCTGGTACCACAAGTCTAGTCAATTAATTTGAAGAAACTGCCCATGATATTTTTCATCCAAAATCAAATATATTTTCCACATGATCTTTTTACGTGAAGTCTTCAAATTTCCGAATCTTTTTATTCCTTAACTTATAATTACTAGCTTATTAATTAATTAATTTCAATTAGAAATTAAAATATATGTTTTATACTTGAAATAAATATATTCAACTAGATTCTTTTAATAATGAAATGGATTTTTATGCTACAGTTATTGATGGTTGATGAGTACTTTCAGAGTACAGTAGATGTTTTAAAATATTTTTTATTTGAAAATATATTAAAATAATTATTTAAAAAAATATATTTTTAATATTAACATATTTAACAAATACAAATAAATTAATATAGTTATAAATAAAAAAAGCTTTATCATAAAGGTATGGCTGGATCCTCTTTTCTTTTTTGGATCACGTGGATGGCAGCTGCTTTGACCACAGATTAAGAAGGAAAACCTAGCGTTCTTACCTCGCAACTTCTCCAATCACATCGTCGGTATTGCGTATCCAGCAGGTCAGATTAGGACAGTCAAACATTTGAACGGATTTTCTTTTTGTCTGTCAATGTGTCGAATTTAATTTACTTAGAAAATTTTATCACGATATTTAATGTTTAATTAGACGTGCATGAATATTTTATCCATCATCAAGATAATAATAATAATAATAAAAAAAAACGGTTCTTAACTTAATCAACTGGGTTAATTAAGGAGGAGGGATTCAAACACCTAGCAAGGTTGTCGAATTGAATATACCCACCCTATTTCATCATGTTTTTTTTAAGGTTAGGAGTATATAATAAGAGTGCTCATATTACATACGCGTCTGCTAAAAAAACATTCACTGTCTAGGCATTCAAATCTGGGGACAAATTAGGACTCAAACCAGGGACCATATTAAGAGCTTTAGTTTTGAAGAAAAATACAGATGAAGTGGATCCTTCCCTGCTTGATAGAGAAACAACGTGGAGCCCATGCAGGCATTAATCACATTTGGACCCCTATTTTAATTTCTCTGTCGTATTAGTGTGTGGCTGCTACAGATTTGAAAAAGAAATTAAAACATTCTTTTCTCTTTATCTTTTTATTTTTTTTTATTAATTTGTAATTACGAGCAGCTCAACTAATATAACGGGATTTTACTATGTGATAGCAGCCCTTTAATTTGGACATGGACTTCAACAGTTTAACCGTTGCATGGAGCAGTAAGAGTTGGGTGAGTTTCATGTGCAAATCACGAGTCCCCGTTTCAGGGAAGTTAGATCGGACGGTGGGTTTTGAAAACTACTACGCTATTCATGATCGTAAATAAATAGACCAATTCCCAGAAAAACTATTCTCCTAGTCTTTTCGTGCCTCGCTCATCACGGCTTCCGGCAGGGACCACGCCGTGAATTATTCCTTCTTTACCAGCAATGGATGGGCCTTGTTAGCCAGAGACGACGTTGACGAACGTGCGTGAATCGTTCCATCGACTACGATAGCCTGTCTTGTCTTCCTCTCATGAATGGGATTGGGGGATTCTAAGTTAATTACAAAAAGAAAAGTCAATTACTTACACATATACACAGAAAGTCCGAGAAAATATCTTGAAAACCCACGTTAAATTTGTGCTTCAGTGTCTCAATTCCAAGTCGTAATTGAAGATTCCTGATCATCATTAAGAGAGTTGATGATTTGTTAATTGTTTTTTAAATGTTCTTTTCCTCTTCAAGTTTCAAAATTAATCAGCAGTAGCTTGCCCCTTTTAAACGCTGATTATTTTAAACCAATCATTGAAATGGGGAAAAACACAACATAGTTAAATAATAATAATAATAATAATAAACCATTTAGTAGATGATTTAATAATAAAAGCTTGAAACTAAAAATTAGTTTATATGTTGTCGAGTTATAAAATTACTAATATAATTATCCATAAAATTAGTTAAGGTACAAGTAAGTGGTTCCAAATAACCACTTTAATAATAAAAATAAAAACTCCCAAATGAACTGGGCCAAAGGGATTCCTAAGATTTGCTTACAGTTGTGTATCTGGAAATTTGGATCTACCGCAAGAAAAAAAAAAAAAAAAAAACTGTTGTACAAGTGGCTCAACATGAATTGGTTAACATCATAAGCCCATATTCGGAGCCTGGATCGTGAAATGGAAGTCTAAACCCATTTAACATGATTGAGTTGGACCAATCTTTAGAGAAAACGCGAGCCAATTTAGAATTAGCCCAATCAAATTGGATCAAGCAATTCCACTCAAATCCTTGGCATTTTTTTTTTAAGGTGAATCATTGAATGGCAATTTGGCAAGTTATATTGTTTCAATCAAGCATGCTATCATGTTCCTGAGTCTTTTACTAGGCTCGTGCTCCGTAAGAGGTATTTAAAATCCAATTTATTTATTCAAATGAGTTCAATAAGCTCGGTTGATTTAATAACATGATTATAAAATAAAAACCAACAAAAAAATATAACTATGGGTTTGATTTAATTATCGCTGTAGTGTTTGCTTAGTGAGCTATAATACAAACCCAATTGTTTTTCCAGGTGGAATCTCTCTAGTCTGCTAAACCGAAAGGAAAACAGGAAATTTTAAGAGACAATCTACTAAAATTATAAGGCAGAATGAAAGATTTCTTTTTTATTTTTATGGAGAACACACAGATATGTATATTCGGAACTTGTACAGGCAAGAAAGAAACGTGTTTTAAGGTATCCAAAATCATATTTAGTAACCAATCCATTGCTGTGCCTGTATCGAGCTTAAAGTTTAAGAACACTTGTTTAGATGAATGCAGAAAATGATGGAGCTCAAACCTGGGTTTGAACGTGAAGATAAAGACATTGAAAGAATCTTATCAGGATGCTCTGCTGATTACTAAAAGATATCAAGGATGTCGATAATGGATCGGTTGCAGATAGGACAGCACCCTCGATTCTCCCACATTTCTCTCGAGCAAACCCTACAAAAGGTGTGTCCACATGGAATAAAAGCAGCACCTTTATTTCTCTCCATGCACACGCAGCATCCCCAGTCCTTCTCTTCTTCCTGTTCCTTGACCCCCCTACTTTTATCATTGCTGCTGTTCTTCTGCCTCCGATCAACACCGTCCGTTTCCTCGATCAAACTCATCAGTGTCTTGGCATTTGGAGCCCCTAAATTGCGCTCAGCCGCTAATGCCATTGCCAGATTCATCCCGCTACCCGGAGCTGCCGCTGCTCCTCCTCCTCCTCCTCCTCCTCCCCGAGCCTGGTTTTGCATGATGGGCTCTTCGTCTTCATCTTGTTCTATATCGATGAAGGGCATGGCTGGGGCACCGCTTCTTGAACCCCAGCTTGTTCCCCCGCAGCAACCACCAAGGCCCTTGAATGACAGCCGCTGCTTTAGATTCTTCCACGCCGTCATCGTGATCTCATCTAAGCCGTTCATCATTCTCTATATGTAGTAATATGTTCACTCAGACAGTTAATCAAACGCCTGGTTGCATCCGTACCTTAATTGAATTTAATTACTGCCAAGAACTGACATGCCCCTGCAAACGAAAGCTCGTTCTATCATTTCCCAAGAAACAAGCAAAGAGAGAGCGAAGAATAGATAGTATATATATATTGTTTGACTAACATTGCATCGCATGAGTGGTCAAATTCATTATCAGAAAATATTCAAGAAAAAGAAGGGGCAGACAAAGCAAAAACATTGAGATTCTAAATGGTGAAGTGCACCTTCTTCACTCACATGGAGACCACTGATAGATCAGGAGGGGGGCCTCTTGATTACAGTCTTCGAGGTTGTCTCGTCCAAGCTCTGTCCTAAATAGACACTCCCAATCTGAGTTAAAGGAGTATGATTAACAAATACTAAAGAAAAAGCAACCGCAGCGATATTATTAAAAGCTGGTAATAATAATATCAGAGCAGTGGTAGACTAGGAACTGGGAGGAATGAGGTAGGCTCTAGCCTGAAATAGACGGATCAACTTTGTCATTACCGTTCCAATTTCAGTTAGTTTGTTTTGTTTTTTCTATTAGAATAACATATTTTAATTTTGAAATGTTTCACTATGTCATTTCAGGATTATATTATCTATATATATAAATAATTAAATATATTAATTCAAAAAAAAATAGTTCAAATTCAAAAATAAAATTATTTAGAATTTTATAATTTAATCTAAAAAATACACGATAAAATGATTTTTCTGAATAAAATTATGAACATATATAATATTACGAGAATGTCATTATCAATCTCTCAATGTCATTACATTCTCTGATTGCTCTGAAATTTTAAAATAATATATATAAATATGTCAAGAGACTCCCTGTAAAATTTTATTTCAATCTAACAGTCATATTAAGAGATATAATTGATATTATAAAATTATTTATTATTAAAAAAAATATTATTTGAAACAGAATATGTGGAATGAAACCGGAATGTTTTGGCCAATATTTGGTTAAAAAAATTCAGAACTGACCGGAATTTAAACTGAGTTAAAAACGACACAAAAAATTTCTACCAAAATAGACAATCATTAGACCGATGGATCGATGCTAATCACTGGGCAAACAGTGATCTTGTGTATTATCAAATGATGCCACCTTTTCTGTTTATAATAAATCGCGTGGGACATGAATACCTCATCTTTTTTTTCTTTTGTTTTTTGAATCACTTATAGCTGCTTATCCGCCATTTTCATGCCTGGGATTCCCTTGCAAGGAGAATAAATAGTTGTAAATTGGACTCCATTTTATTCTAATGTTAAAGCACATATTCCCCGATGTCAAAGCTAAAATATCTTTCTATAAATTTTAACATCATGGCAAGCAGAGAGTGATAGCCACTCTCTCTCTCTCTCTCTCTCTCTCTCTCTCATGATTAATTAGGGATTTCTACAGCACTAACGTTTTAGCATTGATGCAATGTCAATGGTCACCAAGATTATATTACAAAATAAAAAATAAACAAGTAACCAAGATTTATGCATTATTCTTTCTAAAAAAAAAAGGGATTGAAGAATTTTAACATAAAAGTTTGCAAAATATATTTTTGATAAAGCATAACTTCTCTCCTTATTAATGTTTCTAACTCTTGCTTACTCTTAAGAAACAACTCTGTTTTAAACATATTTTTTTTTTATATATTAGGAAACTTCACCTCTCGAAAAATATATTTTATAGGATTAAATGAGCGAATAAATCTCTATTTGTCCCAGGCTAATACAAAGAGTGCACGTCTTGACTTGAACTCGAGACTTGATATGCAGATCACAAACCCTCTACCTTCACGTCACGCTCTTGGGAACGTTTTAAACATACATTACTAAAAAAGAAACAAATTTTCATTCACTCCATCATATATTATACCAATACTCAAATCAAAACAAAGATATTCTAAAACTTTACGAATTCACGATGCAATTTCCTCACTTTAGTGGCACTGTTATACCTTACCCTTCAAGTGGGAGACTTAAAAAGCTGCAATGGCCAACTGAAGCTTGCTTTTCTGGTTTCTTTCTCCCTCAAATGTAGTCAGGGCCAATGGTGGGTGTTAAAAAACAATAACGCGTAAGCTCCCTCCAAATCAATCAAAGATTTTGTTCGAA
Source organism: Salix viminalis (assembly GCA_029228465.1). NCBI lineage: Eukaryota > Viridiplantae > Streptophyta > Magnoliopsida > Malpighiales > Salicaceae > Salix > Salix viminalis. The sequence continues at coordinate 2,496,275 of CM055439.1, forward strand.
TTTGAAATAAATTGAAAACAACACTCATAACTGCTGGGCTCATCAAAACCTTTGCTAACTTTACAATTCTGCTACATCTATAAAAGGAAGGAGAGAACCTTTAACATGTTAAAGGGCCACAGGTGATGATGGGACTGTGCCCGGCGAGTGAAATTAATGGAGTCAAAAGCCATGATACCCGGCAATCTCAAGTTAGGTACGCACCTCTCACTTTTGCTAAAATTTACAAATCTCGACCTTTGCTTCTTCCCTCAATGTCAAATTTGAATCTGATAGTTCATTTTCATCTTTCTGATTTTACACCTTAAAATTTGACCGAAGAGGGAAAAAAAAAGAAGGAACTCCGTATGATCCTGTTCTCTGTTCCTTCTTTTTTCGCTGGATTGCCCACATGTCGAATATACATACCAAAATCAGAATTATATGCTCAAAAAGTAGAACAGTAGAGAATAATGAGATACCGATGGTTGCGGCCACCTGCCTGAAATCTGGATCCTGTTCATAAGGCAGAAGAGCATCATTTTCTTTTCTCAGCTCAAATCTTATCCTTCCACCCCGATGAAATGTTAAAGCTGAGGTCAATTATGAGCTAGTTTCTGTAATTGAGTTTTTCTTTTCTTTTTTCAAATCTTGTATTCAAATAATACAAGGGCCATTGAAATGGAGTAACTATCAAAATATTTACTCCATCAACCTACTTTGAAAAGAAAATGGTAAGAGAGAAAAAACATATCCAAACCAATAAAAAAGAACAATATATTTTATTCTCCTTCTATTAATCAATTAGTTATACGTGACTTTCTGCATCTACTAGAATATATATACACACCATTTTATAGTCTTACAACACTCTAAGATTTATCGGCTGAGACTAGGGTCTGACTAAATTGCATAAAGCTTATGCCATGATATTTTATTTGATTTGAGTAAAAATCAATAAACAATAAAGAGATTTTGTATTTTTCTCTCTCTTCAGAATTACATATTATACAACTTGTTAATGTAACAATCAGATTATATATATATATATAATGCAATGTAATATAAAGATTGATTGATTTATGGTGGAAGAAAACAACATCACCACTTCATGGTAACATAAACTTAGGGCTCAGAGTGCCTTGAAGAAAAAAGAGAGAAGAAAGAAACTCTCTTGGCAGTGTGTATCATTAAAGCCTCTTGGCTGAATTTGCAGATATAAAATTTAGCTTTTGGTTAGAAGTGGTAGAGGGCAAACATGATTAGTCACTCCATGTAATGATGATCAATAACATGGGGACGTTGACTTTTATCTACTTAAAAGTCATGATCCTGGCCCTAAAATCTCATATTTTGGTGACTTGTTAAGTAATCACCGTAATTCAAGCGAAATATAAACCAAGACAGTCCTCCAAAATGTTGATTAAAAGATTCTAGAGATGCTTGTTCTTCCCCCACCACACTCAAGAACAAGGATTTTCTTTTCTTTTCATGAAAGTTTTAACTCAGTTTGGCATGACTTTAAATCATGACTTTTGATTTTAAATTATAACTCAAAAGTTGTATTTCATAAAAGACTTGTAATTATAAAATGAGGTTAAATGATTTTAAATCAAAAATATTTAGATAAAAATGATTCAATTTTTTTTCTTTTTTAAAAGAATGCACTATAAATTACAATCCTTGAAATAAAAGTTAAAAATTCAAATTTCGATTAAAGTAAAAACAATTTGAATCAATTACAGAAATCATACCAAATATAACCTCATTTTCCTGAGATAAAATTCCAAACCAGACTGAAGAATATAGCTAGTGATGAGGATCAGGCCATAAAATGCGTTTGAATGAATACTGCATCTTCTATGCTGACAATTCTTTATATAAAAAAGACTGACAATTCTTAATTCATCAAATGTACCTGGATAATGGATTCTTCAACACCAGTCAAAGCCAAAAGGGTTGCTCCCGAGCAACCTAGTAGTAAGATTTTCCCTTATCAAAATAACAGCATTTTATGAGGAGAGTGGTGCTCAAAATTAAGCTGTGTTTAACTAGTGAACTGTAACATAATTATCATGTTATCCAAGAAACATAAACTCTCAAATTAAGGCATGAAATAAGTAGCCATCGTAAATACATGACTAAAACTGATAAATTATAGTTTTAAACTGTTTTCTTTGAATCAGTAGTCAATTTTAACACATATGTACTCTGTAGAAAAGTAAGGATGCATTAAAGACTGGCAGCATACAGGACAGTAAAAGAGTGTTAAATTAAATCTTTTAAGGGCTTGTAAGAATCAGAGAAATAAGCTAAGCATATTGCAACATGACTAACTATTTTAGAGAAAATTTCATGAACATACTAAATTTGCAGTAATGTGCAAAAAAGCCCAGAAGATTGAACGTTTAATAGCAGTTAAACCATCAAGGTTTTCAATCATTGTATACACATTTGCAATTATAAGCCATTGGGTTCAAAAAATGACTTGCATCTATATGTGAATGTCAAAGGGAAACTCATCCTCAAAGAATGCCTTAGCCAAAAGAACCTGCACAGTCAACCACATGACATTATCTGTTCATGCAAAGAATTCTGCAATGTCAAACACAGATATTATTACTTTATGCCTCTATCAAGTTTATCTTAACCAACAACCTTCACATAAACAAGTGGTTATCTAGATGGAATTTTTGTAATAGATCTAAGGTGAGGTTACCCCGAGGTAAGTTTCTAAGCATGTTCTGCTTCTTTTTGTGATCCTTCTTATGCCTCCCATCAGCCAAAATAGATATTCTTTAGACCACAAGGATTTGTACAAACTGGTTCAATGACAGGTTTTTAATGGGCATCATCCTGGGCACGTGCCTCTTTTCTTTCCCAATTCATGTTTGCAAGCAGCCCTAGTGCCTCAAGCCCGATTATGAGATCATCAAGTCTGGCTGATATTACTTGTGAATAAAAACATGCTGTCAGCAACTCAAATAATATGTTTCATCACAGATAAAAGAAAAAGAAAATCACAGTTTAAAATGACATGATAATTTGGTGAGCTAGGATTTACAGAGAATTCAAAGTCATCTGGACAACCTCGTACAGACAACATATGATCACATTTCTCTTAGACGACTAAAGAATGAACTAATGGAATGAGAGGCTGAGGTAGAACAGGTAGAAAAAGAAGATAGGTAATTTATATTAGTCATTCAAAAGATGTCATTGGTTACTCAAAATAACATAGTTTCTTACAAATAAATAGCGAAGTGCTTACAGATCAAATGACAAACTAAATTGATGCACTTGGATAGAGAGGGGACGTGAAGTCATCAAAGCAACCTCAGTACAGACAGTGTAAAGCATAAGCTTACACATTCAAACATCACTCTCAAAATCAATGTCACATCCATTATCCAAATCAAAACAAGAACACTAGAAAGTAATGGCCTTTTCTTTGATATTTAACATTTTAACAAAATTGAACTCGTAATGGAAGAAATAGATTGTGGACCCGTGCTTACGCCTCCTGACTGCAGTTGAATAAAGAAAAGAAAAGAAAAGATTGAATAAATCTTTTTAAAAATTGAATAAATCGAAGTCTCCACAACCTACATAGAGAATGCTTTTTATTCTAAACCAGAGTCCTGAGCAAGATTCATATTGCCTCCGTTTCTGAGTTGCATTCTGTACAGTAAACTTAGTTTTTTTTATCTCCTTTTGCTTGACTTTATGATAAACAAAAATGAAAAGCCATAAAAGGATGCATCTCATGCAATTTTATTCATTGCAGATGTGTTACCATGACATCCAATGAATTATTGATTACTATCACTACAGAAATCAAAACCAAGTGAGCACATCTTAATCTCAGCTACCACTAAACCACTTATATTTTTTTTTTATCAATATTGTGCAGTGATCAGATTACTTCAAATAAGAAAATCAGGTAAAGATCATGAATCGTGAGCAGGGTTTAAAAGCCATGTTAAATAATAATTAGCTCATAGTCCTTCGTAGAATTAACCAATAGTAACAAAATGAGAAATGTAGAACATGGAGGTACAGGAGAAAAACAGTCCAGAGTTCAGAAATTTCAACAAAGAAAATCAGGTAATAGTCATGAACAGGCAAGCTAGACCTATAGATTGGGCAAGTTAACTAATTATTAGCTTTAGTCCTTTACTGACCAAGATAGCATGAGAAAACAAGAAGAGCACATGCACAGATGTCATTACAAATCTTGCCTGCAAATATTGTAAATAAGCGTCTACAATATCCTCAAATGTGCTGTCCTTGTCTTTGAGGACCCTGCAGATGACAGTGCAAAAAGAAAAAAAAACACATGCAGCATGACTTTTATAAAAATATAGTTCAACCTAAGTGCTTAGCAGGCACTAAGATTGAGTAATCATAGTTTTTCATCCAATCAAAGACACTTCCGTTTTCAAAGATATCATAGTAAGCATTGACACTATCCATGTTTAAATTAGATCAGTAAATATGAGAGCTAGAATCTTGCACGACATAATCATGTACATGGGAAAACAAAGGTGAAACAACTAAACACCTAGTAAGTAAATTTGATGACCCAGATACATGTACATGATGCATTTGTGCATGCATCTGTGCATAACTGCACTTGTATAAAAGAGAATGACGATTGCCTTGTAAGTTATTAGAGTACCATCATTGGATACAGTACTGAAAACAAAAAAGTCACCAATACATGGAAATTAAAAAAGTTTCTATAATTGATTGATGCATCAACCACTATCTACAGAGGAAAGAAATTGACAGAAAATAAAAAAAGTAATTGTTCTTACTTCTTGGTAATTGCTGCTTTGTTTGAGTGCATAAAGTTCAAACAGAAGTTGAGGGTTTGGCCCGGGTACCTCAACAATCACTGCCACTACCATTCAGTAAAGATAATCTTAAGTTCCATAAAGATGGAAGTAATCAAGGCAAAGCAACTGGCCATGATTCATCCAAGACTATAGGGAAGTTGTATTCAAATGTGATAGAACATGAGACTTTCTTGGGCAAAGCAGCACTTGCAGTAATTTTTCCCCCCAGTCTTAAAGGGCATTTCATTACAGTTTTAGTTTTGAGGATATTTTGACAGGGAAATGAAAATAATAAAATTTCTCACATCTGACTGACTGAAGTAATCAGTAACCATATGCATTTTAGTTTCCTGTAGAGCCCATCCAAAGTTCTGCCAGCAAAGAATAATGAAATGAGTGACATACGCCATACTCTAGATGTTTTCTACATCCACAAGTACAAGTTTCTGACAAAGGAAAAATTCTATCACGCAAAACAGAAATATACTTCCTTAACATTAACGCATTAAAGCCACAAAAGTGAAACAGAGACCCATGTAGAAGGACTCCAGCAGACACAATAACATGTTTGTGAGCATCTCTGTGTGTTATGGCAGTTCTTAAATTATCTCAGGCTGCAGACTTGCTATTTGGCTCTCAAAGATTGAAATTACAAAGCAAGAAACATTCCAGAAAAGAAATGTCTTGGATAATGAATATCGATTTATCAAAGCTCTATCCCAAGGGAATGGACCTCGGAGCATTCACCGTTTCAACATAGCAGTTAGCAACAACTATTTCTTGTCAAACAAATCAAAGAAAATAACATGCAGACAAGAAAGCGCAACACATCCATGCACATGCAGCCAGGGGCGGAGCCACATGAGGCAATTTTTCCCCTAGGTTGTATTAAAAACTCATGGCAGTCCTTGATAATTGAAGGATTTTGAATTTGCCCCCCTTTTTCTAAACATCTGCTCCCTGTAGTTTGAGATTTTCCCATTACTCCATGACATATCCACTGAAGAATAATTCATTTACAATAATGCAACATGAAATTATCATTTAAACGGTATTTTATGTTTTATAGTTCAAATTTAATATAACAATTTTGCTTAAATCCAATATTACATAGTAAAGTAATGCTATTTGTGTAATAGTACCTATAGAAATAGTATTTTTATTTCCCCCCCCTTTAATTACGAATCCCAGATCCTCCCCTGCATGCAACAGCACCAGTAATTGTAGCCGTAGAAGTTTAAGTTTTGAGTACCTCACGGGAAATGAATATATCTGGAAATCCAAAATCCCAGTAGGCCTCGTATGAGTAGTAGCTATGATAACAGAATTTATAAATCCAAAAGCAGTGGGGTGAGGAAAATCTTGCAAACAGAGGCAACAAACACTAAGTGAAAGGTTAAAAACTTCCATAACGAGAAAAGGTAGGAAATGGTTGGTTTGCATCATTATGTTGTAGCCGAGTTTTCATCTTTAGTGATTCTTATTTAACAAGACTGGTGTAAATCTTCCGGACTCCAAGCAATTATAAACCATGCCAAAGCCTAATCCAACATGTTTACTCCAGCAAAGGAGTTGTTTTTGTCTTTGAAGAGCTTCATGGAATTGACAGGCTTAACTTCAATAGAGTGAGTTTATAAATGAATAGGGTATATAATGAATCAAACTATTTCCCACAATCTTTCCAGAAGGAAGCGTGGGGTTTGGGCTCACACCCCTCATTTGGTAAATGTGTATTTTCAATTGCCTCAAGATTAAACTCAGAAAAGCCATACGTCACAAATCAGAGAATTGCATAATTTACCAATTTAGTGCAAGAAACAAGAAAACAGAAGGGATAGCTGAAGTGAAATGGACTAACCTATCAGATGTCACAAGCATAACAGGTAGGCATCTCACATTTGCAGAGAAAGCTGTAATTCTCCATGTCAAATTGTCATGATACATTGATCCAGACACCATTGAATCATCCACTAAAATTGCATTTTTTAGAACTTCAATATAATTTATAACCAGCTTCGACTGCTCAATTCACAAGACAGCAAAAGAGCCTCATTCAGCCATATCGCCACCAAATTGACGAAGCAGTTGTTAAATTGCATTATGCAAATGCTTGTAGTACTACACAAAGAATTCACAAAATGCAAAACAACAGAGCCAATTCCTCTTAAAAATGACCAGAAAGTAATCAATCTCGGCAGCTTTTGATAGCAACTCGAGCAACAATCAAGGCAAACCAGTGCACGAATTGGCCTACGACCTCGAAAATCCACCAGTCCTATTCAAATAAGCAAGGATATTCGCTCTCCACCCTTGCTGCATTTTTATAACCTCCTTAGCCAATCTCGAATCCACAATCGCCTCTCTAAAATACGAAGCCTCCTCTATAGACAACTATTCCCTTTCTCTTCGGTATTTGATCGAGCAGATAGCGCAAAAAATGCCCTGTCTCAAAGAACCGAACTTGAAACCATATCAGAGATCCCATTTCTCGATTTGGAGCATTGTACTACGAAGGACGGTGTCAATACGATGCCATTTTCTGAGAGTAGAAGATTTCACTGGAAGTGGGAAGTAATGGCGCCGAGTTGAATTCCCTTCTGGGCCATCGATTCATGGCAAGTTTCGGCTGGGTTTTGCAATCGGAGAGAGTTGGTGGATCACAGGTAGAACAAGAAGCCCAGGGGAAGTAGTTGTTATGCTGAGGATGATGGGCTTTGATTGACTGAGCTATGTCTGCATACTTAGTTATTTCGGTTGATTTTTAAAATATTTTTTATTTTAAACATATATTGAAATAATATTTTTTATATTTTAAAAATTATTTTTAATATCATAAAATTAAAATAATCTAAAAATATTACAAAAAATAATATTTAAAAAAAACAATTTTCCAGTACTGTCTAAGCAAGCACATAGCCAGTTGTTTGAAAATAAACCTATAACATGGAAAATAAGAATGAGATAACCCATATAAAACAAATAAGAAAATTAAGAAGGTTAATTATCAAAAAATCCAATATTAAAAAAAAAATTAAAAACATATAAAAAAACAAAGACAAATTTGTGCTGGCTTGACAAGTTCGTGATCAAGTTATAAGATCAAAATAACCTTAAAAAAAACAGATACAAAAAATATAAAAATTTGAAGGATATAATTGAAAAAAAATGAATTTAAAAAAATATAAAAAATAACTCAAGTCAAATCAAGTTAACCTCCTGAACTCACAACTCAGATCATAAAAATGAGATTATTTAATGAGCTAAATTAATGTTGAATGATGAAATTAAAAATAAATCAATTAAATAATATAACTAAGTAAAAAAATAGCAATAAAAAAAGTAAGGATCATTTTTAAAAAAAAAAAATGAGAGGCTATTTTGCTATTTAGAAGAGGGTCATGACCGAAAATCAAGGAGATGAGAGAAATGAAAGAAGAATAAGTTTGCGACAACATTCTTTGCATGTTATTAATTGTGTTACAAGCACTTCAATCCTTAGCTTGACAAAAAAAAAAAAAAAAAGATGAACATTTGTTTAAATTTGGTCCCTAAAGATTTAATTGTTCAAAATAAATAAAATTGTTTTTTATCTTGCTAAACTAAACATAGCAAAAAGTCTAAATTTGTTCGCAGTAGTGTGAGAACCAAAAATCAAGTGGAGCACAACAGCCTACTACGTCTATTTCCACAATAACAACATATGAAATGATCAAATTAAAAAAAAAAAAAAAAAAGTTGAGTGATAAAACAGGGGCTAAATATCTAGTCCTTGATCTGGAAGAAAAAAAGTGCGGTGACTAATTGTTTCACTTTCAAATTTGATTCCTAAAGTTTTGATTATTTTAAATAAATTAAATTAATTCTATTTTGCCCTTTTTGGGCTAAATAATTATTTAATTGGGATACAATAAAATCAAGAGATCTTTTAATAGGTTGCGGTGCAGGGTGACTTGCGGCTACCTGAATGTTGCAGTTTGCTCGTGACCTATTTACTAACCGATAAAACAGCTTCTGTTTCGTCAACTCACACGTGACTTCTCTGCGGAAGCACCCTGGATAGAAGTAGAAGCAGCACCCACAAAATCCACTTTTTTATTTTATTTTATTTTATTTTATTTTCAAGTCAGTGAAGGCTCCAAATTCGTCCCCAGTCCGCAGCCAGAAAAATAATCAACCCTAATTAATTTATTGACTTTTGTTATTATTTCTTGCTGTTTGCATAAATTATGGAAGACTTTCTGCCATGTCTACATAAACTATGGTAGGAAGCAGCCTTGTCAATGTATAGATGCACCGTGATTTTTCCGATTCTTATTTTATTCGTCAGAAAAACAAGTAGAGGAAAATACGACACCGCTTCCATTTTTATTTTATTTCTAAAAAAAAGAGCAAAAAAGCTAATTTAATAATCAGTAGCAGAGAGTGATGATGTGGTGTTAGGGTCCTGAAAAGATGGCATGAAAGCTGACCAGGCGAGCTCGACTCCAGCCTAACTAGTAACCAGTCTGGTTAGTTCGCTCTCCTGCCAGACCACCACCTCTATTTCTCCTTTTCTTCCTCTCGAAGCAAACCCACCCGCCCTCTATAGTCTTGGTCTCAACATTTCGTCAGTGACCCGGACCCTGAACAAGACCAGATGCAGCCCACCACCGAGCCACCGCAAACAATCCTTGACCTAATTACAGACGTCCTCTCCCTCCTCCTCCTCTCCACTATCACCGTCCAATCATTCGTCGGACGGTGGCAAGTTCTTCGCACAAAACTCACCTCTCTCCAGTCCTCACTTACTTGCCTCTCAGAATCCCCCCTTTGGTCCCAAAACCCTCTTCTTCACACTCTCCTCCCTTCTCTCCTCTCCACTCTCCAGCGCCTCCTCTCCCTCTCTCACCAATGCTCTTCTACCAGCTCCATCCCTGGCGGCAAGCTCCTCTTCCAGAGCGACCTTGACATCGCCTCCTCTTCCCTCTCCAATCACCTCCACGACCTTGATTTACTTCTCAGATCCGGAGTGCTTCACCAATCTAATGCTATTATTCTGTCCCACCCAGGTCCCGGTTCCGGCAAAGAGGATTTGGTTTTTTTTATCCACGATCTTTTCACCAGATTACAAGTCGGCGGCGTGGAGTTTAAAAGGAAAGCGTTAGAGTCACTTCTTCAGATTCTAAATACAGACAGAAAATCAGCCAGTTTAGTTGCCAAGGAAGGGAATGTTGGGTATTTGATCAGTTTGCTTGATTTCACCAATCAGCCGCTGATTCGAGAACAGGCGATTTCGGCCGTGTCGATACTGGCCGCGTCCAACGATGAATCAAGAAATATTATATTCGAAGAGGGTGGGTTGGGACATTTGTTGAGGATTCTTGAAACAGGGTCAATGCCTTTAAAAGAAAAGGCTGCCATTGCGATTGAAGCAATCACCGGCGATCCTGACAATGGGTGGGCTATTTCAGCGTATGGCGGTGTTTCAGTATTGATTGAAGCTTGCCGTTGTGGATCACAAGTGACACAAACACACGCAGTGGGTGCCATTCGAAATGTTGCAGGAGTGGAGGATATCAAGATGGCTTTAGCAGAGGAAGGCGTGGTTCCGGTTATAATCCACCTGATTGTTTCCGGTTCAAGTGCTGCTCAAGAAAAGGCAGCTGATTGTATAGCAATACTAGCCTCCTCCGGCGGGTATTTTCGCGATTTGATAATACAAGAGAAGGGGTTGCAGGGATTAATGCATTTGATTCAAGATTTGCCAGGTTCGGATACAATAGAACATGTATTACGTGCACTTAGCTCGCTCTCTGTATCAGATTCCACAGCCCAGATTCTGTCATCTTCAACTGCTCTAATCACCCATCTCGGCGAGTTTATAAAACATGGAAACGTGACTTCGCAGCAAATTTCAGCATCTTTGCTAGCTAATCTATCCATTAGTGATCGCAACAAGCGAGCTATAGCTAGCTGCATGGGTTCATTGGTAAAGCTGATGGAGTCACCGAAGCCAGTGGGTCTACAAGAGGCAGGAGCGCTTGCGTTGGTGTCATTGTTGACAGTCCGATGGAACAAGAAAGAACTAGTGAGGGATGAAAAGAGTTTGATGAAGTTGGTGCAGATGTTGGATCCTAAGTATGAGCTCATTGACAAGGAGTTTCCGGTGATGCTCGTGAATTCATTACTGAGTGGACGGAGCGGTGGGTGTAGGAAGAGGCTGTTGGACGCCGGAGCTTGCCAGCATCTACAGAAGCTGGCGGAGATGGAGGTCGCCGGTGCTAAGAAAGCATTGCAGAGACTTTCCGGGATTAGTCTCAAGAGCATGTTCTCTAGGACCTGGAGGGAATAAACGCAAAAGTAACTAACCTTCCCCGCCAAACAAAAGGTACAATTTTTTCTTTTAAGCATTACGATGGTAATTTGAGTTTTCATGACCATTCATGTCTTGCCAAGTGGCTTCTCCTCTCACCGTAACTGTCGCTCCTCTTTCGATAATCGGGTATCCCTGTTAGGCCTGTTTTATTTTATCGTTATCTTAGTTTAGATTTATTTTTTTTAATATTTTTATCCAATTGGTGGGACCACTGAATGTTGGGTCTACAAATTTTGATGCCGTCGAGGTAGTTTCCTCGACGTGTCACAGCCTCACAGAAACGGAGACCGGACCAGTCTACGCTCTTCCATTCCTGACGGCGTTGATATCGATTGATTTGTTCACAATTAAACCGTAAAATTTAAATTAAAATAATTTATTAAATTAAAATCCAATAATGCAGTTATATTTTAAAAAAAATGCTTTTTAATTACAAAGTTATTAGTGAACTCGTGACAGACAATTATATTTAATGATAATAGTGTTGCTATTGTAACTGCAGGAGTCTTTTTGGATTTTGTAACTGTTCAAGGAGAAAAATCACTTTGGTGGACGGGACAAGCATTTAGACCCCCCGCGCGCGCATGGTAAACCCTGCCCTTTTTTTCTTACCCCACTTTATACACAATTTTTTTCACCGTCTATCTATAAAATAATTATAACGTTATTTACAGAAATATATATAGTAGTAGTATTGCGTGGCAAAAGCCTAGGTGGATGCGGTTTTTAGGGAGTATCCTCGATTTTAATCCTTATTAATTGATTTACTCATGTAATCTTTAAGAGAGGAGGTTATGACAAGTTTTCCCTTCTCCAAGTAGTTGTCTTAATTTATTTATCAACCTTTTTGATAAATGTACGTCTTAGGAGAGTCTTGTGATGTGTGTTTTCATCTGTAACAGCCGTTGCCTGGATTTTGTACAGAAAGTGTACACTGGGTTGGTATGGTATTTGCCAAAATATATAGAAATCTCTTTGATTTCCCCTTTGTCTGGCCTGTGCTTTGAGCTGTGGAGGATTGGACTCCTGCCATGCATAATGATGATGATCATTGTTATCACAATTGCATCATAATTGTGATTTTACAAGTTAACATATATTTACACATGCAAAATCGGATTAAAAACTCGAAAAATAGCAAGATTAGACTTGACTTGTGCAAAATTGGTTTGATTTTACGAGTTTACTAGATTTTTTATACGAACTAAGTTGAAATTGAAGTTGAACTTCAAATATTTGTTGACATCTATCAAATTATATATTGAATCTAGTTGAAATTCTATAGTGAAATACTAGACAAGGAAAATATGTTGTTGCAGGTTTTCAAGTCAGACAAAGTTTAGAAACATATTATTTCTGAGAGTAAAAGTTACTAAATAAATCTTGTTAAATCCGTCAAACTAGACCTTTGTGATTTGTACATATTCGGAGATACAGGTGGAACTTTGTTGTGATTCTAGTTGGAAGAAAAAACTAGACATCTTAATATTTCTAAATATATATGGCAAGTTCAGTAATTCATTTAAACGAGAGAGAACAATGTGTTTGAAATCATAACTGAAAGTTGCCAGGAATTTGTGAAAATTAGAGATTCGGAAGTAGAACTTTTAGCCGATGCTATTAATAATATTTTAATATAATTAATTAAGAAAATTATTTTAGATTTTACTATTCGAGTTTACATTGTATTTTTCATGTTATGTCAAAAAACAATTTTGATAACCTAGATGGTGGATGTTGAGTTCTACCATGCAGAACTATGTAACTGGGAGATTTTTTTAATTACTTATTAATCAAATAAATTAAAACTGATATAATACAATAATTAATCTATGTACGCTTGTGTACCTGAATGATGTATTGAGGCGAATACAGATAATAGATTATGCTCGTTCGTAGCATCCACTGCCCTCATCCCTAAAGCTTTAAGGAGCTACGGATTTGGTGTTTTTTTTTTCTATTTTATTCTCTCCTCACAAGTAGCATGGTGATAGAAATCAATGGTAATGATGAAATGTTACCCCCATCGAGTACGTACCATGCAGTCTGAGTTGGCTCTTTCATCAGATTCGGTGATGGTAATGTGGGTGTGGGTCCGTGCACTTCCTATCTCTTGAATCCCTACAGATAGAAGGATATCTTGTAAGAATAGCATGTGATTGTGTTTTTTTATCTTAAAATAATATTTTTATTTTTTAAGTTGAACGTGTTCGACTCGCTATTAGGCTAGGTGATTTTCACGTGTTTATATGTTTTTTTTAACTAAAATAATATACATAATTTGATAATATTTGTTGGAATATTTTCATCTAAACAAAATCTACAAAAAAAATATGATCCCTTCGTGGTTTATTTTATTTTAAACAAATTTGAAACAACTTTTGGAATGCTATTTTACGTTGCCTTGGTACAGAAAGTTCCAAGAGGTTCAAAAAAATAAACAGCAAATAAAAACATCATTTTATTTTTATTTTAAAACAGAAAATAAAATAAAAATTGTTTATTTTGAAAAACATGCGTAATCTTTACATAAGCATACAATTTTGAGCATCGGGAATCTGTAAATTACGAGTAAAGAAGACATGGGATGAGCCATGAGGAGCCCATACCGCCATTAACAAGCTAAAAAGGAGAAGATTCCGAGTCCTTAAAGCTACTGTTCTGCTGCCCTAAACAATCCTGTAAAGTTCCACGCGCTTCTTTCACTGTCGGATCTTTCGCGCTTTTTTATTGTCTAGCCCCTCGCATGTTTTGATTTATTTAATTGGATGTATGTACAAGTTTCTATTTATTTTTAATTTGATTGATTTTTTATTTTTTTTCTTAACTTTTTTTCATGAAAGTTTTATTGCGTTTTCCCTCATTTTATGTGGTGCCAATTTCATGGATCTTGCTCCTTTTTTTTTATTATTATTATTATAGGTTTCAGATAAAAATAATTTATTTAGTTGATCGAGATTATAAACTGGGTTGTTGAATTTTTAAAATTAAAAAAAAAATGTCTACATATTTTACTAGAAAATACTACAAAATTATATATTTGGGCCGACACTTAGACTAGTCTGAATTATAAGATGTATATGGATCATTCGTTAATCTATCAAAATCACATACACTAGTAGCTTTGTAATGGGCTTCCTAATGGGTAAAATCTGAGCACAGCAAAAGCAAGATCCATAGCAATCCTATGTGGATCTTTAGCACCCAATCTGCCAGGTCCAATTCTCAGCCCACATTCTATTATGCCATGAAACTCAAATGTCAAGCCATGTTTGAACACTAATTCTTATATCTGTAGTAGTGTTTTAAGTTATTTTTTTTTTGAAATGTATTAAAATGATGTTTTTTTAAATTTTGAGTTCATTTTTTATATCAACACATTAAATAAAAACACAAAAATAATTTAAAATAAAAAATAAAAATAAAAATTTTCATTTCTTTAAGAAATATTTTTGAAATGCAATTCACTTAGCAAGGTGGCATGACATTACTACAAGTGAATGGAAAATTGTTTATCTTAAAACTCTTAAGCCAAGAATTGTGTAAGTTAAACTTCTTTAAATAAGTCTTTTTTTAAAAAAAAAAAGTCTCCTTGTTTTAATGCAAAATTCTCAATATATATAAACAATTCTACGAAAGTGTTAACATTTTTTTCTATAGACAATTTTCTTTGATTGCATATTGAAAACTTGAAATCATATTGTTATTTACACTGAGCTCAAAAGCGAAAGCTGAAGAAGGTAAGAAACGAAGGATAAAGATGATTTTTGCCAGTTTCTTAATTATTTACATTATCATGCTATAAATACTTTTAATTATTTTGCATTTGTGCTTTGGTTTTTGTTATAAAAGGTGTTTTAAAAGCCTATCTCATATTGATAAAATACAATAATCTTTTGAGTGTGAAGAGGACTTGGAATCTCATATTGTAAAAAAAAAAAAAAAGATTTTTATCAAATGTTTATATAATAAAACTTCAAATGAGATAATAATCAATAAAGAAAGTAGAGTGAGCTCGCACATACAAGGATGAGTCAAGAAAAATTCTTTTGAGTCACCCCCCGCGCTTGAGACAATATCTATTGTTGTTTTGTTAAAATATTTTGATGACCCTTAACATTAAATTTGTAACAATTGAAAATTATTTTTAACAATTACAAATTTTAAAGCATTTTCATAATATCTATATCTTTAAATTATTGTAACAATCATTTTAATTTTATAATAAAATTAAATATGACTATTACATCATGATAATCTATAAATACCATGCAGTTTTTTCAAACAAGATACAATCCAGAAAAATATTTTTCTCTTCTTATTTGCAGGTCTTTCTTCTTTCCAAATTGTTTCTGTACTGGGCACAAATTGCTCGCGGTGCTGTGCACAAATCCAATGGTTAAATCTGGTGATGAATGCGTTGACTGGCTTGCTTTCTCTGCTAGGTCAACCTCCCGCCCATCACTTTGATCGGTGTCTGAGTCCAGTGCGGAGGCTGAGGTTTGCTGTCCTTGTTCTTGCCGTTGATCTTCTCGTGGCCATCCATCCAAAGATACAAGATCTAAAATACTATTTGCCCCCCTTACCGTTCCTTCATCAATGGTGAATGAATGAATCGAGTTAGAATCAGCAGTGCTAAGGATGTCTTCAGAAAGAGATCCTTTCTCAAGCTGCTCCACCTAACGTTTTTAATTCCGTTTCGGTAGATGTTTTGTTTTTTTTCAATTAGAATAAAATGTTTCGGTTTTAAAATGTTTCGGCGTTATGTTTCGAGGTTGTACTGTTTATGTATACATATATGCATGCATGCATAATATATATATATATATATATATATATATATATATATTAACTCAAAAAAAAATTTAGTTCAAATCCAAAAATAAAATTATTTAGAATTGTGCAATTTAAATTTAAAACATAAGTAAAAAAAATAAGAGTTAAACTGATGTAACTCGACAGACTTCATGAATTTAAAGATAACATGAAAAATTGATAAAAAAAAATATAATTTAATTTAAAAAATCAAGTTGACATCCCAAAAATATATTGAAATAACGATATATTGAATCAACTCGGGTCAACCTTTCAAATATGTGACTTTCGTTATAAAATCATGATAACCTTAAATAAATCAAATTAAATTATAAAATTCAAATCATAATAAACTCGTTGTTAAATAATGAAATTGAGAAAAAAATAATTTAAAAAAGACACAATAAAATAATTTTTCTAAATAAAATTATGAACATGTATAATATTACGAGAATGTCATCATCAATCTCACAAGGCTATTCCAGACATTGCTGACTTTCATTTTATACCCCATGCATAGAACTATAGCGATATGATGGTATATGTTTTTTGCTACATGTTATGTGTATTCTACATTACAGGTCTTATCAGCACATATTGTTAGTGATTTCTATTTCGTTAGTCATTTTATTGGTAATGTAATCACCGATGGATTTGTCTACAAAACTATCAAGCCAAACAAAAAAAACCATCATATACATATATTTATATTTACGTTACTGATGGAATAAAACGAGGGTAAATCCAGCTGTCATTATATTTATATTACTGACAAAATTAATTTATATTGAAAGCAATCTCACTAGATATAAGGTACTATTTTATTTTTTTTTGGTATTAAGAGTCCATTTTTAAGCCTTGAAATGTTTTTTAATACATTTATATTTGCACCGTTTTGATATAGTTGAGATACATTGTCTTCATTAGATAATACTTTCTAACATATGCATTTCATGTGTTGTTAGGTTACATGGATGATATATACCATAGAATTGATATTAGCAACCTCACTTATATGCCACATAGAAAAAAGATTTATGGTTGGCACAAGTCTTGTTGCATTAATTTGATGTCGTTGAGATGCATTGCCCTAATCAGGAAATGTAGCGGTTTGAATTATCTTGGCACATCCCAATTTATATTGATTTTGGTGACAAGATGTATAATACCAATCATCATAGTAAAAAAAAATTGGTTGGTGATTAATGTAATGTACCAAAATCTTTAGCATGTCATAAGAGATTTGATATTTGTTGAATGACATCCGATAATTGATGTAGACAACTACATGAGATAGTATCCGCCTTTGAATACAACATAAACTATATAATATCAAACACTGTGCCGATGGGAATCACTTATGGATATTGTAGTTTTTGTCATATTTTTTGTACTTATTTTTTCCTTTACAAGGTTGTTTTTGAAAACAAATAGTTAATTTTTATTCTATACACTAGTATCTATCACTTTACACTTTGATCTATTTGTACTTTTTTTCTTATATTCCTTCTTTTGTAATTTGTGTTTTTATTTTTCTTCTTAAACTTATTTTTAAAGTGTTTGTACCTGGGAACCCTCCAGTAGACTATCAAGAGCCTAGATAAGTGAGTAAAATCTCGGTTGTTCGAGACTCTTATAAAATATACATGTTTTGACTGAAACTCAAAACTTATTGTATAGATCACAAACTCTTGTCGTCACAACATGCTTTTTGGATACAGTCAAGTAAACATGTTAACAAGTTTTCTATATTGATTTATATAGATAGTCATTGATTTATTTAACTAAATATATATAAATATTTTTTTATATAAAATTGAATTTTTTTTTAAAAAATAAAAATCTTCATGTGTTTTTCTACTAAAAAAAATTACTGAAACCGATGGTAAAGTAAAACGCAGCAATTTGTATCTTAGTTAAAGCTAAACGGCACAGCTTTTTCACTTCCCAATGTCATGCCGCTGCACATATGGAAGGGGAGGCTAATAATAGCATGTGAGTGAGCTGTAAGAGGGGTAAGAAAGAGGCATGGAGAATCTCTGCTGCTGCCAGCTGTATTATGCTTCCTGACGTGGGAAACAAAGCCCGACACATCAGGTGGTACATCACATGCTGACACGTTTGCCCTTATTTTCATTGGACTCTACTTTTTGTTCTATAAAAACTTTTTTTTTCCAAACAATTTGGATTTAGATTTTCTGCTGCTGGCAGTAATATTATATGATCGGACCTGACGTGAGTGGTGAGGGCGCTCTCGTTTCTTAAGAAAGATCAGGGGTTCAACTTCTCCTCTTATATGGAGCCGGTTATTTAGGGAGAGCACTTTTATTCCTTCGGAGCCCACTTGGTACAAACATGGATTAATCTGGGCCAGCACTTGGAACACTCGCGTGGTTTATATATAAAAAAAATATTAGATAATCGGCGTTCTATACACTTTAGGGTCAAATTAAATTAAATTTCATAAACATGACATGGGAAATGTTAAAAAATTTCAATTTACATTTATAAATAATTTTCAAGACCTCCATTTTAATTATTATTAGAATGTTTCTTTAGTTTAAATTAAATTGTTTCTTATCCTTTTCTAATTATATTTTACAATGTTATTTTTGGACAATAATTGCCATATGTTTTACATAATTATTTTTTGAATTTTAATTTTTCAGAAACTAGATATTTTATAATTAAAACAATAACATTGGTTCTATTTTTGGTTTGTTATAGAGGGCATCAATTCTCCGTCCCCCCCCCATCAATATTACTGTTGTTTTTTTCCAATGAGTACAGGCTTGAAAAATCTCCTGTCCATTATTGCACGAGCATAAAGAAGACGATTGGCCCATCCCCGGTCCCTACCTCTCTCCTTCAGCACTTCTTCCTCCTCCTCCTCCTCCTAATAATAATAATAATCGTAAAACTCAGTGTTATCATGGCTAGAAGATCTTGAATCCTGTAAGGGACATGGCTGCAAATACCAGTGTACAGAACGCACCAATCATGCTGATAGAAGTAGTCAGCAGCAGAGCCGTGATACTGAATCGAGATGATTTTTCTGAATCGAGAAACTATGATTAAGAGAATAAATTTATCTAAAACTGTATTATTCTTCAACAAAGCTCAGAAAAGCATGGCGAAAGTGGTGGCCGTGGGGGAACCTCTCGCATTCCCATTACTGGATGAACTATAAGATATGGTATAATTCACTGAACAAACGAAAAGTGAGTGCGTGTTCAATCCGGATCCAATGCAACTTTTGCGTTGCACTGTGTTTTCATCTTATCCAATCAGGACCCTACAGCTACTTTTCACTGTTCATCCATTTATAAAAATGGGAAATGGGAAGAATTTGTGTTTAATATTTACCATAATTTGTTAAATGTTTTTCAATTAAGTTACAGGTGTTCTTAAGAAAATACTTTAAAGATGTTTTAGCAAGAACTAGTAGAGTTGCCCGCTTCGCCGGGGTTTTTTATCTATGTAGAAAATTGATTGATTCTATAAATGTTGTATTTTGTTATTTTACTATTTAATTAATATAATTGTAATTGATAAAATCTGTTAAAAATGGTTTTTTTCAACCAAAATACGATTGAATATTGCTATTGCTAAAAAACTTTCGATAAAATTTGTTAGAAAATTTGTTAAGAAGGTCGAATGATTTATAAGAAATTTGTTGTCACTGATACTATGGTTTAAAAGAAAAAAAAACGAAAACCCGATTAAAAAAAGAACAATTAACTTTGACACTAAAAAAAATCAAAAATACATGTGAAAAAAAAACGTTACCGTTTCTTAAAGGGAAAAAAAAGGGTCTAAAATATAAATTTAAATTCAAAGCCAATTTTTTTTTATCAGATTTATTCATCATATTATTATATTAAATATATTTAAGAATACCGATATTAATTTTTTTTTGCAAGAAATTGTATGTCATTTTTTTTCTCTCTATATATTTTTAGGCTGATAATATTAAATAAATATTAAACACATATACTTAGTCTCACATACTATATAGTGTGATCGAAATGGGAAGTGATTTTTTATATTTTTTTAATTGTAGATAACCTAGGTAAATTTGTAAAAAAAAATTTGAGTTGCTTTTTTTTCCCCAAGTAATATTAGATCCCGACACATCATAAATAAAAAATGTTGTAATTTGTTTTAAGAAACGAAATATAATTTTTTTTACGTGCTTTAATCACTTATTTGCTATCTAAAAGGAACAGTGTAGTCGAAACGGAAAGTGCCTTGTATATTTTTTAATTGTAGATAATCTAGGCAAATTTGTTTACCTTTTATTTTTTTTTGAGTTGTATTTTTTTTCCCCGGGTAATATTAGATCTTAAATATGAAAAATTTGTTTTTAAGAAATAAACTTCAACAAAAGAGCATAAAATTAAAATTCAAAGCCAATATTTTTTTTTACTTTATAAGATTTCTTTATTATATTATTATATTAAATGTATTTAAGAATGTTGATATTAATTTTTTTTCTTGCAAAAAAAATCCGAGGTCAATTTTTTTTCTCTTTATATATTTTTTAGGCGATAACATGCAATAAATATTAAAATATATAATAATGACTTGTCCGCCATTTAAAAGGAATAGTGTAATCGAGACAAATGTGACTCAGTATCGGTTTTCTAATTGTAGGTAACCTCAGTGAAATTTGTCTATTTTTTTTGTTCTTGAGTTGTCTTTTATCCCCAATAATATTATATATAAAATGACTATTGCTATTATTGCAAGAACAATTAAAATTATAAAATTTTAACGGAAGAAAAAACACTCAAAAAACATTAACAACAGAGTAAGCAAGAAAAAAATAACAACTATTATTATTATTATTATTATTATTATTATTATTATTATTATTATTATTATTATTATTATTATTATTATTATTATTATTATTATTATTATTATTATTATTATTATTAGGAAAAAATGTAACAATTATTTGATAAGCATTACAAATTTCAATAGGGATTTAAATTATAAATGAAAAGTTGAAGGGTCTGAAATGAAAATCACATTTATTATCAATTTCAATCCAAGGACAATATTGCAAAAAATTCAAACCCGTGTAAATCGAATTTAATGACGAATTTGGACCTAATCCCGGAAGAACAAAAGTTGCAGGGACCGAAGTGAAAGATGCACATTTAATTAATTTCAACCGGAGGGACCTAATTGCAACAAATTAAAACTAATGTAACGTAGTGAAAGGTGCGGGGAAAGGAAATTGAAAGTTGAGGGACCGAATTGCAAAGGTTGAAAACATCGGGTCCTCGCCGCTGCATTGCATGCGTGGGGAGAGAGAAACGTTGCCGCCGTCTTCAACCGGCCGCCAGGCATTACCCGGACATCTTGTGTAAAAAGCGCCGCACCGGGAGGGATCGACCAACGGGAGGCGTCATCGGGATTAGGCGCCGGTAGCTCATTTCCGACCACCGTATCATACGACGCAGCGCCACTTGAAAGGGCGTCGTGGGTGGAAATCGCCGTCCCGCGTGAAACGCACGCTCTTGACAGATTTCGGAAAATATATAAATAATAATGGTTAGTTACCGTTATGTCCCTGCCCTTAAATAATCGATTTTGTCTTATCGGGGGCTAGAACCGTCTTTAGCCATTTCAAAAATATTAAAAAAATATAACGGGGTGCGGCGGGCCGGACCGGACCGGACCGGTCCGGACCGGTCCGTACGCGTGCAATGACGCCTGCACCCCTGATTCCAATCGTTATTTACCCCTCAGCCGAACACTATTTTGTCCTATTATCAGGGCCAAAATCGACATTACACTGTTCATAAGCGAAAAAGGTGGATGAACAACCGCGACGCACGAATTGAAAATGTCCAGTCCACAGTGCACATGAGTCACAGTGCACAGTGGACGAAAACCCGAGCTGTTTTAGCTTACTTGTTAATAGGAGGAGCAGGTTACCTCCATGAACTCCATATGTTTTCAGCACCAAGACGAAGACGACACATATGGCAAAACGACACCATTTAGCATCGATTTTGCCGCATCAAATTAGTTTATTTCTTTTTCCAAGAACAATGAAGAACGTCTTCAGACTGTTAGCACAAATAAGCAGGTTCTTGCTTGGCCCCAAAAAACTTGTTCTGGTGGATTTCCATGGAACTCCCTTCTCACAAGGCAATGATTTTCATAATGATGAGGCGACAGCACGGCCTCGATCTGCAAGGCGGAATCATAATCCACGACAAGGGATTTCACGGGCGGATATTTTCAGTAACTCAGTTCACTCGTGAATCAATGATGGACCACATTGAAGGGTCGACACCTGCAACTGGGCACCAAAAAAACGCAGCAGCATTGTTTCACGTTGCTCTCTGTAAATTGGGTAACTTGTGATGTAAACATCTTACCCTACCCAATTCCTTGGGTTTATGACCGCATGAACATGTCGGTGTAACAGTGGCAAAAAAAAATATTATTTTTAAAATATTTTGAAGTTTTCTATAAAAAAATACAGTTGACTATTCTGAAGAGATGCAGAATCATTTATATCCAAGAGTTGTGGTGATGTGTTTCGAAGACATGCTTATTTTGTTATGAAGGTCTCGAATTCGAGTTTTGATATGTTTATTTATTATGCATGTCTCGGGATCAAGATCGAGCATGTTTATTTCATAGAAGCCTGAAATAACATGAGTTTTACTCATTTAACTAGAACAGTAAAAAATAACTAAGGTTTTCTCAAATCTAAAAAAGCAAATTATGTTAAAAAAAAACATGTTTTTTCATGTATATAACACAAGTAAAAGCAAAGAAGTATTTGTGTTGGATGGGCACATGCTATTCTTACATATTTCCTGTAAGTTTTGTTTCTCGAATAAAATACCTACTAAAAAATAACATGTTTTGTTGCTTATTTGCTAGCAATCTCTCGTCACTGTGTCGATTTAGAAATTATTTTGAGCATTTTTTACGACCAGGTAGCATTTATCTCCAACTCAGAAGTTGCTTTCCACTGTATTTATTAGAAGAAAAAAAATTTTCCCGATAGACACAATCTATCACATATGCTATTATCTGTTTAAAATAAATTACTTTTTTATTCATAAAATACTTCTTGTTATCTCGTCAAAAATACAAAAAAGCATTCCCATCTATGTGGTGGTGTGTTCAACTAGGCAAAGTATATATATATATATATATATATACATATCCCATTTTTGGAGGTGAGATGAGGATAGTTAAGTTTGATTTTTATATAGAAATATATTAAAATAATATATTTAATTTTAAAAAAATATTTTTAATATCAATACATAAAAAATAATCTTAAAAAAAACACCAAAAAGAAATTAATTTAAAGAGAATTTATTCAATATTGAAACGAATTAACAAACCAAACATGTCCTAAATAAAGCAAACACCATCGATTAGAGTCAACCATAAACAGTAAGCATAATAAAAAAAGTGAGTAGGAACCATGATGGGCTATAATTACAGGGCAACAACCTAGTCAAAATAATTGTCTAACAACAACTCCAAAATAAATACACCGAAACCCCCTAACCAAAAACTACAATAAACAGCTACAAATTACTATATGATAATAATACTGATTAATAATAAAAAGATGAAAGATTTTGTTCTCCGTCAGTCCCTCAATTTCACTAGCCTTCTTCTTCAGTGGTGCCCCACGCCACTCTCTCCTTGTGGGCATGCATTTTTCTATCAATATCCTGTGGGAAACTCGCACTGCCCGAACTCTGCAAAGACGGAGGAGCATTCTTCATATTAGCACAGCATATATTTGTATAAGCAAGTGCACGTGTAAGACTATAACAATGTATTTGTATAAGCAAGTGCACGTGTAAGACTATAAGCAAGTGTATCATCATCATAATCATCATCAGGAAACACAATTTGAAACTAAATTGCAGGATTTTTATGCACTCAAAAACTCCATTTCAGTACTCGCATCCCCCCTCTGGACAGATTTTACCATCTACGGCTGGCTATCTGTTAATTCCCATGGTTAATACAAAAGACCACGTACTGCCCTCGGTAACAGACAGTGACCCTCCGCGGTAAAAACAATTACTTCAATTATTGACTAAAGGAGTCACTGAGGTCAGAAATGGGGCCCCATGTTCCTCCAGTTAGTGCACGCCACGTCAAGGGAGAGATAATAAACACGATGACCTCGATCACGTGGTTTCTTTTTGACCCTTTCTCTGACCAGGCTGGCACCAATAGTCCATCCTCTGGGGACCAGCACCAACTCCTCCCCCACACCCAACCCCCACTCACCCACCCACCCGGAGCATGTTATCAAACCTGGGCACCCGTTTTCTAAATTAAGCCTATCATGCGCACGTTAGAAAGCAATAACGAAAATAAGAAAGCTCATAAAGAGATGAGGGTAAAATACGCACTGGGTTCTTGAGTGACAACATAAGCTGCGCCTCCAAAATAACAGTCCCCCATACCACGTCCTTTCTTCTGATAATAACTGTTGAAAGCAAACGAAGAGTGGGCCTCCAGGGTGTTCGGATTGTAACACGTGGATTCAGGCTGGATCGGACGGCAATCAGCACCTCCCTCGCCACAGGCGAAGTCCAGAGCCGCCTGTAGCCTCTCTTTACCCGCATCAGGGTTCGCGACGCACCACGTGTTCCCTGTTGTACTCTTGGACACACCTCCACGAACCGGAGCAGCAACCTGTTGACCGCCGGTGAGCGGAGGCTGGTTATGGGCCTTGTAATTCTTGAGCCCCTCTACAGTAAATGGGATATCATATACCTTTTGCTGGTCGGGGTAAAAAAGCCCATAATTTCTCTCTGATGTTGGCCCATCCTTTTCGTTTTCGTTGAAGAGAGCGAAGAGGTACACGGTCAGATCTGCCTGTGGTCTTAACGGGGTCCCACCACCAGTGAGAATCCTACGGATGAGATTGCCGTTGTAAGCAGCTGCATTTTCCACGCTAGCTCCAACCTCATTCTCGTCGCCTTTGGAGGGCCACCCTGTCTCGGTGACAACCATTTTGACGTCATCATACTTCAAAGTAGACAGCGCTGCAAAAACGGCGTCGATTTGGGCATCAAAGAGATTATGGTATCTCAACCCGTTTCCCGAATCCACAACACCCGGGTTTTCTCTAAACAAAGCGTAATCCAGTGAAATGACATCAGAGTTAGACTCGTATGCGAAGAACGGGTAGGCATTGACCATGAGGTAGGACCCGGTTTGACGGAGGAAATCCAACATGGGCTTGAAAACGGGTTCGATTAATTCGGGTCGGAAAGATCCCGCTGAAGATGGGTAGGAGGATTGAAGAGCGCTCAAAGCTATAGGAGAAGAGACTTTAATGGTAGAGTGGAGGTTAAACTTGACCAAAGCTTGATGAATATTTTTCATCGCTGGAATGAGGAACTTGGTGGTGTTATGTGGGTCAACGAAAACTTCATTACCAACGGCAATGGCTTCGATTTGAGTAGAAGGGTGGTAAGCAACGACGTTTTTCTGTACCCACGAGCGGGCAAAGGCGGGGTACTTAGCAGCAGAGTAGAGAAGTCCATTTGGTAAATCGACAGTAACTTTTACACCGGAACCAGACAAGGCCTTGAGGACGGCAGGATCAGTGTCGTAAACCTTGACACGGTCTAAGCCTTGGGATTTAACGAGGTTCACCACTTTCACGGCTGATGGCAAGTTGTTCGCTATTCTTCCATAGTTCACCCCGATTGATCCCGCATCTGCATAACGAACAGCACATTGTCAAAACTTAAAAAAAAAGGACGAAACCACCAAAATAATCACAGCATTAGTTACCCATACCTGCAAAAGTGACAACACAAAGAAGTAGGAGAAAGCAGCGGAGGAAGCTAGGACCCATGATCTTGCTCTTGGAGAGGCAGAGCAAGCAAGGGAGAGAGACAGAGAGAGTGATATAATAGAAATGGTACGTGGGAGAAGGTTAGGGTTCGAAGGTAGAGTATAAAAAGGGAAGGAAAAAGAGGGAGGGTGCGTTGAGGATACCAAGATGGTGGGGTGGGTCCCAATTCCTGCCAAATGACAAGAACAATAGGCAGAGAATCGAGAGAGAGAGAAGAGGCAGCACAGAGATGCAGCCGCTGCCCGCACCACGATCCCTCTATTGCAGTGGAGTGAGAGGCTACAGTACCCACGTGGCCCCACTACTCACTCTGGCCCACACAAAAACTCGACCGTTTATTTCTTGATCAATGGAAAAGCTAGAGAAAATAAAAGGATCGTGTCCCGCTCATCGCTCACGATGCGGTCTTGACCTGTGTTTTCTGCACGTGTCGTTCAGGGAGCTGGATGCTGAAATTGAGAAGACACAAGAGGGTGAGGTCCATTGATGATGGTGGTGGTGTGCTGCACCGGATGGGGGAGCTCAAAAGATACCGCCATGTTTCTCTGCTTTTATGAACGTTGGGTTTGGGAAAAACAAAATAGTTGTGCTTAACGGGAAAATGAAAAGAAATTAGGTCAATAATCACGGAATAGAGGAGATCCGGCAAGCAGACATTAAGTCAAATCAAAACAGTAAAAATAAACGTTCAGAATATCATTGCCAACAAAAAAATATTCATTATCGATAAAATCGTTGTTTTTATTATTATTTTTCCCGAAAAGGGAGGCATGTTGGCTCAGCTATGTTGCCAGCTCATCCAAAATATGTGCACAACAGCGACGTATAGCCAAGTAGAAAATATTGTTTCTGGAAACACATGTATCCGGAAAAAATAATAAATTTACATTTACAGTTTTCTATGTTTATATAAAAATTATATGAAAGTTGTTTTTTTTTACTTTCAATAATAGCTTTAAAATTGATTTCAAACTATAAATCATTTAAATGTTAATTCTTGAATAATAATTTAAATTTGTAACTATCAATTTTAATACACAGGAAAACTCGAACTCAAACCATATATATATCTTGGTCTTGGCTCTTCACGGTGCTTGTCATTATATTTCAAAAATATTTTAAAAAAATATATATTTTTTATTTTAAATTAAAAAAATAATATTTTTAGATTATTTTTCATATGATAATATCAAAAATAAAAAATATATATCATTATGAAGCATTTTTTTGAACAAAAAAAATATTTTAAAAAATAATTTTAATCACATTATCAAATAGTCACCAAGATGATTATCTTTCTAACAACTTAGTAACAACATTAGGCACAAGAAACTTACAAAATAACAAATAAAATAACATTTTTTTAAATAAATGTTACTTTTTCTTATGTTGTTGTTGAAAATTATATGACCTTTTAAGGTTACTACTATTATAAACATAGATGTAAAGGAGAGAGGAAAGCTATATTTTGACCATTAAAAATAATAGTAATATGATTTTCCTTTTCAAGAAATATATATATATATAAATCTCAAAAAATATTATTTTTAATTATATCTTACATGTTTTTCATTCTCTATCTCTCTTATTCATTTGTAATTATTAATGCATATCTCAAATTCAAGTTAGAATATATTTATTTTATAAGTATCTGAAATAGTCATGATTTTACTCGTTTTAACTTGTGCCCATAAAAAGTATCTAAAGGTGGTAGGATTTTCTAGAATAAAAAAAAATTCATGAACTCATCTAGGGATTGCTAAAAAAATACATTCAGTCTTCTACACAAAAATATGTGTGCGATTGCATCCTTGAAACTGAATATTGAGTGTTTATAAAGAGAGGGTTAATCATATATTATGTAATACGTACAAAACTCATTGGATCTCTCTTAATTAAGACAACAGTTTTCATATTTTTAAGAAATAAATAATTTATTCTTCTTAATTTAAAAAGAAAATCATTTTTAATGCTATATTTTTCATTATAATTTGCTTATTATAACTTAGTCATTTAATCGGTTTTCAGTACTAATTTATACTTTTCCACATCAAATTGAAATGGTAAACAATCTGTTAGTGAGTTGATAGTCAAGAGTTGTCAAAAAAAAACACTAAATTATAATTCTCCAAACTAGAGAGAGATTAAAGCATTCGTTTCTTAAGAACACATGAACTTACTTCACATTTATTAACTAGTCATTACGGTAGTGTGTTGTTTTTTTATGGACAAAATCCCATAAAATATAAAAACTTTCAACGAAACATGAAAAATTAATGTTTTTTTAATATATATTATTGTCAAACTTGTATATTAAAAAATATAGATTTTTTCACACTAGTTTATAATAAATGCTAAAATTAATAATATTATAATAAATTTAGTTATAAAATTAGGATTGACTTCACAGGTTGACTCAGAATTAGGTTGTTTGATGGCCTATACTAGTTTGAATTTAAGAAAAATGGAGAAACAATTGACTCCATTAAAAATCTAGATTGATCTAAATAAAATAAGGTTAAAAAATTCATTGTGTTTTTTTGAAAATCTCTTTTTGTTCAAAACATGTTTGCATATATTATTTTTATTTTTTTCATTTGGATTGACCTTCTAGACCCATAAAGTGAATCGTAGATTGTATCAATTCTCAAATTAGGTTATAAAACTATGATATTAATAATAATCTTTGTTCATAAATTGACTCGAGTCAACCCGAATAATACTCCCGCCCCATTAATCTAGCCTTGCCCAAGGTTAACTTCTTAATTGAGTTTAAAACTATGATAACAATTATTTTTATTCTGATTTTAACCCGGGTCAACCCATATTGATCATCCCGACCATGACCTTGGATTCGTTTTGAGTTGGTTCATGAATCAAGTTTTACAACTACTATAACAATCATCTTTATTCTTGTATTGATGTGGGGTAAACCCTCCTAACAAGTGACCCAGGTTTTGCTACGAGTTGACCTTCGAAGTCGGTTTTAAAGCTATAATGATAATATTATTTTTATGTTGAATCGAGTCAACAATCAACCTCATTTGTGACGCAAGCTTTTTTTTAATTGACCCCTAAATCATGTGTTTTAAAATATAATAATAATCATTTTTATTTTTACAGTAACTCGAGTCAACTCGAGTCAGTCGAACTCATGACCCGAACTTTATCTTGGAGGATCAACTTGTGAATTAGGTTTAAAAACCCAAGTAGAAATTTTTTTTGTCATTTATAAATAGTTTTAGAATTAATAGTTTTTTATGATATATTTTAAGAATAAAAAACAATTAATATTACCTTTATAAACATATCATCTTTGTATATTCTATTTTCAGTGTATAAAAATCACTATAAAATTATTTCAAAAATAAATTTTTTATGTTCTTGTTTGTATTTTTTCAACAAAACATATTTCTATCTTTATCATGTTCTCTCTTTGTTTGTTTGTTTTTTTTATTACAAGAGAGTAAATAAACAATACCTTATAACTCTAACTTGTATTTGATCAAGTGGGTGTTTGGCTCTGCAATAGCTTTTGTGGTTGAGGTTCATTGCAGAGCCAAACTGTTTGGTAACCATCTAACCACAATTTTTACAACTGTGGGACTCACTATAAAATTGAGTTTCAAACTCACGCCTAAGACAACACACACTGAACGTAGACTTCATGCACGACGAGGTGGGGAAACCAGAGAAAAATGGGAGGAGAAAAGGAAAAAATAACAAAACATAGAGGAAGAAGATGATGATACAACGTAAAAAATTAGTAGTATAACCACCAACCAACAACCACTATTCACGCCGGCAGGACCACCAATAACTTCTTCTCTCTCCATAGTTCAGTTATAGTTCTCTCTCTCTCTCTCGGTCGACAATTTTTCACTCTAACAAACAACCACGTCGACAAACCTCTCTCCCCACCAGCAACATCAATCATTGGCGAGCACCAACAACTGCTCCTTTGACATCGGCAACCTCTCTTCTTCACTGGCAGCACCCTGCACCAGTCTAGTTTTCTCCCACAGCTCCGGCATCAAGCAACAGCGACAACCCTAGCCCAACAACAACCTTTTGACGTTTCTCCTGGCTACCACAGGCAACCATTTTTTGACGCCGCCACTATAGAAAGAACCACCTCGGTCTCCTCTACTCGGCGATGGCGGCAGGTGAGCCTCTCGTCACCGTCGGTCAACCACCTTGTTATTGTTGATGTAACATATGAATAGTGCAACAACCTCTCTATTTTTTTTCCTTTCTTGTGCTGTTGGATTGGACCTGCTCTCAACCCAGCCTAGGTGGCTGTGGTAGGTCATCTACCCTCCGAGGATGGCGTGGAACGAGACGTAAAAAAATGTCATCACAACAACTATATTAGAAGAAGATCACAAGATGATATGACTTTTGTCGAATATGATCACGAACCTAATTTTGTTCCTGATTATATTTTATTAGATGTTGTTTCTCGATAAAGTAGTCAGAGATCGCAGAGGCCTTCACATATGATTTAGTCCGTGATTGCAAGTGTCTTATACTTGAATTATTAATTATATTATGTTATTGTGATTATTAAATCTACAATATTTAAAAAACAATGTATATATATATATATATATATATATATGTATGTATATACACATATATTTATGTATATTTCTGTGTGTGTATGTGTATGTATTTTTTAAAATAATTTCACAAGTTGACAACAATATAAAAAAACATTGTAACCAAACAAACGAAATTGCTTTTTAATAAACTCAAACTCAATTACAGTTATAATCAAACACTTAAATTTGAGTTATGAACCGTAACTAAAAATTCTTTTCATGAACTATTTTTTTTTAACTTCAACCATAACAACAATCATAATATCAAACATATCCCTAAAGTAATTGTTGTTCTAACTAGTCATTATGGTCATCTACAATGGGGCCTTGCTAGTATCGAATGGGCTGTAATTATATATTGGTAATTCAAACCAATCTCTTATTATTGCTATCAGGTTATAATAAAAGATAAATCTAATATTAATAGTTTTACAATTTTATGATTTTGAAATTTATAGTTTCGTTTCTTACAATCTATTTTAGAAATAAAAAATAACTAATATTATTTCTAGAGTATATTTTTTTGTATCTTCTATTTTAAAAGTACAAAAACTCTGATAAACTATTTAAAAAATAAATGTATTTTTATATTCCTATTTATATTTCTTCAATTAAATATATTTCTTCAATTAAATATATTTCTATTTAGCTCTGTCTACCGTATAATGGGCCTCTAATTGTATAGCGGTATTTCTGGCCAATCTCCGTTAGTAAATTAACTTGGTTATCAGGTGTACTCTAGTCTACCCAGTCCTTCCAATATTCCATTCCTTACTGGACAGAATCCAAACTGTCAAAAAGAATTATTAAAATTAGAACACCGAACCAATCCGTCATCGCCACATACTCTTAAAAAAAATTGACCACTGAGTTTCAGAGAAAGTCGTCGGGAGCAGAGTATAATAAAGTGAAAATAAATAAATATTTCAAACACTGGCACAATCGCAGCGAAGGGGAGCAAAAGAAACCCTGATTTCTTGTTTTCTCCTACTCGAAGAAAGAGAAGAGAGCAAGAGGGAGAAGAGAAAATGTCTGGGGTGACAGGGCAGCCGCAAGAGGAAGATAAGAAGCCCAACGATCAGTCTGCTCACATCAACCTAAAAGTGAAAGGCCAGGTATCTTTTTGTGTTTGGTTGATGTTGTGATTCTCCTTTGTTATGCGGGGTGGGGGTTGTTTCCGTTTAATCTTTACATATCTGTGGTTTTGGTTTTTCTCTTCTCTGTTATTTTATCGATCTGTTAGGTTTTAGCTTTGCGCTGAGGTTGTTTGACGCAGAGTGTTTTGTTTGGGGTTTCTGTTGTTTATTGTTTTGGATTTTTTATTTGTTTTTGCGGCTTTTTGCCACTGCAAAATTCATATGGGTTTATTGGTTTGTGAATGTGTCTATTGTGTCCATGAAAACAAAGGGATTGTGGCTTTTCAGTGCTTCAGTAGTACTTGGATAATGATAGTGATCTTCACAATCTCGATGAGGTTTAAATTGTTTCAGTTTTTATCAAGTGACCTGCTTCTTTGTAATATTTGAGGTTTTTGATTTTAAATTTGGTTTTGTTTAGGGAAAACTCCGATGTAACTGCACGTCTGGGGGCTTGTTCAATTTTCATGCCACTGTTATATATTGGCTTCTTCAAGAGAGTTTTGCAGGGGTTAAAAGGGTTTGGATTAGAATAAGATTGCAATTAGTCTATGTGAACAGCATTGGTGGTTGGGGGGAATCCATGCATGTCAAGGACGAGTGGAAGAATCTGAGAAAGTTATGCTTTTAGTAGTTGCTCATCCTGTGTATCTTGATCAATGCCCCTGAGAATTGTGGTTATTTTTGTAGATTGGGGAACTTTGTTGCTGAAATCTTTCAAAATGCTGAATTGCAAGTTTCAAGTCGCTTCTTTAATTTGAATTTTCATCCCGGGATCGTACACTCTTTTTATGATATGAGGAGCTAAAAGTTTGTTATCTGTATTGATGTTATAAGTGTCCTATTTTCAAGAACATGCTGGTTAAAGTCTTTTTTTTACTATGATTGTAGGATGGAAATGAAGTCTTTTTCAGGATAAAAAGAAGCACGCAATTGAAGAAGCTGATGAATGCCTATTGTGATCGCCAATCTGTTGAGTTCAACTCAATTGCCTTCTTGTTCGATGGCCGTCGTCTCCGTGGAGAGCAAACTCCTGATGAGGTATCTAGCACCATACTTTTGCATACACAGAGTCGCACATGCATGGATAAATAAAAGCATGGATTATAGATAGTAAGTTAGTGCACATATTGATTTTCATCCTTTCCTTATGCAGCTGGACATGGAAGATGGGGATGAGATCGATGCTATGCTGCATCAAACTGGTGGTGCTGTGAAAGCAAGTAATTAAATGCTGTTGAAAAGATAATCTATTTTGTGGATGTCTGTGGCAATAGATTCTTAGGATTGTTTGTAATGAACATCGATTTGGTGGTCTTGTTTTGGTATAAAAGCTCTCTCACCAAGAGCTTTGACAGTAACTTTGCCATCTTCTAGGATTCGAATTTATAATGTTTCAGTTTGGTGGGACATGTCTCCCCTCTATTTACTTCCCCATGTGTTATTTATTGTGCTGGCTGAGAGGGAATGTTTTATCTGACCCTCCTTGATTGTATAGTTAAGTTGATCGAGATTAATCACATTGAGGTGGGGGATTTCTGTTGGTGGGAGATTGTTCTACTTAAAAAAAAGCAGTCTCCTCCCATCCCATCAAATACCCCATCCGTTTTCGAATGAACTTGATTTCGGAACTCTAAATTTTGTTATACACCAGGACGACTGGCATGAGAAAAGCACAATCCACCCGTTGAATGCTCTGCTCGAGTGTTGAAAGGTACTGACCCGACGCAGTCTGTGTGCTCCTCCTGGAACTAAATTTTGGATTTGTTTAGAAAGAAACGAGATCAACAGAATCTACTTTTGCAGTAGTTTTTATTAGCATACCTCAGCAGCACCTGGAAATGGTCTGAAGTCTGTGTTAAAGTGGAGCAAGGAGTGAACGGATAGTTTCCTTTAACCGGTCTCTCTTGTTTTATAAAAAAAAATTAGGCTTTCCCATTTTCCGAGCCACCTTAAAGCCAAACAAGAGTTTTTGTTTCGACAATAATCAGCCAGACGGAACCTTACAGATTAAAAAAGCTTTTTAATATTTATTAACTGTACAGGCTGCATATACATATGCTATTTACATCAATTTGGAGAGCATGGAAAAGAAATTCACACAACACGAAACAAACAAAAGAATAAAGCTCTTCCTATGTAACTTCTGTAACTGGTTGCAGAATCTGCTGCCCTGTTTAACCCTTTTTCGTTTTAGAAGTTAGTTTTTTTTTGTCGTCAAATATATTTATCAGCGGAGGACTGGCTCTGCATCCACTGTATAGTATCCTCTGGACCCCTAATATATTGCTCAGCTTCATCTGATGTGAATTTTCCTACTCCCTTCAGACTGCAAAATCAGTAGCACCTATCAGGCTAAAAAAACATGCAATTTGGTAATAAGCTGAATCTAAAGGCAAAGAACTAAAGTCTAGACGTTGACAGTTGACAGTTGACATCATCATTAGAAGCGCCAATTTTTTTCCATCAGTGACGTGGAGAGACTAATAAGACAATTACTAACACTAGTTGCATCTCGCCATCGATTCCTCTTCTATTAACTTTTTTTCTTTCCTCTTTCTAAAATTACACCTTTTATGCAGCAAACCTATCGTCGGATGGTAGATCCATAACATCAGAAAGCATTATGACAACTTACCAACAGACTTCGAGTCTCAGGTGTCACCCTACTGTTCCTATAATCAGATGGTTGTGACCTTGGCGCCTGGCCAAGTAATCTCTGGATGAAATCCTGCATGTGATTATAAATGCTGTACACCAGCACATCAGAAAAGAAAAATATAGTAAGAAACAGACTTCATCAAACAATCTGTAGGCTAGAAAGCAATGAAAAATTCAGTGATAATTACAACACAGCAATTAGAGGCAAATCCTGGATAAATACTTGGAATATTTCTTGTTTTATAAATTGCTCTGCAAGGATATATAATATCTTCATAAAAGTTAAAAAGAATGAAATCTCAATGCAACTGCCTTGGATCTGAAGAGAAGAGTCTTGAAAATCTCTTTGTTTATCCATCATACTGGCTTAAACTCGGATATTTTATACACAAATCAATGATAATCACGCACTGTATTAGCCAGAAATGAAGCATATAGAAGCTGGGTTTTTTTTCACTGATGTGAAATTACCTTAGGCGATGCCTGTTGCAGGCTGTGAAGAAGGCAACAAAACCATTTAATATGCTCCTAACAGCACGAAAAACCTGAACAAGTTACAAACATAAATGTCATTGACTTCATAATTGCATACTTGTGATCAAAAAGCAATTAGCAATTACAGTTTCTTCCAACCTGAGAAAAAAGGTCATTCCAAAGCGAACGCCACACTGAAACTTCATATGTACTCACTGTTGCCTCAGAAACTGAAGCAAGCTGGAATATTCCACTTACAGATTGCCAAATATCCCCAATCATTTCCGATATCCATGTACAAGTGAAAGCCACAAAACCAGCTAGTGAAAGGACCAAGCGAATTGGAGCATAAAGTATTTCCCAAACAATCCAGAATATGGGATATATAATGGAAATTGCTGCAGCACAAAAAGCAACAAACATGTAATGGAGCTTTGAACAACCTTATAGAATAATAGAGTATTGCTTACAAAGTAGCATATGACCAAAACAGATGAGAACCTACCAATGCTCCAGATAAACCATAAAGGCCATGCAAAAATCTCTATTAGGTCTCCCAATACACTGGAAGATGATTCAATCACAACCCAAACAAAGGAATACAAGCTGTCTGCTACTTCAATGAACATATTCCACGCTGGAAGAAGAAAGCCTAAGATCTCAGCGAGTGGTTCAACCAGTGGCTGCGTGAAAACTGAAAAGAAGGATCTAGTGGTGCGCGTGACCATCAGAAACCAAGTAACAGCTTTCTCAAAGTTATGTAGAAATAGCATTGTTCCCAGGTACTTGATCCTGGAAACCATTTCCCAAGTTTCTATCCAGTCAAAAAGCGGTCCACACAAACTAGATGCAGTTGCCTTCAGAACAGGGACATTTTTGTACAAGTCATAAAATCCAATCAGAACAGTAACAAATGAGATTAAAACGTACAAAGCTCTTGCCAGAGGGCACATCCAGGGACGATAAAGATGGCAAAACCCTGGATATGACTGAAGAAAGATAACCCAAGATGGAAGCCCGGCTTCCAATAAAGTCAGTAACCGCAGGTCAGACAATACCACCTCCCTTAGTTTAAATGGCAGGTCATGATCATTGAACCTAAACAGAATCAAAACATCCCTGTATTGCTTAGCTTCAATAGCATTTTCACAATCACTGGCATCAGTGTCTGAGCTGTCTATCAAGTCTTCATGTCCACCCTGTGTTTCCTCAGTATAGCAATCAACTTCAACCCCAGTTCCAATGGACTTAATCACTCTTCTTCTCTTATAAGGCCCAGTGGGTGGTGGAGTGTGTGGCTCACTCGCTGTATCATCCAGGGTTCCAGGACATGCATCAAAACTGCCACCAAGGCAGTATGAAGAATTATCTTGCACCCACATATTATCATCCTCGTCATCATCAAAAGAGGATGTCATTGGGAAATTTTCTTCAGTGTCATAAAAGGTATCTCCTGAAAATTTCAGGCAATATTAAACATAGTAATTTTAAGCTCATTTCACTCATCATGAAAAGAAATATGGTGTCCCATCAATATATAAACATAATAATTACACCATTAAGATGTTAACATGTAAGTTAGGCTGCACCTCGCCTGAACCGGCAAAAGATGCAATAATCAAAGGATCAAATGTCAGTTGATAATGCCTGGAAAGGTCCTACTTATTGGCCTCAATTGAGCTTCCATTCATGAATGCCATCTAAACAATAAGGTGATGGTGATGGTAGTGAACCAAACCAGTGGGAATTTGGACTTTTCATTTATTTTCCAACGTAAATCGAAGCACTTCTACAATAAGGCCAAATTCTAAAGGCAACGTTCAGCCTCGTGCATGTTAACCCCACTATTCACTTTACAGACACAAAACTATGCATGTTACAACCATCACACATCAATTGGGATACCACGAATTCTACAATTTTTGACTTTACCTATTGAAACATAGGCTGCGTTTCTCTATGAGAAGTGAGAAACTAACAATCTTGGTATGACTATACTGTAAGCATTTCATATATTGCATTGAAGTCCCTCGATCCCCACATGAATATAAAAGACAGTTATCAAAATCACATGGGCCATGATCTATGCATTGGTGAACCAGAAAAAGGCACTTATCAAAATCAGTCACCACCTAAATCCAGCAGGTAGTTTCTTTCAACAAAAATGCAGGCATGCCCCAATATCTATCTGTATTCATTATCATATCCTTCTTACCAATCCAGAATTCAAATATAGTTGCTTTTTTCTACTATAGTAAAATAAGTGCAGCAAAATACCTATAGCAGAATCCAGAAAATCTTTCAATTTTAGCAAATCAGAGAGAGTTCCCGAGAACCAAGAAGATGAACAACTTGCAGCTTGGGCTATACTATCAAATTCCCATCTTCGCATAGTCTTAGCTTCGATAGCTAGAGATGTGTCAGTCTGCAAAAGAAATGATAATTGTTGACCAAAACAATGCTCAGCATCAAACAAAAGATAGAGCATTTAGAAAGGCAGTACCTGAAGCTCGTTTAAGTAGTTAATACCCCTCACATCTTTCCATGCAACTTCAAAGACAATAAAACCATAAAGCGTCCTGTGCAATTCACTGCTTAAGAGCAAAGAGTTCCTTAGTTTATTCACAGGTGGCAAACCCTTCTTCCGAGACAAAGTTGCCACTTCAATCAATGAGAACCATCTCTCAAATTTCTTTGATTTGCTAGGATTAGACTGAGAAGAAGCCACATTGCCTTCTTTTCTCCCCCTCTTTGCCTTAGTGTTTGCAAAAGGAGATAACCTAGACTGTAGATGAATAAGGAAATGAAATTAACCACAGATGGTTAAGGGCACACTTGAAACGAAGAGTTTTTGACAAAAGGCAATTCGAGAGTTAACAACCTTGGTAACCATCAATTGCCACAAGTGAGCTGGGTGAGAACCAAGGTTTCTCAGCCATGGCCGATTGTCCACCAAAATATATAATTTGCGACTTTCAAACGCAATGAAAAGGTTGAGATCTGAGAGATAAGATTGCAAGTCTCTAAAATCACAGGAGGCAAAAAAAAGTTCAAAAAGAGTTAGCAATCAGTGATCATACACAGCACAAAAAAAAACACTAACAGTCCTCCATGATTTAAAACACTACAAGGTTCCCAACCATATGATATATCCTAAAAAGGGAAAGAATTAAATAAGAAAATCTGCAGCATTTTCAAAGCAGGCAGATCCATCTATGTACTTAGATGCGATCAAACACGCCAACAATAACGGATAACCAAAACATTGGTTTTGATAGTCATGCTACAAGTTGCATGAAGTCATTTAGGGACAAGTGAAATTTATTCCTACATCAAATAAAATACAAAAGATTATCAAAACAAATTAATTACAAATCATAGACTACCATGTTGGTCAATAGAGATCATGTCTTCCAAAACCAAAAGTGTTTTCGACAAGCTGAGAAGAGAACAAGATTCTAAAATAGCAATGAAAAGTCACTGTGGTAGATTCTCATTCATATGCTTCTTAATAGTAATTTTAAGATTAATTTTGTCACTTTTTCCTCCACATTTCCCCTTTTCATTCAATTTTACCTGCAGAGAAAGTACTCTACTAATATTGCAAAGGCATAATACGCTGTACGAAACTCACTCTTCAAGTTTGGAATAACGAATCAAATGATTGATTATCATTCCAAGTATATCAGACAAACAACCAAACTTGATAACTTTTTCCCCCTAAAAATAACAAGATATTTCTTTCACTAAAAAACAGAAATCGAAAATTCTGAGTTCTTTCCCAGTTTAAATTCAAACAAGTTTGAGGTACATGAAAGTTACAGGAACTGGTGATGAGAGGTAGGAAAAAAATACCCAATCTGGAGACTTGTCAAAGGAAAAACGCATTTAGAAGAATCAGCTTTCCCCATTATAGTTTGGTCCAAATTCACAATTCACTGCACAACAATGCATACATCTTTTATTATTAGCTTTAATTTAACTCCATTCATTAAATTAAACATACAACATAATTAAATAATGAAAAGGGACCTTGGGAATGAGAATTCCTTGAAAATAGTGAAAGAGAGGAGGAGAGAAAACAATCACCGGCGAACTTCATCACAGGCGAGAGCAGGAAGAAGAGAGAGAGAGAGAGAAAGGAAATCAACGGTTGTGATAATTGAAGGACGGAAATGAGATCATCATCGTTATCATCATCAAAACACCAAGACAATAACCACCGACAAGCACATCGAAACAACAACCAAAAAAAAATATAGACAAAGACAACTTCTGAAAACCGGACCGCCAGATTACACTGATTCGATTTTAACCCGAGGGAAAGAGGAGGTTCGTGTCTAATGAATAGAGGAGTTTGCCTGGCCTGGAAGGGGAGACCTAAGACGGTTCACACGCAGGCTCGACACGTTTATATATAGTTAGTTGGAGGAGGAGGAGGAGGAGGAGGAGGAGGAGGAGGAAGGCGGCGGAGGAGGAGGGTAGAGTGGGGAATTAGAAAGAGATAAAGCATCCGTATCTGGTTCTTTACCGCTACGCGATCGTCGTTGGCTTTGTCATTTTCATTGC
Source organism: Salix viminalis (assembly GCA_029228465.1). Taxonomy (NCBI): domain Eukaryota; kingdom Viridiplantae; phylum Streptophyta; class Magnoliopsida; order Malpighiales; family Salicaceae; genus Salix; species Salix viminalis. The sequence goes on from CM055439.1 coordinate 2,535,592, forward strand.
CAAGGGAAGAGTTGCGCCGAAACAGCTGTTGAAGGAGAGAGAGAGATGGCGCAGGAAGTTCGGGGAAGTACCGAAAGAAGCTGGTTTGATTATTTTTTTTATATATAAAGATAAGTTGAATTAATCAATAGTTAGATTTTATAATTTATTTTTATTTATTTTATATAGGTTTTTATGTTCTCAAATAAACATTATAGAATTATATGAATGTTAATTTTAGGAATAATTTAATATAAAATATATATATTACTATTGAATACAATATTATATAGAGTGAAACAAGATGACACTTAAAATAAATCGATAAAAAAAAAGAAGAAAAACAATAATTACATTTGTGTTTTCTCACTGTAGCCTCGGGGAATCTGACCATGCGTGCAAGTAAATTAAGTTCTTGAGCGTGCTAGTTAATTGATGTAAATGGTCAGTCAGTGTTAATGGAGCCATGCTTGATTTCCCATTCCTCCTAGTTAATGCGTCCTTTTCTATACGACGACGTAAACATTACCTTCCTTAATTGCTAAGCATGGTTTTTTATTTCCCAGATATTCTCGCATTAAAAATTAAAAATTAAATAAAAAACTATGCTCAAAATTCGAGATTTGCAATATTTTTTTAGCTGTATTTCAAGAAAATTACTTAAAGAGAAGTGCTTCATATTTTTGACACCTAAAAGTTAAAAAACTTGACTTTCCAGTCGCCTGAGGTGACCGGAGTTGTGCGGCGGAGAACTAATAATAAAATAAAAGCAAGAAAGTCTGCTCTTTCTCTCTCTTTCTTTGACATTTACCGTTCCAACGGCTTCTTCTTTTTTTCTTTTTTCTATAGGAGTGCTGGAATTAATAAGGTCCAAGAGCATGTATTGAGAAAGATAATTACCAAGTAGGCTCAATTTTTCATTTAATAAAACATTAAAATATGTATGTATGTATGTATGTATGTATGTATGTATGTATGTATGTATGTATGTATGTATGTATGTATGTATCTTTCTCTCAAGATCTTACTGTATCCTGACCTGGTTTCTCAAGAGGAGTTGCTGATTGTGTCTAGCCTTTGACTTTATTCTCAGGGCAAGGCAGACGAAAAAAGAATCATCCTCGGTAAATTTGTTGGATCTCCTCGCGAACAAGCAACTCGCAATGGGGACTAGGACACTGTTTGGGAATGGTTTGTTTCATAAATATGTTTATTTAATATTTATTTTTTAATGCTTCATATATGTTGTTTTTAATGTACTAATATAAAAAATAATTTATATACATTTATAATTAAAAGATCACGTTATTTCTAACATGACAGAAAAACTTTTTAATATATCGTAGTATGATTGATTTTGATTTACAGAGTATTATTAGTTCAAAAATACATTAAAATTAAAAAATAATTATTTTTATATCAATAAATTAAAATGTTAAAACTTAACTTAAAACAAACAAAAAAATATTTTTTTTTAAAAATGGTTTTCCAAACACCACTTTTTATTGAGAAATATAAAAAAATAATTATATAGTAGATGTCCAATGGTAAGAGCTCCAAACTAAAAGGTTTGTCATATAAATCTCAGATTCGAGTATTATAATTATTAATATGATGATCCAACGCTGTGTATGACAGCACCATATGTAAGACTCTCACTCTTGAACATGATAATTTTATGCATTCAACCCTGCTGAAATTAAGTTATGTACATAATTAAGGTTATATTAATACATTTTTTTAATATTAATTTAAGTCATTTTTTAATATTTAATTATTATTTTTTAAATGTTGCTATAAAATTAGATAAAATATCAGCACGTTAGCAAAAATTTAAAACAGACTATCAAACAATGCACATCAAGATATAAAACAGTGAATTAAAAAATGTTTTTACTTTTATCGACAATAACCAATAATCTTGTTGTGGTAGATAATACGATTTTTTCTACATGATCCAATGATTAACATTAATTTTTTTTATAAAAAAATAGTACAATAAAATTACTTAATTATCTATAAAAGAAAAGGAATTAGGGCTTCTCAATTTTTTTAAGTACGACAAAATAATTTAATTATCATTACAACAATAATAATCTTCAATCTTCAAATCTCATCCTGCAGAGCAAGAAAAAACAAACTAAATCAAACCTCAAACTATGCCCTAAAAGTTTCATGATCTCAGGACTTGCATCGACAACAACAGGATCATTCGTCTTTTTCGTGAAAAATCAGGTAATGGAAGAGGACTCGGTGGCCAGTGGCGATGTCTGACCAGAAAGTTTTGAGTGGTTGACTTACTTTTCTAATGTTCCATATAAAATTATATTCCCAGAGCTCGAATCTTTCCGCTCCACTACATCTCAACTCAAGAATTGACCTGCTGGTAAAAAACAGCTGGAAACTTTGAAAAATTAATGAATTTGACATTGTGGTTTAATCATTTTTTTTAAATGATTTTCTTAGCTTTAAACTATATATATATATATATATATATATATATATATATATATATATATATATATATATATATATTATTTTAACAGAAATAAAGAAATTCGTTGAATGTGGTATCCAGTAAATTAACGAACACGTCAATCTCTCCGGCGGCAGTAATCTAGACGAGTGCAGTTTTACGGGACTGTTTAGATAGTATTATTGATTTTGTTTTTTAAAATGTTTTTTATTTAAAAATATATTAAAATAAAATAAAAATATTTTTTAAAATGATTTAAAATCACTAAGAAAATAATGTTTTTTTAAATAAATTCTTTTAAGCCGATAAACAGTCACCGCAGCAAAGTCCACAATCTCCATGTCTGGAAATAGAAATGTGGATAAGAGCAAGATGCAATCACAGACTGTGGAGCCCACAGGAATGATTTTTGGACACATATGAACCGCACAAATACAACGATATAACAGTCTGAAGATGGTAGGGCCCAAATAGCTGGTGCAGAAGATCCCTGCTGTGGCGCTCTAAGATAACAGGATAGGACAGACATGTAGCGTATCATCATCACTCGAGACTCAAATGGGGGCAAGTGGCGTGTGTGTCAGGGTCACTTATTGAAAGTGAAAGACATGTGCCCTTCATGCACATTTCACAAAATAATGCGTTTGTTTTTTCCCTTTATATATATCATTTTAATATATTTTTAAATATAAAACATTTAAAAAAACAATTATTATTATAAATCATGATTATGGGTTTTTCCTTTGCAGGACCCACTTAACATGGGGGTAGGGTTAGAGATTAGTATGATGATTGCGATATTTTTTATAGTAAAATTATTGCTATCAGACAAAAACAAATGATACTCCAATGTACATCGAGCAAGTCAAATCCGGTGCCGCTTAGCATGTGTAGTAATAT